>BSBN01000472.1:16317500-17517500 GCA_027924645.1 Cunninghamia lanceolata | reverse complement strand
AACAATCTCCCCCTTTGGCATTGATGGCAACACTTAGTGAAAAATGACTAAGTGTTTACACTAGGCTCCCCCTTGGCTGATGCTCTGTCTTTATATATATTTTCTGGAGCTCCCCCTTAGTTGGATTCCTCATTTTTCACTACTCTTCACTCCCCCTTTGACATCAATGGCAAAGGGTAGGGTTCGCACACCAAAATTTTCAAAAATTTTACTATAATTAGCTGCATAAGTATATAAATACAAGTTGTACTTACATATACTTAAGTATGTCTGCAAAAGTGTTCTTCAACTGTACAACTTCTGTCACCCAACTCTGCTTCATCCTGTCCAAAATTGAGATATGCCCACTCAACAGGAATGCAAACGCATCTGCCCTTTTTAGATCTGTCAGATCATTTGTCTGGGCTGTGATTTGAGCTTCACTTATGGCCTCATGAATGGCCTCTAACTTAGGGACAATGATCCTCCTAAGTTCACCCATCCGGCTGATCATGTTCTTCCTTTCCTTCTCAAAATTATTTATTGCATTTGTGATTGCAATAGTTAGACACTCTTGATTTACTATGGAGGAAGAGAGAGGATCAAAACTTTGAGACAAACTTAGTAGTTTATCCTCTTGCTCTTTTATTTTCCTCTCAATCTCTACTGTTACTTTGGACCAGGAGATACAAAATTTGTATATTTCACTGCCATCCTTAAGAACATTTTCTAAGCTCTTTATCCCAATACTCATATTTCTCCTATCATTAGTGATTAATCCTTGTACCTCTGAGAATCTCTTATCCAAAAACTCCTTCCAGACCTTTTCTTCAGCTGATTTTTCTAGAGAATCAAAATGTGTACTAACACTGTTGACTAAGGTTTTGAGATTACCGGAAGAGGAGGCTGTGGGATCCTTTTGAAAAGATGGTATGATCTTTTCCAGCACTCCGGATGCAGCTTCTATCAACTCACAGTCTTCCATATGAGACTTTAGGAGTTTTTCATTAGCCTTAGCATTTGCAAATGAAGCTATCTTCATTGTCTGTACCGGAGAAAGAGAATCAAAATTGAATGGACCTTGTAGAAGCTCTAGTTCATCAATCTCCATTGTTTCTTTGTTCAGAAATTCTTGGATAGTTTGTGCAGTGTCTCTTGCTGGAGATAGATGTTTCTTCTCTTCTGCAGTCTTGGAGCTGTCCTTTGGAGTTTTCTCTCCTTCTACATTCCCACCACTAGCAGTTGTGGTTTTCTCTGCTGAAGTCTTCTGTCCTTTTGCAACCTTTACACTGTCACCTTCTTTTTCCTTCACCTCTGCTTCTTTCTCCTGTAATGTTTCTTCTTCTTTGGATCTGGAGATTGTAGGAGAAAAAGGAGGAGAAATGTTAGTCTGTTCACGGCCCAACTCTGTAGGAGTCAAGGACAACACTGAGAGGGGGGGTGAATCAGTGTTGTATGAATTTTAACTTTTTGCAAACTTTATTTTACAAGACAAATACAAAGGAGGACATTAGTGATTTGTTGAGTTTATATGCACAAGACTTATGATAGCAGACATAAACAAAACATGATCAAACCATTAATATGCATGCACAGAAGAAAACAATGAGAAGCATGACACAAGCTTTTTGCCGAGTGGAAAAACCTCAGGGGTAGAAAAACCACTCCAAAACTGCCTCACTGGCTTAAATGAAAAACTTCTTACCAATGTCTCACTGACATATACAGAGGTCTTACTAACCACAAGCCTCACTGGCATAGGAAGGTCTCACTGACCACAAGCCTCACTGGCATACTATTGTGCCTCACTGGCATACACAATCACTATTAACAAAAAACTCATGTGCAAGAATTGATTGCTTATTCAATCTGATATGCACCATTCAAATCAACTTTTCTACAACATATATTTCATCATCTCAATCCTCTGACATTTTATCCTTGAATCATCTAATTCACCTTTGCATGTTGATCTGCACGACATCACACACACCAAAAACAGTGTACTGCAAAATCAATATTTATAAGAAATACAAAAGTGTCCTTTCATCTTCAAAGCAAACTTTTATTTTCCTCTCTTTTTTTTTAAAAAAACTTTCATCTTTTCTTCAATTTTCATCTGCATCAAATTGAATGTCTTCAACAATTTATTTTTCAATCTGCCCTTGTAAGAGAAAATAAAATCTCTTTTAACCCTGATCTCCATCTGCAAGAAAATCTTATTCACAATAAAAACATTTTGTCCTATGTGCAATTTTATCTTCATCTATAAAAATAACTCTTCAATCTGCATCAATAATTTGATTGCTTTGTCATCATCTTCAAATTTCATCTTCTCTGTATATTCCTGCATTCAAACTCTTTAATAAATCTTTTATCTTCCTTGACAATAAAATCTTTATCTAAAAAATCTCTGATAAAATTTTTATTTTCTTCAAACAAGACTCTTCATATTCTTCATACAAAAATCTCAAATCTTCCTTTATGATCCTTCATATTCCTAAAAAATCATTTCCATTTCATCATTAAAAAAATTCAAATAAATTGTGTCTCCCCTGCATCACTGTTATTCTGCAAGAACATCTTCTTTGAAAAAATGACTTTCATCAATTTGTCTTATGAAACTCTCTCAAAAAAAACTCTTAAAAAAATCAACTTCTTTTCACTTAAAAAGCAATGTATATTTTTAATTTCTATATTGAAACTTTCCATTTTCAATATTTCCCATCGATCCATATTCCACAAAAATAAATAAAAATCTTTTTATGAAACTTTCCATTTCAAATACTTTCTAACTTTTGCCTTCTTCTTTCACTGTGATTAAGGATAGAAATAAAATTTGCTTTCATGCTTTTTCCTCACAGAGGCCGTCAAATTTAACTGTCAGAAACTGTGGCATTGTTTTGAAATCAACCGTTAGATGTGGCAATCCCACCAACTACGCTTTGAATAAAGAGCGTCGATCTAAGCTTCCCGCCGGTTTAGAGCCTCCGCTACCTGGTGACCAGATAGCCTAGGTGATGGGGCCGGTAAAACCCACGACAAAGTAGCCCTTAAGTTGTCACTTAAGTGACATAAACTTACTCAGCCGGTCAACTAGCAATTAGAACAAAGGTTATGACGTTTTTCTTAAGGACTTTTAAGTCTTGTAAATCAATGAAGAGCATCATAAACCACAATATATGACATTTGTCACTATAAACAACTTGTTAGAATTTTACAACTTGAATACTGAGATAAAATCAAAACTCCAAACAACTGTGATTACACTGAATACTGAGATGATACCAAGCCACTGTGATTACAACAAGTCACAATCATGAGTGTGCTATAATTGCATGAAGATTACTCATAATACCAACCTTTGCCACTTTCACTGAGAGCATGAAGACATGAACTGAAACATATGAGAAAAACATGTCAATCTTTAATCAAGACAAAAATCAACTGTTCTTGAGTGAAGAATCATCTGATTACACCTTGTAACAACATGACATATAGTATCAAACCAATCCTCGATATGAATCATACATGATGATAAACCTTCTTGTGCTCATATAGTTTGTCTAAGTTAATTTGAAAGCTATCTCCTGATGAAGATCCCTAAACAACCTGCATCATCATTGCTTGAATATGAATATACATGTAAAGAAACATTCTTTTCTTTACCAAACCAATCATACCAATCCATATGATCATGTATTTTCAAACACTCCACAAATTTGACATCCATAACATCAGAAGCACATTACTATCTTTAAACACATCACTGATATCCTTAAAGCAACAACACATGTTATCAAGATAATGATAATGATCACTCCATGACCTGCAGTTCTGATGAGATCTTGTGAACTTACTTTCAACCAACCTTGCATCATGATCAACATATCAACTTCTAAAGTACCAAGAAGCCCAAACCTATGAAGACTAAAAGTATAAGTCCATTCTCTGCATCTGCAAGACACACATTGTCTCTGCATTAAATCACTGCCACTTGAAGACATCCTGAATTATCCACTTAAAAACTGCACCATCTTTGAGGATATATTCATTAAGTATTTGCAGAAGACCAGACACAACTCTATCAAGCATTTTGCATTCCTGATAAACATTTTTTGCAAGACCACTCAACAACCAACCTTTTTGACATCAATGACAACTAGTCACTATCAAACTCTTCTGTCATTTTCTCAGAAGTTTCTTCTGCAACACTTGTGGTTGAAGGATCAATACCTAAGTCCTCTACAATAGGAAGATTAAATCTTTTGAAGGCCTTTCGGAGGATCTCTTTTGTATCCTTGGCTACCCTGTCAGTCTCACCAAGCATGAGCTGATTCATCCTTGCTTTGCTCCTAAACTCATCCTTGCAGTCTTTGAATACCATGTTCATTGTCTTGGGATCAATTGAAGGATATAGCTGAATAGCTATCTGTTCCCAGAGTTCTAGATCTTTTTCTCGAGCATTGTTCTTCCTTGTTTCAAGCCTTTTCTCTAAGCTTCTGGGAATTAGAGAGATAATTTCAATAAAAGCTTTATTGTAAGTGTTCAAAAACTAAACTGTGGCTTCCTCCATAATCCTTTTATCTACTTCATTACATTCATCATAATATTCTGTTAAGGGTTGCAGGTTCCCATCCACTGTGATTGCTTTCACCACAACATCTAAGGATAGAGTGAGTTTTTCAGTAGATTCCTCTTCCTTCTCTTCTTCTCCTTGACTGGTAGGGTGTTCACCGGATGATTTCTTCTTTTTCAGTTTCTTAATTTCCTCATCTGATTCGGTTTCCTCTTCATCTCTTTGACTTGTATAAGCCCTTATGGCTTTTGTTTTAGACCTTTTCTCTCCTTTTCTGGATGACTGTACTTCTGGTTTTGAGCTTTTAGCAAGGACAGGTGCTGATCTCTTTGATGATCTGGTCCAGGTGGAAGTTTCTACCAGAGTACTTTCCTTACTTTTCTTTTCTACCTCTTTCTTCTCTTCCTCTGCCTTTTTCCTCTTTTCCCGGTTGGCATCAAGTGCCTCCTTTGAGATGCCAAGGCCTTGGGCAATATGTTCTACTTCTTTTCTCACCTTCATTTTTGTCTCTGGTTCTCTGAGTTCCACATGAATCTTTATACTCAGCTCCTCGAAGGTTCCAAACCTCTCTGCCTTTGGATCTTTAGGCTGACTTAGCATGTGTTGAACATGCAGCTCCACAATCTGTTCATCAACTTCATACCCCATGGGCATGATCCAGACTGTCCTTGGTTCTACTGCCTCCATTAGGCACTGATCAGTCTCTACTATAAAGCAGACTGTGTCCTTGTATTTCTCAACAAGAGACTGGGGAATCCTTTCTCTTGATTGCATCATGTTCTGAAAGTTTTTGCAGTATCCCCACATGGCTGTATTTCTTGCTTTAGCATCCCCAAGCCCATGCAAATAGTCTCTGATTTGAACTGCTACCGGTTTGTCATTCTGCCATACCCATCCATTTGATCCGGGCAACTCGTTCATGAAGTAGAAAAATAAACATACTATTAGTGCACCATATTTGAAAGAGTTTTTCTTGTCCTTTTTGATCTTTTGTATGTTTTCCATTAACTGGCTCAAAAGAAGTTCACAGAGATCATATTCTGCATTTTTTCTCAGCATCTCATAGGTAGTATATATTGCAGTTCCAGATACTGAATTCTCCCTACTGGAATGATATATCTTGTATCTTATTATCATAGATGCATACTTGATATCTAGGTCAGTAATATCTTCAATGGTCACTGCCCTCTTATCAAATTTTGATCCGGTGGCCTCTGTGACAATGTTGTTTTTGACAGATTTGAGGACAGGAATTCCTCCAGAGGAATGTAAACCAGTTACTACCCTAATTGCTTCCTTGGTGATCTTGCAAGGTCTATTCAACCATAGGAAGTTATCATGCACCCTACTTAAAGCAACCGGACCCATTCATCTTCTTCAAAGCAGGGGAAATGAATGAACTGATCAAAATGCTTTTCCTGGATGCCCTTATACTGAGGTTTGATCTCAAAGGAATCATCTATTAACTGCTTGTGGTATATGTCTCTTAGTTTGAATTCCCCAAACTCTTTAATGTTTGCATGTATATAAACCCTAATATCTTCAGTGTGCAAGACGCCATGCGGAACACTGGAAAATGCTCCTAGGGGATCTACCTCCAAGGATTTGTATGGATGTTTCTTAAAAGTTGGGTGAGGTCTATCAGATATCTTTACTATATTCGGAGTGGCCATCATCAAACAATCTTACTGAAGGTTATCAAGAACAATAAATACCTTTTATGCAGGTTAGGGCACACAAAGAAATCCATATAGAGCTGTATGAAGAGTTGCCTTGATCTTTTGGGAGAAGTTGTTTGCAGAGCTCCTTTTCTTTCTTCTTCGCATGTGAGTGTACAAGTGTGTAAATGATAGACAAATGAACTCTTTTATTCCAAGAAGCCCTAATTTTCACCCTGCAATAAATGCGCAACCTAATTCATTCCAGTTTGCCTAGTTTTCCTTGTTCAAGGAGGAAGAAACTCATCCGGATCATTATGATTCCCTTGTGATCGATGTTAGTGATGAATCATCATATCCACTTATCCTTCTGATCATCTTATGTATCCGCAGATCAAGCTGTATCAATTTGGATTCATACCGGGCCAATCTTGTGAGAAACCTATTTTACCGGAAGACTTGCTTAACTGGACCAATTCTCAAGGAATTGAACCTTTTAAATTTTCTTGTGGATCTCTCAGATCTTTACCTGACCTTTTTTACATGTTTCTCTAGAAACCCTTTGATCCGCAGCTTCTCATGTGCCAATTTCAGGCACCACTTAACTGGTTAGGGGAACAAGGTTTTCTTTGTGTCTCCCCCTGAGCCAGAGCTCACCTTTTAGTTTCTGGAAGGAATATCAGCACCAGAGTCTGGTGCGGATCCAACCTCTACATTCTCTAAACTTTTATTCACCTAGATCTTGTTCATCTCATTCCTAACTTTATCCGCATTCACCTTTTGTTTACCCTTATCTTGATTCTGATTATGATATACCAAACCTCTTTTCTCCTGATTCTTGCTTCTACAAAATTTTGCATTATGACCGGACCTATTACAGATTTGGCAAACAACATTTCTTTGCATATTTGACTGATATCCTCTTGATCTGCATTGATTAGCCATATGACCTACTCTATTGCATGCAAAGCATCTACCATTGAATGATTTGTTCATTTGCATATTTCTGCATTCATGAGACTTGTGACCATACCTTTTGCAGTTAAAACACTATCTGGAGAAGGATGAATTAGTCTGATTCATTCTCTTTCTGCACTGATTAGCTTTGTGACCAAAGTGATTGCAGCTGTGGCAGTATCCATTGAAGGATGGATATCTTTGAGCATTGGGCTATCTTACCGGAGGTCTTCTAGGCCTGTTCCTTGGATTTTCTAATCCAAAATTCTTCTGACCGGATCCAGAGCTTTCTCCTCTCTCATATCCCAAACCACATTTGTCATCTACCTTCTTTTGACTTCCAAGAAGAACTTCAAGTTGAGCAGAACTTCTCTTGAATTTCTCTTTATACTCATTTGTTGTTTGAAGATCCCTTTTTAGAGAGACAATTTGATCCTCAAGTTTTTCTTCATTATCTTTAGCATCTTCAAGATCAGATTCAAGATGTCTAATAATTCTATCCATCTGGTGGCAATCTTCTGATTTCTCCTTGAGAGATTGTCTTAGATTATCTTCAATTTTTTTTTCTTCAATTTCTTGGGTAAACTTTATAACTCCTGATTCCATTTTATGTCTTACCATAATGATTTCTTTTGATAACTTTTCACATAACTTGGTTTTCTCAGTCAGCTCTTCATTTGCATTATTTTCTTCACCTTGTCTTGCCAATTGCTGAAGCAGCTCCTTTCTCTTTTTCATAGAGAGACTTAATTTATCTTTTAGTTCTCTCATGAAATCATCAGCCTGTTTGAGTCTTTCCTTTAATTCATTAACTTCAGAGTTTGACTGTTCAAGATCATCAAGGGCAGTCTTGAGTTGCTCTCTTAAACCATATGCATCCATTTGAACTCCCAGATCTTCCTCAAGCTGTTAGGCTCTGTTAGGAGGAACTTGGCTCTAATACCAATTGTTGATAACTTAGAGGAGGGGTGAATCAGTTATCCTAATTATTTCTTCTTTCTGAACTTTCTTATTAATCAATGCAACATTAATTCAAATAAGGAAACATTACCATGAAAAGGAAAAACACATGACACAATATTTTTGACGTGGAAACCCTGTTAAGGGAGAAAACCACGAGGTGATTAACCCAAAGATTATTCTCTGTTAGAAGAATAAGGAAATACAAAATGGCACTTGCCAATTAGGGCTCACTGCCCAAGCACACTGCTCACAAAGGAGGCACACTACCTACAAAGAGACATACTGTCTACAAAAGAATGTTATACAATACTTGAACTGATTGGAAGCATTCACATATGCTGGAGTTCAGTTCTAGTTAGGCTCAGTACACTGATCTGCTGCACTTCATCTTTCCTCTTCTCTTATGCTGCTTTCCTTTCACATACTGGACCTTCCTTACTGCTTCTGCTTTGCTCTCCTTTTATTTGCATATCACATATCACCACAACATTTTTCACAACTAAATCCATCCTATATATATCCGCACAAGTGATTTCATTATCTTTCTAGTCGGCACTCGGAATAGTCAATCTTCTCACAAACTCTATTCTGTCAGCTGAATCCTTACACATCAAGTAATGCGGATCAAGCATATACTTGTAGAAATCATTAATCATGTTGGCCAAATGTGATTCATGCCTTCATAACTTTTAACACCATCAGTAACACATCTGGAATGTAGTCTGATGTTCTGTCAGTCAGTTCTTCCTCTGTTCACACTGTCACTCAGGAATCCGGTACTCAAGTATTCATATCTTTTGCCTCATCTATCACCAGAGGCTAAAACCTTGGAATCTATCACTCAAGGTAGTACTCTTTACTTCCCCAAATCTGCACTTTACCAAGATACTTCCTCTAAGAGATCCGGACCTGTCTGTCGAACCTTGCCATATGCTCTGTTCTTGTTTACTGGACCACAACATTCTTCACTCTGACTTCTGGTAGAGACACACCATGTCCTGCGGATGTGTGGGATGAAATTTGTTGCCATCAATGACAACAATCATGAATCCATATAGTGTCTCTTGCCAACAGGAATAACATTCGTATGCTTCACACAATTGCATTAGGTCACCCATAAGTAGGAACCCATGAAGCTTGTAGCACATCGGTCATTACAAATTTGGTCGTACTCATGGATGATTAAACATTACTTGTGGTTCTCCCAGATGAGTTGGGATGACCCATACAACATCTCCAAACACTCCTTGAACTCCACATAGCAAGAACTTTGTGGTACACATCTTCAACATATGTTCTGAGAACAATTAGGCATCTGGAACTATTTGTAGCACACTGTCATATGAAAACCTAAACTTGTGGACCACCAAAACACTTGATACTACAATGTAGCATGCATTGAACATCCTTTAACATGTCCACAAAAATGAATGGAAAAATCTTCACTTCCGAAGGAATGTGAAGCATTCCAACAGGCCTTCATCATCACTTTACTCTGCTAGAGCATAGACCAGAACTCTGTCACTTACAACTTTCACTGCGGGGGTAAAAATGATATGAAACTTTGGATATAGAACCTTCACAACACACTAAACTCAACTTCTAAACCACATTACCATATATGCAAATGCAGAGGAATGTGGAGCATTCACCTCACAGTCTTCAAGGCAGCTTCCTACAGCAGAAACCTTCACCAACATCTGGAGACTAGAATCTCTTTGTAGCAACATATACTTCTTTAGGATCAATAGGAAAGAGCATACAACATGCTACAGATCATCACTAACAACTCTCTAATATCAGCATTACTTTTAATCCTCATTTTGGTGCTTCTAATTCCCATCTTTATATCATCTTGATGTCATCTCTGTTGACAAGTGCTTCTAATTCCCATCTTAATATATCATCTTGATATCATCTCTACTGACAAGTGCTTCTAATTCCCATCTTAATATATCACCTTGATATCATCTCTGTTGAAAAGTTCTTCTAATTCTGATCTTAATATATCATCATACTCAATACTACATTAAACAAGGCATGACATCCAACCATGAACATCTGCAACATCACTGTTACCACACTACCATAGTATACCATCAACAAGCATTAATGACAGCCCAAACTAAGTGTTGACATCAATGACAACCACATCACAACTATAGGTGACATATGTGTAACAGTCTCCCCCTTTAGCATTTATGGCAACACACACCTGCTCATTCTCCCCCTTTGACGTCAAGGACAAAAGGCAACTACTTCTCCCCTTAGGGCACAGATTCTCCTTTTCAACCTTCTTGAAGCAACTAATAAGCTCCCCTTATCTGCAACAACCACTACCTACTCCCCCTAAGAGGTAGCCAACATTAGTCTAGGAAAAAGATATAGCATGAATTACTCCCCCTGGAAAGATGCACCACCCATGCATCTAGTTAGAAGGAGGGGCGATTACCCCTAACTTCTGTCAAAGATACTTAAAAGTATCCTTTGCAAAAGCCTTTGTGAAAATGTGAATATCTGCAATCTGATCCTTTGTTGGAACATATTCCAACTTCACTTCTTTATCTACAACCTTCTCTCTCAAAAGTGATACCTGATTGATATATGCTTGGTTCTAGAATGCACCACTAGATTCTTGGAAATATTGATAGCACTAGTATTATCACATAAAATAGGAATGGGCTCATCATATTGTATCTTGATATCTTTCAATGTTTGCTTCATCCACAACACTTGTGTACATCAAGATGTTGCAGCAATATACTCTACCTTTGCAGTTGATAAAGATACTAAATCTTGTTTCTTACTATGCCATGAAACCAATCTACTTCCTAAAAAGAAAGCACCACCACTTGTACTTCTTCTATCATCAACACAACCAGCCTAGTCAACATCAATGTAAGCACTTAGATCAAATTCATTATCTTTTGGATACCATAAGCCATACTTTGGAGTTCCCTTCAAGTATCTCAATATTCTTTTTATTATCTTCTCATGACTTTGCCTATGATTAGCTTGATATCTAGCAACCAAACATATTGCATGCATAATATCAAGCCTAGAATTGGTCAAGTGCAACAATCCTCCAATCATAGATCTATAAAGAGTCTGATCAACCTCAGGTGGCTCATCAGCCTTGCCCAAGTGACAACCAATAACCATAGGATTACTTACTGGTTTGGAATCCTCCATACCAAATTTCTTCAACATCTCTCTAGAACATACTTAGCCTGAGAAATAAAGATACCATCATCTAGTTGTATAATTTGAAGCCCAAGGAAGAAAGACAACTCACCAATCATAGACATCTCAAACTCTTTCTACATCTCTTCTTCAAACCTATTACACATATTATCATCTCCACCAAAGATAATGTCATCAACATATGCAACAACTATCAAAATCTTGTCTTCATCTACCTTGATGCAAAGATTAATATCTGCAATACCTTTCTTGAAACCTTGTTGAAGTAAGTACTTGTCCAACTGAACATACCAAGATCTATGAGCTTGCTTGAGTCCATACAAAGCTTTCTTGAGTTTGCACACCATGTCCAGATCTTCTGATAGTTGGAAACCATTCGGTTGCTCAATGTAGACCTCTTCCTCTAAATCACCATTCAAGAATGTTGACTTGACATCCATTTGATAGACCTTGAAGTTCTTGTGAGTAGCAAAGGCAAGAAACATCTTGATTACCTCCATCTTGGCTACTAGAGCAAAAATCTCCTCAAAATCAATACCTTCAACTTGTGAATAACCCTTACACACCAACCTTGTTTTTTTCCTCACAACTTCACCATCTTCATTCAACTTGTTCTGGAACACCCACTTTATTCCTATAACATTCTTATCAGCTGGTCTAGGAACCAATTCCCATGTCTCATTCTTTTCTATTTGATTCAATTCTTCTTCCATTTCTTCCAACCATCCATCATATTTTCTAGCATTAGCAAAGGTTTTAGGCTCTACCTTTTACAGTAAGCACAAATTCACTTGCTCACTTGCTTTTGCAAACCTTCTCCTGGTCTGCACACCTTCATTCTTATTCCCAATGATCTGATCTACTTAGTGATTTCTCTAAACATACTTTGCTGGAGTCTTAGGGATCTGCTATGATTCTTGTTTCTTCTCTTCTTTCTCCTCTTCTTCTTCTTCTTCAATGCAGAGAGGTATATCAGATCCGTAATCCTCTAGTCCTTGAGAGATCTAATATAAATCTTCATCCACCTTAACATTTGTGCTTTCAAGCATTCTTCCCAATCTCCTATTGTAGCATCTATAGGCCTTGTTTCTGGTTGAGTAACCAAGAAAGATCCCTTCTTCACACCTTGAATCAAACTTTCCAAGGTCTTCTTCATCTCTCTTGATGTAGCACTTGCTGCCAAAGATCCTAAAGTATCTAATAGTGGGAGGTCTTCCATACCATAGCTCATAAGGGGTCTTAGTGCCATTGACCCTCAATTGTACTCTGTTAAGCGAGTAGATAGCAATGTGAACTCCTTCCTTCCAATACATATCAGGTAGATCTACATTTTTCAACATTGCCCTAGCCATCGCTTGCACAGTCCTATTTTTCCTCTCCGCTACCCCATTCTGCTTAGGGATCCTAGGAGTAGACAGATGTATCCTAATACCATGATCTTCACAAAACTTTTCAAATTCATTTGAAGTAAACTCACCTCCTCTATCAGATCTTAAGCATTTGATCTTAGCATCCATTTCATTCTCAACTATTGCTTTGAAAATGTTAAACTTATCAAAAGCTTTTGATTTTTCTCTTAAGAAAGTAACCCAAGTCATTCTAGAGTAACCATCAATAAGAAACATGAAATACCTTTCACCTTGTTGACTCTTTGTTCTTGTAGGGCCACATAGGTCAGTGTGAATCAACTCCAATGCCATTGTAGAAGAATATTGCTTGCTCTTGAAATTTATCTTTGCATGCTTTCCCATTTGACATTCTATGCATAAACTATTTGCAGGCTTGATTATCTTGGGCATATCTCTCACATCATGAATAGAGTTGATCTTTACCATATTATCAAAGTTGATGTGTCCCATTCACTTGTGCCATAGCCAACACTCACCAGATTGAGACAATAAATAGGTTCTTCCATTTACCTCCTTTAGATGATAGATGCATATGTCTTAATACCTTCTGCAACAAGTCTTCCAAACCTTACCTTCCTGATTTCACAACCTTTGGCATGAAAAGTAAGATTGTTTCCTTTACTGCACATCTAACTAACACTGAGAAGATTGTGCTTTAGCCCTTTGACATAGAGGACATCCTCAGTCCTGTTCTTCCCATCAATAGTTATAGCACCCTTTCAACAAATTTGTGTTGACTCATCACCACCAAACTTGACAACTCCACCATTCCACTTCTTAAGGCTAATAAACTTCTCCTTGTCACCAGTCATGTGTTTAGAGCAACCACTATCAATTACTCAAGCATTAGATTCTTCTTTTGTATGAAAGGCAATCCATACAACCATTGATTTTTTATTATCTTGGTCAGCCTGCAAGGTATCAAACTTCTCACAATTCCCAACATCACTCCTTTTGTCACCAACATTCAAGGCCATGAAAAGTGTTTCATCATTTGAATCGTCATGATCCCCATCTTCTAAAGAGCAGCTATTCTCCATTGAATAAAGACTTATTTTGGGATTTTCTCTTTTGTTGCTATCCTTTGATTCTTTAAAGGGACATTTAGAGGCAAAATGACCAATTCTCCCACAATTGAAGCATTTGAAATGTAACTTACCTATGTATTTGCCAGTTCCTTTCTTTAGTCTTCTTACAAAGTTTGTCTCTACTTCATCAAGGTCATCATCTTGATCAGTTGTTTCAACTTCTTCCTTCTTATTGACTTTGAATGCAGCTTCCTTCTTTGGAGCACCTTTGTCAAATTCTCTCATTTCAAAGGCTGTGAGGGTACCAAAAATTTGATCTTTTGTATATTGATCCAAGTCCTTAGTCTCCTCAATAGAAGATACCTTATGACTATAAGACTTAGGGAGAGATCTCAGAACCTTCTTCACAATCTCATCTTCTTTCACTGTTCCACCAAGACCTTTGATGCCATCAACAACTTCATCCACCCACAA
This sequence comes from Cunninghamia lanceolata, assembly GCA_027924645.1. Lineage (NCBI taxonomy): Eukaryota > Viridiplantae > Streptophyta > Pinopsida > Cupressales > Cupressaceae > Cunninghamia > Cunninghamia lanceolata. The sequence goes on along the minus strand of BSBN01000472.1, from coordinate 17,503,249 downwards.
CATATAACCAACAATGTCTTCATCTTGTCATCCTCAAGGTCTCAAATTTACTCTTGAAGATTTGTATCTTGGCTTTCTTTACTTTATTGTCTCCTTCATAAATGTTTTTAAGTTTATCCAAAACATCCCGACCAGAATTGCAATTCATTACCTTTAGAAGTTCTGAATCATCTAACCCACTCATGATAGCATACTTTGCCTTGGCATTGTTATCATGCAACCTAATCTCAGTTGGATCTGTAGGAGTAGTAGCATTAGTGTAACCATCCTTGGCAGATTGCCAAACACCAAACCCTAGAGAGTTCAAATATCCTTCCATCCTTAGCTTTCAAAGAGCATAATTTGTTCCATCAAACTTAGGTGCCTTGCTAGATCCATCATGTGCCATCTCGGACCTTCCTTAAGCGGTTAAGCTTCTTCAGAGGAACTTGGATCTGACACCAATTGTTGAACACATTTAATATTGAGAAGGGGGGTGAATTAGTATTCAAACAAATCTCAAACCCTTCGGAGCAGATTAAAACTTAAACTTTACAGCATCAACAAAAACATAAGAGATCAATATAATGCACATCACCACAACACCAGATGTACGTGGAAAATCCCAAAAGGGGAAAGTCCATAGTGAGGATTAACTCACAATATGTGAAGCTCACTTCTATAAAAATTACGACTTTGTTTTAGGGCTACAACCCAAGGAAGCTACTACTCCCTGTAGACTTTATTTTAGGGCTATAACCCAAGGAAGCAACTACTCCCTGAAGAAAGGTTTTAGGGTCACTCTCAAGGAAGCTACAACTCCCTACAGACTTTGTTTGAGGGCTACAACCCAAGGAAGCAACTACTCCCTGAAGAAAGGTTTTAGGATCACTCTCAAGGAAGCTACAACTCCCTATAGAATTTATTTTAGGGCTACAACCCAAGGAAACAACTACTCCCTAAACTGAGAATAAACTCAGAAAATATTATAGGATGACAGTCCTTCTACTATCTGAAACTGACAATGAAGTTCAATCCTTTTGATGATTGCAATTCTACCTTTTCAGTCTTCTTTTGATGATTGAATCAATTAGGCACACTCTTCACTTCCCTCTTGTCTTACAAATGTCTTCAAGATGAATCAGGACATACCCTATTACTTATACTCTTTCTCCTTCAGTCACACATCATAATGCATTACATATCCATATTCTTCTTCTCACATTTTCTCTCGCAATCATACCTCACCTAGATCAACTAGGTTTACACTATATACATGATATTACATTGATTACATTGCATGTTGGCTAGAGACAACAAAAAATATTACAATTACAAGTTGGCTAGAGATCAATCACCATGAAACGTGTAGAGGGCAAGCCCTAAAGTGAACTACACACAACACCAAGAAGAGGAACACACCTTACAGATCCCAACACATGCTTAACTTTGTCCTAAACATTCTTCACAGCATCATCCTTCAAGGAATAACATCTGCATGCTTCACACAATTGAATTAGGTCTCCCTTAAGTAGGAACACATGAAGCTTGTAGCACATTGATCATTACAACTTTGGAGGTACTCATGGATGATTAAAAATTACTTATGGTTCTCCTAGATGAGTCAGCATGACCCATACAACATATCCAAACACTCCTTGAACTCCACACAACAAGAAATTTGTGGCGCACATCTTCAACATATGTTCTGAGAACAATTAGGCATCTGAAACTATCTGTAGCACACTGTCATATGAAAACTTGAACTTGCGGACCACCAAAACACTTGATACTGCAAAATAGCATGCATTGAACATCTTTGAACATGTCCATAGAACTGCATGGACAAATCTTCAGTTCTGGAGGAATGCAGAGCATTCCAACAGGCCTTCATCATCACTTTACTCTACTAGAGCATAGTCTGAAACTCTATCACTTACAACTTTCACTGCGGAGGTACAAATGATATGAAAATTTGGATATAGCACCTTCACAACACACTGAACTCAACTTCTAAACCACATGACTATATCTACAAACATGGAGGAATGCAGAGCATTCACCTACATAGTCCTCAAGGCAGCTTCCTACATTAGAAACCTTCACTAGCATCCGAAAACCAGAACCTCCTTGTAGTAACATATACTTCTTTAGGAACAACAGGAAAGAGCATACAACATGCTATAGACCATCAACAACAACTCTCCAATATCAGCGTTACTTCTAATCCTTATTTTTATGCTTCTAATTCCCATCTTAATATATCATTTTGATGTCATCTTTGTTGACAAGTGCTTCTAATTCCCATCTTAATATGTCATCTTGATATCATATCTATTGACAAGTGCTTCTAATTCCCATCTTAATATACCATCATACTCAATACTACATTAAACAAGGCATGGCATCCAACCATGAACATCAACAACATCATTGTTACCACACTATCATAGTATACCATCAAAAAGCATCAATGACAGCCCAAACTAAGTGTTGACATCAATGACAACCACATCACAACCTTATGTGGCATATGTACAACAGACCTCAGATTGGAGCAGATGTGGACATCCATAATCCTTTGACTATGGATGAGGTTTTTGAGAAGGCAATAAAACAAGAACAAAAGCTGCAACAAGTTGCCAATTATCACAAGAGTAGAGATTCTAAATTTAAAAATAAGAAATTTTAAAGCAACAATAATAATCAGGGAAATAATAATCGCCAGATCTAGAATTTGAAAAGAGGTAACAACTCCCAAGACAGAAATGGAGGAAATCAAAATGGAATCAACTAAAGAGGCAACATCAACAATAGTAATAGCAGAAGGGATAGGCCAGAAGGACCAAGAGCACCTTGCGGTGGATGTTATGTATGTGGAGGAGAACACTATGCCAATACGTGTCCTCAACTGTAGCAAGGCGAAGGGAAAGAAACCAGTAGGGAGCACTACAACATCAGATCCATGCAGCTGTAGACAATCGACAAGTTGATTTCCAAGCAACACCAATTCAATGTACATGTAAGATCTATGGCCATCCTATCTCTATATTAATCGATACTGGAGCTACTAAATGTTTTGTAGATCTAAAGTAGTTTCCAAATTATTTGTTAGACCAAGACACATGGCTAATTCATGGATGGTTCAGTATGGAAATCAGGTAGAAAAGAGGGTAGATTCTTGTCTTTCTTGTAGTGAGTTAGACCTTCCAAGTTTTCAGACTCAGGTCAACCTTTATGTAGCACCCTCAAGGTCATATGATGTGATTTTGGGGATCAATTGGTTAATTGAACAAAAGTCTAATGTGAATCGTGAGGATTAGATTGTAAGATGTTTACATGACCTTGGGAATCATGTTGAGATTCATGGTTTTTAGAGAGCCCTTGAAGTTAGGCAAATTTCAGCTATGCAATTAAAGAAGGCCTCAAGGAAGGGATGTTCCATCTATGCAGTCAAAGTTAGAGATCTTGATATCCTGGAACCAGTACTTGATGACTACCCTATCCTTAAGGAATTCCAAGATGTGTTTCCAGTTGAGTTAACAGAGTTGCCACCTAAGAAGGAGTTTGACTTTTCTATTGACTTGCTACCAAGAACTAAGCCTCAATCAAAAGCACCCTATAGAATGACCACTATTAAGTTGTATGAATTAAAAGCACAACTACATGAGTTGTTGAACTAAGGGTTCATAAGACCTAGTGTGTCTCTATGGGGGGCATCGGTCATTTTTGTGAAGAAGGATGGGACCTTGTGCTTGTGCATTGATTATAAAATGTTTAATAAGGAAAATATAAAGAATAAGTACCCACTTCGGAGGATTGATGAGCTCTTTGATCAGATGAAAGGAGCCACTATGTTCTCTAAGATAGACCTTAGATCCGGCTATCACCAGTTGCAGATTAAGGATGAGGACATTTTGAAGACAAGTTTTAGGACTAATTATGGCCACTACGAATTTACAGTGGTGCCATTTAGGTTAACCAATGCTCCCACAACTTTCATGAATCTAATGAACAAATTATTTAGTGACTACTTAGATGATTTTGTGCTAGTATTCTTGGATGACATCTTGATTTATTCCAAATCAATTGAGGAGCATGATAAATATTTTAGGATAGTTTTACAGCATTTAAGAGAGCGTAAACGGTAATCTATCTAAGTGTACTTTCTATCAAGACAAGGAACATTATCTAGGTCATGTCATTTTGGCAGAAGGGATTGCAGTAGATACATAGAAGATTAAGACAATAGTGGAATGGCCTGCACCGTAGAATGTGAATGAAGTCTAAAGTTTCATGGGACTTGCAAGGTATCATAGGAAGTTTGTAGAAGGATTCACTACAATCGCAACACCGATCACTTCACTCCAAATGAAAGGGAAAAGATTTACGTGGACAAAGAAGTGTGAGGAAGCTTTCCAGGTTTTGAAGGAAAAGCTCACTACAACACCTATTTTGACTATACCTAATCCTAAAGTGCATTTCACAGTGATAATTGATGCATCAGGAGGTGTAGGAGGAGTGCTAATGTAGAATGGACAAGTGGTCACTAATGAGTCTAGGAAGTTGAAATAGTATGAGTTGAACTATGTACCGCATGACTTAGAGTTAGTAGCCATAGTTCATGCACTTCAGATGTGGAGGCATTATCTCCTGGGGAAGCCATTTAAATTGAAGACAAACCACCTAGGACTCAAGTATATTTTTACTCAACTCAATCTTAATGCTCGTCAAATGAGATGGCTAGAGTTTCTCAGTGAATACAATTTTGGGATTGAGTACATGAAGGGAAAAGAAAATAGAGTGGTGGATGCTCTTAGCAGAAGAAGACATTTAGCAATAATGATTACTACAAGGTCAAATTTGAGGCAACAAGTAGTTCAAAATCTACAAGGAGATGAGAACTATTCCAGAGTGAAGCAAACTTTAGAGCAAGATCCCTCAGACCGTTGATTCAATGGATACATGTTTGAGTCAGATGGAATTTTGTGATATCAAGGTAGAATGTATATTCTAGACTTAGGGGATTTGAGGAAGATAATTCTAGAAGAGATCCACAATGCACTGTATTTGGGGCACCCTAGAGTGACCAAGATGGTAGAAGGATTGAGACCTTTGTATTTTTGGCCAAGACTCAAGAAAGATGTGATTGAATTTGTGGATCAATGCTTGGAATGTCAATGAGTCAAGGCTAAGCATGTGCATCCAGCAGGGATTTTGTGCCCACATAGTTTACCATAGTATAAATGGTAAGTGATTAGTATGGATGTCATTCAAGGGTTTCCAATGTCCAAGAATCAACATGATGTCATCTTGGTAGTTGTGGATAAGTTGACAAAGGTAGCGCATTTCATCCCAGGAAATCTTAAGGATGGATCTTTGATCTTAGCCAAGAATTTTGTCCAAGAAATTTTTTGTTTGCATTGAGTACTTGAGATGATCATATCGGATCGAGATACTCACATGACTTCTAGGTTTTGGAAAATGTTGAATGCATCTTTGGGGACAAGATTGAACTCTAGTTTGGTGTATCACCCTCAAACTGATGGTCAAACAAAAACAGTAAATTAGGTAGTTGAAGACCTCCTTAGGATTTACTGTATCGATCAGCAATATAAGTGGGAGGAGTATCTTCTATTGGTGGAGTTTGCTTATAATAATTCCTACCATGCATCTTTGGGGATGACACCTTTTGAAGCTCTTTATGGGCATAAGTGTTGCACACCTATAAGTTGGGATAAGGTAGAAGATAGTATTGTGATTGGACCAAATATGCTTAGAGAAATGAATGATCAAGTGAGACTGATCAAGGAAAATGAAGCAAGCGGCAGATCAACAGAAGAGTTATGTAGACAAGAATAGGATGTTTAGATAGTTTTCAGTAGGGGACAAAGTTTTTTTAAGGGTCAAGCCTCAAAAGAGTTCCGTTTCATTTGGAAAATCATCCAAACTTGCTCCTAGATTTGTAGGATCATTTGATGTGTTGGGAGTGATTAACCTAGTTGCTTAAAGACTTGCTCTACCACCTGCTCTTGCCCAAATCCATAATGTTTTTCATGTGTCTTTGCTTAAAGCATATCATCTCGATGCCTTGCACATACTTGATTGGCTTGCCTTAGAGGTACAAGATCTAGGAGTGGTGTTGGTGGAGCCCACTCGAATTCTTGATAGATGCAATATCAAGTTGTGTGACAGAGATATTGTTCAGTATAAGGTCCAATGGGACCAATATTCTATGGATAGTGCCACATGGGAGGATGCAAAGGAGATCGACCATTCTTTTCCTCATTTGAAGACTTAGTTGAGATACTTTTATTTGCATAGTTGTGATGCTTTATTTGCTTAGTATGATACTTTGATAGTATTAATGAGAGACTTTATTATTTTTTTATGTGTGTAATAAGACTTCAGGACGATGTCTCTTCCTAGTGGGGAAGGATGTCACATCTCAACCTTTTGGATTTCATTTATAATTCAAACTATTGAACATTTAATTATGATTGTTTGATTATTGGGAAATGACATGTGCGTAAAGGTAAAATTGTCATTATTTTATAAATGCATAAAATTGAAAGTCGATATGATGATCGACTATTATGTTATGATTAAGGATGTATATCTTGTTCGTAGTTCATCTATGATTATAAGGACTAACCTATTGATGAGAATCTAAGTGCGACTGTGTGTAGGAATATGTCAAAGATAGGAACATGGTTGAGGTAGAAGCGTCCTAGCTGCCAGAAAGAGTTGGCATGATAGAAAAACTTGATGCATGCACACACTCACTTAGTTTCATACACATTTCATCATTCATATTGCATTTTTGAATGGCTTTATTATGCATTGCTACATGGTTATGTAGTCTTGTTTGGGCAATTTATAGTGGATACTGATGGAGGTAGATGTATGATGATTAGATAATTATGTATTTTTGTTTGCATAAGTTCACCATGTATTCTTGTTCTCTTTTTGTTTATTAGATTTAATAAAATTGTATAGGTTGATTTCTAATAATTTTATTAATAATTATTAAAAGTGTTTATCTATATATATTATACTCTTACAAGAGATGATATTTTGATAAGACTAAAAACTAAGTATATATATTTAAAGATATAAATATATAATTTTAATATATAGTAAAAATCTAAATATAATAATATAAACATATAGAATGCAATGATTGGAACCATGGTACTAAGGGATTTTTGGGTCAAAACTGGAGAAGGAAGGTAATTGGAGGGCATCGATACATTTCCCTCTGCATGCAAACACAGGAATTATTTCAGTGGAAAAAAAAAGAAAGCTGAGTCTAAAAACAAGAATGTCATTTTTAGAGGCAAGGGCACTCATAAGAAAAGGGAGCAAAGGCATTCAAGAGGATATCATCAACGATTAGTGACATAAGACATGCAAAAGATACAGAGAACAGAGAAAAGGATAGCGACAGGATCATAGGAGAAAGAAGAATCCATCTCGAAGGAGATCTAGATAGTTAGGTACACCTTATCCTACTATGTGCTAAAAATCTAAAGTCTTTCATTGGATGATCTATGACTGGCTTGTGTCGTATTACTGGTTTGTGTATCTATTTTGTCGATCTCAAAACTAATTCATTGGCCTGTGTATATATCTATCGACCCCATATAGCGGCCTATATACTATCATGTTTGTTTCTATGTTGTAAAAATAGCCCCCATGTATTCTCTCGTCCTGTTTCATGTAGTTTATTGACCTATATCTTGTTTAACGGCCTCAACATAGTTTTACGGCCAAATGTTGTATATTCATCGGCCTCTTCCTAAATGCAACAGCCTGCTCTACCTTGGATCGACTAGTTATTTGTCATTATTTTGACATGTACATAACCTCTTTGTATTAGCCTTTGTCTTGGCATCTACCCATGGTAAAGAGTAATATCAGCTTGTTTATTTCTTCTATGGCCTCCTTGATCTTTGTATCAGCCTTTCTAGATTTTTATCAGCTTATGAAAATACTCCTTAAGCCTATTTTATGCTTGTATTGGCCTACGTACCTTAGTGGCATGTATAATTCTTTTATATTAGCTTTTCCTTTCATTAATTGATGTATCTTTATCATCCTAAAAACATATCTATCGGCCTTATTGATAATCTTGTTGGCCTCAGTTGTAGTTTAATAGGCCTATTTAGTAAATCGATCAGCCTCTATACACTTCTTGGCCTACGTTTTTACCTTATCTATCGGCCCTTGTATAGTTTGTCATGTGTTCTATCTTTTGGTATCGGTTCATTTAATGATTGAAATCAACCTTCTTGAAACCAGCTTGCCATCTTTTCCAACGGTCCTGGGTTGATAGGAATTGCCTATATCTTCCTTTTTAGCGGCTTGTGCTTTCTTGAAACTGGCCTCCGTGCTATTTTTTTGGCCTAACTATAGAATCTTAATGACATCTAATGAAGATGTTGGCCTGTGCTCTTTTTTGACCTCTTGATATTTTTATGGCCTAATTTTTAATCTTGTCGACATGTTAGTTCTTGTCGTCCAGTTATTACTTTGTTAGCTAGCTTTATCTCTTTTTCCTGTAGCAAAGTGTGTTCAAACTTAGGAAATGAAACCCCCCTCTAGTTGGTGATTGTGTATATTCTACCCAGCTTATATGAATTTGAGATTGTTAGAAAACATGTATGTTCTCAATTCCTTATTACAATTGAATAATAACGGCAATATAAATCTAATATTGCTTATGGTATGAATTAGATCTAGTCTTATTTTTGGAGATAATTGTGAATGCAATGTAGAGAACCATATGTATATATATATATATATATAGACTTTTATGATCAATACTGGCAACATTTCATTGTATAAATAGTGGAGCTCTTGTTTGTTTTACAGTATGCATACATCATCATAGATATAGTCCTTGTTAGAAAAGTATATTCATTTTAATTCTTGCAAGAAAGTAACTAATAAAATGCATTAATATTATGGATTGTATTTGCAATGGAATTAGTTTATTTTGCTATGTGTGTGTTGGGTTTACCTTCTAGGATAGGGTGTCGAATGTGGGAACTTATCAGAGAAGGTTGATGTACTTTTTAGGATCTACCATTTTATGCATGATTGCTTTGGCCAAAGCTATGTGTTCAATGAAATAGATGAAATTGCCTAGATTTATTGATATGTTTCTCTACCACACCCTAATTGTGAGTTAATGCAAATTCTAGTTAGAAATGCATATAGTCATCAGGTTACATCAGGTTTTCCCTCTTGCCATTTGTTTATAGGTTGCTAGGCATTTCGTGCAGGGTCAGGTATCCTTTGTATCATGAAGGATTCTGGGGTAGCGTAAAGCTGCATGGTTGGGTGGAAAAGTGCCTAGGCCATGTTCTCGTCTTCAACTTATAGATGACCATGTGGGTTAGTTGCGGCTGGTGACAGTGACTTTATTCATTATCATTACTTGTATATTGTAGTTTATTATTGAACTAAGATGACTATATGGCATGAAAGCCAGAGATGTAACATTGTATATTATTTTATTGTGCAAACACCTGGATATAGCACATGCATCTATAAGATATAAGTTGTTCTTTTTACAAATGTATAGAAGATTTATCTTTCCATTTAAGTTAAGTGAAGGAGATGGTTATTTACTTATGTGTTATATTTTTGGGTTGCATACTTTACTTTTGGTATTGCATACTTTACATACATTTAATGCCCTTAGTTTCTAGAAATTGAATGTTTTCAAAAAAATTATTGTATAGTTCTCATTTATAACATCCCTCATTCCTGACTCTTTTGAATAAAATATTTCAATAAATATACATGAATATTTATTCAAAATGTTAGTGGATGGATTGTGTGATATGTGACTTTAGAGAGAGGATTTACTTTCTTGTGTGCTTGTTTATTGAACTTGAGTTTTTTACTTTGACATGATTAATTATTTAAATGTTGATTATAGATTTATTATGGTTATCTAAAAATGCTACTAGGGTATTTTGTGGTGAGTTGTGTTGTACAACATAACCTATTCTAAGGGAAGGTGAACTAGGTCTCGGTGTTGAAGTATTTTACCTATGATCCAATTGTGTGGAAAAGATTAATTAATTAATTAAGTTAGATAAGATGATTAATTAAAAATAAGAAAATTAAATAATTAAGTAATAATGATGATTAATTGATAACTGTATAAAATTACTTTAGTTTAATTATTTATTTTGTTAATTAATTTTGAAAAGGAAATAAATTAGATACAATATTATTTTATTCAATTTATTTAAATATTGAAGGGCAAGTTGTGCAATGAGAAATTAAGGAAAAAAATTGTATTTATCCTATTTGAAATTTGAAAGTAAATAATTTCCTAAAACTAGTTTATGAGTGAGTTTTATTATTAAATTAATGGAAAAGCTAATATTTTAATATTAGACATTTTCTAAGAACATGTGCATGAAGTGTAGAAATGATATTTTAATATATTTCTTTTGATAAAGCATAAAATACTATTATCTCGATTTTCAAATTAGAATTTTAGAATAGGAAAAGGGATTTTTAGTATTAAATAGAAATTAAATTGATAAGTTAATTCTAATTAACTTTGCAAGTTGTCTATTCTTGATTTTGTATTGTGCAAGTTTTTTTATCTTAGATTCTTGAATTAAATAAATTGGTAAAAGCTATATATATATATATATATATATATATATATATATATATATATATATATATATATATATATATATATTGGGAGAGTAATTATTGAAATTGGAATTAAATATGGAATTAGAATTTCAATTGCTTTTTAGTGAATTGCATGAATAGAATATTAACATATTAATTAAAACTCCTTAGTTAAAGGAATTGTTTATTATCTTATTTTAAGATTTTATAATTAAGGGTTTGAGAAAAGAAAAGAGAATTATCATAAAAGAGATATATAATTTCTTAGAGAGGGGATTGCATTCTAGTAAGAAAATACAGGTTTTAAAGATTGAAGAATCGGAAGTATTTTTTCTAAGTTCAAGGATCATGATTGAAAGTTTTGGTCTTCATGAATGTGTTTTCAATTTGCTAAATGAATTGAGGTAGAATCTTGACATGGAATTACTTTAAGAAAAAAATAATTGAGTTTAATAAAGATATTAGGATCTTTATTGTGAAAGAGATGATGTTTTGATTGAGTGAGTGTTTTTTGTTCAAAAATAATTAATAAGAAATTGTTGATTTGTTGGAATTAGGTGTAAAGATTTTGATTTAGAAAAGATCATGATTGTGAAGAATGATAGAATAATTTGCAAACTCCATTGGAAATAAATTGTTAAAAAACTAGATTAAGTAGATGAAGAAATATAGGGTTTTTTGTGTAGGAAGAAACATAGGGAAATCTAGAAAAGAGATAAGAGATTAAGTCGGTTTAGATTTAAAACTTCTCTGAAATGATTTATGATTGAATTTTGAAACTAAGAAGAGTCTGAAATTAATGCTTCAATTAGGAAATCTAATAGTTTTTTAAACCCTATGATGTGTTAGAAAGTTTAGTGTAGAAATAACCTAGGAATAAAGTTTCTTAGTAAAAGAGGTTTTTGATCTTGGTGTTTTTTTCTATGAATGAATTCACAAGATGATTATGACTGTACATAATGTCTAAATACTTATTTGGAGTAGTATGCTCATAATTTTGTATAATTTTGAGTGAATCTAGAATTGGACAAATTAAAAAGCAAAGTGAAACTGTTGTCATGGAAAAGAGACAGTCTTTACAACTACAACAATTTTTGTTTTATAAACTAGGTTCCTTTGAAATTTTTATAAATGGTGTCAAGGTTAAATACTCAAAAAAATCAACCATAATCAATTTATGAATTTTGAGATATAATCAAATTAGTGACTATATCTATGTTGATATTATAATAAAAGTGTTTTATTAGTATTTTCTACTAACACCAACAAGCTAGCACAAAGAGAAAACATGAGAAATTTAATGGGAGACTATGAAAGAATGTTTCAAAAATTAATATCCTTGTTCTCTATGTTTTAAATCCATAGCTAAAGTTTGGGTTTAGGGTGTCTTATATACTGTGTTTTGATTGCATGAATATTTAGAAGTTAATAGATTTTTCTATGTGATGCTTTCTTTGACTAGATTAGTAAGGATGGATTTTCTTAATGTTTACTTGTGATTCCAATTTTGTTTGGTAAGGTATTGTCTCCTTAGAGAGCTTAAGACTTGTATGGTTATAAAGTGGTATTTGCGACTACTTAGTGAGTAGTAATATGTATGGTTACATGTTAGAATGCCTCAATATTTTAATCTTAGAGGTTTACCAATTTAGTCACTCATTGTGAGTATAATGATTTTGTATTTGAGTGTCCCTTAGTGGGTATGACAATGGGTGTTGTCACAATAGTGTGTCCCACTTATGGGACATCCCGATTTTTGTCTGAAATCACATATTTTTGTCTGAAATCACATACTTTTAAGAAAAAATAATGATTTAAGCCTTGAGGGGTTCCATCTAAAGGGGTTTAATTGAAGGGTTTGATAAAACCCCATTAGATCAAATCCCCTTGGAAACAACCCCCCTAGTCTTAAATCAAACCCTCGATGGAATCTCCTCCACACCTATCAAAATGCTGACAAAAACAAATTTTGCTTCACCTTTTGGGGGATCAAATGAAGTCATTTAGAAATTTTATTTCATAAATATGTATCCCTTAGTATAAGCTTTCCAAAAAGTATGATTTTGAATATGTTTCATTTGATTTTATATTTATTTTCTATTTTCTAGTGAACGTAGGTTTTTCACCAAACATCAATGTCTCTGTTCCACAAGCAGAAAAATAAAAAAATAGAGATTTTTTTTTTGAAAAATATTTGTGCACTAGGTATTGATGTCCTTATTTCACGAAAAAAATAAAAATGAATTTTGATATATACACAAGAAGTTATGCTTGATGACATACACCTATGTCCAAATTATAGTTACCCTGACTTAACAAAAAAATTAAATATATATATATATATATATATGTCACAAAAAATTATGAAAAATATCCATGCACTAGATATTGATGTTAAAAATGTATATTTTAAAATGTGTAAAAAATGTCGGGAGCGACTGTGGAAATAGGAGAAGACAAGGAGGAAGGCGAAATAAAGGGCGAGGAAGAGAGCTTTGATGAGGTTGTTGTGCTGGGGAACCTCCTTTTGGATGCGGACACTAAAAGGAAAGGAGGAAATGGGAAGGGTCGTTGGATGTCTGTAGGGAATGTCAATTTGCAAATATCGGATGAGAATCTGATCTCAAAATTCCTGACGCTTTTCTCAACTCCAAGGTTGAAAAACTTCAGAAGTGTGCAGTAATTGCAAAATTCATTAGCATCTGGTCTTCTATGAAACACATAAAGGATTGGATCAAACACAAATGGCTAGGAGCTAAACTTGAAATAAGCTTTTTGGCACTAGGGTTTTTGCAAATTCTTTTTCAGTCAAAGTTTGAGAGAGATAATATCCTTAAGGGAGGATCATGGTTCATGGGCAACTCTGGTCTCTATATTAGGGCTTGGTTGCTAGGATTTGATCTGCATCATGAGATGATCAAGGATGCCCTGATTTTGATAAGGATGTTTAAGCTTCCCCAAGAATTGTGGACGAAGGAGATTTTCAAATTAATCGGTGACTCTCTAGGTGAGTATGTTTTCAGTGCGACGGTGACCAATCAAGGAAGGTTGGCAACTTATGCTAGGATCTATGTGAAGGTTGATTTGAGCAAGCCAATTAGGCATGCCATTAGATTGTCTTCATTCATAGGAATATGGTTGCGAGAACCCAAAAATGACCATGTCATCACATCACTTGCATTTCATCAAATCTGTCTAGTCCCCTGCATTTCAACATTAATTAAATAATCTAATTATTTAATTAATTTCATCAAAATCATCAAATTCTTCCAAATGTCCTAAATTTGACATTAATTAAATAAATTCTATTTATTTAATTAATTTCATTGAAATCAACTTTATTCTTCCAAAATTAAATAATTTCAATTATTTAATTAAATCATTATCGTCTTCCAAAATTCAAATCCACATCAATTGAATAAATCCAATTATTTAATTAATTTATTATTTAAATCCTCTTATCTATAATTAAATAATTTCTAAATTATTTAATTGAATCAATTATTCTTCCAAATTTAAATAAATCATTCAAATTTATTTAAATTGAATCTCTCTTCTAAAAATAAATAAAATTAATATTTTATTTATCCTTCATCATGCAAAATAAATTAAATGAATTTATCTGTTTAATTGATTTAAATCTTCAAATCTATTCTATATCTTCAATCATACACAATCAATTAAATAAATTTATTTATTTAATATCAATTATCTTCCAATTCCTCTAAAAATATCATGTTAACTCATGTGCACAATTAGTCTTATTTTTAGAACTCCAAAAAGCAAATCTAAAGTTAAGTTAATTGGCTTTAATTTATCTTATTTTTATCATCAACTCATAAATTAGAAAAAAAACATTCTAATTTATGAAATCAAATCTATCTTTATCATGTTTGTTCCATGTCTATTATCAAAAAGCAATTATCTTAATAAAAATACCTTTTTGGAGTGACACATGTCGTGTGCACATTCATCATGAGTTATTTAATTTATCTCATCCATCCATTTTATAGATTTATTTCATCCATTGATCGATCATGTTTTAAACCTATAAAAACCCCCCTCATCTCCATAACAAACCCTCTTCAATCATTTAATCTTTTTCCTCCCTACAACGCATTGAGCATTCATCACATCGTTGACCACTTTGAGCACAAACACAATCTACATCCGCTTGTTGCAAACGTGGTTTCGCAATTTATGAAGCAATCCATATTCGACCAAGATAACAATACAATCTACGTGAAAGCTTTCATTGTTTTTGCGTCATTCATTGATTATTTAGTTGTTTGCTTAGATCGTTATCTTGATGTTATAGGATTGAAGTTGTTGATTATTTCATTATTTTGATTATCATTTGATCTCGATTTTATTCCTATACACATTTTGGCACGCCTAGTGGGACCCACTAACCTTGTTTTTTTCTTAAAAAAAGTTGATTTTTTGGAAGCTAGGTACAGAAAAGCACAAATCGCAACATAGATCTGAAGATCCTTATTCACGAGTTTGAAAGAATAGGCGTTGAGCATTCAAACAATGTAACCTTAGCTCAAAAAATTTCTAGGTTTTTTTGGCAGCATAAAAATCCTATTTGGGTATCTCTTTTTTTAAAAGAAAATGTACAGATTTTGAGAAAAATGGATCACAAATCTGCATCCCTATTTTCAGCCTATGCTTGTTTTTTTTTTTTTTTTCATAGGAGTTTCATGAAATGAAATCAGGCATATCTGTGTAACTTTAGCTCAAAAGATTTCTGGGTTTTGTCAGTAGCATCGAAATTCTATCAAGGTATCTCTTTGTTTGTAGAAAGTACATGGATTTCAAGAAAAAAATCACAAATCTGTGTCCCTATTTTTAGCCTATGCTTGTTTGTTTTGCTTTTTCAGAGCAGTTTCACGAAATTGGGCATATTTTTTGCATATAGAGTTGGATTTTCACAAAACCAGCGGCGTTGGAAAGCTGGTTCTTCCAACTTTTCTGTGGTGAAAGAATTTTTTAGGTAATTTGATCAAATTTGTCATCTACACTCAGTCAAAGTCAACCCTTCTTTGCAAACTTCAAACAGTCATAATTTGTGCAAAATTTATTCAATTTTCACGATTTTTTTTTGAAATTGAATAGAATTTCACATAGAATCTGATCATAATATCCAATCTACTATACCTAATCATTATTATCAAATTTTTTCAAGATTGCTCATTTTTCACCTAACAAGTTAAGCATTTTTGGTCAATTGATTTGTTTTTTTGACTAACTATTGAGTCTTTGGTGGAACTAATCAACTTTTTGCAACCTCTTATTACTCAAATAGAGCAAATGGGTTTTCCTAACATGTTCATGCAGGATGAGCATTGAAGAATCTCAAAACCTATCACACTAAGTCTTAGAAACATATTGCTTTCTTAAGTGACAATTGAACAAATCATCTTTTGCAATCTAAGTCTTAGGAACAAATTGCTTTCTTAAGGGACAATGGACATGAATGCAAAAACACTTTAATTTATTAAGGGACAATTGACATGAATGCAAAAACACCTCAATTTCTTAAGGGACAATGGACATGAATGCCAAAACACTTCAATTTCATAAGGGACAATTGACAACTACAATCGTGTGTGTGCCTAATCTAGTTGCACCTTATTTTTTTATAACAGGACAATTGAATATTTGTTTGACATGCTTGATCTTACTTTTCAGTTATTCCTGTTAGGGTTAGGACAGATCAAAGCAATAAACACTAACAATTATATGTAGATTAAATAACCCAAATATAACAATGAGGAATAACACAAAAGAGATCAACACAAAAATTTAACATCGTTCACCCAATATGGGCTACATCCACAGAAACTCAGCCATCCAATGATTTTATTATCTAGTGCAAAATAGATTATAATCTCATGAATACATCATTGTACCATACATCCCAGCCACTTATAACAAACTTTTTGGAAGCTTCTAGAATTAGGGTTTTGCAATGTTGTTTTTCTTTTGTCGGTTAACAAAAATTAACAACTGACTCTGATCGTGCAAAAAAGGACCTGCTTTTGGATTGCACTTCATCCATAACTTGTGTACAGTACTTGCATGATCAGTTGCCACATACCAACAATTCCTTTAGAAGGGATTACTTTTGGATTACACTTTATCCAAAAGGTTCAACCCTAAGAGGAGTTTTCCTTTAAACCACTATATAAGAGGGATAAGGCGAAAGCCAAGTCCTAACTGATGTCAGCCTTACCTTGTGGTGCCAAATCGAAAAGAGGGGTACTAGCACTTTGTGGAAATGATTTTCACATTGTGTGAAGTGTTTTATACTCTTAGTAGGATTGGTCAAAGCTTTTAGTAGCTTGTCACATTGCTCGTAAGGCATTGGTCCCTCAAAGATACTAAGAACCATCTAGATAGTGACTACCTGTTTCACCTCCAAACATTGTGGTAATCATCGGTGCAAGGGAAATCGGTATAAACCCCCAAGATTACTCACCATTGCCTCCCTTGAGAAGAGATAGTGTTCACTCGGCCATAAAGCTCTTGTGACCTACTTGAGACTTTTTGAGGGGAGGGTGAGATATCCCTACCTATCGTCTCTCGCAAAGATACAAATGTACGTCACCTATATGGAATGACATTTGGTCGACGGATAATTAAGTTGTGAGATGATCTACCACAATGAAACCATGTCTCTAGGGATAAAAAGTGCTTGAATTGTTTGCAATTGTCTAATACCGTAGAAACACTGGGCTTTTTTGTGAGCCTTGAACATACACTATCTGTTGTATCAGTTCTTTTTGCCACTTTGTGTGTTATGTTTTTTCTTTCCAAAAGTAAATCCAATCAACATCAAATCCAAATCTATCAAAATTTGCCTTATAAACATCACTGACACCATCACAGCGCCTTTGTCAGTATAGTCCAGTGTCTTTGGTATAACAGTCCAGTGCCTTTGGTATAAAAGTCCAGCGCATCTGGCAGCATAGTCCAGTGCTTTTGGTATAATAGTCCAGCGCCTCTAAAACGCAGTAACTCGCCTTTGGTATCACAGTCCAGTGCCTTTGTAGCACAGTCCAGTGCCTTTGGTCTAGTAAATTGTTCATCAAACTATCTCAGCAAAAATCCTGACAAAATCTCAAACATATTGTCCTAGTGCATCCCATGGTAACCACTAGACTCCAGTAATCTATGAAGGCTAAGCAAATTGCCCCTAAGAAGCACAAATCACCCCCACATACACCTCAACGAAGTTAATCCAACATGTCTCAAAAGGTACTCCCCAAACACCAATGGAAAGACCAACCAACTTTTAAAACAGGCTGCAACATGACCAACCAGCCAATCCGCAAGAGAGTAATGTCCCTGTGGTAGATGTAACTCAATTTACTACTGGCATGCCTCATGATTTTTCTACACCATGGTTCAAGTCCCATCTCAAGAAGAGTGAAACTTTCAAGAAGGTCAATCCTCTCAAGAAGATAGACAAGACCTTGATGAAATCATGCAAGATCTTAGAGCTATAGCCTCATTTGATAAACTCCTTAGTGAAAATCAAGATCATTTCTTTTGTTTTCTTGCGGAACAAGGAGCTAAACTACCCCAAGAATTTGATATATCTAATCTTAAAGATCAAAACAAAGCCCATGATGCTGTAAATGTTGTCCAAACTATGTCAACCATGACCACTCCCATACCCGAACAAAGCTCACAAGGGAGAATGACTAAACCTTTTGACGCTCAATATGAGAATCCTCTTTATCAAAATCCAACAGCAGAAGACCCATATCACCACTCATGACTCCTATGGAGATTTACAAACACCAACAAGAGACTCTACAACATCAAGAAAAACTAGCAAAACAAGCTGCTCTAGCTAGATCAAACACACAACAACCTCCTATCATATCCCAAACATCAACATCAATCGCAAGTGGAACATTGGCCACCCCATCATGAGATAGTTTTCCACCAAACTACAATCCGGGAAACACTTATGTAGCCATGCCACAAGGGTCACAACAGACACCACCCCCAACATCATCAACCCTCTGTATCACTAATCCAAACATCATCACTCCCCCACAACACTCCCAAAACATCAACACAAACTATATCACTCCACCACAACATTCCCAAAACATCAACACAAACAACATTATTCCCCCACAACACTCCCAAAATGTTAACACAAACTATCTTCCTCCACCGCAACAATCATCCACACTCAATCTCACATATTTCAATCAATCCCAACCGTCACAAAACCCATCTATCTATGTCCCTCCACAACAATGATCATCCACACCCAATCTCACCAACACCTATCTCAACAACCCTCAACATTCTCAAAACCAATCTTCCTATGGCTATATTCCACCATCACAATCAAATCAAACCACATTCAACTTTCCTCCACAAAATCCTTTCATCACCCCTCCTCAACAATATCAACGACAAAACTCTTTCATCATCCCATCACAACAATCACAAAGCCAACATTCTTATCTAGCACCACCTCCACATATGCAAAATCAAAATAACCAGACCCAACCTAATCCAAATCTATCATATGACCCAAATTAATCATACAACCCATATAACATTAATTCCTATGGCTTTAACTACAATCTTCCCTATGGGCAACAACAACCACCCTTAGTACAATAGGAGACTCTTCCAACACCCCCAACAACTATGGAGCTTAAACTTGCCAAGGTACAACAAAAAGTAGCGAATTTAACATTTGGTCACACTAAGAAAACCTTCTCCAGGAGGTTTGTCCTTATCCATTTGATTGGTCATTGCAAATGATCCCTTTTCCTCCCAACTTCACTATACCCAAATTTGATAAATACAAGGGAAGAGGAGACCCAATAGACCACCTTAGAGAATTCTATCTTTCTTGTTTAGAGGTCACGCATAATGACACATATCTCATGCAACTCTTTCCTCATAGTCTTGGACGTCAAGATATAGAATGGTTATTGCATTTACCTACGGGTATCAAATCTTTTAACGAGCTTGCAGAATAATTTGCCACCCATTTCTCATACAACACAAAACATGAAGTCTCTATGACTGACTTATGTAACAATAAACAGAAAAATGGGGAAACTCTTATCTCCTTCCTTTAAAGATGGAGACACATGGCTAGCAAATTCCCATTCAAAATACCAGAAAAGATACTTGTTAGCATAATTGTGAAAAACCTTAACCAAGAATTGGGTTTCCATTTGCAAATACTAAGTGCTACAACCTTTGACGAGATTAGCTATAAAGGCATCAATGTTGAAAAAGGCCTCATTAAAGGCGTGGTCAAAATCTTCAAAGATAATAAAGACAAACCTCCCCAACAACAATCAAATGATAAGCCTAAATATTGGAACAAAAACAAAAATGTGGTCAATGATGGTGTGGTGGATTCCAAACATGTCCAAACATTACAAACACCCCTCAATCTTTCATCCAAACAAAACTAACCTCCGCCTCAACAACAAAAAAAACAACAACAAAACCAAACCAACAACATCAACAAGAGCGGCCTCCCCAAAATTACCCTCCAAGACGTAAGTTCACTCCCTTGGGAGAGCCTATAGAGTCGGTTCTAAAGAAACTTGTGCAAAATGGACTCGTCACGCTACCAGATGCTCCCCCATATGGTGAACCTACTTACAAACCTACATGGTACAAAGACAACGAATATTGTGAATACCATAGGACCAAAGGACACAGAACCATATCATGCATGAAACTCAAGCACATGATCCAAAACCTTATTGATAGAGGCGATGTCACTTTTGATGCACCTCCTACCCAAAACACAAACAAATATCTCAACATGTACAAGGAGTCATTCCCTAACCATGGTCAAGGTCAACATCCTGATAAAGGTAAATCTATTAACAAAGCCTCCACTTCCTATGACTCTATTGTAGGTTATTTTGAAGAAAGTCGTGTGTCTACCCTCACTATCAAAGGTAAATCTACGAATTGTGTCGTTACAACTTGTCATGGTCATGTTACCCTTTGTGGGCCTACACTGAGTCTCCCAACCCAATCTGATTACAATCTTGTTGAACATCTAGGGAAAACCCCTGCACAGATCTCTATTTTGGATCTTCTCCATGTTGGCAAGAGACACTGTGTGGCTTCATGATTGCTGTCATTGATGGCAACAAAGTCTATCCCACACATCCGCAGAGCATAGTATGCCTGTTGTCTCTCAGATTTGCACCCTTGCTGTAGTTGTCAACTTCAGCAATCTAGAGAAACATGGGAATGATCTCAAAGTATGGGACCTTGCGAAATGAGATCAGACCTCCGGAGAAGGCCGGCTTCCTTAACTAGTTATCACCTAAAATCTACTGAACTTGCAGAAGAAAAGGGAGAAGGAATACTTTTTCAAAATGAAAGATGAAACAGAAAGCTTGAAAATAAAGGGGTGATTCACCAAGTTGAATAGAAGAACCCTCACAGTACTGAGAAAATGCACAACATAACCAGATACAGCAAGTAGACATACACAGATTCAAATGATTCTTGCAGAGGTAAGTAACACAACGATTGAGAGGAACAAAGATGTTCACAAATAGTCACATGCAGATTTCCACTAAACCAAAACCAATAAAAGAGGTAAAAATAACTTGCATATATTCAATAAGAAGGCATAGTTACAGTAGCAGAAAGCTCTGTTTGGAAACAGAAGAGCCTCAATGCTAAAAATTTTCAACCTTAATTACATCTCATCCTTATGCTTATATAGCATTTTAATCTGACCTAAGTCAGTTACAAAAATTTGTTCCATGAGCTGTAATAGAAAAAATATCTATAACAAAAGGGATGTCCAATTTGTTAGAATTCGTGGGATCAAAAGATCTGGAACTGTGGCAGATAGAAGATATTTCGAATCATCAATGCAAGCTGCCTTGTCATTGATCTATAACAATGAATCAGTGGAAGATATTTTGGGCATTGAATACGAGTTGCTAAACATCAACATGCAACAATGAATCAGATATTTGCACCATCGCTCCCTCTGCAAAACTTAAATTCGGCTGCTGAGACGTCTTGTCGCCAAAGCATACAAACCCAGATCCAAAATTTGAAAGTGAAAAAACCTACTCAGAAGCCTGCCAAATGAAAGAGGCAAAAACAAGCATTTTTGCCTTTTGCAGCATGTCGAAATTCACCAAAATGAGGGAGATACAGGCAGTCAAAGTTGCGGTCAACTGCCTGTATATATCGCTTTGCATATGTGTCCTTGTATCTGCTCTATCTCGCCATTGTATATACAATGGCGACTATACTTTATCTCTACTTGGTGCAACCACACCTTTTTTCCTTTTTGCATATTCAAACTGATTTGTATATGCCTTTATACAATCGTGGGTCCTTACCTTGTATCGTTCTTTGCATTTAGACCCCCTGCCATGTGTCATCACTGCATTGGTTATTGAATGGAAGCTGGGACCCATCGCTGAAACTGTATCCCTTATCGGCTATCAGAAAGATCAAAAAAATGAATCGCCGATGTACAATGTCTTGCTGAAATCCCTTTGTATGTTTTTCTTGTATATCACCTTTGTATCTGAGATACAAACACATGCATATATACAAAGCAGACTCCAACACAATTATCTGCTGCATTTGATTCCTCAAGACAAGTCCAGCTTGCATCTTTCCCTTTGTACATTTCCTTTGTATATCGCATATACAATGAGAAATATACAAGCAAAACATAAATTCAATTGCACTTTACATACAACTGTTGCATTTGACCTTATCACCTTTGTTTATGACCTTTGTATGTATGACTTGTATATTGCAAACATACAATGTGAAATATACAAAGGATGCATATAAGGTATCTGCCTTTATAGACCAGTTTGCATATTCCATCGAGTTCAGACCTTGTATCTTTTGAATGCATATCGGCCGATGTATATCGCATATACAATGCAAAATATACATAGCACGGACCCCAAATGATTATGGAGCAAATTGAAATTGACATCGGGTCCGGGCCTTGTATCTCTTTTTCTTTGTATATCAGCATATATAATGCATTGTTACATATACAAGCCGCAGACCCCAAAATAACTATTCGCTGCATTTGATTCCCCACTCGGATCCGCCTTGCATATTTTCCCCTTGTATATTTCTTTTGTATATCGCAAGATACAATGCACTTAATATACAAGCCGTGGACCTGAACCTTTGTATTTGCCAAAATTGACTTCAGGGTCGGGTCTGCCTTGCATATTTTCCCCCTTGTATATTTCTTGGCATGCCTTTGCCTTTGTATGCTTTCCTTCACATATCACATATACAATGCGACTTGTATACTAGATACAATCGCCATTGTGCATTCAGCGGACCCCACCAATTGCATCTTACCTTTGTATATGCGCTTTGTATATTGCCGATTGTATGTAAGATACAACTGCCCAATATACAATCACCCTTGTATGTATGACTGGACCCCACATTCCTTTGTATATTCGGCCTTGTATGTCGACTTTGCATGTGCACCGATATACATTCTCTTTTGTATGTGCCCTTGTAACTTGCCGATATACATTCTGCCTTGTATGTTGACTTTGCATGTGCGCCGATATACATTCTCTTTTGTATGTGCCCTTGTAATTTGCCGATATACATTTTGCCTTGTATATTTTTCCCTTTGCATGTTAAAATACATACAACAATATATACAAAGGACCCGATATACATCTGCCTTTGTAAATGGCCTAGATACAATATACAATGCATATGCATATAAAAATGACCAAGCATAAAACTGAGAATTATCTGGGATGGGAAACACTTGAGGACAAAAGGTTTCTAGGTTTTTCTAGGTTTTTGGCAAAGATTCTTAAGGTGAGAATTTTGGGATTTTTTGCAAGGCACAACATGAATAATTTGAAGGATTTAAGCCTTGTAGGGTCACTTTCTAAAGGATTTTCAAGGAAAATTCAAGGTGAATGATTTAACTCTGAGCAGAGGAAAATAGGTCAACATTTTGGTGACTTCTATGGGATGTTTGCTTGCTAAACAATTAGATCAGTGGCCTTAAGCATCCATTGGGCATGGAGTCATATAGAGACTAAAAATTATACCTTTGACAAACAATCTTGATCTTAGCAACTCGGCATATTAGCAGTGAAGACCAAAACAAAACCAAAACCTGAAAGCAAACCTCTAACTGTGCTAGACAGTACTTAGGGAAAACAAAAAGGGATCTAAACTATTGTGCAACAACACTTATTAAAAGCAAGAAACCTAATCTACTATTTTACAAGGTAAGTCATACCTCAAAACACTTCTTCAAGTGTACCCCATTGACTGGGATAAGCAAATTTTCTCCATCCATGCTTGATAACTGAAATGCATTATGCTCCTTGCATTCAGTAATGATAAATGGGCCACTCCACATGCTGCCAAACTTGGAGTGCTTTCTTGGCCTACTTTTTAACTCATCCCATTTGAGCACCATATCACCCTCCCTAAAAGTTTTGGGAGTGGCTCTCTTGTCAAAAACTCTTTTTGTTTGAAGCTGATGATACTCCATAGCTTTCATAGCTTTATCTCTGCTCTCTTCCAGCTCCATAAGCTGAGCATATCTGATAGCCATGGGGTCTTCTTCTTCAAACATCTCCAACTGATTCATGATATCTAGTGCTGGCAGCTCCACAGATATAGGCAATCTTGCCTCCTTCCCATAGACTAACATATATGGAGAGTTCCCAATAGACCTCTTGGGAGTTATTCTATTTGCCCATAAAGCAGATTTCAGATTAGTGTGTCAAGTCCTCTGGTTGTCTTCCATTGATCTTTTAATAATCCTTATGAGATTTTTATTTGTAGATTCAGCCAAACCATTACCCTGTGGGTAATAATTTGAAGAAGTGTTCAAATAGATCCCATTCTTAACAGCCCAGTCAGTTATCCTCAATCCAACAAAAGCTAAAGCATTGTCTGAGATGATTGATTTAGGCACTCCAAATCTAGATACCAAATCCTGATAAAAATTCAAAATAGCATTCTCATTGGATTCCTTCAGAGCCACTACTTTATTCCACCTTGTGAAATAGTCTGTAGCTGTAAGTATCCACCTATGGCCTGCACTTGATGGTGGGTTAATGGGACCTATAAAATCAATGCCCCATCTCATAAAGGGCTGCTCTACTTGAATTGGCTGCAGAGGTAAAGCTGGCAGCCTTTCTTTGCCTGCAAAAATGGCACATTTTACACATTTTCTAGCCCATACATGGGCGTCCTTAAATATGTTGGGCTAGTAATATCTAGCTCTCATTATTTTCCAAGCAGTAGTCCTTGGGGCAAAATGACCCCATGTTGTTCCATCATGAAACTCATGTAGCACCTTGTCAGTCTGGTCATTATCAATGCATCTTAACAACACACCATTAAAGTCTTTTCTGAAAGGGATGCCATTTATTAAAACATATGGAATGGACTGCAGTCTGAAATACCTTCTTTTGGTTTTATCTAAACCTGCTGGACATTGACTAGTTTGCAAAAATTTAGTCATGTTATTAACCCAACTTGTGCCTACTACTGTTGTATCATCTTGATGTGCATCTTCAATGGTCAGAAGCACCTCCTCTTCCTTTTCTATTGTGTTCTTAGAACTGGTAGCAAGCTGTTCACTAAGTCCTCTACCTCTAACGAGCTTGGTTATCTTGATATCTATGTCATATTCCATGACTTTGGTGATCCAACCAGCCCTTTTCTCATTAACATCTTTACTTAACAGGAACTCTTTCACGCTAGGGTGAGCAACCATCAAATGTATCTTGTTATTAGAAACAAGATGTTGAAACCTCTTGAGGCTCCTCACCACTGCAAGGACGTGTTTCTCAATGAAGCTATACCTCTGCTCATACTCCTCCAGCCCTTGACTGAAGAAAGTGATTAGCTATTCAAAGCCGTCACTCTGCTGCTGTACTAGAATCACAGAAATGGTATCTAGACTGCCATAGGCATACAAAATAAAATCTTTGGAGAAATCAGGATTTACCAAAGTTGGTGCAGCCAATAACTCTTCCTTTATGGACTCAAAGCTAAGTTTGGCCTCTTTCGTCCAACTGAAAACTGTATTTTTCTTTAGCATAGAGGTCAACGGATTTAATAACTTTGCAATGTTAGGTATAAATCTTCGCAAAAAATTAATTCTACCAATAAAACTTTGTAGTCCCTTCTTGTGACTGGGTAAAGGTAGCTCCAAAATAGCTCTTACCCTTTCAGCATCAATGGTAACGCCCTCCTTTGACACAATGCGCCCCAAAAGCTTGCCCTCATGTACAGCGAAAATACATTTCCTGGGATTGAGAGATATCCCAAACTCTTTGCATCTCTCAAATACTTGCCTCAAATGGGATAAATGCTCAGATGCATCCTTGGAGAAAACTGTTATGTCATCAAGGTATACCAGTACCAATTTATACAGCAGACCCTTAAAAGCCATATTCATAGCTCTCTGAAAAGTAGAGCCAGCATTTGACGGACCAAAAGGCATCCTTTTGTAGGCCATGGTGCCCCATTTGGTAGTAAAAGTGGTTTTAAACTGATTCTCCTCCTTGACTAACACTTGATTATAGCCAGAATATCCATCAAGCAAGAAGAATCTTTTAGAACTAGCCACTACTTGCAGAATTTGCTCCATTGAGGGCAGTGGGTAGTGGTCCTTCAGGGAGGCTCTATTAAGGTCTCTAAAATCAACACACAGCCTAATCTCTCCATTCTTTTTTCTCACAGGGACAAGGTTGGAGACCCACGAAGTATGCTTGATCGGAAAAATGATCTTTCCCTCGATCAGCTTGGTCAATTCTTTAATCATTAGAGGCTCAAGATTTGGATTTAAAGGTCTTTGCTTCTGCCTCACAGGTTTTGTACCTGGCTCCAACTCTATAGTATGCTAGGCAATATGAGGGTCAAATCCCTTTAGGTCTGAATAATCCCTAGAAAACACATCTTCAAATTCTTGACACAGAGCAATGAAGGCTTTCCTATCTTCAGGTGAACAGATTTCACCAATTTTGAGAAGCTTACCCTTGAAAATTTCTAGCTCCTCATAATGTTCCACTTTGACTTGCATGGTGATTACTCTTTTTTAGCTGATCATCAGTGCTAAAAATGGATTCCAAGGTTACCAATCCCTTGGGCAACTTATTTGTCCTTAACTGAACAATTTGATCATTGCCGTATTGTTGTTTGAGTTTGTCCTAATTCATCACAGAAAACTCATCTTCTTCGGACAAGAAACATAGGACCTGCTCATCACTCTCAAAAACTTGTCAATGAATGTTATTGTTAGAGATGGAAGGCCTACCAACTATTTTCACATGAGGCTACACCTTTTCTCTTTGAATATCACTGGGGATATCAAACTGAGCTCTAATTGTAGGTAACCTATCAGCATGATAGTTCTGATTTCTTGGAATGGAGATTAGATTGAAAGCATCAAACTCTTCAATCGTATCCCATACCCTATGTTTGTAGCATTTCAGGACATCATTCTTTGTAGCATGTAGTCCCCACTTGATTTACAATGAGTTCACTGTCTCCAAACACCTGCAAACAACCAATTTTCCTCTTTCTTGCCCACTGCAAACCTTGGATCAATCCCTCATACTCAGCAGTGTTATTTGTATATGAAAAAGCAAAACGGAAAGCAGAAAAATATATTTCACCTTGTGGAGACACAAGCATTGCACCACCACCAGATCTATTCCTAGAGCCATCAAAGTACATTTTCCATACTTCCTCTTGTTGCTCTATCTGTTGTTCTACACTCTTTACAAGGTTTGGAATTCCTATTTCAGATTCGTGGAGTATGTAAACACCCATACCAGTTTCTTGGATGTGCCCTTCAGGATCATCTACAACATTTTCCAATGCCCACTCCTTTAGTAGCACCTTTGGTATACTTTCAGCTTGCAGCTCTTGAGCAGCAACAAGCTCAGGATCATCAGAAATAATGCAATTTGCATTAACAACACTTGGTGTATAAGGCTCTATGTGATACTGGGTAAGCAATTCAAACTTTAGGGTCACCTTTGTGCCATATCTGGTCCTGAAAAACATGTGGGACCAGTCCGAGGATAAATATCCTCCTATCTTGGCTGTGAACTCTCTTGACAAACACATGGCAAAATAAGGAGGTAAGTCTATGATGAATATTTCCTGGGAAATTGAAACATTTGGGCAAGTGTGTAAGGTGAGAGTCAGATCTTTTATCACACCTACAGTGTTAATATTTGTGTCATCTAACTGAAGCACACCTTTCTCCAAGGGTTGGTACTTTAATCCTAATTGGTCTGCAATCTGTTTTGGCATCACAGAACTACTTGCACCACTATCCACCATACAGTTATGTACTATCTTATCTCCAATTATTAAAGATACATAAAATGGAAGTGGTTTAGCACTTTTGTTTAGTTGTTTGCTGTTGTCCTAGGATGAATTGGTAAGGACAACCCTAGTTGGGTCAACAGTTGCATCATTTGACATTTTTAAATCAGATAAGGCAGACTGCAACATATCCTTTTGACCTGGAATTGCTAAGGAATCCCACATAGATATTGTCACATTCATCTTATTCATATTTTCAATAATATTGAAAGGTGGAGTGACACTTACCTTTTGTTGTGACTTGGTAGCAACAGTATCAGCCTGCAAATGAGGCTATTCCCTTGTGGTTGCTTGAGTATTTCTTTGCAAAATATGGGGAATATGGGATGTAGAAGCATCAGTAGGTCCTTTTCCTTTATTTGCTGCTTGATATATCTCACAACCCCTCTTCTTGGCTCTTGTATTTGCTACAATTGGAGTAATATTGCTGCTTACACCACAGAATTCACCTTCCTACCAATTTATGAAGGTAGAATCACCCTAAGGTTGTTCTTGTTGTTGCACAGTCCCATCATTAGGTGTGTTTGGCTGCGAGACTACAACATTTTGCATCATTAGGGCCTAATTTATCACCCCATTTGAGCAGGCTACCTGACTGTGTGGCTGATTGCATGGAAAACACCATTCATATTTAGCTACAAGATTATTTTGAACAAGGACAAGGTCCCTAACTACATTAATGGGTGCTAGATTGTAAGGCTGAAAAGGCCTCTGGTTGACACTCTACCTAGTACCCTGGTAACTGCCTTGATATGGAGGCCTGTTGGCTTGGTATGGTTGATTCTGCCCTTGATAAGGCTGATTCTGCCCTTGGCTGGGTTGCTGATAAGGCTGTCTATTCTAGGACTGCTGCTTTTTGATGTTTACCAGCTCATTCCTGAAAGTTTGTAGGATGCTCTCTATTTTTTGTTGGCTATTTTTTATCTCTTTTAACTCTTGTGATGAGCTAGAAGCAGCAGGTTCAAAATTGGCAATATTTGGCAATGCTGCTATAGCAGGTAAAAGGGCAAAGTATGGGATGGGCAAAGGCATTGAAGTTTGAATCTCAGGAAAAAAAGGCACTGATGGTCTAGGTGCTATTTTCCTAGCTTGAATCAAGCTATTTTCTTCTCTAATAACTATTTCATATGCATCAAGTAAACTTGTACCTCCCAATGATTGTATCATTACTGAAATATCACTATTTAGAGCCTTCAAGAAATACAGAAAAGCATACTCTAATGGAGGCCTTACCATGGTAGGAATTCTATCCCATGTCTTCTGGAACGGGAAGTTGAAGTCCCTCATTTGCTCCTGGGGAGCTCTCTTTATTGTAGTCATCTGTTCAACCAATGACAAGTTGTCTAACTTATCTTGAAATTGCTTGTTTAATTTATCATCCCAGGTTCCTATGGTCTGCAGTGGTAAACTCCTGAACCATTGTAGTGCTTTTCCCTTGAAAGAGGCAGCCAGCAATCTGATGGCTACATTCTCCTGGGTTACATGATGAACACCGCATAGAGAAGCTACATCTCTAATGTGCTCAATTGGGGTAGTTTGATTCTCCCCCATGAAATAGGGCAGACTCTTCAAAGCTGCCATGGGTATGTTGTCATGTACTATTAAGTTCAATGGGCTACCCCCATCAAAAGCCACAAATGGTTGATTTCTTTCCATTGGAGCAGCTAGAGGTAGGTTTGCTTGGACTGGTGCAGAAATTATAGGTGCAACTAGCCTAAAATTGGATGGAGTTGATTGTATTCTTTTAGAAACTGGAGTCCTTACCATGGCTCTACTCTATCTTCTAGGCAGAGATAGCTCCAAGTAATCAAATGAACTTAAACTCTGAGTTTGAATCTTTCTCATAAAATGTGACAGCAACACCGATCTGCTTGTCTTTCCTCAATATGAGTCGCCAGATATGCAAGTTTTAACCTCTTACAGGTCTGAAAGTCACTAGCTGCACATCAAAACCAGCAATAAAAATAGTATTTGATTGTTTTTCTTATTCCACTGGGCGTGCCAAAAATTGTTGTCTCTCAGATTTGCACCCATGCTGTAGTTGTCAAACTTCAACAATCTAGAGAAACATGGGAATGATCTCAAAGTGTGGGACCTTGCGAAATGAGATCAGCCCTCTAGAGAAGGTCAGCTTCCTTAACTGGTTATCACCTAAAATCTACTGAACTTGCAGAAGAAAAGGGAGAAGGAATACTTTTTCAAAATGAAAGATGAAACAGAAAGCTTGAAAATAAAGGGGTGATTCACCGAGTTGAATAGAAGAACCCTCACAGTACTGAGAAAATGCACAACATAACTAGATACAACAAGTAGACATACACAGATTCAAATGATTCTTGCAGAGGTAAGAAACACAATGATTGAGAGGAACAAAGATGTTCACAAACAGTCACATGCAGATTTACACTAAACCAGAACCAATAAAAGAGGTAAAAATAACTTGCATATATTCAATAAGAAGGCATAGTTACAATAGCAGAAATCTCTATTTGGAAACAAAAGAGCCTGAATGCTAAAAATTTCAAACCTTAATTACATCTCATCCTTATGCATCTGAGATATCAGCTATCAGAAAGATCAAAAAAATGAATCGCCGATGTACAATGTCTCGCTGAAATCCCTTTGTATGTTTTTCTTGTATATCACCTTTGTATCTGAGATACAAACGCATGCATATATACAAAGCGGACTCCAACACAATTATCTATTGCATTTGATTCCTCAGGAAAAGTCCAGCTTGCATCTTTCCCTTTGTACATTTCCTTTGTATATCGCATATACAAATGCGAAATATACAAGCAAAACATACATTCAATTGCACTTTACATACAACTGTTGCATTTGACCTTATCACCTTTGTTTTTGACCTTTGTATGTATGACTTGTATATCACAAACATACAATGTGAAATATACAAAGGATGCATACAAGGTATCTGCCTTTATAGACCAGTTTGCATATTCCATCGAGTCTGGACCTTGTATCTTTTGAATGCATATCGGCCGATGTATATCGCATATACAATGCAAAATATACATAGCGCGGACCCCAAATGATTATGGAGCAGATTGAAATTGACATCGGGTCTAGGCCTTGTATCTCTTTTTCTTTGTATATTGGCATATACAATGCACTATTGCATATACAAACCGCGGACCCCAAAATGACTATTCGCTGCATTTGATTCCCCACTCGGATCCACCTTGCATATTTTCCCCTTGTATATTTCTTTTGTATATTGCAAGATACAATGCACTCAATATACAAGTCGCAGACCTGAACCTTTGTATTTGCCAAAATTGACTTCAGGGTCGGGTCCGCCTTGCATATTTTCCCCCTTGTATATTTCTTTGCATGTCTTTGCCTTTGTATGCTTTCCTTCACATATCACATATACAATGCGACTTGTATACTAGATACAATCGCCATTGTACATTCAGCGGACCCCACCAATTGCATCTTACCTTTGTATATGTGCTTTGTATATTGCCGATTGTATGTAAGATACAACTGCCCAATATACAATCACCTTTGTATGTATGACTAGACCCCACATTCCTTTGTATATTCGGCCTTGTATGTCGACTTTGCATGTGCGCTGATATACATTCTCTTTTGTATGTGCCCTTGTAACTTGCCAATATACATTCTGCCTTGTATGTTGACTTTGCATGTGCACCGATATACATTCTCTTTTGTATGTGCCCTTGTAATTTGCCGATATACATTCTGCCTTGTATATTTTTCCTTTTGCATGTTAAAATACATACAACAATATATACAAAGGACCCGATATAAATCTACCTTAGTATATGGCCCAGATACAATATACAATGCATATGCATATAAAAATGACCAAGCATAAAACTGAGAATTATCTACGATGGGAAACACTTGAGGACAAAAGGTTTCTAGGTTTTTCTAGGTTTTTGGCAAAGATTCTTAAGGTGAGAATTTTGGGATTTTTTGCAAGGCACAGCATGAATAATTTGAAGGATTTAAGCCTTGTAGGGTCACTTTCTAAAGGATTTTCAAGGAAAATTCAAGGTGAATTATTTAACTCTGAGTAGAGGAAAATAGGTCAACAATGCCTATACCAGAAGTCAGATTGAAGAGTGTTCTGGTCCGGTGAACAAGAATAGAGCATGCAACAAGGTCTGACAATCAGGTATGGATCTCTCAGATGGTGTAACTCATAAACCTGTGGATTTAGGCAAGTCAAGGGGAGTATCATGACTACTATATTCCAGAGATTGAGCCTCTGGTGATGAATCATGGAAAAGATATGAGCATCTAAGTGTTGGGTTCCAGACAGGCAGAGCAGACTGAGGAAGAACTGACCGGCAGAGTATCAGACTTCAATCTGGATGAGTAATTGATGTTGATCAATCTATTTGAGGGATCATACGTGGTTGGCCGACATGATTTATGACTTCTATGTCTATGTTTTTGATACGCATCACATATTAAGCATGGAATCAGCCAACAGATCAGTGTTTTGTAAATATCTTGAATATTCCGGTTGCCAACTAGAAAGATATTGAAATCCTTGGTGCGGATATATATATACCAAATGGATTTCGGTATGAAGATGCATGTATCAAGCAAAAGATGTGCAAAGAAAGGCAGAGATAGAAGTGGAAGCAACAATACAAGTCTAGTATGTGACAGAACAACAACACTTAAGCAGAGGAAGAATGAAGTGCATTAGATTAGTATATTAAGCCTAACCAGAACTAAACCTCAGCATATGTGGATGCCTCTCATCAGTTCAAACACCTGGCTACCTTCTATAAAAATTATAGATAGTGAGTCTCTTGTAGGCAGTGTGCCTCTTATGAGCAGTGTGCTTGGGCAGTGAGCCCTAATTGGCAAGTGCCATTTTGTACTTCTTATTCTTTTAACAGAGAATACAATCTTGGGTTAGTCACCCCGTGGTTTTTCCCTTAACAGGGTTTTCCACGTCAAAATCCTTGTGTTATGTGTGTTGATTTAATTTCTGCTCTCATGATTATATATGCTTATGTGTTTTGATGCTGCACAAATTATAAAAGGAAAAATAAAGTAAAATTATTAGAGATAACTGATTCACCCCCCCTCTCAGTTATCTACCTTGTTTCCAACAATTGGTATCAGAGCTAAGTTCCTCTAAACAAAGCCTAACAGCTTGAGGAAGATCTAGGAATCTCAATGGATATGTATGGTATGAAGGAACAACTTTAGTCTGCCCTAGATGATCTTGAGCAATCTCACTCTGAAGTCAATAACTTGAGAGAAAGACTCAAATAGGCTGATGATTTCATAAATGAGCTAAAAGAAAAATTGAGTATCTCTGTGAAAAAAAGAAAGGAACTACTTCAAAAATTAGCAAGTCAGAGTGAAGCCAATGATACTAATGAAGATCTGAATGAGAAAAACAAGCTATGTGAGAATCTATCAAAAGAGGTCATCATGGTAAGAAATGAGATGGAATCAGGGGTTATGAGATTCACCCAAGAAATTGAAGAGAAAAGAAAAATTGAAGATAATCTAAAACAATCTCTCAAGGAGAAGACAAACGACTGCCACAAAATGGATAGAATAATTAGGCATCTTAAATCTGATCTTGAAGAAGCTAAAGATAATGAAGAACAACTTGAGAATTAGATAGACACTCTAAAACAAGATCTTCAAACAACAAATGAATACAAAGAAAAATTCAAGATAAGCTCAGCTCAACTTGAAGTTCTTCTTGAAAGCCAAAAGAGGGTAGATGACAAGTGTGGCTTGGGATATGAGAAAGGTGAAAGCTCCGGATCTGGTCAGAAGAACTCTAAATCAGGAAATCAAAGAAACGGGGCTAGAAGACCTCCGGTAAGGCAACCAAATGCTCAAAGATATCCATCCTTCAATGGATACTGCTACAATTGCAACAACTTCGGTCATAAAGCAACTCAGTGCAGAAGAAGAATGAATCAGACTAATTCATCCTTCTTTAGACAGTGTTTCAACTGCAAAAGGTATGGTCACAAATCTCATGAATGCATAAATATGCAAATAAACAATTCATTCAATGGTAGATGCTTTGCATGCAATAAAATGGGACATATGGCTAATCAATTCAGATCAAGAGGATATCGATCAAATATGCAAAGAAATGTTGTTTGCTACAAGTGCAATAGATCCGGTTGTTGGCAAGAGACACTATGTGACTTCATGAGTGTTGTCATTGATGGCAACAAAGTCCATCCCACTCATTCGCAGCACATGGTATGTCTATACCAGAAGTCAAATTAAAGAGTATTTTGGTCCAGTAAGCAAGAACAGAGCATGCAACAAGGTCTGACAGCCAAGTCCAGATCTCTCAGAGGAAGCATCTCAGCAAAGTACAAACTTGGGGAAGTCAAGAGGAGTACCATGACTAATACATTCCAGAGATTGAGCCTCCAGTGATGAAAGAGTGAAAAGATATGAACACTAAGTGTTGGGTTCCTATGTGGCAGAGTAGACTAAGGAAAAACTGACCAGTAGAGCATCAGACCTTAATCTAGATGAGATATTGATGGTGATCAAGTTTCTTAAGGGATCATTCATGATTGGCCGACATGATTGATGACTTCTATAAGGATTCAGCCGACAGTCCAAAGTTTGGGAAAATATTGAGTATTTTGGATGCCGACTAGAAAGATGTTGAAATCCTTTGTGTAGATATATATACCAGATGGATTTCGATGTGAGGAAGTGTGTGGTGTCTTGTGAAGTGCGAAGAAAAGTAGAAGAGCAGTGTCGAAATAGAAATACCGGTCCAGTATGTGACAGAACAGCAGCACTGAGGTAGAGGAAGAATGAAGTGCAGTAGATCAGTATATTGAGCTTAATCGGAACTAAACCTCAACATATGTGGATGCTTCTCATCAGTTCAAGTACCTGGTTTCTTTCTATAAACTATTGTAGGCAGTGAGCCTCTTGTGAGTAGTGTGCTCGGGCAGTGAGCCCTAATTGGCAAGTGTCATTTTGTACTACCTTATTATTTTAACAGAGAATACAATCTTGGGTTAATCACCTCGTGGTTTTTCCCTTAACAGGGTTTTCCACATCAAAATCATTATGTTATGTGTATTGATTTTATTTCTGCTTTCATGGTTATACATGCTTATATGATTTGATGCTGCACTAGTTGCTAAAGAAGAACAGGAAGTTAAAGTAATTTAGATAACTGATTCACCCCCCTCTCAGTTATCAACAATTGGTATCAGAGCAAGGTTCCTCCTAACAGATCCTAACAGCTTGAGGAAGATATGGGAATCTCAATGGATATGTATGGTATGAGAGAACAACTTTAGTCTACCTTAGATGATCTTGATCAATCTTACTCTGAAGTCAATAACCTAAGGGAAAGATTCAAACAAGCTGATGATTTCATAAATGAACTCAAAGAAAAACTAAGTATCTCAATGAAGAAAAGAAAGGAACTACTTCAACAATTAGCAAGTCAAATTGAAGCCAATGATACTAATGAAGATCTGAATGAGAAAACCATGTTATGTGAGAAGTTATCAAAAGAAGTCATTATGGTAAGACATGAAATGGAATAAGGAGTTATGAAATTCACCCAAGAAATTGAAGAGAAGAGAAAAAGTGAAGATAATCTAAAACAATCTCTCAAGGAGAAGTCAAAAGACTGCCACAAAATGGATAGAATAATCAGGTATCTGGAATCTGATCTTGAAGAAGCTAGAGACAATGAAGAACAACTTGAGAATTAGATAGACACTCTTAAAAGGGATCTTCAAACAACAAATGAATACAAAGAGAAATTCAAGATAAGCTCTGCCCAACTTGAAGTTCTTCTTGAAAGCCAAAAGAGGGTAGATGACAAGCAAGGCTTGGGGTATGAAAAAGGGGAAAGCTTTGGATCCGGTTAGAAGAACTTTGGATCAGGAAATTCAAGGAACAGGCCTAGAAGACCTCCAGTAAGGCAACCAAATGCTCAAAGATATCCATCCTTCAATGGATACTGCCACAATTGCAATAACTTTGGTCATAAAGCAAATCAGTGTAGAAGAAGAATGAATCAGACTAATTCATCCTTCTCTGGACAGTGTTTTAACTACAAAAGGTATGGTCACAGATCTCATGAATGTAGAAATATGCAAATAAACAATTCATTCAATGGTAGATGCTCTGCATGCAATAGAATGGGACATGGCTAATCAATGCAGATCTAGAGGATATCAATCAAATATGCAAAGAAATGTTGTTTGCTACAATTGCAATAGATCCGGTCATATTACCAAATTCTGCAAAAGTAAGAATCAGGGTAAAAAGGGTCAGGTGCATCATAATCAAAATCAAGACAAAGGAAAAGGAAAAGTGAATGCAGATGAAGTTCAAAGGGAGATGAACAAGATTTGGGTAAAGAGAAGTACAGAAAATGTTGGGGATGGATCCGCACCAGAATCTGGTGTTGATATTCCTTCTAGAAACTAAATAGATGAGCTCTGGCTCAGGGGGAGTCAAAAAGGAAAACAAATTCCCCCAACCAGTCAATTGGTGCCTAAAATTGGCACATGGAAAGTTGCAGATTAAAAGGTTCTTAGAGAAACACCTAAATAAGCCTTGGTAAAGATTTGGAAGATCCACAAGAAGTTTTGAAGAGGTTAATCATCCAAGATTTATTTGGTTCAACAGTCATCCAGTAAGAACAAGATTTTCACAGTTAGATCCGGTATGATTCAAAATTGAGGTATCTTGATCTGCGGATAAATGGAATGATTGGAGAAAGGTAGATAGATTGTCAATATTCATCGAGAATAACTCTAAGTGCATCTTAGTGATCTAGAAAAATCTCTCAGGACAAGGAGAACAAGGCAACCAGAATAACTTAAGTTGTGCATTTATTGCAAAATGGAATTAGGGTTTGTGCAGAAATAAAAGGGTTCTTTTGTTCATCATTTGCACAATTGCATTCGAGAAGAAGGAAGAAAGAGCTCTGCAACAATTTTACCTCAACTTTCTCTCAAGGATCAACCACAGAATTTGACTCAACCAGCGATCTTTTCATCTCTTATCCTAAACCCTAGAAGCGTAAAAGGTATTTTCCACTCTTGAATCTCACTCTAAATCCTTTGAAAGATGGCTACTCCAAATGTTGTTAAAATCACTCATAGACCGTGCCCTAAGTTTAAGAAACATCCCTACAAATCCCTGGATGTTGATCCCCTAGGCGCATTCTCTAGCATTCCACATGGGGTTCTGCATGTAGAAGATGTTAGGGTCTACATACATGTAAACATTGAACAATTTAGGGAATCCAAGCTGATGGATATCTACCACAAGGAACTGATAGATGAATCATTTGAACTTAAACCCTAATTCAAGGCCATCCAGGATAAGCATTTTGGACATTGCATCCATTTCCCTTGTTTTGCTGAAGATGAATGGGTTCAGTATATTCTGAGCAGAATGCATGACAATTTCATGTGGTTGTTGAGGCCATTTAAGATCACAAAAGATGCCATTAGGGTGGTAACTGGATTGCACTCATCCGGTGAGTTGCCTACTCTCAAATCAGTCAAAAACCAAACTGTGAGTGAGGCTACTGGATCAAAATTTGATAAGAGGGCAATGACAATAGAAGACATCATAGATCTGGATATCAAATTTGCCTCTATGATAATTGGTTACAAAATCTATCACTCCAGCAGGGAGAATTCAGTATCCAGAACTACTATATATATTGCATATGAAATGCTAAGGAAAAATGTAGACTATGATCTATGCAAGCTTCTCCTGAACCAACTATTAGAGAACCTGCAGAAAATAAAGAAGGATAAGAAGAATTCATTCAAGTATGGTGGCTTAATATTATGTCTATTCTTCTATTACATGAATGAGCTACCTGGATCTAGTGGTTGGATATGGCAAAATGACAGACTGGTTGCCATACAAATTAGAGACTATATGTATGGGCTTGGTGATGCCAAGGCACAAAGCACAGCTCTCTAGGGTTACTTCAAAAACTTCCAAGGCATGATGCAGGCCAGAGAGAGAATCCCCCAATCTCTAGTTGAAAAATACAAGGATATAGTGTGCTTCATGGTAGACACTGATCAATGCCTAATGGAGGCAGTGGAACCGAGAACAGTGTGGATCATGCCAATGGGCTATGAAGTGGATGAGAACATTTTGGAACTGCATATCCAACACCTAAGTCAACCTAAGGACCCTAAGGCAGAAAGGTTTGGAACCTTCCAAGAGTTGAGTGTAAAAGTTCATGTTGAACTTAGACAGCCTGAGATCAAGAGAAAAGTGAGAAGGGAAGTAGAAGAAGTCACCAAGAGATATGGAATATCAAAGGAGGTAGTTGATGCCACTACAGAGAAGGTGGAAAGGGCAGAGAAAGAAAGGCAAGAAACAGAAAAAGAAAGTGCTCCGGTGCAAGTCCCCTCCCGAACCAAATCCTCCAAAAGCTCTACACCAGCCACCTCTAAGAGTCAAAAGGCATCAAAACTGGAAGTTAGGACATCCAGAAAGGGAGAGAAGAGAACTAAGACAAAGGCCACAAGGTCTTACACCAGTCAGAAGGATGATGAAAAAATAGAATCAGATGAGGAGATCAAGAAAATGAAAAAGAAAAAGAAAACTTCTGTGGAATCATCTGTCGGCAAGAACAAGGAAGAAGAGAAGGTAGAAGAATTTGTTAAAAAGCCTACTCTTTCCATTGACAATGTCATCAAGGCAGTCACTATGGATGGAAATCTGAAACCAATGACTAAATTTTATGATGATTATAGTGAAGCTGATCAAAAGATCCTGCAAGAAGCTACAGTCAGGTATCTAAACATCTATAACAAAGCATTCATTGAAATCATCTCCTTAATTCTCAAAAGCTTAGAGAAGGAACTTGAAATAAGAAAGAACAATGCTAAGGCAAAGGACCTAGAGATCTGGGAACAGATAGCTATTCAGCTCTATCCTTCTATCACTCCAAAACAAATGAACATGATCTTCAAGGATTGCAAGGATGAGTTCCGGAGCAAAGCAAGAATGAATCAGCTTATGCTTGGAGAGATTGACAAAGTGGCAAAAGAAACTGAAGACATCCTTCGAGATGCTTATAAAAGATTCAATCTTCCCATTATAGAAGGCATAAGCAATGAACCTTCTGCCATGGATGTCGAAGGACTAAGTGTGTCAAAGGAAGATTCTATTAAGAAAATTGTAGAAGAATCAAAGGAGATAGGTGTAGAGAAGATTGAGGACCTGGATTCCTCTGCTCTAGAAGAAGAAGTCCATGAGGAAGTAAATATCTCTCATCTGGATCCCCCAGCAGACTCTGGAACTGAAGAAGAAGCAAGAAAAGAGGAGAAAGCAAGTCAAGTAGAGGAGGAAAAGGGAAGAGAAGAAGAACAAACAGAGAAGGTCTCTGTTGACACCTCTGAGGCTGCAAGAGGAAAGAAGTCTCCAGAAAGAGACACTGCAGAAGCAGTTAAAGACTTCTTGACCAAGAAAATGATGGAATTAGATGAACTGGAGCTGCTTCAAGGACCATTCAATTTTGACTCTCTCTCTCCGGTGCAGACAATGAAGGTAGCATCTTTTGCTCAAGCCAAAGCAAAAGAAAAGCTTCTGAAGTCTCACATGGAAGATTGTGAGCTAATAGAGATTGCATCCGGTGTATTGGAGAAGATCATGCCATCCTTCCAGAAGGATCTTTCGGCCTCTTCATCTGGTAATCTCAAATCTCTTGTTAATTCTGTTAGCACACATTTTGATTCTTTGGAGAAATCGACTGAGGAGAAAGTCTGGAAAGAGTTTTTGGGTAAAAGATTCTCTGAAGTATAGGGGTTCATAGCAAATGATAGGAGAAATCTGAATATAGGAATAAAGAGCCTAGAAAATGCTCTTAAAGATGGTGGAGATCTATACAAATTTTATCTATCTTGGTCCACTGTGACATCAGACATTACCAAGAAGGTGGAAGAACAAGAGAACAAACTATCAAGCTTATCTCAAAATTTTGATCCTCTCACCTTTTCCATAATGAATCAACAGTGCTAGACTATTGCAGTTATAAATGAAATAAAGAAGCTTGAGAAGGAGAAGAAAAAAAGAATAAGCAGGCTAAGTGAACTAAGAGGGATAATTATCCCCAAGTTAGAGGCAATGCATGAGGCCCTAACTGATGCCCAGACCACAGCCCAAACCAGTGATCCAGCAAACCTAAAGAGGGCAGAAGCCTTTGCATTTTTGCTAAGTGGTCACATTTCAATTTTGGACAGGATGAAGCAAAGTTGGGTGACATAAGTTATACAGTTGAAGACCACCTTTGCAGATATACTTAAGTATATGTAAGTATAACTTGTATATATACTTAAGCAAATATATATAGGCTGATTTTTGGAAATTTTGGTGTGCAGATTCTACCCTTTGCCATTGATGTCAAAGGGGGAGTGAAAGGTAGTGAAAAATGTGGAATCCAACTAAGGGGGAGCTCCAGTAAAAGTATACATAAGATAGAACATCAGCCAAGGGGGAGTTTGTTATGACACTTAATCATTTTTCACTAAGTGTTGCCATCAATGTCAAAGGGGGAGATTGTTGGCAAGAGACACTATGTGGCTTCATGAGTGTTGTCATTGATGGCAACAAAGTCCATCCCACTCATCCACAACACATGGTATGTCTATACCAGAAGTCAGATTAAAGAGTATTTTGGTCTGGTAAGCAAGAACAGAGCATGCAACAAGGTCCGACAGTCAGGTCTGGATCTCTCAGAGGAAGCATCTTAGCAAAGTACAGAATTGGGAAAGTCAAGAGGAGTACCATGACTAATACATTCCAGAGATTGAGCCTCCAGTGATGAAAGAGTGAAAAGATATGAACACCTAAGTGTTGGGTTCCTGTGTGGTAGAGTAGACTGAGGAGGAACTGACCGGCAGAGCATCAGACCTTAATCCGAATGAGATATTGAGGGTGATCAAGTTTCTTAAGGGATCATTCATGATTGGCCAACATTATTGATGACTTCTATAAGTATCTCTTTGATACACATCACTTGGTAAGCAAGGATTCAGCAGACAGACCAGAGTTTGGGAAAATATTGAGTATTCCAGATGCCGACTAGAAAGATGTTGAAATCCTTTGTGCGGATATATATACCAAATGGATTTCAATGTGAGGAAGTGTGTGGTGTGTTGTGAAGTGTGAAGAAAAGTAGAAGAGCATTGTGGAAATAGAAATATAGGTCTGATATGTGACAGAACAATAGCACTAAGGCAGAGGAAGAATGAAGTGCAGTAGATCAGTATATTGAGCTTAACCAGAACTGAACCTCAGCATTTGTGGATGCTTCTCATCAGTTCAAGTACCTGGTTTCTTTCTATAAACTATTGTAAGCAGTGAGCCTCTTGTGAGCAGTGTGCTCGGGCAGTGAGCCCTAATTGGCTAGTGCCATTTTGTACTACCTTATTCTTTTAACAGAGAATACAATCTGGGTTAATCACCCCGTGGTTTTTCCCTTAATAGGGTTTTCCACGTCAAAATCATTGTGTTATGTGTATTGATTTTATTTTTGCTTTCATGGTTATACATGCTTATATGATTTGATGCTACACTAGTTTCTAAAGAAGAATAGGAAGTTAAAGTAATTTAGATAACTGATTCATCCCCCCCCCTCTCAGTTATCAACACCGGTCATACTACCAAATTCTGCAGAAGTAAGAATCAGGATAAAAAGGGTCTGGTGCTACTCTTCTTCACCCAAATCTTATTCATCTCCCTTTGAACTTCATCTACATCATAATCAAAATCAAGATAAAGGAAAAGGCAAAATGAATGTGTGAAGTTCAAAGGGAGATGAACAAGATTTGGGTGAAGAAGAGTACAGAAAATGTTGGGGATGGATCCGCACCAGAATTTGGTGCTGATATTCCTTCCAAAAACTAAGTAGATGAGCTCTGGCTCAGGAGGAGTCACAAAGGAAATAAATTCCCCCAGCCAGTCAATTGGTGCCTAAATCTAGGACATGGAATGTTTCGGATTAAAGGGTTCTCAGAGAAATATCCAAATAACCCTCGGTAAAAATATGAAAGATCCGCAAGGAGTTTTGAAGAGTTTAATCAGTCAAGATTGATCCGGTTTGACAACCATCCAGTAAAAGCAGGATTTTTAGAGTTAGATCCGATGTGATTCAAAATTGAAATATCTTGATCTGCGGATAAATTATGTGATTGGAGGAAAGGAGATACATTGTCAATTATCACTAAAAATAATTCTAAGTGCATCTCAGTGATTCGAAAAGATCTCTCTTAGAACAAGGCAACCGGAACAACTTAAGTTGTGCATTTATTGCAATAGGAAATTAGGGTTTGCACAGAGATAAAAGGGTTCTTTTACTCATCATTTGCACATTTGCATTCAAAAAGAACAAAGGAAGAGCTCTGCATCAAGATTGTTACAACCTTCTCAAAGATCAACCGCAGAATCTGATTCAACCAACGATCTTTTTGGCTCATATTGTGAACCCTAGAAGCATAAAAAGGTATTTCCATTTCTGAATATCTCTCTCTGAATCTTTTGTAAAGATGGCCACTCCAATGGTTGTTAAGATCACTGATAGGCTACGCCCCAAGTTCAAGAAACACCCTTACAAATCCCTAGAAGTTGATCCCTTAGGCACCTTTTCTAGCATTCCGCATGGGGTTATGCACGTAGAAGATGTTAGGGTGTACATCCACATCAATATTGAGGAATTTGGAGAATCCAAGCTAATGGATATCTATCATAAACAATTAATAGATGAAACTTTTTGAACTCAAACCTCAATACAAGGCCCTCCGGGATAAGCATTTTGGACATTGCATCCACTTTCCCTATTTTACAGAAGATGAATGGGTCCGGTATGTTCTTAGAAGAATACATGACAACTTCTTGTGGTTGATGAAGCCCTTCAAGCTAACAAAAGATGCCATTAGGGTAGTAACTGGATTGCACTCATCCGGTGGGTTGCCTGCACTCAAATATGTCAAGAATCAGGCAGTAAGTGAGGCTACTAGATCTAAGTTTGACAAAAGGGCCATGACGATAGAAGATATCACAGATCCGGATATCAAATTTGCCTCTATGATAATAGGTTATAAAATCTATCACTCCAGCAGGGAGAATTCTGTGTCCGGAACTGCAATTTATACAACATATTAGATGCTAAGGGAAAATGTTGATTATGACCTATGTGATCTTCTTCTGAACCAACTGTTAGAAAACTTACAGAAGATCAAAAAGGATAAGAAGAACTCATTCAAGTATGGTGGCTTAATACTATGTTTATTCTTTTACTATATGAATGAGCTACCCGGATCAAGTGGTTAGGTATGGCAAAATGACAGATCAGTTGCCATACAAATCAAAGACTACATGTACGGGCTTGGTGATGCCAAGGCTCAAAGCACAACACTCTGGGGATATTTTAAGAACTTCCAAGGTATGATGCAGGCCAGAGAAAGAATTCCTCAAACAATAGTTGAAAAGTATAAGGATACAATATGCTTCATGGTAGACACTGATCAATGCCTAATAGAGGTAGTTGAGCCCAGAATAGTTTGGATTATGCCAATGGGATATGAGGTTGATGAGAAAATCTTGGAACTGCATAGCCAACACTTGTTGAGTCAGCCTAAGGATCCTGAGGTACAAAGGTTTGGAACCTTTGAAGAATTAAGTGTAAAGATTCATGTTGAACTAAGGCAACTGGAAATAAAAAGAAAAAGTTAGAAGGGAAGTAGAGGAAATTGCCAAGAGATATGGCATATCAAAAGAGGTAGTTGATGCAAATAGAGAGAAAATAGAAAGAGCTGAGAAAGAGAAGCAAGAAATAGAAAAAGAAAGTGTTTCGGTACAAGCCTCCTCCCGGACTAGATCCTCAAAGAGCTCTACACCTGCCACCTCTAAGAGCTCAAGAGCCTCAAAATTAGAAGCCAAGACATCTGGAAAGGGTGAAAAGAGAACGAAAACAAAGGCCACAAGGTCATACATAAACCAAAAGGATGATGAAGAAACAGAGTCTGATGAGGAAATAAAGAAAATGAAGAAGAAGAAGAAAACATCCGGGGAATCCTCTACCGGTAAAAATAAAGACAGAAGAATTTGTTGAAAGGCCTACTCTCTCTATTGATGGTGTCATCAAGGCAGTCACTGTGGATGGGAATTTGCAACCAATGACTAAATTTTATGATGAATATAGTGACGCTGACAAGAA
Organism: Cunninghamia lanceolata; assembly: GCA_027924645.1. Taxonomy (NCBI): domain Eukaryota; kingdom Viridiplantae; phylum Streptophyta; class Pinopsida; order Cupressales; family Cupressaceae; genus Cunninghamia; species Cunninghamia lanceolata. The sequence continues at coordinate 17,458,935 of BSBN01000472.1, read as the reverse complement.
GATCTTGGAAGATGCTACAGTCAGGTACCTAAACATTTATAATAAAGCTTTCATTGAAATCATCTCTCTAATTCCCAAAAGTCTAGAGAAGGAACTTGAACTGAGAAAGGAGAATGCTAAGGCTAAGGACCTAGAGATCCAAGAACAGATTGCTATTTAGCTCTATCCTTCCATTACCCCAAAACCAATGAACATGATCTTTAAGGACTACAAGGATGAGTTCTGGAGCATTGGAGAGACTGATCAAGTAGTAAGAGAAACAGAAGACATCCTCTGGAATGCCTTTCAAAGATTCAATCTTCCTGTTATAAAGGAAATAGATGAAGAACCTTCTACCATGGATGTCGAAGGATTAAGTGCATCAAAAGAAGAATCTACTGAGAAAAATATAGAAGAGTCAAAGGAGGTAGATGAGGAGAAGTCTAAGGACTTGGATTCCTCTATTTCGAAAGAGGAACTCCATGAAGAAGTCAACACCGGTCCTCTGGATCCCCCTGCAAACTCAAGTACTGAAGGAGAAAGAAGAGAAGAGGAGAAATTGAGTCAAGAAGAGGAGGTAAAGGAAAGAGAAGAAGAACAAAGAGAAAAGATCTCTGATGACAATTCTGAGGCAGCAAAATGAAAGAAGACTCGGTCTCTGGCAAGAGACACTGTAGAAGTAGTGAAGAATTTCTTGACCAAAGAAATGATGGAGATAGATGAATCGGAACTACTCCAAGTACCACTAAATTTTGATTCCCTCTCTCCGGTCTAGACAATGAAGATAGCATCTTTTGCCCAAGCTAAAGCAAAAGAAAAGCTTCTGAAGTCTCACATGGAAGACTGTGAGCTGATAGAGATTGTATCCGGGATATTGGAGAAGATCATGCCATCCTTCCAAAAGGATCTTTTGGCCTCTCCATCCGATAACTTGAAATCTCTAGTTAATTCTGTTAGCACCTATTTTGATTCTTTAGAGAAATCAGCAGAAGAGAAAGTCCGGAAAGAATTTTTGGGAAAGCGATTCACTGAAGTACAGGGACTCATAGCTAATGATAGGAGAACCCTAGATATTGGGATAAAGAGCCTAGAAAATGCTCTTAAAAATGGTGGAGAAATGTACAAATTTTGTCTATCCTGGTCTAAAGTGACAGAGGATATTGAAAAGAAGGTGAAAGAACAAGAAGGTAAACTGTCAAGTTTATCTCACAATTTTGATCCTCTCACCTCATCCATAATGAATCAAGAGTGCCAGGATATTGCCATTATAAATGAAATAAAGAGGCTTGAAAAGGAAAAGAAGAATATGATAAGCAGGGTGAGTGAGCTTAGAGGGATAATTATCCCTAAGTTAGAGGCAATGCATGAGGCCTTCACTGATGCATAGACCACAGCCCAGACCAGTGATCCGGTAGACTTAAGAAGGGCAGAAGCTTATGCATTTTTTTTGAGTGGCCACATCTCAATTTTGGATAGGATGAAGCAGAGTTGGGCAATAAAATTTGTATAGTTGAAGACCACTTTTGTGGATATACTTAAGTATATGTAAGTATAACATGTACATATACTTATGCGACTATGTATAGGTTGATTTTTGCAAATTTTGGTGTGTGGATTCCACCCTTTGCCATTGATGTCAAAGGGGAAGTGAGGAGTAGTGAAAAATGTGGAATCCAGCTTAGGGGGAGTTCCAATAAAAGTGTACATAAGACAGAGCATCAACCAAGGGGGAGTTTGCTACGACACTTAGTCATTTTTCACTAAGTGTTGCCATCAATGCCAAATGGGGAGATTGTTGGCAAGAGACACTGTGTGGCTTCATGATTGTTGTCATTGATGGCAACAAAGTCTATCCCACACATCCGCAGAGCATAGTATGCCTATACTGGAAGTCAGATTGAAGAGTGTTCTAGTCCGGTGAATAAGAACAGAGCATGCAGCAAGGTCTGACAATCAGGTCTGAATCTCTCAGAGGGTGTAACTCAGAAAGTTGCAGATTTACGCAAGTCAAGAGGAGTATCATGACTACTATATTCCAGAGATTGAGCCTCTAGTGATGAATCATGGAAAATATATGAGCATCTGAGTGTTGGGTTCCAGATAGGCAGAGCAGACTGAGGAAGAACTGACCAGCAAAGTATCAGACTTCAATCCAGATGAGTAATTGATGTTGATCAAGCTATTTGAGGGATCATACATGGTTGGCCGACATGATTTATGACTTCTATGTCTATGTTTTTGATATGCATCACATATTAAGCATGGAATCAACCGATAGATCAGTGTTTTGTAAATATCTTGAATATTCTGATTGCCGACTAGAAATATATTGAAATCCTTGGTGCGGATATATATATACCAGATGGATTTCAGTATGAAGATGCGTGTATCAAGCAAAAGATGTATGAAGAAAGGCAGAGATAGAAGTGGAAGCAGCAATACAAGTCTGGTATGTGACAGAACAGCAGCACTTAAGCAGAGGAAGAATGAAGTGCATTAGATCAGTATATTGAGCCTAACTGGAACTGAACCTCAGCATATATGGATGCCTCTCTTCAATTCAAACACCTGGCTACCCTCTATAAACATTGTAGATAGTGAGTCTCTTGTAGGTAGTGTGCCTCTTGTGAGCAGTGTGCTCGAGCAGTGAGCCCTAATTGGCAAGTGCCATTTTGTACTTCTTATTCTTTTAACAGAGAATACAATCTTGGGTTAGTCATCCGGTAGTTTTTCCCTTAACAGGGTTTTCCACATTAAAATCCTTGTGTTATGTGTGTTGATTTCATTTATGCTCTCATCATTATATATGCTTATGTGTTTTGATGCTGCACAAATTATAAAAGGAAAAATAAAGTAAAATTATTAGAGATAACTGATTCAGCCCCCCTCTCAATTATCTACCTTGTTTCCAACACTCCGATCATCGCCCGCACATAAAGTTGTGCTAGAAAAAACCCTACAAGAGTCCTCTATTCCTAATAACATAGAGGTCACGGATTTCCAAGCTATAATAGGTAACATTGCCTCACCCTACAATGTGGTCTTTTCTGAAAAAGGACCTCCCATCCCACAATCCATGTCATAATGATGCCCTTCACATTGAAGTTTTCATTCATAAATGAAAGATCAAATGCACTTATAGATGGTGGTGCTGGTCTCAATATTTTTTCTCTTAAGTTACTTAAACAGTTGGGATACTCTGAGGATCATGTCAACATTGATCAATGCATTACAATCAAGGGGTCTGATGATGTTGAGCGCCATTCAGAAGGTGTTATACACTTGCCTATACAAGTAGGGCCGATCATGCTTGAAACTAGGTGCCAAGTTCTTGACATTGAGCTACCTTATAACATTATCTTAGGATGCCCATGGATCCATTCCATGAAAGCTATTCCATCTACATACCATCAGTCTCTCAAGTTCCCATTTAATGGTACGAAGATCACTATCCCTGGAGACCCTAATCCCTTTGAATTCTATCATACCTTGCAAGGCAGTTATAAGAACAACAACCAAGTGCCAAATAATGACAAAGCCTATGAATCCCCATTGTATTTTGTCTCTAAAAATCTAAAAAAAACCTCTGAAGTTGAACCTAATCCTCATCCTATTCCTGAAATCACAACTCACATCAGTGATATAGGCTTTAGTGAATACGATATCTCTAAATCTTTTTGTGTAGGGCAGATGCCCTTATGTCCTAAATCCTACGGCAAACCACCCATAGCTAAAGTGACTACGAAAGCAGCTATCCCCCCGCCATCATCTCTAACCCAATTCCAAGAGGGAAAATTATTGGCAGAGGAAACTATTGAAGTCATCTCATCTTGGCTCTACAAAGAGAAAGAACTAGTCACCATACCAATCAAACAATATGGCAATAGCCTAAGAATTGTCAAAAACATGGGCTATAAAGGAAAAGGTGGCCTTGGGAAAGATAACCAAGGTGACATGGAACCCATTATTGTGAAGAAGCTAGACAAGAAGGGGTTAGGATACGGTAGGAAGGTACCACATGCCTTGGACATCGAGGGTATTCTCAACGAGGTAGCATAAACTTCTCTCGTAGATTCAATGTCTAAAGAGGATATCATCAATGACTCCTACCTCCATATGACTGACCTATTCACTGAATCCTTCATATCTATGCTATCATCTGTATCCTTAACATCCACCACCAGCACCCAGATTGTAACAATTGTCTACCCTGAACTGATCGATTGGGACCAACAAGGGTCCCCAATTCTAGATGTTTTTTAGAATGACGAAGCTATTGCTGAGTTCATGGGACTCTGGGATGGTATCCCTCTTGGTGATCACAAAGCTAGTTTTGTAATGGAACTAGATCAAATGACTTATTTTGGTGAGACTACAAAATCCTCCAGTCGCAAAAGTAAAAATAAAGAAAGATCTCTAGGTCAAAACCACACTGTGGCACCTCCTGATCAGAAAATAGTAAAAATAAAGGACGTATCTAAAGGTGAAAACCCAATTATGGCACCTAAGGATGGAGGATTTGACCTTCCCCTACCATCTCAGTATCAAGAGAAATCAACTCTCCTAGTGGAAGATTCTACATAGATAAATCTGGGCATAGAGCAAAATCCTAAGACCACATTCCTTGCAACATCATTATCAGAACAAGAGCACAAGAATCTTACCAACTTCTTCTTACAGCGAACCATCAATTTTGCATGGACCTATGCTGATATGCCAGGGTTGGACCCTTTGCTAGTAGTTCACTATCTCACGATTCATCCAAAAGCTAAGCCAGTCAAACAGAAGCTGAGAAAGATGCACCCACAAATCGCTCTCTTGGTGAAAGTGGAAATCCAGAAGTTGCTAGATGCAAATTTTATCAAGCCTATTGATTATCCAGAATGGGTCTCAAACATTGTACCTATGGCTAAACCAAATGGGGGCATCTACATGTGTTTCGACTTCAGAGATCTCAACAAAGCATGTCCCAAAGATGACTTTCCATTGCCAAACATTGATCTCATAGTAGACTTGACTGCTGGTCATGAAATGCTTTCTCTAATGGATGGATTTTCTGGATACAATCAGGTAATGATAGCAGAAAAAGATCAGCATAAAACAACTTTTACTTGTCCTTGGGGTACCTATTGTTGGTGCGTCATGCCATTTGGTCTTAACAACATAGGAGCAACCTATCAAAGAGAAATGACAGTGATATTCCATGATCTCTTTCATCACATCATGTAGGACTATGTTGATGATATCTTAGCAAAATCTTCTAGGGAAGATCACATACAGGTTCTAGGACAAATCTTTGATAGACTCAAAAAATATCAAGACTCAATCCAAAGAAGTGTGTCTTCGAGGTAACCTCAAGAAAGTTGTTGGGATACATCGTATTTCACAGAGGCATTGAAGTAGATCAAGAAAAAGTCAAGGCTATAGTAGAGATGCCTCCACCAAAGAATCTGAAAGCATTAAGGAGCCTTCCAGGAAGGTTACAATCCATTAGGCGATTTATCTCATAGCTAGTGGATAAATGTCAATCATTTCAACACTTGCTCTGAAAGGATGTCTCATTTCGATGGGACGATAAGTGTCAAGCAACATTTGATCAGCTCAAGGAATATCTAGCTACAGCTCCTGTCTTGGTACCACCAGTTATCAATAGGCCTTTGATCTTGTACATCTCAACTACAACTGTAGCCCTAGGAGCTCTTCTAGCATAGCATGATGAGTCAGGAAAAGAGCATGCAATCTATTATATTAGTCGAACCTTGGTGGGTTATGAACTCAATTATTCACCTATGGAAAGAGCTTGTTTAGCCTTAGTGTTCGCTTCCCAAAAGTTCTAGCATTATATGCTAAACCAACACACAAATCTAATAGCCAAAATTGATCCATTATGTAATGTCAGAAAATGTCCCCTTGGGGGCTTTTCCCTCATAAGGTTTAGCTCCCAAGTCTTTTGCATACATTTAGGACATCTTACTTCATAATTTGGCATCCCGATGGAATGAGCCCTAGGTAACATGAAAAATGGGACCTAGGAGGACTTCTTGAGCTTAACCCTACCCAAAATAGGGGGGAGGACTTGGGCGCTCGCGCCCTAGTCCTGCCCTATTTTGGGGCAGTCACAAATTTGAAGTGTTAGTTTATGACCGTTATTTGGTCCCTATGCCAACACAGTAAGTTTGAATTTGCAAAATCTTGGTGGGAGTGTTTGTAGTTGCGTATAAAAGCATGTTTAGGCATTCATTTAGAAAGTAGATGGCAATTGTGATGTTCATGCATTCTCAAGGTGATTCAAGGCTTTCATGGTGTTGTAAGAGTAGAATTGTGTTGTCTATGTGTTTGTGTTTACAGATTTGAGTATCCATTTCAACATGGAATGAAAAGCATCTTCCTCCCGTGAAATCTTCACTACAAGGTGACATTATATTATGTTTGTGATCATTATTTCATTTGGTTTTTGCCTTTGCCTCCCTAGGCACACACTCTCTATTTGACAACGGTGTTCGGAGACTTAAGTCTCCTCCGGGGCTTGACTGAGGCAAGCCTCTAAACACCACAACCCCCTCCCAAAGTTTTCATGGTTGCAGGTTACAGGTTGAGGAGCTGGATAAAGTGAAGTTGCAGGAAGACATCTTGGAGTGTCAAAATTGCAGAATAGGAAGAAAATCTGCCCCCTGGACTTCGGTGCCCGCTCATTAGTCCTCCAAGTTCTGTGATGAGAAAATCTCTAGAACAACAGGAAAGAGTTGCAGACTGAATTCTTAGATTTAGATAAAAATATAGGCCTTGGACTTGGGCGCCCGCTCCTGTGTCCCTGACCTTTCCGCCTCAGAACCCCAAAAATAGGTACTCTGTGATTTGACATTTTACATCCCTCTGCAAGAGCTTTTTCTGTAATTCATCTGTTTACTGTCGCATTTGTAAAATTACGGTTTTAATGGTCAATTAAGCATAAGAGAAGGAAAATTGATAAACACCCTAATTAGAGTTTCCCTACATCTCACAGCAACCTAGGGTATGATAGTGCACTGCCACTTGACCCTAAGGTCCTTGAATGTTAAGGGTTAAAGGAGGATTCAAACATCTAAACACTAAACATAAACAAATACAATTTTCCCCTAAACATTTTGGTGAACCTGTGTTTTTGGACTTAATTTCAACTTGTTGAGTGTTTGTCTTCAGATTTGGATCAATTTCATTCATTCATATAGTCATTCATTTTATTGCATTGAGAAAAATTCAAAAAAATTGCATTGTTAGGCTTACAAATTTGTATCAATTCTTTCTAAATTTCCCTAATTTATGATTTTTTCATCAGATCTGATATAAACTACATAAAAGTACAAAAATTCAATAGTTTGCATTGCATTTTCATCATTTAATTGCTAGGGTTTTTTAGAAATTTTGACAATTTTCATTAAACCTAGTAATTCCAAAATCTAGGGTTAGTAGGCAAAATCTTCTTTTAGATTTTTATACTGATTTTACAGGGTCATTAAAATTATAATTTGGATGTAGTCTTGCATTTTTGTGTAAATTTACATTTAGATTTAAAATATTTGCATTTTTGCATAGAAAATTTCAACAAAAAACTAGCAATTTTCATGCATTTTCATTAGATTTGCATTGACATTTTGCATATTAAGTCTTGGAATTCATTTTCAGATCTGAGAGTATTTAATTTTCAACATAAATCAGACTTCAAATCATTCATATAGAATTTTGTGTCAAGATCTCAAACCTAGGGCTTGAAAAACATCGATTTTCACTAGATTTGGCCTTATCGACTCTCTAAATTTGCACCATAGAAATGTTGTGAAGAATATTTTTGCATTAATTTTCTGTTATCAGGGTAATTATTTTCTTCCCCTTATAAAAATCTTCACAACACCCTTTTATCGGGCTCTTGTATTGAAAATTTGGTGAAAAACTACACATTTTTGCTATTTTTTCCCTAAGGTTTGACCTAGTTTGCACTCCAAGTGTGTTGTGAAAAATTTTATGGATTGAGGTGACTGATATCATTGGTTTTATTTTCTACACCTCCTAAAAATATTTATAACACCCCTTTTCCTAGGTCTTGGAGTTAAAAAACCGTGAAAAATAGCCTATTTTTGCTATATTTTACTAGGGTTTGACCTTAAGTGGCACTAAAAGCATGTTGTGACAAATATTTTGACATTAAGAGGATGTTATCACTGATATATTTTTCTTTCCATCATCATTTTCCTCACAACACCCTTTGTCATGCCCCTTTGTATCGAGATTTGGTGAAAAAATTACATATTTTGACATATTTTCACTATATTTTGACTTATCGTCATCTTAGATTCACATCAAGAGTGTGTTGTGAAGGATCTTATTTATATTTTGGACTGATATCAGACGTATAATTTTCTGCCCTTGATCAAAATCCTTACAACACCTTTTGTTTCATTCATTTTCATTGAAAAAAATATAAAAAATCAAGCATCTAGGTCATTTTTGCATATAGTTTTGCACTTGACTTTTGCATAGAGTTGGAAAAGCTTTTCAAAAATCTGATCTTACATTGGAATGGCACCTTCATGTCATTTATCAATGGTATATTTGCATGCATTTATTAAAGGTTTTTATTTTGACCAATTTTTAACCCTCATGAGTGAACATCCTACGATATTAGAAAGCTTAACTGAGTTCTTCTCCATGAGTAGCAAGGAAAAAGCTGATGATGATCCCATAAGTTATCCTACTTCCCTATAACAGAATACTCAAATGAGAAGACTAGGAATAGATTTAGTAATTCCACTACTCTCCCTAGCCAAGACAAAGCATTAGTGAATGAAGAGCTCTCTTTAACAAAGAACATTACCTGGGTAGAAAATGAGCATCCATTTAACAATAATCAAATTCCTACCTCTGTGGATCATCCCACCAACCTTCTTCCTTTAGTTGATTGTTCACACACCTTGGATTTCACTAAGGAAGAGAAGACCTTTAATGTCCCTCCTTTGTTTGAATATCCAATCCATTTGGACATCACTAAGAGGATAGAGAATGAGTATGCTAGTAAGCTTCAACAAGAAAACATTCCACCTAGACAAATGAAATTTGATCCTGGTGCTTCCTCCTCTACAACGCAAAAATCCATCACAAAGCAAAGCCCTATGTTACAAAAACTAAGTCGTAAAGCACAACAAATTCAAAATACAAAAAGGAGAAAGAGAAGGTGACGAGCTTACCTTACATCTCAACAAGAAAACACTGATCCAAACATTGAACCAAACAAAAATGACCCTAACAATGAACAACATGATGAGCAAGACATGAATTTGGCTATGGTACCTTATGTCCCACCTTCCTCTAACATTAGGGAGTGGGAGGATGATAATGATTTGCTTGATGATACCCGCTGGCCTGGCAGCGCCCTACAGGATCATCCCAGAATAATGGGTTACACTTTTTGGGCAAACTTAACATTGAAATCAACATTTTAAACTAAATCTTCACTTTTTGACACCTATAGCCACTAAACCGTTAGGAATTTGAAGATGATGTGAACTAGTGATTCATGAGATTTTGTTTATAGATTCTAAATATATATATTTTTAAAAATTTGGAGTTAAATTGTAATTTTTTTTGAGTCTCCTTTGATAACTATTTTTAATAGCAAACGACATTTTTTTAAAGTGATGTGTATTCTGTAGCACATAACTTTTTTTCTACAAAGGATAAAATTATGATTCTTTTGAATTTAGATTGGTAACACCGATATATACGGCATGCATTTGGTTTTATAATGTTTTGTTGAATTTTTTTTTAATTAAGTTTTAAATTCAAACCAATTATAATTTAGACATAGGTGTATTCCGTAAAACATAACTTTTTCTGTATTTATCGAAATTAAAAAAAAATCTATTGAAACAAGGACATCAATACCTAGGGCATAGATATTTTTCAAAAAAAAAAATTCACTAATTTACTAATTTTCCATGTCATGACTCGATATTTTTCCAATTGAAGATTGGAAAGACTATCAATCACACACACACAACATTCAAAACATAGACCTCCTTTTTGCATATACTCGTCGGTGCCATTATAATGATAGGACGTTACACTCTTGACAACCAATTTCCATAAATATCCTCTAAGCAAGATAAATGATTGTTAAAGGACCTTATCCAGCAATCATATGAAGACAAAATCAACATAAAATAAACTAATAATTATAAGATAAAGACAATTTAAAAATGAGCGATCCTTCCTTGCTTTCCTCAGCAGCCAAGTAGAAATACACTAATAAACAAAATTGCTAAAGTATATCAATATTCAATCAAGAGGAACTTGACGCCAATGAGGATAAAGTCATAATTAATTATTAGTTAGAGTAAATCAATTAATAACATCAGGTGCGATGAAGAGACGCCCCCATGAGTAGACACGATCATTCATGGATCGCCAACCATATATAAGGATCGGTATTCCATCCAAAAGGGATCATCAGGCAGTCATCCATGGACCAAGATCACTCAGCAATCAGAGAAGAAGAATTAAGCAATAATACATTTGCTATCATCAGGCATAAGGAGTCAATAAAAGCAATTAGAAATTGAACAAGGAAAAAGCCATAAATCAAGATCATGGGAAGAAAAGTATTGAATATCAGCAAGGAATCATCGATGATCAGCAAGATAACAGCCATCTATCATCAGCAAGGCATCATTGAATCATAACTGGAATTAAATATATCTGATATACGGGCATCAAGTAAGCAATTATCACTTAATACATTAAAGAGTGTTACAGATCGAAGCAAGAACCATCATACGAAGGCATTATCCATTATCATCGACCAAGTGAATATTGAACAATCACATTCTAATATCATCAAAGAAGCGTTTAATCTGCATCAAGCAATAGACATATCCTCAGTGAACAATTTCTCAATTGGCACATTGAACATAAACCAAAACATCAGATTGAAGAAAGATCACATCTTTATATCATAATTACAGCAGATATCATCGACTTATAAAGCATTGTTAAGGAATATCAATGAAACATTGAGGAAGCGTATAACACCATTGAAGCATTTAGATCATATTAGACCATCATCGAGGCATATCCTCTCAGTATAGAATAACAACAAGTCAATTGGAGGAAATAAATAAAAAGGTATGAATCTAGCACAAATATCATGACTAAAGTTTGGTGATTACTACATACTCAATACAAGAAAGAATAAGAGTTAAATACCATGTAATTAATGCATAGTTTATATTGCTATCATAGATTGATAAGCAACCATAATAAGTGTTAGCATAGAATGCATAAGATCATCATAATATGAAATGAAGAATAAATAAATTGGGAATTATAAGATTACATGAGATAGTATGATTAAATATACTATCTCGTGATCCAAGGGATCACGAGATAGATAGAAGGATTCTAAGGCATAAGGATGAGAGTGTAGGATGATGGGCCATCATGAGTGCTTGATAAGAAGGCCTTAGGCTAAACCCCTAAGTAGAAGGCCTTAGGTTAACCACCTAAGGAGAAGGATTTAGGGTAAAACCTAAAGATTAATGAAGGCCTTAGGGTAAAACCTAAGGAGAAGACTTTAGGATAAACCCTAAATATTAATGAAGGCCTTAGGGTAAAACCTAAGGAGAAGGCTTTAGGATAAACCCTAAAGATTAATGAAGGCCTTAGGGTAAAACCTAAGGAGAAGGATTTAGGGTAAAACCTAAAGATTAATGAAGGCCTTGGGGTAAAACCTAAGGATTAATTATGAAGGCCTTGGGGTCAAACCCAAGGATACATTAAGGCCTTTGGCTAACTTGAGGATTATTCCCACTTGAGACAAAGGAATTGAATATCAAGCCCATGGTGACCACTCATGCCTAACTCATCATCCCTATGAGAGAAAGATGACATGATTATTATGATGAATATGATATTAATGTGCATAAATATATGGTTCTAACCCTAAATGGAAAATAGAAGAATATGAATTTTTTGAGATAACTAAGATATGAAAGTGAACTATGTACTAATGTTCCCTCTCGCGAGTTGAAATTGTGGGCAAGTTTGCGAAAAAGTTGGACTTGCTAGAAGGGGACATTACAATTGGTATCAGAGCTTCATCCTGCCATCCTGTAGGGTAGATGCAACATTACACAAGGTCCTCCGCATAAAACAACAACGACATGGAAATGATCAATGAAATGAGAGCCTTTATGGAAGCAACCACTAAGGCAATGATGGAACAAACTCAAGCAATCATGCAACAAACAAAACTAATAATGGATCAAAGCACAAAGTCAAATCAAGTCCTTCAAAACACCATACAAAATCTAGAAACCATGATGAACAGTTTCAAGGGTCAAGCTTCAAATGAAAGGGAAGTGATTTCCAACCAAGCAGAAAATGGAAACTCTTCAACAAACACCAGGATCCCAATACCATCATTCCTAACAAGTGAAGAAAATCCAAGAATGGAAAATGATACCCCCCAAAACATAAGCACGGAAGACATGATGAGAGCTTATGCCAACCTAGAGCCCAAACTAAGAAGAATGGTATCCTTCACTGAATATAGCAATTCAAAAAGGAATGAGTTAACAAGAAGAGAGAGAAGACCCGCGAATAAGGATTTGAAGTAAAAGGCCAATAAGGTGAATTTGCCACACTTTGATGGAACCCATAAGATATCCCCGCATGCGTGGTTACAAAAGCTAAATGACTATTTTCTTCTTAACCCCATGACAGAGAAAGATGCCCTTCAATTCGCCATCCTACATCTAGAGGGCTTAGCCTACGAATGGTGGCATCATGGGAAGTACACTTTAGGCCATGAAGCCATTACATCTTATGAAGAATTTTCTAAGAGGTTTCTTAAGAAATTTGATAGGAGACATCCCCAACAAGACTTCAAGGACTTAACTTTAACAAGACAAAAGGGTACAGTGGATGAGTATGTAAATGAATTCAAAAAAATAGCCCTCCAAGTTCCCAGAATGGAGAATGAAAGACTTACATTCTTATTTGTGCAAGGGTTAGATGAAAAGCTAAGAGGATTAGTGGGAGCACTTAGACCCACTACACCTGATGATGCCATAGAAATGGCAACCCAATTAGAGCAAAGCAAACCCTCTCTTCCATTCACTAAACCTCTCCATAAGAAAGGAAATTTTGATAAGAATCCATGTCGTAAGTGTAGAGAACCATGGAAGCTGGGACATATATGCCTAAGGAATGAAAATGGACACAAGAAACCCTATCTTCCTTACAAGGACTGTGAAGAGCTAAAAGAAAAGAGCCTTTGTTTTAATTGCAAAGAAGCATGGAAACCGGGACACAAGTGTAAAGACCCCACAAAAGAAAACACGTGTTTTAGATGTAATGAAAAATGGGAACCCGGGCATAAATGTGGGAAAAGAGCTCAAGCACACAATATAGAAATCATACTCAACAAAGAAATCCAAGAAGAAAGTGAAGCAACTTCAAATAAAAGAAGGAAAGAAAACTAATCTTAAAATCGAGTGTCCCAAAGAAATAGGAATTGCTTGAGGACAAGCAATCTCAAGAGGGGAGGCCTGTCATGAATCGATATTTTTCCAATTGAAGATTGGAAAGACTATCAATCACATACACAAAGCATTCAAAACATGGATAACCTCCTTTTTGCATATACTCGTCGGTGCCATTATGATGATAGGACGTTACACTCTTGACAACCGATTTCCATAAATATCCTCTAAGCAAGATAAATGATTGTTAAAGGACCTTAACCAGAAATCATATGAAGACAAAATTGACATAAAACAAACTAATGATTATAAGATAAAGACAATTTAAAAATGAGTGATCCTTCCTTTCTTTCCCCGGCGGCCAAGTAGAAATACACTAATAAACAAAATTGCTAAAGCATATCAATATTCAATCAAGAGGAACTTGACACCAATGAGGATAAAGTCATAATTAATGATTAGTTAGAGTAAATCAATTAATAACATTGGGTGTGATAAAGAGACGCCCCCATGAGTAGACGCGATCATTCATGGATCGCCAACCATATATAAGGATCGGTATTCCATCCAAAAGGGATCATCAGGCAGTCATCCATGGACCAAGATCACTTAGCAATCAGAGAAGAAGAATTAAGCAATAATACATCTACTATCATTAGGTATAAGGAGTCGATAAAAGCAATCAGAAATTGAACAAGGAAAAAGCCATAAATCAAGATCATAGGAAGAAAAGCATCAAATATCAGCAAGGAATCATCGACGATCAGCAAGATAACAACCATCTATCATCAGCAAGGCATCATCGAATCACAACTAGAATTAAATATATCTGATATACGGGCATCAAGGAAGCAATTATCACTTAATACATTAAAGAGTGTTACAGATCAAAGCAAGAACCATCATACGAAGGCATTATCCATCAGCATCGACCAAGTGAATATTGAACAATCACATTCTAATATCATTGAAGAAGCGTTTAATGTACATCAAGCAATAAACATATCCTCAGTGAACGATTTCTCAATTGGCACATTGAACATAAACCAGAACATCAGATCAAAGAAAGATCACATCTATATATCATAATTACAGCAGATATCATTGACTCATAAAGCATTGTTAAGGAATATCAGCAAAACATTGAGGAAGCGTATAACACCATCGAAGCATTTAGATCATATCAGACCATCATCGAGGCATATCCTCTCAGTATAGAATAATAGCAACTCAATTGGAGGAAATAAATAAAAAGGTATGAATCTAGCATAAATCTCACGACTAAAGTTTGGTGATTACTACATACTCAATACAAGAAAGAATAAGAGTTAAATACCATGTAATGAATGCATAGTTTATATTGCTATCATAGATTGATAAGAAACCATAATAAGTGCTAGCATAGAATGCATAAGATCATCATAACATGAAATGAAGAATAAATAAATTGGGAATTATAAGATTACATGAGATAGTATGATTAAATATACTATCTCGTGATCCAAGGGATCATGAGATAGAAGGATTCTAAGGCATAAGGATGAGAGTGTAGGATGATGGCCCATCATGAGTGCTTGATAAGAAGGCCTTAGGCTAACCCCCTAAGGAGAAGGCCTTAGGTTAACCACCTAAGGAGAAGGCTTTAGGGTAAAACCTAAAGATTAATGAAGGCCTTAGGGTAAAACCCAAGGAGAAGTCTTTAGGATAAACCCTAAAGGTTAATGAAGGCCTTAGGGTAAAACCTAAGGAGATGGCTTTAGGATAAACCCTAAAGATTAATGAAGGCCTTAGGGTAAAACCTAAGGAGAAGGATTTAGGGTAAAACCTAAAGATTAATGAAGGCCTTGGGGTAAAACCTAAGGAGAAAGCCTTGGGGTAAAACTTAAGGATTAATTATGAAGGCCTTGGGGTCAAATCCAAGGATACATGAAGGCCTTTGGCTAAGTTGAGGATTATTCCCACTTGAGACAAAGGAATTGAATATCAAGCCCATGGTGACCACTCATGCCTAACTCATCATCACTATGAGAGAAAGATGACATGATTATTATGATGAATATGATATTAATGTGCATAAATATATGGTTGTAACCCTAAATGGAAAATAGAAGAATATGAATTTTATGAGATGACTAAGATATGAAAGTGAACTATGTACTAATGTTCCCTCTCGCGAGTTGAAATTGTGTGCAAGGTTGAGAAAAAGTTGGACTTGCTAGAAGGGGACATTACATTCCATGTGTGTAGAACATAGAACTTGATGTTCGGTGAAAAACCTACATTCACAAGAAATAAAAAATAAATATAATAATCAAATTAAATAAATTTAAATTATACTTTTTGGGAAGCTTATAATAAGGACTACATACTTACAAAACATAAATTTTAAATGAATTTATTTGATCCCCCAAAAGGTAAATCAAAAGTGATTTTTTATCAGCATTTTGATAGGTGTAGAGGAGACTCCATTATAGGTATGGTTTAAAACTAGTGGGGTTCTATCCAAGGGGGTTTGAATCTAAGGGGGTTTGATCGAACCCTCTTCAATTAAAATCCTTTAAATGGAACCTTTCAAGGCTTAAATCATTATATTTTCTAAAAATATGTGATTTCAGCAAAATTTAGGATGTCCCAGAAAGTGTAACCCATTATTGTGGCAACACCCTACAGGTAAGTATCTCTAACCCTTTATCTCTCTCATGATGTGCTTCCCCTGTGATGTGTAATGTGTTGTTTAGGCCTCTTGGGATGACCTCAAATTTTCCCGTAAGGTCTGGGATACCAGGAGACCGCCTCTGTTGTGACCATCTTCTATTTGTATCATCATTATTCTATATTGCCTCTCTCTCTGATTTCATTGTTGTGTGTTGTGTCTTATAGACATAGTGTTGCAGTTGGTGATTTGGGGGCACCCTCCTACATGACTATCCCTAAGACACTTGTTTCTCCTCTCTTATTTATTGTTTCCTTTCCTCTAGTGTTTCTATCTACTGGGCGGATGACAAAAAAAATTATACTGATGCGGACCTAGTGTCCCTTTCGAGAGCAATCAAAAAATGGACTTAGTTCCTAATATGACGATGGGGTTGTATATCTTATCCGACACTTGTCTAGTGGAAGCACTCGTGCTTTCCATGTAGTGAATTTAACAATGATGTTTTTATCTCATTTACAAATTTTAACAATACAGCTACTCTGTGCACCTTTGTTTGTCTTTGAATCTAGCCTTGGTGGTACTCAATTCGGAGAGCTTCATGATATAGCCCTATGGTTATCCTCAAACTTAGAATTCATGGTATAACCTTGGCTCTTTGTGTGATTAATCATATGCATTGATGTTGTTGTTTATCATGATTTTGTAGACACTAACATATTTTTTGCAGGGATGTGTTTGTGGGAACATTTGGCGATCGTGAAGTACATGTCACCTCTAGGGGGCATGGGCGTTGTGAGAGCTTGTGTTCCCTTTTGTGTTTTCTTCCTAGTTTAACATGTTTGATATCGATGCATGATATCAACCACCTTAAGGTGGAGGCATATATAAGGTAAGTTGTCTGTTGTAGATGTTAGCAATGTGGTTGTCCTCAGGTGTAGACTAGTGCGATGAGTACTTCCTGCATCCTGAGTTTGTTTGCAATCAATCAATCTATCTTGAAATCTATTGTGTATACCTCCTTTTCACTGTAAGGTGTCTCTGTGATGCGGGTGGGGTCATATACTTTTGAGCTCATACCTCCTTTTCATTGTAAGGCATCTCTGTGATGTGGGTGGGGTTGTATGTCATGCTTCCTTTTCACTATAAGGCGTCCCCATGACGCGGGTGTGGTTGCATTTTCAAAAGTCCTCTGCGAAGGTGGGGAGCGATTCTGTGACTAACTCAACCCTTAAGCATGTTTTCAGCAATTGTTGTGGCAAAGCCCAATCGTCGGTGTGTGCCTGTAATGTGACTGAGATGGTGTTGGACCTAGAAATAGGTACACTCCATGGCTTGTCTGCCATGTTTTCTCTGTGTCTTCAAGTGTGTGTGTTTGGTGTGCTTTCTTTGTTTGGCATGTCTGTTGCCCCATATGTAGTCTAAAGACTAGCTCAATGAGTGCTTCCTGCATTTTGGGAGGTTTTGTGTGTCTTGCATGTGTGTTGCCCCATATATGCAGTATAAAGACCAGCGTGATGAGTGCTTCCTGCATTATGGGAGGTTTGTTTACTTTCCAGTACTTGCATCTGCATTTCATATATATATGAGAAAAAGAAAAGAAAAGAAATCATGCATGTCTTCCATGCATTAAAGTGTCTTCTATGTATTTGTTGTCTTATCCGTGTTCTGTGTGACTGTAATTGTTTTCTCTGTGTTTTGCGTGCCTGTTATTGTCTTCAATGTGTCTAGTGTGTCTTCTTCGTGGTTGGCGTGTTTGTTGTGTTTGTGACCTTACTTTAATGCATGTATTGGCCTCGCGTTTATACATACATTAAAGTGGGGGCTAAATGTAACATCAGAAAATGTCCCCTTGGGGGCTTTTCCCTCATAAGGTTTAGCTCTCGCGTCTTTTTGCATGCATTTAGGACATCTTACTTCATAATTTGGCATCCCAATGGAATGAGCTCTAGGTAACATGACAAATGGGACCTAGGAGGACCCCTTGAGCTTAACCCTGTCCAAAATAGTGGGGGAGGACTTGGGCGCCCACACCCTAGTCCTGCCCTATTTTGGGGCAGTCCCAAATTTGAAGTGTCAGTTTATGACCATTATTTGGTCCCTATGCCGACACGGTAAGTTTGAATTTTGAAATCTTGGCAGGAGTGTTTGTAGTTGCACATAAAAGCATGTTTAGGCATTCATTTAGAAACTAGATGGGAATTGTGATGTTCATGCATTCTCAAGGTGATTTAAGGATTTCATGGTGTTGCAAGAGCAAAATTGTGTTGTCTATGTGTTTGTGTTTGCAGATTTGAGCATCCATTTCATCATGGAATGAAGATCATCTTCCTCCCATGAGATCTTCACTACAAGGTGACATTATATTGTGTTTGTGATCATTATTTCATTTGGTTTTTGCCTCTGCCTCCCTAGGCACACACTCTCCATCTGACAATAGTGTTCAGAGATTTAAGTGTCCTCCCAGGCTTGACTAAGGCAAGCCTCTAAACACCACAACCCCCTCCCAAAGTTTTCATGGTTGCAGGTTACAGGTTGAGGAGCTGGACAAAGTGAAGTTGCAGGAAGACATCTTTGAATGTCAGAATTGCAGAATAGGAAGAAAATCTACCCCCTAGACTTCAGCGCCCACTTATTAGTCCTCCAAGTTTCGTGACGGGAAAATCTCTGAAACAACAGGAAAGAGTTGCAGACTAAGTTCTTAGATCCAGACAAAAATATAGGCCTTGGACTTGGGTGCCCGCTCCTGTGTCCCCGACGTTTCCACCTTAGAACCTCAAAAATAGGTACTCTGTGATTTGACATTTTACATCCCTCTGCAAGATCTTTTTCTGTAATTCATCCGTTTACTGTCGCATTTGCAAAATTAGTGTTTAATGGTCAATTAAGCATAAGATAAGGAAAATTAATAATTAAACACCCTAATCCAAGTTTCCGTACATCTCATAGCGACCTAGGGTATGATAGCGCACTGCCACTCGACCCTAAGGTCCTTGAATGTTAAGGGTGAATGGAGGATTCAAACATCTAAACACTAAACATAAACAAATCCAATTTTCCCCTAAACACATTGAAATGTCTCCTAGCAAAAGCAGCCCTCACAGGCAGACTAGCTAAATGGGTCATGATCCTTAGTGAGTTTGACATTGAGTATGTGGATCGTAAAGCAATCAAGGGACAAGCCCTAGCAGATCAACTAGCAGAAGCACCCATGATAGATGTACACCCTATGGTAGCTAACTTTCCAGATGAGAATCTCTTCACTCTTTCTACCTCAATAATGTGGAAGTTGTATTTTGATGGTTCCTACACACAACATGGATTAGGGGTAGGCATCCTTTTTATCACACCACAAAATGACTATATTCCAAAGTCATATCGGCTTGCATTTCCTTGCACCAACAACATAGCTGAGTATGAAGCATTCCTCATAGGTCTCCATACATCAGTCTAATGGGAAATCAAAGAACTATAGGTATATGGAGACTCACAAATAGTCATTCAACAAGTCACAGATGAGTACCAAACAAAAGATGAAAAGTTGGTCCTTTATAAGCAACTAGTGGATGCCTAAAAACTACACTTTTCTAGCATCACTTTTGAACAAATTCCAAGAGAGCATAACAAAGCTGTAGATTCTATGGCTTCTGTAGGGTCACTTATAGACATGCCTACAAACACACAGAAATGTGAGTTCTTGATCGAGCTTGATACTAGTCGTCAATGTTCCAACTACTAAAATCATCTGTGAACTTGTTGGTCCCAATTCCCCATGGTACGAAGATATCTATGAATACCTTAAACATGGTGATGGGCTGCAGAATTAGTCTCTTTTATGTTGCTTTTTATACTTCAAAGACTTCTTTCATAGCATCCTTTAAGACATTTATCCATGTTTGCACTATGATATGTTGACCTTCTTTATACTCCCAAGACCTAAACTTATAATATTAATATGGAATGTGATGATCGTATTATCTAATAAATGAATTAGATGTAGATATGTATAAAAGTATAAATAAGATGTTTTTATGGTTAGTCATGAAGAATGTTTGTGGTGTATGCCTTTGGGAACTAATTCTATGTGCAGAATTGGACGTGTCACAATGAGATCGAGCATTTGTAGCAGGTTGTAGACAAAGGAGTTAATAGAAGAATGAGTTTCAACGCTAAGAATGTAGAGACAACTGGAGACAATTATGGAACATCATGGATAGTAATAAATTAAGGAGTGGATATTGTTTCAAAAATGGTTATGGGCATTGTTCATACATCAGACTTCTAATTTGATTTGAAATCTTCTTCTTATAGTCAGTTAGAATAATAATGTGATCTTGTCGCCACGACCTAGTATCTAGGAATGGTAAATGATCAGAGTCGGTTAATTAGTAAATAAGGCTCTCTCTCCATTTTGTATAGTAGGGGGAAGATGAGATATATAAGGTAGCAGAGTTCAGTTTAGTTCAATTAAGTTATCATTTCCTTTTCTATGTGCAAAGATTCAAGCATGTTACATTTATGGAATACAATCTGGATATGACAGAAAAGATTTCGTTGTTGAGCAATTTTGATATGAGTTGATTCTATGTATGGAATAAGTTAAGCTTTGATATGTGTTACAAAGATACGTAGAATCTGGATTAGATTTTTGGTTTCAGTTAAGGAAGACAGTCTCTTGAGCTGGCCACTCAAGGTACTGATTCTCTCGTTTATTTCATTTTAGTTAATGTTGGTTTATTAGTTTTCTGTAAAATGTAATTTGGGTTCAAGTTAGTATTATGTTTTGATTAAATAGATTGCATATTAGTGTATTTACAAATCCTCCGGAGGTCAGCAGTTAGTCATTTCATTCTTGACAATTCAATCAAGTTAATTCTATAGTTTTCCTGTTGTAATAATTATCTACAGATTTTGTTGTAGGTACCCGTAGCAACTAGGATTTATAGTTGTTTTCATTGTTTTATAATTCTGTCAATTCTAGAAAGATAGATTTGTTTGTTTAAAAGTCAAGATAGAATAGTTTGGGAACTGTATGAGCCTTGAAGGCATATACTTTGCAAGTACCATCACAAGATTATGCTCCCTGGTCAATAATTCAATGTAGGAATGCATAGTGATAAGTGGACTGTTCAGATAGGTTTTCCCCTGAATTAGTTAAGTCTACAACACATTAGTTTTCCTCTACATTTTTGGCTCCATTGCCGGGGATGGTGCTAACTTCTTAGGCACATTTTTGGTTTTACTTTACATGTTTTCCTAATTCAAATGTTTTCATGTTTTCTAGTATTAGAGCTAATCAAAACACCTTTCAGAAAACACCAGGCATTCTATTAACATTATGCAGAACTGCTGAAACATAAAGCTCAATATATTTTATGCGGAGGCAAAGAGACGTTCGAGGAAGGTTCCTCCCATCAGCTTCTCAAAACAATGAGGGTACAGCTGATTTTAACAACTACACAATAGGAAGTGCTGAAGGAGAGTTTCCTTTTACAACTTCATCAACACCCCCTACATCTCCATCAGCTTCATCTACTGCCACAGAGGGAACTTTCAGAACAATGACAGAAGCCGTAGAGGATCCTCCAGGACAAGCTACATTTGAATTCCCTATACCAGACCTAGCATGAGCAGCCACCTTGAAAAATATACCACCTTCTGCTTTGCTTGTTTTCTATGGATTGGTGACTAAAGATCTTGACACTTTCATGTTCGAGTTTGGCGTTCTGTGTAGGAGTTATGATTACACCATTGATCCTTACAGGCTCAAGTTGTTCCCTGCTACCTTAAAAGATGCCGCTTTGAGATGGTTTATGGGACTAGGGAAAGATGCCATCCCAGACTGGGATACCATGAAGACAAAGTTCCTGACAAAATACAAGGACTACTGTAGAGGACATGATAGGAGGAGAGATGACATTTTTAGGATGTCACAAAAGGAGGAGGAGCCATTGGAAGACTATGTGGAAAGATTCCAATTTGCCCTGAAGAAAAACCCTCAAAATAAGTTGTCCGAAGAATCATTGAAGCTGGTCTTTTTAAGAGGGTTTAATGATGATTGCATGGATGCCCTAAATCTCATTGGAATAGGGGATATCTCCTAGTTACCCTTTAAAGATATTTGTACAGCTTGTAGAAACTACTCCAGGACTTTTTCCAGAAAACCCAGAGGAGAAAGAGTAGCTATTGCAGGCAAGTTAGTTAATCGAGTTTCTCGAGTGGAAATTAGTAACCTACTGACCAATATGAAAGAAGACATCATTAGCCATATGGCTACATAGTTGGACACCCTCCACACTAAAAAGAAACAAGAAGAGACAGATGCAATGCTCACTGAATACTACCCAAGCTGTAGACAATGGAAGGCCAATTGTAAATGCAAAAGGGTTGCCAGTATCCAGCAAGAAAAGATTAAAAGGCCAAAACTTCAGCCATTAAAAGGTGATGATGGGCAACTATTCTTTATTGCTCAAAGGAGACTGTGGTAGAAAAGGCAAGGTATGCCCCATGATCCACTTAATTATAATTCATCTTTTCCTACTGCCAATCAAAAAAATTCCGCTTGGAATAACCAGCCCTGGCTTGCTAACCCAAATGTTTGGCAAAGCCCACCATGGTCTACTCCACAGGCAAGGTGCAACCAATAACAACAATAGCCTCAACAGACTTTCCAAGGCCCTACCTATAACCCCCAGTGGCTTGGTCAACAACATCAATGGCAACCTCAATAGAACAAGGGCCAACCATGGCATCCAAACTCCCAATATCAGCAACCCTTGCTTCCTCCTCAGCCACAGTCACAACAGCAAGCCATCATGCCTCCACCAGCACCTCCACATCAACCTCCTAGACCTTCCCAAATTCCTGCCCAACCTGCACCTAACCCTAACAACAAGCCTGTTCAATACGCTTATACTAATGAAGTGATGCAATACCCCATCTATGGAGTTGAGGTAAGTAATGTTCACCTCAAATCAGGGAAACACCTTGCAGGTCCTTCATCTCCCCAAATCACAGAGTTGGGGGATGGTGAACACATGGAGGAAGCCTTATATGAATCACCCTTGGAACTTGAACCAGTTCAGGAACCTCAACCTATATCAAACCCTAAGCCTCCTTTCCCTGAGTGCTTGGTTATCCAAAAATAGCTAGAACAGCCTCCCAATGACCTTATAGGACAGTTGCAAGATATAAATATAAAGATACCCTTGATTCATCCCATCAAAGATATTCCTATCTACACTAAGACAATCAGGGATCTGTGTATCAAGAAACCAGGGAGAAAAAGAATAGACCCAAAAACAGTCCATTTATTAGGTAACCTTGCCGATATCATGTTGGGAAATATCATTGTTCCTAAGTATACCGATCCAGGAAGTCCAGTGGTCGATGTCAAGATCAATGGAACCCTAATCAGGAATACCTTAATAGACTTGGGTGCAGCAATCAATGTCATGACTAAGGACACAATGCAAATGTTGCAATTAACCAATCTTTGACCTACTCAGACTGTCTTGCAATTGGCTAATAGGTCAACAGTAAAACCTGAAGGTGTCATTGAAGACTTAGTCATTGCATTAGATTCTTGGGAATATCCTGCTGACTTCATTGTATTGCAACCTAAAGTCAATCTTGCTAGTTAGCCTCTTATCCTAGGTAGACCATGACTTGCTACAACTGATGCATTTATAGGTTGTCGGTCAGGGTACATGATTATATCTAATGCAACCATTACCAAGAAATTGGTGTTGTATCAACCAGCCCAACCATACCATGAACTGGAGAAACTATTTTGCCTACTCTAGAAGAAGAGGACAGTTATTCGTTGCAAACCCTGATGACCATTGAACGTAGTCCCTTGTTGGATATCTAGGATGAAGATGAGTTACTGGCACACATTCTCCAAAATGACTGTGGGAGGTACCCATAGCAGCAAGAGTGCATGTCCTGT
This sequence comes from Cunninghamia lanceolata, assembly GCA_027924645.1. NCBI lineage: Eukaryota > Viridiplantae > Streptophyta > Pinopsida > Cupressales > Cupressaceae > Cunninghamia > Cunninghamia lanceolata. Next base: position 17,434,838 of record BSBN01000472.1, on the reverse strand, counting down.
TTATAGGATCCACTGAGCAGTATAATACCTGACAGCTCCACAAAAGAAATTTCTCAATTGTTTCATGCCTTACTACCCCAGAAGCATCTACCAGTCTTTCCTAGCCTTGATGTGTCTTCCATTCAACAATGACTAAACCATTAGAGATACATCCTAGAAAGATGTTGACTATCACTAATGCCTTGACTAAAGAACAGGAGCAATCCCTTCAAAATGTCCTACAGTCCAATTCAACTGCTTTTACATGGGATTATAGTGATATGAAAGGCATTGACCCAAATCTATGCATGCACAAGATCTAAATTGATGATAATTTTCAGCCTATCAGACAACAACAGAGATGTATGAACCCTGCTCTAAGGGATATAGTCAAGGCTAAACTTCAAAAACTTCTGGATGTAGGTTTTAGTTACCCCATTTTAGATAGTGAATGGGTTTCACCATTGGTGATAGTTCCTAAAAAGGGTGGCAAGTGGAGAGTTTGTGTTGACTACAGAGAACTCAACACTGCCACCAGAAAAGATCACTTTCCATTGCCCTTTATTGACCAAGTCCTAGATTCCTTGGCAGGAAAGAAGTATTTCTCATTTCTTGATGGCTTTAGCGTATATAATCAGATAAAGATTTCTCCAAAGGATCAGGATAAAACCACATTTACTTGCCCCTGGGGGACCTATGCATACTTTGTTTTGCCATTTGAACTGTGCAATGCTCCAGCTACTTTTCAAAGAGCAGTCCTTAGTATTTTTTCTAATTTTGCTCATGATAGCATGGAGATTTATATGGATGACTTCACTACATATGGTGAAGCATTTGATGAGGCTTTGCAGAATCTTGAAAAAGTTTTGAAAAGATGCACAGAGCACAATTTGTCCTTAAGTAATGAAAAGTGTTTTATGATGATGATTGAAGGAGTGGTGTTGGGACATTTCATTTCATCTATCGGTATCCAGGTCGACCCAAAGAAGATTGAAATAATCTCTACATTGCCTATTCCACAAAAATTGAAGGATGTTAGGATTTTCCTTGGGCATGCAGGTTATTATAGAAGGTTTATTCAAGATTTTAGCAAGATTGTTGCTCCCTTATTTGTGCTTCTCTCTAAGGATATTGAATTTGCTTGGACACTTGAATGTTAGCATTCTTTTGAAAAATTGAAAGTAGCCCTGACACAAGCCCTAGTCTTGAGAGGTCTGAATTGGAAATTGCCCTTTCATATTCATACTAATGCCTTAGAATTTTCCATTGGGGCAGTGTTAGGCCAACAAGAAGGCAACAAGGAATATGCAATTTACTACATCAGTAAAAACTTTTAAGGGGCTGAGCTAAACTACACAGTGACAGACAAAGAAATGTTAGCAGTTGTTTATGCCATCAACAAGTTCAGACACTACATAACTAGCTATAAAGTATTCGTTCACACTAATCACACCACCATCAGATATCTGATGAATAAACCAATAGTGGGTGGCAGGCTGGTCATATGGTTATTATTATTTCAAGAATTTGATATCACAATTGTTGACAAGCCCAGTAAGGCTAATGTAGTTGCTGACTTTTTATCTAGATTGCCCACTCAATCCTCAGATGGTGTGGTTGATGATTCCTTTCCTGATGAGCATCTATTTGCTCTCACTATACACACACCATGGTATGCAGACATAGCAAATTACTTGGTTACAGGGCAGATTCCAGGATATTTTTCACAAAGGGAACAGAGACAACTTGTTCACAAATGCTTTCCCTACTCCTAGATTTTAGGTTTCTCTTCTATAGTGGACCAGACAACATCATGAGAAGATGCATCAGAGAAGATGAAGTGTTTGATATCATGAAGGCTTGTCATGATGAACCATGTGGGGGACACTTTGCAACAAAAAGAATAGCTTTCAAAATCTTAACAACATGGTATTATTGGCCAACACTTCACAAGGATGCTATCAAATATACAAGAGGCTGTGATAGGTGTCAGAGAATGGGCAGACCAACTAAAAGTGATGAAATGCCATTACAACCACAACTTTCATTAGCTCCTTTTAACAAGTGGGGACTAGATTTTGTTGGTCTTATTTCTCCAGCCTCTAATAATGAGTATATTCTAGTATGTACTGATTACCTTACAAAATAGGTTGAGGTCAAATCACTATAGTTTGCCAGAGATGGTAATGTAGCTAAATTCTTATATGAGGACATTTTCACAAGATATGGTGTGCCAAGGGAAATAGTAACAGATCAAGGTCCTTTGTTTACATCTGATCTCATCACCAAGTTAGTGGAGGAATATCAAATCCGGCATAAAAAGTCTACCCTTTATCATCCTCAAGCCAATGGACAAGTTGAGGTAACCAACAGAGAACTGGAAAAGATCTTGACCAAAATAGTACACCTCCATAGGCGAGACTGGGTTACTAGGTTTCCAGAGGCTGTTTGGGCCTATAGAACCACCTAGAAAACTACCACAGGGTTTACCCCATATGGATTGGTTTATGGAAAGACAGTAGTCCTCCCAATTGAATTTGAACATAAAACATTAAGGACAACTGGTGAGCTTGGGATGGATTTGACGGCAACACAACAAGATAGGATTCAACATCTTAATGCTCTGGATGAAATTAGGTTAGAGGCACTCCACCATACTGAAGTTATCCAAAAACAGAGGGTCCAATGGTATGACAGTCATATCAAGAACAAACCATTTCAACTGGTGATTGGGCACTTTTATATGACTCCAGGTATAAAGACTTCAAGGGCAAGCTCCAATCCAGGTGGCTTGAACCTTATGAAATCATGCAAGTTTTCCCAAATGGAGCCGTCCAGTTGCAAACTATAGATGAGGTCTAATTTTCACTCTTGGTCAATGGACATAGACTAAAGTTGTATAAGAGGCCATTGCAGAAGGAAGACTTCATTATTTCCTTAGCTACTACATATGGTGCTTTTGGCACTCTTGATGAGGATACTATGACACCAGTTGACGCAGCGTTAGAGGATGACCCACGTGGCCTGACTAGTGATGATGCAAGAGTTGAGTTGGAATACTCAACCCTTGTAGCTGAGGCATAATCTATTTTACTTTCAAAACACATGCACACACAACACCACATGCACACACCGCACCTTTACCATGATGTTTACATATTTCAGCTTGGACTTGTTTACATATTTCAGCTGGGACCTGGTTGCATATTTCAGCTAGGATCTATCTACAAACTTTAGCTGGGACCTATCTAAAAACTTCCGCTGGGACCTATTCCTTCTACACCTATTCTGATCACTTTCCAAATCTACAATTTGGAACAATGCTGCAAGTACCTGTAGTAATTGCAGATGTGTTCCATACAATGCACCGCCAATCCACTCAATCCTTATACTACGCCTTGCTCCATCATAGTGCCTACACCTCACGCGCCGAATTTGGAGCAATTCCATCAAATCACACATGTTGATGTGCCACCTCACCATTCATCTGCATGCATGACCTTACAATTCCAGCAGATTAATTGCATCGTACACAATATCTCCTGTTGAAGAGTGCTACCACATTTCTTTCCACAGCATTGTTACCAAGGAACCCTTTCATGATTGCCATTAAATTTCTTTTTATGCATTTATCCTTATCTTTATTTACTTCATGCATGTGATAATATTTCATACATTCCAATTAATAATTACAACTTCCTACCACTTCCTTTGCCACGTGAGTGAGGTCACTTCACGTTCAGTCAGGGGGAAGGGTTGTCATTCTTGTGTCATTTGTCATTCTTAATTTTTTGACTGGTTTTCAAATGAGTTTTCATCCTTGTGTACTATGTAATTAGCTAGTGAGAGTTACCTTCCTAATATCTTTTTTCTTAAGTCAATCCGAGTTAACCCTGAGCAGTAAGACGAATTGCAAAGAAGATAAAGAATAAGGGGTTAAATCTAATTAGGTGGCAAAGTGGAATTATATAGAGGATTATAGACATGGGAGGTGACTTAGTAAGGAGAGAGCCATCTGTGCACAAGGAGATTCTTGAAGATGTGCTAGTTTTACCGCTCTTCACCAGAGTAGGATGGCTTGAATACTTCTTAAAATTGATAGAGTATGACAATGATATGGCCACAGAATTTGCAGTTACATTGCAAAGTGACGAAGCAGTAGTGAAAGGGTTAATGGTTGATGCTTCTGAGGTAGCTATTGCCCAAGTGACTAGACTGCCATGCACCGGGTCAGAATATCTAGCCCGAGCTGATGCAGCCGCTGCCAGAGATGAATTCTGCGAGCAAGGCGAGCATTTAGACTCAACAACTCAAGGTACAAAACGCCTATCTCTACCATTTTTCTAGGGCAAATGTGCTACCTACATTATCAGGTATTTCACTTGTGATGGGAGGTATAATATGTTGTACACTCTGCATTTTAAATTGTTGAACCATCTTCATCATGAGAAATTGGTGAATGTCCCAAACTACCTCTATAACTTCCTAAAGAGAATGGCTTCAGAATACCAAAGAAAGCTAGCAGATACTTTGGTGTCTCATCATTGTCTAATTGTACTACTGGTTAAGAGGAGTTTGCGGATACAATACCCACAGATTGATTGGGAGGCCTTTAAGGATTGTGTTGATATTTCCACCTTGTTGGAGCAACCTCATGAGGAGGAAGAGGAACCCCTATAAAATACTAAACCTGAAGATGAACCTGTTCATGAAGAACCACAGGAGGAAAATGCCCCTAAAAATAGACCTGAAGAAGCAGGGGAACCTTCATTCTCTCCTCTTGAACATGTGACTCCACAGCCTGTAAGAAAGAAAGGAAAGAAGAAGAAGGAAGGAGAAGATGTCAGCAAAGAAAAGACAAAAAGGAAAAAGAAGGAAACTGTCAATACAGGGGAAGCAAAGGAGAGACAGAAGAGGAAAGGTAAAAAGAAGATGAAAAGGGTTGTTGAACAAGAAACCACTACCCTGAGGAGATTAGGCAGATTGAGGAAACAGATGGTTGAAGAAAAGATTGAAGAACAGAGACAAGATTCTGAGGAAAAGGGAAATGCTCCTGGGAATGTTCCAATTGATATACTTGAAGATAATATCTCTACAAATAAGGATAATGAGAATGTTTCTTCAAAGAAGAAAAGGTATGTTTCTTCTTCTGGCTCTAATTTAGAGGACCCATTTATTGCCAAAAAGATGAGAAAAGCAACCCCTGGTAGTCCTGTTAAAGAAATTTTTAATGCTTCTGATAACAATGATAGTGGTAATGTAAATTTTGAGCAAAGGAATGAATTGTTAGAAGAAAGAGACCTCTGAAAAGAACTCCAGGAGGCATTGGACATAATCAAAACCCTAGAGGATCAGGTAAAGAGGTATGAAGAGAAGGAGATAGAAAAAGAAAAGAGGATACAGGAATGAGAGGAGAGGATACAGACACAAAATCAAGGGTCTAAATTGGATTTGTTAGCACAATTGGCTGTTAGCAATATCATCTCAGATGAGGAGAAGGAACCCCCTCTACAATTTCCTAAGGTAAGCACTCCAGCATGCCATACTACTGTTTCATTGGGTTTTGAGTTGTTGAAAGTTACTCGTAGGTTAAAACAAGATATAGAAAATTGGGATAAAGAAAGGAAAAATTTTAATGAAATAATTGAGAATCAGAATCTTGAAATTAAGAAGTTAGAAGCAAAAATGGCCGGTATAATTGACAGGGCCATGGAAATCATTGAATGCAGACCACCTTCAAGGGTTTATGCATTATTTTTAAAGGAGAAATTTCTTAGTTTTGAATTCAATAGATTTGTTAATGACCAACCAGCTCTGCAGTCTAGACATAGTTTCTTCAATTATTTTCAGAAGGTTAGTATGGAACAACAAGATCAGCTATGTGAGTTTTGTTTGCACAATTACCTATTAGAGGAAGATACAAAATGGAATCCCTCTATAAATGTTGGAGATTTGCAGCTGAGAGAAATAATATCATACCTAAATAATGAAAAATTGAGAGGATAATTGATGGATAGGTATGAAGAATATGAGAAGAAGGTATCACTACCAATTAGACAAGAGGCACTTAATCCTGAAGATGTCCTCATAAAATGGTACAGACTTCTCTCTCATAAGGACCCAGGAAAAATCATTATGGACCTAAGAATAAGGGATCATAGAAGGGTATAGAGAATGATGGTGTCATGCCCACATTTTCCATGTGGTCACAACACACATCGCACGTGTCATAGCCACATCTGTCATGTGGTTATGACACGAGATATGAAAAACTTTTCTCACACTGTCCTATAAACCCCCTTCGCATGCATACGCATGCTCGACGGTGTTCACTCATGGCGAACCACTACAATTTTCGGCGGGATATAAGTACAATTGCGTGCAACCAGACGCATACAGATCAACAAGAGGTTCTGTACGACGCCGCTAACGTCATTACAAGAGTGAGATTACCAAAGTTCCTACATCTAAACCTCGGTAATTTTTGGTAGCATAATGCCTTACGGCGTTAGTGGGAATTACGCTGCACTCATTTACGCACGTGGTTCGCTGATAGATTAACAACTTCCCACGACGCCTTGTTCCGACTAAACCGGCTAGTGATCTCCCTATTTAGTCATTTTTCAGCCAGGCACGGTTGTCTGTCTCCTCTCTTGTTTCCTGAAACATACTCCTCCTATGACTTAGCATTTTCAACAAGGCGGTTTGATTGCTCTCTCTTCCCTTTTCACGGTTTCTTAACTTTTGATTGTATTTTTATCACCCTTACCTTAACTATTTCTCTGTTCATTTAGTGTGTTTATATTTCGGTCTCTCTCTCTCTTTCATTTTCTATGCTTTCTTTATGTGCATCCTGTCCTTTCTTCATGATTTACGTCAATTAGGGTTATCACTGCAGCTATTGTTGATATTAAACCTAACTTCAGGATGATCTAGGTCACATAGGCTGGTTTACTATTTCGCTGGACTCGATCTCCTAATCTTCCCCGATCTAGGTTCCTCCTCTTCGTATATACTTAGTCAACTTGTTCCTAAACAGATTTGGCAGAAGGGTCCGTCAACTTAGTTCTCTTATCCCATGTGAGAAATGTCGCGCATTTTCTCCTTTGTGTTTTCCAATGTTAGTTTTTCTTCTTCGGACTCTCTTACAGGTTTACTTATGAGGTCGTTTACTACAGTTGAGATTAAAATGGCCACATGGATTGTCAGTGGTGGCTTCTTAAGTTTATTTCCAGTGTTCTTTTAAGCAAGGTGATGTGTAATTTTCCTCTTCATTTTCTGGGTGATTGATATTACGTTGATAGTTGAAACTTCCGAGAAACTCTTTCCAGAGTATCACTGAATATTCCTTTACTCTCTTTTACATTATAATTTTATTTTCTCTTGTTTATAATTACTGTTGTTACTATTACTATTAATGACTATTAATACACTGATTGTGACTCGTATAACGTTGTAAATAGATGTAGGAGGCTCTCCACTTTATAAAACCCTGATCCTGGAAATATCACTTCTTTGGTTGTTGTGTTCAACACTTAATAAAAACTACTGTGAAAATATAATTTGTTATATTTTTTTTTTCTATATCCATGAGACATATTTTATAACGATTTTAAACGAGGGCCCAATAAAATGGTTCATAGATTTACTCCTATGTATATTATATATATATATATCTATATATAAATATATATATATATATAATATATATATATTTTAATGTCTATGTATAGGACGAAATTGGTTTAACACTATATATATATATATATATATATATCTCTATGTATATATATATATAGATATATAATAATTATTTTATTATATATATGGCTATATACATAGACATATATAGTATATATATATATGCCTATATATAGAGCAATAAAAACGTATTTATTTCCAAATAAACCAATCATATGTTAGGGCCAAAGCCCTAACATTTTATTTGCTTGTGATTCCACAGCCGACGGCGGCCATGGGCGGCGGTGGCCGCAATGACAGAGAGGGCAGAGTCGGCCGCAGCGACAGAGAAGCAGGGTCGGCCGTGGAGGGGAAGGCCTGTGCAGGCCGCGGGAGTCAAAGGGGAAGGGGGGGATGTGGGGAGTGGCGGAGCCCCACCCACATCCCACGATGTGGGGTGTGGGTGGGGCTCTGCCCCTCCCCACACCTCCATTTATATCTTAGGGCCTGCGGTGGGGATTTCTCCCCACCGCCCAATATAAACCGTGACTGTGTTTTTGTTATCCGCGGGCTTAAAACTTCGACAGACATTTCTTATGGTGCTTTTCGTTGATTTCTATCAACAATAATATATTTATATATATATATCAACGATAATATATTTATATATATATATATATATATTCATATATATATATATATATATCTATTTTTATATATGATATATATTATTCATTCTAGTTTTATTCAATTTCTCTATTATTCTATAAAAATGATAATTACTCAAAATGTGAAATATATATATATCTATATATCTATATATAAATTTATATATATATATATATATATATATATATATATTCTTATATATATATATATAATTCATAAATTTCTCAAATTCACTACCTTATTCATTTTCTCAAATTCAACCTGTTATAATGATAATCTCATAACAATTAGATATATATATATATATATTTATATCCCAATTTCACTTATTCGGTAGAAATGGTAAATATACATTCACTTATTATTTGTATATATTTCCATTTTCATAAACATTTAAGATTCTTAAATTTACAAACAGAGAAATATATATACATGCTAGATTTCCTCTAATCCTTCCAAATTAACAGAATCCACTAACTATGGAGAATAACTCAAACATTTAAAACTGTCTTTTCCATTATAACATTGAACTATAAAAACTAACATTTCAACTAGTTAAGCAATTCCAAACTTTCAAACGTAAACAACTCAGTTTAAAAAAAAAGAACTTTTCCTTTTAGTAATACTTGAAACACAAATAAATTGCTATTGAACAAGGTTTACAAAAATCAACTTGAAAATTTAAGCACATTCAGATTACAGAATTTAAACCAGGGATACAACAACTAGCTTCCCAGATTTCCTTCTCCCAAACAACAAACAACTGATAGCTTATGACAACCAAATAAAAGTCCAGTAATGCAAGATCAAGGAGGTGATTTTCTTCACTCCCAGAATAACATTAAATTACAACAATAACAAGAGAGGAACTCTCTCTTCAACTCTCATGCCAAGAAGATTATCTGCTTCTTCATAAATATCCAACCAGAAGCTCCAAGAGAAAACCTGCGTATCAAAGACAAACAAAAAAAAAAAAGGAAAACACCACTCATCTAGCTCTCCTCCCTTCCGTAGACCCGCAAGTGGGTCACCCCCGAGCTAGGGAGACCATACTCACACCTGGGTACTCAAACACTCCACTTCACAACAGAAACAACAACAATCCCAAAGCACACATACACCCGTGGGTATTTTACACAATACGGAAAACTCAACTACAGTGAGTTTCATAAGGGGCAGGAGAGTGGACACTCGACTCCAGAGTGTCACCCTGACGGATAAGTTAACCAATATAAATTTCTCTTGGTCTCAAACCAAGTGTGATCACAATTTTTGAGAAATCTGCATATGACTCTCAAGTCAAAAATGCAGTCACATATACATGCCCTCAAGGCTTTCAACATCCCAAAAGATGGAAACAGGTATGCACCCGAGGAGGATCTCTCCTCCCCTACCCCAAACTTGATGAGCATTTCTCCCAAGTGGGAGACGCTCTGTCAAACAACCCGACAATAACCCCACAGAAAACAAATCTAAACACAAAATTTCACACACATTTCATACACATTTCAGTTCTACAAAAACAAAGGTAAAATTCAGACCAACCTTGCAAAGCCCTCCTGGAATGAAGCTGTTGCAGAGTCCACAGAGTTCACTTCCAACCTTAGCCACCAACTCCCTCTACCTTCTCTATCTTGCAAACTAACTTCTCTATTTTTGGTAAGGCAAAAATGAAAGTTTTCTCAAAATTCAACTAACTCCCTCTCATCCCCAAAATTTGAAAATAAATAACCCAAATTCTTTTTCTTTTAGTTTTGAGAAATGGGGAAGTGACACTTGTCACCTCCTCACCCTTCCCCAAAACCACTATTCTGTCCTGGTGGCTTATGTCACTCTCCATTCCCAAGGGTACTCCTTATTCCTCTCGTGTGACTCCACTTTCTCATGGGAGAAATAAAAAAAAGAGTTAAATGGGAACAAGATAGGTGACCCATGCCTCTTTCTCCTTTCTTCACATGGGTGTCCCCACAGTACATGGGGGAATCTCACTAAAGAAGAGGTGACCTTCAATAATGGATGGCATCTCTTATCTAGGGGAATGTAGAGGGGATGGGTTGAGTGTTGGTACAACCCATCATGTCCCCTCCTACCTCCAATTTTCGCCACTTAACTTCAGGGGGAGGTTAAGTTGACTAGATGGAGGTTACTCAAGGGTTACCCATGCCAAATGGGCCCCTGGACCCATGGGGTATAACCCAGGGTCAACTTTAACCCATACAAGACACCCCTGGTCAAGGTAAAGCACAAGAAAAGGGCCTCATAATTAAATACTTAAAGAAATTTCAAATTCAATCTCTTTACAACACAAATTATAAAAAATAATGTTACATGAGGGTAACCTAACCTACTCGACCATACGAAAGACCACATTACATCAAGACATCAAACACAAAGAGATCTTGGTTCCTCGTGGAACCAGATCGGCTTAACAGGGAATAACAAATAACAAGGTGTGGAATGATCTCCGAAATCTGTGGTTCGATTAGTAATCCCTGCACACTCAATTACAAGATTAGTAACCACATAAAATCATCATAGCCGAAGCAACTTAAATAAAACATGCATTCTCATGACATAGTACAATTTAACATAATTAAAATCATATTACAATTTTCCATCATCACCTAATTCATTTTTCTGAAAAGTAAACTTATCCAAACATCACCCAATTAGTTTTTCCGAAAACATAATAAAGTTTAATAGTCTGACAAATTCCAGGAACTGCTATCCCACAAATATGAAAGTAACAATAACAGTACTGTAAATAGTCATAACAACAGTAGTAAAAAGGGCGGTCCTCACAGATGGGTCCATGTTACAAGATTGTCTTAGATATGTGCAAAGCAGATGGCTGGTGAAGGAGCACCTAGAAAATCATGTTTTCTTTTTGTAATAAGGTCTATTTGACCAATGCATTTTCATTTCAGTTTGTATCTAGGTTTATTTTGTAAGTCCCAAGTGACTTAGGACACTTTTGTCAAATTGTAACCGCATAATGCCAAAATAGGGCAGTAGGGCAGTTGGAGGCTATTTTAGATGGTTGGTTTCTCCCAGCCACTTGGAAGACGGTTGGTATCTCACAGTCGCTTGGAATCGTTCTCCCAGCCGCCTGGAATGGGTTGGTGTTCCTCTGGCGAGTTTATAAAATAAGGGAAATGAACAGAATCAAGGATTGTAAGCATTGTAATCAGATCAAAGAAAGAGTGTGATCGAATGTAATTGTGATTGTGCTAAGGAGAAATATAATCATTTTGTTATGTTAATTCGATTTCCACTTCCTGTAATTGTAATTTGTATAGCTGTAGATTTTCGTTCTCTCTATGCTTTCCATTTTGTTGCTGTATGTCATCGTGAAGCATTCCACTGGTGAGATTTCTGTCGAAATCAGTGGAATGGCTTCGTTGTATAATTATGTGTTTTCATTTTCTATTTTGTCTCATTTTTTGGTGGTGCAGAGGATCCAAACAGAGCATTTCACACAGTAGGTTGACCTAGCATCTCCATGTGCTAGGGTTCAGAAGAAGAAAATTGTGCATCGGTGTATCAGCATAGCAAACCCTAAGGTGGCCGATAGTAAATGTCTCACCGACGAGTGAAGATCAAAGGTGATGTCAGGGTGATCAGCATATCGGCAACTCTAGAGTAGGTTATGCTGACAGAACAAGTCTCGCTGAGGTTGTTGGTTCATCGGCACATTGGCCAAGGATTGCAAGTGTTCGCTGATAGAACAGGTTACACCGAAGGTAAATGCCATCGGTAAGAGTTGTGGCATCGGAAGATAGGTTAGGAGTTTTGCTGATGGGAAGGAGTTGAATGACTCGGTGTGAGTCCTGTGTTATCTCGCCGAAGATACGGTGAAGTGGAGTTATCGATGTAAGATAGACCGATGGAGAGACTTTGGGAAGTCGTCCTGACGACAGTTGTCTGGCCGATGGTGATGTATTGGCGACTCATATGTAAAGTCTTGCCGATTGTGAGGTAATTAGGGCCTGATCTACTATTTCCGTTGTGCGCTCCCCATCATATTGGTATCAAAGCAAGGAAAAAATTTGAATGGCAAGTCGAATTGAGGATTTGCAGGAGTGTTGGCATTTGGGTGCTGTCTGTGAATGTTTATGTCAAACAAAGAAAATGAGACAGAGGCGGAGAGGATGCCTCCCAAAAGTATGTCGCAGGACACTGTTAAGAAGTTGATCGAGGAGATGCTTGAATCCAAGTTGGGAGAGTTCAAGCAATCCAAAAGCAAAGATAGGGAAGATGAAAGTGACAGCGATGAAGGCGATACAGAAATTGAGAAAACCAATAAAAAGACAGAGGAGATACCAGCAGACCAGAGGGCATTTGTAAATGCATTGAAGTCAATCAATAGGGACACCATAGATGGGTTACCTATGTATAGTGGAAGTATGGAAGCTAAAGAGGTGATTGATTGGATTGAGGCATTGAATAATCATTTCGAATACAAAGAAGTCCCTGATGATAAGAGGGTTAAGTTGGCAAAGGCAAGATTGAAGGGATCTGCTCTTGCATGGTGGAATTATGAGCAAGGAGAGAGAGTCAAGGAGGGGAAGAATATGATAACCTCCTGGGAAAGCATGAAGACCAAAATCAAGGCACAATTCTTACCTCTAGACTATAATATGCAGATGTATAAGAAGTTGTAGAATCTCAGACAGAGAGACCTTGATGTGAATGCATACACACAAGAGTTTCATAAACTCAGTCTTAGATCAAAGAGACAAGAAGAAGAGTTAGAGAAGGTGGCCAGGTACTTGAATGGCCTAAGGATGAACATCCAAGATGAGATCAACATCTTAGCACCAGAAATAGTGAACAAGTGTTTCCAATTGGCCTTAAGGGCTGAAGAGAAGATAAAGAGAAAGAGTGAGCAGAATAATAGAGGTAAAGGTGGAAGAAATTTTAGAGGCAGAGGCAATTTTGGAGGAAGAAGTCTGAACCAGAGGCCTAGTGGTGAGTCTAGCCAAGAAGAGCAAGTTGGAGACTCCAGTAGCAGAGGAGGCTATCGAGGAAGAAGGCCTAATGGAAGAGGTGCGACAAATGGATCAGGTAGAGGATCCAAATTCTCCAATATGAGATGTTATAACTACAATCAGATAGGGCACCTGGCATACAAGTGTCCAGAGAAGGCCTCAACTTCTCATGGTGGTGAGAAAAGAACCACTTTGATTCAAGAAGATGCAAGGAGTGTGACATCTCCTAAAGTGAATCTAGCATAAAAAATGGGAGAGAATCTGATGATCAAGAGGACATTGCTCAAGGAACCAGTGCAGATTGAACCATCTCAAAGAAGGGCTTTGTTTAGAATCAATTGCAAGATCCAAGGTAAGGTTTGTAAAGTTATTATTGACTCTGGTTCCACTGATAATATTATATCTTTGGAAGCAGTGAATAAGTTGAAGTTAGAAAAGATACCCCATAGCAATCCATATAAAGTCAGTTGGTTGAATAAGGGACAGCACATACTCATCAATGAACAGGCATGGGTAGAATTTAGTATTGGGGGGTATAGAGATAAAATCTTGTGTGACATCCTTCCAATGGATGCTTGCCATCTTTTGTTAGACAGACCATGGCAGTTTAACAGAAAAGCTCATCATGATGGAGAAAAGAATGCTTACTCATTCCAAAAGGATGGTCTGACTTATGGGATATAGTCATTGGTAGAAGAGGATCCACAACATGTAGGATCTAGTGTAATGATGGTAGGAGAGAAAGAATTCATGGACACATTAAAGGAAGGTGATGGAGTAGGTTTTGCTTTGATTGTGAAGCCTAAGGGGGAAAAGAAGAAAAGTGTGTGAGAAGTAGGGCGTAAAGAGGTCAGAGATTTGCTTGAGAGTTACAAAGGAGTGATTGCAAAGGATATACCTGATTCCTTACCCCCAATTAGAGACATTAGCCATCAGATAGATCTCATACTAGGAGCAGTACTTCCTAATAAGGCAGCATATAAGATGACACCTCAATAGAATGAAGAGATAGCAAATCAGATTCAAGAACTCCTAAACAAAGGGATGATAAGGAAGAGCCTTAGCCCATGTGCAGTACCTATTGTTTTAGCCCCAAAGAAGGATGGGAAATGGAGACTGTGTACTGATTCCAGGGTAATAAATAGGATAACCATCAGATACAGGTTTCCTATTCCTAGAATTGAAGATCTAAAGGACTATTTGGGAGGTGCTACCTATTTCTCTAAGATAGACTTGAAGAGTGAGTACCATCAGATACGGATAAGAGAAGGGGATGAGTGGAAGACAGCCTTCAAAACCAATGAAGGGTTGTATGAGTGGCTTGTGATGCTGTTTGGTCTTTCAAAAGCCCCTAGCACCTTTATGAGGCTTATGAATGAAGTGTTGCAGGAATTCATAGGGAAATTTGTGGTAGTCTACCTTGATGATATCTTGGTGTTTAGTAAGAGCAAGGAAGAACACTTGGAACATTTGGAGATAGTCTTGTAGAGGCTACAAGATCAGAAGTTAATGATAAACTTGGAAAAGTGTGACTTCATGAAATAAGAATTGGTGTACCTAGGTTTTGTCATCTCTAAGGGTGATTTGAAAATGGATTCTTCCAAGGTAGAGGCTATTTTGAATTGGCCTATACCTAGGACAGCAAGAGAGGTCAGAAGTTTTCATGGTTTGGCCACATTTTACAAAAAATTTATTCAGAACTACAGTGATATTTGTGCACCTATGTTAGAGACCATCAAGGGTGGAGGAAAGATGAAGTTTGTGTGGACAAAAGAGGCAGATCAAAGTTTTGAAAGTCTAAAATAGAAAGTTGCAAAGTATCTTGTTTTAGTACTTCCTGATTTCAATAAGGTTTTTACCATTGAATGTGATGCAAGTGGGTTGGCCATAGGAGCAGTGTTGATCCAAGAAGGCAAACTAGTAGCCTTCTTCAGTGAAAAGTTAAATGAAGCCAAGAGGAAGTACTCCTCTTATGATTTAGAGTTGTATGCTATGGTACAAGCTCTAAAGAAATGGAGGGGCACTATTTGCTTCCTAAAGAATTTATTGCATACACTGACAATCATGCTCTCATTTTTTTGAATGGACAGGAAAAGCTCAGTCATAGACACATGAAATGGGTGGAAAGTCTTCAATCATACACCTTCGTCATCAAACATAAGAAAGGGATAACTAATAAGGTTGCTGATGCTTTAAGCAGAAGGGTGTTGACAGTGCACAAAGTGCAACTACAAAGTATGGGTGTTGAGTCACTCAAAGGATTGTATGAAGAGGACCAATATTTCAAGGAGATTTGTCCTAATATAGGCGAAGGTACAATAAATTCTATCCAAGATAATGCAGAGTGGGTATAGCACTTACCACCTAAGGAACCACCGAAGATGGAGTGCATCTTGGATAGCAGGATAGCCAAGAAGACCAGGAATCAGACCTATTTTGAGCACTTAGTCAAACGGCAAGGACTTCCAGACTCAGAAGCTGCATGGATGCTGGAAGAAGACATCAAAAAATGGGGTGGTGATTTACAGCAGTTAGTCTCTAAGAGGACTTAAGACAACTTTCACCTAGGGAGTATGGTGCAGGAGCACCTAGAAAATCATGTTTTCTTTTTGTAATAAGGTCTATTTAACCAATGCATTTTCATTTTAGTTTGTATCTAGGTTCATTTTGTAAGTCCCAAGTGACTTAGGACACTTTTGTCAAATTGTAACCGCATAATGCCAAAATAAGGCAGTAGGGCAGTTAGAGGCTATTTTAGACAGTTGTTTTCTCCCAACTGCTTGGAAGACGGTTGGTTTCTCCTAGCCGCTTGGAATCATTCTCCCAGCCACCTGGAATGGATTGGTGTTCCTCTGGCGAGTTTATAAAACAAGGGAAATGAATAGAATCAAGGATTGTAAGCATTATAATCAGATCAAAGAAAGAGTATGATCAAATGTAATTATGATTGTGCTAAGGAGAAATAGAATCATTCTGTTCCGTCAATTCGATTTCCACTTCTTGTAATTACAATTTGTATAGCTATAGATTTCTGTTCTCTCTGTGCTTTCCATTTTGTTGCTGTATGTCGTCGTGAAGCATTCCACTGGTGAGATTTCTGTCGAAATCAGTGGAATGGCTTCATTGTATAATTATGTGTTTTCATTTTCTATTTTGTCTCATTGTTTGGCGATGCAGAGGATCCAGACAGAGTGTTTCGCATAGTAGGTTGACCTAGCATCTCCAAGTGCTAGGGTTCAAAAGAAGTGAATTGTGCATTGGTGTATCGGTGTAGCAAACCCTAAGGTGGCTGATAGTAAATGTCTCACCGACGAGTGAAGATCAAAGGTGATGTCAAGGTGATCGGCATATCAGCAGCTTTGGAGTAGGTTATGCTGACAGAACAAGTCTCGCTAAGGTTGTTGATTCATCGACGCATCAGCCAAGGATTGCAAGTGTTCGCCGATAGAAGAGGTTACGCTAAAGGTAAATGCCATCGATAAGAGTTGTGGCATCGGAAGACAGGTTAGGAGTTTTGCCGATGGGAAGGAGTTGAATGACTCGGTGTGAGTCCTATGTTATCTCACTGAAGATATGGTGAAGTGGAGTTATCAGTGTAAGATAGACCGATGGAGAGACTTTGGGAAGTCATCCCGATGATGGTTGTCTGGCCGATGGTGATGTATCGGCGGCTCATATGTAAAGTCTTACCAATTGTGAGGTAATTAGGGCCCGATCTACTGTTTCTGTTGTGCGCTCCCCATCAATGGCTTAGTTTGACACCTACTCTTCAATGAAAAGAACCTCATGCCTTGCATAACTTTATGAACATGTCTAAAAGATTGCATAGGTACATTCAAATTTTAGAGAACCAAGGTGTGGCATGGTTACCTCTTACCTACCATCCACCTCTACTCTTATATCTAGTTCCACACTGGACAGGAGAAAAGGGAGAGGAATGCAGGACTACAAAAGCTATCAAGCTACAAAGGCTTTCATGCTATAATGGGTTCTATCTGAAATAGGGTGAGGGTGTCAGGGTAGTTATGGGCTTGAGACAAATAGTTTTACATTATAATTCATTTCCCTAGGTATCTGTTTGAGTAATTTTGCTTGAGGGCAAGCAAAAGGTTAGTTGGGGGGAAATGATAGGCTGCAGAATTAGTCTCTTTTATGTTGCTTTTTATACTTCAAAGACTTCTTTTATAGAATCCTTTAAGATATTTATCCATGTTTGCACTATGATATGTTGACCTTCTTTATACTCCCAAGACTTGAACTTATAATATTAATATGGAATGTGATGATCATATTATCTAATGAATGAATTAGACGTAGATATGTATAAAAGTATAAATAAGATGTTTTTATGGTTAGTCATGAAGAATGCTTGTGGTATATGCCTTTGGGAACTAATTCTATGTGTAGAATTGGACGTGTCACGATGAGATCGAGCATTTGTAACAGGTTGCAGACAAAGGAGTTAATAGAAGAATGAGTTTCAACACTAAGAATGCAAGGACAGCTAGAGACAATTATGGAACATCATGGATAGTAATAAATTAAGGAGTGGATATTGTTTCAAATATGGTTATGGACGTTGTTCATGCATCAGACTTCTAATTTGATTTGAAATCTTCTTCTTATAGTCAGTTAGAATAAGAATGTGATCTTGACTCCACAACCTAGTATCTAGGCGTGGTAAATGGTCAAAGTCAGTTAATTAGTAAATAAGGCTCTCTCTCCATTTTGTATAGTAGGGGGAAGATGAGATATATAAGGTAGCAGAGTTTAGTTCAGTTCAATTAAGTTATCATTTCCTTTTCTATGTGCAAAGACTCAAGCATGTTACATTTATGGAGTACAATCTGGATATGACAGAAAATATTTTGTTGTTGAACAATTTTGATATGAGTTGATTCTGTGTATGGAATAAGTTAAGCTTTGATATGTATTACAAAGATACATAGAATCTAGATTAGATTTGGTTTCAATTAAGGAAGACAGTCTCTTGAGATGGCCACTCAAGGTACTGATTCTCTCCTTGTTTATTTCATTTCAGTTAATGTTGGTTTATTAGTTTTCTGTAAAACGTAATCTGAGTTCAAGTTAGTATTATGTTTTGATTAAATAGATTGCATATTAGTGTATTTACAAATCCTCTAGAGGTCAGCAGTTAGTCATTTCATTCTTGACAATTCAATCAAGTTAATTCTACAGTTTTCCTATTGTAATAATTATCTACAAATTTTGCTATAGGTACCCGTAGCAACTAGGATTTATAGTTGTTTTCATTGTTTTCTAATTCTGTCAATTCTAGCAAGATAGATTTGTTTGTTTAAAAGTCAAGATAGAATAGTTTGGGAAACGTATGAGCCTTGAAGGCATATACTTTGCAAGTACCATCACAAGCTTACGCTCCTTGGTCGATAATTTAATGTAGAAATGCATAGTGATAAGTGGACTATTCAGATAGGTTTTCCCTTGAATTAGTTAAGTCTACAACACATTAGTTTTCCTCTACACATGGTACCTTTCCCTTTGAGCTATCTACAAACCAACGCAAAACCTTTATCCATCGATCCTCCTGGTACACCATTTTGGGTGATACACTATATCGTCGGAGTCTCGATGGTATCCTCTTATGATGTCTTAATGCAGAAGAAGTTGATGCTACCTTACGAGAAATACATGAAGGTGTCTATGGAGCACATTCTACCAGTCCTAACCTCGCTAAGAAGATACTCTGCATAGGGTATTATTGGCCTATAATAGAACAAGATGCTTTACAGTTTGCTAAGTGTCTACAATGCCAGTAGCATAAAGACTTGATTCACGCACCAGCTCATGAACTACAACCTGTGACAACTCCATGGCCTTTTTCACAATGGGGTCTCGACCTCATAGGAAAAATCCACCCATCCTCATCCAATGGCCATAAATTTATCATTACCACCACTGAGTATTTCATGAAGTTGGTTGAAGCCATTCCCATGACTTATATCACCGATAAGCAAATAGCCAAGTTTATCCTTAACTACCTCATTTGTCGGTATGGTATCCCCTAAGCCATTGTCACTGATAATGGGAGACCATTCAAGAATCAAGATGTCCATGCCTTGTGCACCCAATACAATATCCAACATCACTTTTCCACTCCCTACTATCCGCAGTGTAATGGCCAAGCCAAGGCTTCCAACAAAACCATTCTTAAAATCCTCAAGAAAACGGTCAATGAAGCTGGTCATGATTGGCAGCTGCAACTCAATCCCGCCCTATGGGCGTATCACACTAGTATTAGAACACCAACTGGTGCAACACCTGTTACCTAGTTTTCACTACTAACTAAATCAAGCAGAACTTTCCAGTTTTTGAAGGGAGAGGAAGGTACATTTTATTGCTGCTGCATTATATCCATGTGCGTATTTGGTACAAGTTGAGATTAAATTGTATTGTTGCATTCAAATATTTTTCAGAACTTAAGAGATTGTATAAATCTTTTAAAAGATCAGCAATTTGTATTGCAAAAACAAGTGTATAAGATCTCACACAAGCCGTGAGACTAACTATTTCATTGCAAAATGAAGATAGACAAACTATACATTTATAAAAGAGAAAAAAAGCAAATATCATATGAGGTAGGGTGACTCGTCATTGCCTGAATGACAAGCCTTCAGACTGTTGTCGTGTCTTGTGTCGTCCTAGATTGTCTGTGTATCCCGCATCCAGTTGTTGTCTCCTTGCTGCCCCCTAGTCATCTGCATAAATTTTTTTTAAAAAAATTGATGTTAGAGCAATGACGGAGCATCATACATCACATGATATGCACCTATAAATATACAATTTGTTTTTTTAGATGTAGTAAACCAGTTAGTGTCACATAAACTGTTGAGAAGACAAATCAAGTATATCGACTGCGAGCCCTTATTTTTCTTAACATGTTTGCTTCATGTGCAGATACAGGTGTAATTATGTTTTTGTTTCATCCATCAGTTACATTATGAGTGGAGGAAGTATGGCTCCCACAAGGCTTGAGCCCAGCTCATAGTCCTTACGAAAACATTTCAAAAGCAATGAACAAATGCAAAAGGTATAGCTCAAGGAACATATTCAGAAGGCTGATCTCAGCTTTCAAGAGGTTTCAGTCATGGTAGGACAGCAAAACAATCAGGACAACAAGGCACGACGGAGCAACAATCATGTAATATGATGGAACAACAATCATCAACAGTAAGAAAGGGCATGTTGGACAGTCAAATGTTGACCACATGGTAGTCACCATACAAGATAATGGTCATATTGGCAAAATATTGAAACAGAACACACAAAGGGTGAGGAGGGTCCTAATAATTGGAACAAAATTGATGAAAGAACAATCACTATAAAGTGGAACAGCATCAACCGTGAGAAGGTATGAATGAATATTGATGTAGAGACTCATGAATAGAGTCCAGTGCATGCATGAGATTAACAAGAATTTTAAGGGGGCAGCGGACCTATCACAGCCAAAATTTCACGAATAAGTCAGAAAATGCAGTTTTTCTTGAACAGAATGCACAAAAATGCTCCAAATAGAGCCTAAAATCGCAGTATATATGTTGGTTTCATTGAGGTTGTTACTATCTTATAGAGTTGCCGAGTGCAATGGGTCAAGACAAAGAGTGGTTTGGCTCTAAAAATATAGAAGCTCCTGTCAAGACAGCAGTTGTTAAGTTCCAGCTGCTTCTAGAATTTATTGAGATTAGAAGACTTGTAAAACAGCCCATTGATTCTTCCAACTACCTCGTCTACATATGCTACACCAATCAATGTTGACATAGGATACAATAGAAGACAAGAGATTGTTCAGAGAAAGGGGTCCATGATGCCAGGTGGGACAAGGAGTCACATAAAATACAAAGGGAGAAGCCTCATGCTACAGACAGCAGAAGCAAATGCAAGTGAAATATCTTTTAGCAAGGCAGGGATTTGGATGATAGTAGTCAAAAGACACCCCCTTCTATGGACTCTGATACGAATAGAGTTGTGGACATTAAAATAGAACAATGATGACAGCCAACAGTAAGTGGACAATATGGGGAGAATATCACATTAATTGTGATTGAAACACAGTCAAAAGAATTCAGTCAAGGAAGAAGACTGTCATAAGCCTTGTGAAGTGTTGTCACCACGAAAGACAGTGATCCTCAATCATGAATGGAGAAGCAATGCATGGTGCCAATCAATGGTTGATTGGAAACAATTATGTATGCAGAAGTCTTCCTACAGTATGTAGAGATAAATAGCACAGAGGACATTGGGTCAATCAACATAGCAACAAAAAGACAATAATCATATAGTATGAAAGAGCAGGAACATCCAACAAAAGGAACAGTCATTACTAAAAGAAGTTGTTTCCAAACCCAGAGGTTTGCATGATCAATATAGGTCATAGAGTTTACCAGTAATTTGAAAGGATAGTATGCAAAGGTATGTTAGCATTATATCAGCAAGACACAGGTCTACATTTCTACATAGAGGACAACAGTACAAGGGACAGAGTAAGTGTGATTGCCATGGTGTCCACTTTGAGAAGGATAGCTACTATTTTGAAGAGAAATAGAGAGCTTTCAAACTCATGTAAAGACAAATATCAGAATACACAGAGCTCACCAATGCCTAGAAAATAGCAAAAAATACACAGCCATCAGTCAAAAGAAATGCAATTATTTTTCAAGTTCATATGCTCAGTTTTCCTCCAATTTTCTGCCACAGTGATGAAAAGAAGAAACATATTTTTTTTCAAGTTCAAATGCTACAAAACCCTCTACAGAGAACAACAGAAAATGTGGATTTTCTACAATTGATAAAGAAAATAGAGTGCACCAATTTTCATTTTTTGCAAGTTTTATCATTATTTTTGAGGGGCTCGTTTTGTCATTCATTGTCAAGAGCAATAACAGCCAGCAGAATGGCAAATATAGAGGAAAATTAAAGACCTTTGACTCATTTCAAACATATGCTTAGAAAATGTCTAAAATCATGCCTTCTGGTAGAGAATACAAAGTCAAAAGTTACAAAAATGCAGTGAGTGAAGAACAAAAATGCAGTTTTTGAGTTAAATAGGCACGGATATCTCATATATGCCATTGTTCCAAGTTTTTTGTTAAGACCGAAGCTCGTTCACAGCCCAGAAATGCAGATGTAAAAGAAAAATATAGAATTTCAACTCATTTTAAGCATTAATACTCAAAAAATGTCCAAAATCGTGCTTCTGGCAACGATTTTCAAAGGAAAATGCAATTTTCTTTTGCAAGTTTGAACAGCAAACAGGACAAAATACAAAGTTTCAACTCACTTCAAGCAAAACACTCAGAATGCCCTCAAATCTCACTTCTGGCAGCGAATAGAAACAGGAAAAGAATGAAGGAAACTCGACTATGAAGATTTACCTTTTTGTTTCTGCCAAATGTTATGCCAAAACCACAGAGATTTCCCCATTTAGACGGCTCTCAGGACGACGGCCTCACACAGAAAAAAAATTGCAATCAACAGGTAGCCGACCATCAAAGGAGCCACAGAAAAATGCATCAATACACAGTCAGATCGTGGCCTTGGAGGCCCAAAATCAACTAAATGGAGTGAAAGCCTCAAAAAATGCAATTTACCTCAAGTTTTCCTCATGAAATCGACCAAGATCAACTTAAAATCAGCCTAGTTTCATGGCATTTTTCGCCTTCAAACCCTCCACGGTGGCGCGACAGAGAGAGGAGGTAAACTATGAGGATGCAAAATGGAAGTTTTTAGGGTTTCATTCCCTTTAGTCGATTAAGACTTATTACCAATTATGTCTTTTTTGACTTTTGTTTTCAAAGATAATCATTTTCATCTATTTGGTGCCGTGGGGAGGGACTTCATATGTCCAAGCCTAGCAATGATAAGGGGGGTCGTGGCATTTTTATGCCTTTTGTTATTTTTTCGAAGACAAGCCAAATGTATTGTGGAAAAACACAAGGTCGAATGGCATATTTTGCCAAGGCATATCACAGCTAGGAGATATAAGGTGGTGATAATGGGTAAGTTGTGAATAAAGATGTGTGTAGGGAGTCATAAGGGTTGTTTTTAAAACATTTTCCATTGAACCTCAAATCATGATAGAGATGTATGTGAGAATGGAAGTGGTTAAGTTGTGAGACATTTTGATACAACTTTGTGACATATATATGATGCAGATGTGACGTGTCATCTTGCCTAGGGTCACAAAAGTTTTTTGTCATTTTTTGCATAATCAAAATCAGGGAATTAGATGTTATGTCATAAATGTCACCTTTTCTGCATAGACTTGTATAGTTTTGGAATTGTAAACATTTACTAAGGTGGTCTAATTATAAGCCTCTTAGTTAAATGTTAATTAAAATGCAGAAAATGTGTCATTATGTCATGTATTTGGATAATATCAATTATTTATGATGTTGCACGAGATTATGACACATATCTGACGTATGTCAGAAGCCTTAAAGATCATTTAAAGGCATTCTATGACATTTTCAGGTACCTTTATGATAGTTAATGGCATGCCTTGACCATTTATGCCTTAGGAAACCTTTTTGGAGGACTTTAGAGAGATATTTTGTGGGCATTTATGAGATGCACGGGAATGGAGGAGGTGGATGTTTATCTATTTACAGCTGTTTAGGAAGTATATAGTCTTCTTCCTTGTTCATTTTTTAGGGAGTTCTTGCTATTCACTACTCTGTATATTATAATTTTCTGAGTCCTTTTGCAGAAGTGAACAGTCTTGTAACCCATTTTCAGAGATATACAGTATTGTAACACCTTTTTGGCAGTAATAAGCAGTTTGTACCTTCCTATTTCTTCTGATATTGTGTGTCCTCAGTGTTAGTACAGATCTTGGTGATATTCTTTGTCCTTGGAGCTATCTTTCATGTTGGTGCCTTTATGCAGGGATTACATATTTTTGCGGGTTGTGAGATGTGCAAGGAATAACAATCAGTTTTTGGGTAGTGAGAAAACCTCTTTCTCCTTTGTAGGACTGTTGTTATTTGGCCTCCTTACAAAGTAATGATGCAAGGATTATGATTTGCTGGGTTGTGTAGGGATTCTTTATTATTACTGGTTTTAAACTGTGTCATTTCTGTGTATTTTCTGATGATCTTTTGGTGCATCACCTTAGACAGTAGGTTTCATTTTCATGTAATCTTTCTTACCGTTTTCTCTGCAAAGACCTTAGTATAAGTAGTTTAGTTGGAGTATCAACAAGAAGCTGGCCTTATCCGGAGGTTCTTTCCATCACAGGTGACCCACAGACCTAGAAAAATCCCATGTTTCTCCATATTGCCAAGTTCTACAACTCAGCAAGGGTGCAAATCTGAGAGACAACAACACCTTATGCCCTAGTCTATGGCTCTGAAGCTATTCTACCTATAGAGGTCGAGATCCCATCCCTTAGAGTATCCATGCATCAACTGATTGATGGAGAGGAGTATCACACTTCCAGATTAGCTAACCTAGAACTACTAGATGAGAGGCGCCTTGCCGCGCTTAATCATCTCCATGTCTATCAAAACCGCCTTTGGTGCAACTATAACAAGAAGATCAAAGAAAGACAGTTTCATGTTGGTGATCTTGTCATAAAAGAAAATCAGAGAAATCAAGTAGATCGGGAAAAGAAGGGCAAGTTTGAGCCTAATTGGTTAGGACCCTTTGTTATCACAGCAGCATATGGATCAAGAGCTTATACTTTAGCAACACCTGAAGGCATTCCTCTAGATGAGCCACTCAATAGTGTTCATCTCAAGAAGTTCTTTGCCTGATCCTCAAAGTATCCATGTCAAAATATCAACAAAAAAATAAATAAATAAATAAAAACAAAAAAATAAATCTATCCTCTGGTGAAAACCTGGTAAACAGGCGCCTTGGATAAGTACCAAAGTGAAAACCTAGAAAATATGCACTATGTGTGGAGTCAGCATCCATCATCTATCGAGTCTTTTTCATTCCATAATAAACTTCATCCATCCATCCATAATAAAACCATTGACCTATTTGCATTTCCATTTCCCTATCTAGAATAGCTTGGAAATTTGTCAATGTCACTCATCCTATGTCAACAGTTATCCATGTCTTATCCTATGTCAACAGTTATCCATGTCTTGTCCTATGTCAAAATGTTATCCATGTCAAGTTATCCTATGTCAGTGAATCATGTCAATTATCTATGTCTTCCTATCATTCATCGTTATCCCATGTCAATCATCCATAACAACACCTCTACCGAAATGGGGGGAACTCTTTCCTTAACCTAGGTCTAGGAATGGATCCTTGTTCGTGGTTTGAAAAAATACTTCAAACCAAAAACAAAAACACATCAACCATCAAAACAACAACACAAGCACTTCAACCATCTCACCGAAACCAAAAAAACTTCATCCAATCATTATCCATCATCAAACAAAAGCTAGAACTACATATCATCATCTTCTCAATTTTAAGGTACCTTGATCCCATGGATATGGGTATGTAGGCAGTCTGGAATATGAAGGAAGTTTCTAGTACTCAGGTACATAAGATATCATCATTTCACCTACCCAAACTCAAACACTTTGACCCACTCATCACTCTACCTAGAACTACATATTATCATTTTCATCTTTCATCGTAATGTGCCGTGATCCCGTGGATACAGGGTATGTAGATAGTCTGGAATACGAAGGAAGTTTCCAGTACTCAGGCACATACGATTCATCATTCTTCACCCATCTCAATCCATTGACATGACACCTTTCTAGTCTTCCATTTATTACAACTCATCCTATCACTTCAACTTGACGAACTCAAGCAAAACAAAATCTAACAACGCATCATATCAAAGCAAAAGTCCTTAACCAACCTAACACGAGGAGAGCTACTTGCAGAGCCATATGTTGTCCTACATATCAATTTCTAACATCTGCTACATCAATCAACTTATCCTATCAACAGATCAACACCCTTTAACTGATATATCGTTCCTACAATAATGTTGTTATCTATCCAATCTACCCAACCAATCCAATCTATCCTAAGCAACCTCTTTGGCAAGAGAATATGTTGGCTGTATGTTTACTTTGTAAGTTAGTCAATTTGCTTTTTGGTTTATATTTTTGTTCCTTTCCCATTACCTATTCAAGACTACCTTGATTTATCTATATCTTGGTATGTTGCAATGCAGTACGGATTGGGGGCATAGTCATTGCTTTTGTGTGCCATGTTTGAGGAATAATTTTTTATCTTCCTTAGCATCATATCTATATTGTACATGTGTTACAACCTAGCATCTTACATATTAATATACTTTTTGCATTTATGTATTAAAGTGTATTTTATGTTCAAGACTATGGCTCATTCACATGTGTGTGTTACAACCTAGCATCTTACATATTAATATGCTTCTTGTATTCATGTATAGAAGTTTATTTTATGTTCAAGACTATGGCTCATTCACATATCTGACAAGATTATATTATGTCTAAGGGATCTAAGTTCAAACCGCTTGCTTGTAGAGTCAACGTCCTCACATTAGGATATCACAGCACCTTGGTCTTTTTATACCTTGGTGGCAAACTATCCATGTGCTATATCAAAAATAAGGATTGCTCTTTATAAACATTTGTGAAAATGTTTCAACAAGCTTATTCATTTACCCATCCATTTATCCAAATCATCATATAGTTTTTCAAGCAAAGATCGATCAATTGTCTTTTTATCATGTTCTATTCTATCTCCACTTTCTTTTATCTATCATCTAAGTCTTCCACATACCTGCATCACCATATGCCACCCTCCATCTATCCAACCTCGTCTTTCTCAAACACAATCTTCTAGTCGAGCGTCAACCCAGTTCTTCTGTTGCTTCACTGTCATTCCTCTCGAGGGGGCATCCTACGCCAGCTACATCGGGGCAGCTAGCTACACTAGGGCATCAAAATTGTATCATGTCTTCAACAATTGTTTTCTTTGAAGCAACGCTATAAACTACATTGCATCAAAGAGGGGCAAAATGTAGACACCCAAAAATGACCATATCATCGCATCACTTGCATTTCATCAAATTTGTCTAATCACCTGCATTTCAACATTAATTAAATAATCTAATTATTTATTTAATTTCATCAAAATCATCAAATTCTTCCAAATCTCCTAAATTCAACATTAATTAAAAAAATTCTATTTATTTAATTAATTTCATCGAAATCAACTTTATTCTTCCAAAATTAAATAATTTCAATTATTTAATTAAATCATTATCGTCTTCCAAAATTCAAATCCACATCAATTTAATAAATCCAATTATTTAATTAATTTATAATTTAAATCCTCTTATCTATAATTAAATAATTTCTAAATTATTTAATTGAATCAATTATTCTTCCAAATTTAAATAAATCATTCAAATTTATTTAAATTGAATCTCTCTTCTAAAAATAAATAAAATTAATATTTTATTTATCCTTCATCATGCAAAATAAATTAAATGAATTTATTTGTTTAATTTATTTAAATCTTCAAATCTATTCTATGTCTTCAATCATGCACAATCATTAAATAAATTTATTTATTTAATATCAATTATCTTCTAATTCCTCTAAAAATATCATGTTAACTCATGTGCACAATCAGTCTTATTTTTAGAACTCCAAAAAATCTAAAGTTAAGTTAATTGGCTTTAATTTATTTTATTTTTATCAACTCATAAATTAGAAAAAAAACATTCTAATTTATGAAATCAAATCTATCTTTATCGTGTTTGTTCCATGTCTATTATCAAAAAGAAATTATCTTAATTAAAATACCTTTTTGGAGTGACACATGTCGTGTGCACATTCATCATGAGTTATTTGATTTATCTCATCCATCCATTTTATAGATTTATTTCATCATTGATCGATCATGTTTGAAACCTATATAAACCCCCCTCATCTCCATAACAAACCCTCTTCTATCATTTAAGCTTTTGCCTCCCTACAACGCATTGAGCATTCATCGCATTGTTGAGCACTTTGAGCACAAACACAATCTACATCCGCTTGTTGCAAACATGGTTTCGCAATTTATAAGCAATCCACATTCGACCAAGATAACAATACAATCTAGTGAAAACTTTCATTATTTTTGTGTTATTCATTGATTATTTGGTTATTTTCTTAGATCGTTATCTTGATGTTATAGGATTGAAGTTGTTGATTATTTCATTTTTTTTATTATCATTCGATCTTGATTTTATTCCTATACACAACTTGAATACGAATGTTTGTTGCTACGCTGCTTCAACTACTGGAAGATTGGCCATTTTACGCGGCAATGTTTAGAGTCAAAGAAGGGCAGAGGCAAGGGCAAGGAAGCGGAACCTGGTGACATCAATAAGGATGCAAGGAAGGGCTTGGAGGAGTGTTTCGCGTCTCCAAAACCTTTAGAGATGGCATCTGGTGATGGGGTTAAAGAGATACTAGCTGAGAATAAGGAGGATCTGGATATTGTAATAGATCAGTTGGCAGATATAAGAAACCTGGAGATACTGGTCAGGGAATCCAGCCCCTTAGAGAATCTTCTTGGGGATAGGGATCAGATTCTTGAGGAGCCTGGCAAGGTGGGAGGATGTTTGCAGACTCTAGATTGCAGTAGCCCTGCACTTCCTATGGCCCGTGCGAGCCCTAAAGGTTTAACCCCAATTGGTTCTCGACAACAGAAGGGCTATTCAGAGGATGAGGATGAGGAGGAAAATAAGGAGAATGAATGAAGGATGTAACTAGGAGTGGCAGGAAAGGGAAAAATAATGTGGCTCTGGATGCTAGGGTCCAGTCATCAAGGGAAGGAAGACGGATGTGAGCAAAGCCAAACACACAGCGATGGTGGAAATTGGGAAAGGAACCCAAGATACCCTGAATAAATTTGTCAAGAAAGGAGGCGAGCACCTCCATGTCTATGGTAAAAGATGAAGGTGATCATCTAGAATGTCCATGGCCTAAATGGCCTAGGGAAGCGCCATTTGGTTAAACGACTGATTGAAGTGGAAGTTCCTAATATATGTTTGCTACAAGAGATAAAACTGGAAAAAGAAGATATGTTCAGTCTCTTATCAAGGATATGGAGGAATAGTGAAGGGGTTGTGGTTGGAGCTCATGGCACGACTAGTGGCTTGGTTGTGCTGTGGAACAAGTTTCATTTTTTGGGGGAAGAGGTTTTCAGTTCAGATAATCAGTTGTCTACTAGGCTAAAGCTACTACAAGGAGATGATCTACCTTCATGATTACCAATGTGCATGGTCCAAATATAGAAAAAGATAGATTGATATGTTGGTAAAGTTTGAAGGCCTTTAGGAGTTCCTTTCCGTAGGCTAACTAGTTACTTGGAGGGGACTTCAATGCTACCTTATGTCCTAAGGAAAAAAAAAGGTGGCAGGTTGGTGGGGAGTCATGGCTCAGTAGGATTCTGCGAGGAGTTGTCTCTGGTGGATTTAGATCCCAAGTTTGGTTGGTTTACTTGGTCCAATAGACAGATAGGGGAAGATAACATCTTGTATAGATGGATAGGTTCATGGTTAACTTTGAGTGGATGCTCTCCTCAACTCTATTTTTCTAGGAGATCATAGAGTATGGATGGTTAGATCACTGGCCTATAAGATTGAATTTTTCCTTGGGTCAAAAACCCAAGGGTTGCCCATTTAAAATGGAGGCTTTTTGGTATGAACATCTTGATTTCTATAAAGAGTTGGAGGGGTGGTGGGGACTGAATGTGAAAGGCAATAAAAGGTATGCTATAACCATTAAGCTAAAGGAAATGAAGAATCTAGCCAAGACTTGGAATGATCAGGTTATGGGGAATTTGTTTGAAGCTAAATCAATGGTGGAGGGTGACCTTGCACTGATTGAGAAGGAAATAGGGGAGAAAGGCCTGTCAGAGGTCCATAGGGAAAAAAAAGTTGTTTGGATGAGTTAAATCAAATTTTGAGGATGGAAGAGATTTTCTAGCTCCAAAAATCAAGGGCGAGGTGGCTGAAGGAGGGGAATAAAAATATGAGGTTTTTCCATCTCTCCATGAATATTAGAAGGAATATGAACAAGATTTTAAGACTGCATGCTCCCAATGGGAGTGTAGTGGAGGATATAGGGGTTATAAGGGAGGAAGGGTTGAGGTTCTTTAAGGAGATGCTTGGAGAGGAAGGGTTGTGTAGGGAAGAAGATAAGGCTGAGATCATTGGCAACATTTCTAGGGTTTTGAATGATAGTTCGAATGTGGCACTAATGGCCCCTTTTTCCAAGGAAGGAATAAGGAAAGCTACCTTTTCTTTAGGCACGATGAAGGATCTAGGGCCAAACGGATTTTAGATTGGTTTTTTCCAGAAGTTTTGGGACTTGGTGGGTGATGATGTCTGGGGGGTGTCTGAGGAATCTAAAAGTAGGAGGACAATAATGAAATCATGGAATTCCACTTATATGGCCCTAATCCCCAAAGTAAGGAACCTGAAATGCTTTGATGAGAATAGACCTATGGCATTGTGTAATGGAATATATAAAATTGTTACCAAGGCTATGGTGTCTAGGCTGAAGAAATGTCTATAAGGGGTGACTTCAAGTGAACAATGTAGCTTTTTGAGTGGGAGGCAAATACTAGATAGAGTCTTGATGGTGCATGAAGTCATCCATTCCATTAAGGAGAGAAGGAAGGAATGTATGATCATTAAGCTAGATATGAATAAAGCATATGACTGGGTGTCTTGGGATTTTCTGATTAGATTTATGGGGAAGATGGGATTCAATGATGATTGGTGCATATGGGTTTTCAGATGTATCTCCTTGGTTTTGTATGTTGTCCTCATCAACGGCATTGCGACAGATTTTTTCCAAGCAAGAAGGGGCCTTAGACAGGGAGATTTGCTATGTCCTTTTCTCTTCCTCATTGTGGCAGGGGGTTTGAGTTATGCCTTGAGGAAGGCTTTGGATGATGGGGTAATCAAGGGCCTCCAAGTTTCTGGCGAAATCTCCAATCTCACCCACCTTCAATTCATTGATGACACATTGTTGTTTGGGGAAGTCTCCACAAGAGAAGTGAGAGGTCTTAAAAATATTCTCCAGAAATATGAAATGGTGTCAGGTTAGAAGATTAATCAAGGTAAGTCCTGAATCTACTTCCTTAAATATTTTTGTACAGAATCCTTCGATGCCTAAAGAATTCTAGGCTTTGAGATTTATTCTCTCCCTAGTAGCTACCTTGGTATGCCCTTAGTGGATAAAAGGGCCTCAAAGTTGGAATGGAGAAAGGTGGTGGATAAAGTGCAAGGAAAGTTGGCTTCTTGTAAAGGGAAATGGCTTTCGCTAGTTGGGAGGGTGACTTTGATCAAAACCTCTTTGGCGGTTGTTCCTATATACACAATGTTTGTTTTCCAAATTCTAAGTAAGGTTGCTCGATCTCTAGAACAGGCTCAGAGAACCTTCCTATGGAGAGGAATGGAGGAGGCTTTCAAGTATAATCTAATTAAATGGGAGGAGGTATGCAAGCCCAAAAGCTGGGGCAGCCTAGGTTTTAGAAACCTCAAACTGATGAATAAGGCATTAGGCACCAAATTAGCTTGGAGGATTTATGAGGAGAAAGATAGGTTGTGGAGTCAAGTTATTCAAGCTAAATATCTTCATAATAATGTTGGAAATCTCTTTGACTCACTAGTCTCCCTTCCTAAGGGATCTAGCATATGGAACCTCCTCAGAGTTTGCAGAGATCTCCTTCTACCCGATCTCATTTGGAGGGTGGGCAGAGGGAATAAAGTTAGGTTTTGGAGAGACTGCTGGATTGAGGACATCCCACTAAAGTCCTGCCCCCATTTCAGACCCTTGTTCTAGGCTTTGGAAGCCCAGGTTGGGGTGTTAGTATAAGATTATATGGAGGTGAAGGATGGCTGCTGAAGGTGGAGGTCTTTTGAAAATCTAGATGATAGGTTGAGTATATTGTGGAAAGAATTATCTGGTGCTCTAAACAAGATGCCCTTCTCTAGGTCTGAGGATAGGCTTATGTGGAAAGGTAGCGAGGAGGGCAGGGCAACGGTCAGGGATGTTTACACTCAAGCTTTCAGTCACAGTCAAGCTTCAAAAAATTCTTTGGGGCATAATATCTGGTTTCCTCAAGGTCTACCTAAAGCAAATACTTTTTGTGAATTGCAAGCAGGGGTAGGACATTGACATGGGACAAACTCATGAAGTTGGACAAGAATGGTCCCTCGAGGTGTGTAATGTGTGATTAGGCTAGTGAAGATAATAACCACCTTTTCCTTCATTGTGAATTTGGTAGAGAGCTATGGTGTAGATTTATTCTAAGGTGGAAGTTCGTGTGGGCTATCCCTAAGATTATTACTATGTTGTTGGATGGTTGGGTGAACAAGTGTAAGAGCCATGGGCTAAGAATGTTATGGGCTGCGACTCTGGTTGTAATTGTGTGGAACTTGTGGCTAGAGAGAAATAAAAGAATCTTTCTAGGTTAGGAAAGATTGGTGGACAGAGTTTAGGATTTGGTGGAAAATGCCTTGGGAAAATTGGGTGATGTACATCACAAGAAAGAATGGAAGGTTCTCTTAGAAGAAGAATAGTTGGTAGATGAGTGGCCTAGGTTTAGATGGTTTGGTGGTAGGCCCTCTCTGTCTTTCTCTGGAGTTTAGTATGTGAGGTGGATCCCGCCGGAGGAGGGATGGGTCAAGTTCAACTTCAACAGGGTTGCTAGGGGCATCCTTGGCAAAGTTGGAGGAGGATGAATTTTTAGGGATTCCATGGGACAACCTCTCAGATATTTCTATCTGAACTTTGGCATTGATTCCAACAATCTAGCAGAGGCTAGGGTTGTTTGGAAAGATTTGGAGATTGCTAGAAGTAAAGGATGGGATAGGCTTTGGGTGGAAGGGGAATTGAAGATAATTGTTGGTCTTTTGAATGGAGGTCAAGCAAAAAATTAGAGGTTAGAGCAAATTATGGCAGAAAGCAAAAGGCTGGTTAGCCAGTTTTTGAGCTTCAAAGTCACATTAAAAGAATTGGGAATCAAGTAGTTGATTGGGTATCTAATAAAGGGATTGACTCCACCTTAGGTGGAGGCCCAAATGGATGGGTATGGAAAGAAACATATCCCAGCGAACTATTGAAGCTTATACATAATGATATAAAAGCCCATCCACCCGATAATGAGAGAGATCCATAAGGTGTTGGGATAGGTGTTGTACACCTTGCATAATATTGTACTATTTTATTCGATTACCACTTGTATAAGTTGTATTGTAACATTGGGTTAGTTATTTTATGTGTGTGGGACACATAGAGTAATTAACTATTATTTGTATTATTTGATTAATTGGGAAAAGTTAGTACCAATAGTCAAATGTGGGGTCAAGTGGGTTTATAGGTTAATGGTTTTGTGTTACCATGGTTTTTTGGGGCACATGGTTTTATCCAATACCACAAGTTGTATTTGTGTGAGCTTGGTCTATAAAAGCAAGCACATGGTTAGTGGTTTGGGTAATGTTGTCTATTTCATTGTAGGTGGATTGGAGGTTTTGTGAGAGGTTGACATTGTATTGAGCTCTCTCCTGTAAGTACATATTGTGAAGCATGGCAGGTGACGTGTGGATTCATGCTTGTACACATGGAGGATGCATTGGAGGTGCTTGATGGATTCAGAGGTATTCATGGATGCTCATGGATTGTATTGTAATTTCATATTGCTAAATAATACATTTGAGCGTGGATACTTTTGGAGGCTGGGTTTTTCCCTGCAAAGGGTTTTCCCAGGGGATATCTTGTGTTATCTTGTTGCTTGTTCATTTGATCTTTGCATTATGGTTTGTTTCAGTATCTTGTTTCTCCTATTGGGTTATGTGGAATTGGTTTAATTAGACCTGCAAATTCTTAACATAAGGAGGTATTCATTACAAGTTAAGGCTTCTATTTTGCTACATGTAGATGTGATAGAAAGATGACTAGCTTTCTTTTTTGAAAGCTGGAGAGCTGTAGTGGTGATGACATTTAATATTTGAGGTGGGTATGCGTATACCGGATGTCTTCATTCTTGGTTGATGGTTTCCTTCCTTGGTTGTTTGCTTTTGGTGTGTTGGATGGGATAGTGGATGGAGCAGGCGATGTTGGTCTAAACTTATTGAATAAGGGTAAGAGGGTGGTGGGCATGGTGCCCAGGAGATAGTTGGTTTGAAAAAAAGAATATGATAGTGGGGGGTAGAATGAAGAGATGTTATAAGCCATGCAAATGCTTGTAGAAGCTTACAGTTGAGGAGGCGATGGCGGGGTTCGTTAAAGACATTGAAGGGGAAATCAAGAATCCCATCTTAAGGGAGTGGTTGAGTAGATTGCTAGTAATGGCAAAAGAGGTGGATTTCAAGTAAGGGGTAAATGTCAGAGAAGCTATGGTGAATCTGCTTCTGGACCTAGGGACAACAACGGGATAGCAGAATGTGTTCGAAGCTACCCAATCTTTGACTGTTGCTACAATGCTTTAGATTGTTACGCGGCCTCGGTGCTGACCCACGAGGATATATTTAAGGCATCTTCTCAGGCAGCTGCAAACCATGAGGCATCTCTTGGGCATATGTGTAATGTCCCCTTTTAGGATATTCTTGATTTCTTCACCTGTACACAAGAATAACTTCTAGAAAGGGACATTAGTACTATTAAAGATCAATTTAGTAATGAAATCAATACATCATAATCATAATCAATAACAATGAACAAGAATGTAATGTTACCTATGCGTACATATACTCAGATCTTGTAATCAAAAATATTAACAACATATACAAATACATATATTCTTCCATGATCATTAGGGTTAGTATTATCATGATCATAATCAATAATGATACTTGCAAGAACATAATAATATTTGGGAGAGCATATATTCAATTGCATTTCTACATACTTTAATATACTT
The DNA here is from genome assembly GCA_027924645.1 of Cunninghamia lanceolata. NCBI lineage: Eukaryota > Viridiplantae > Streptophyta > Pinopsida > Cupressales > Cupressaceae > Cunninghamia > Cunninghamia lanceolata. The sequence continues at coordinate 17,399,589 of BSBN01000472.1, read as the reverse complement.
ATACTTTGGCACATCTTTTGCCTCATGATATACTTTGGGAATAGTTATCATCGTACCTAGTCGCTAATCTAACCTAGCCCTAGTGGAGGATAGGTATATGTTGGTTAAGGCAAGTTGGATAATAATATTCATTGGCCCAAGGGCTTCATTACACACTCGACAATTCCTCACCGCTTGGCTTAAGGGCTTCATTGCACACCCAACAATTCCTCGCCACTTGAGGGTCACCTTATTGTACAGGCTTAAGGGCTTCATTGCACACCCAAAAATTCCTCACCACTTGGCTCAAGGGCTTCATTGCACACCCGGCAATTCCTCTCCACTTGAGGGTCACCTTTCGTAAAGCTAACAGGTACTTGTCCTCCACTGTCATAGGCCCAAAGGCTTCATTGCACACCCAGCAATTCCTCACCATTTGGCTTAAGGGCTTCATTGCACACCCAACAATTCTTCACCACTTGAGGGTTGCCTACCGTGTGAGAATCAATTAACAACTAATCCGCCCTTAACTACTCAACCATCCTCGTAGGGGTAATAGAAAAGATTAATGATGTGGCACTATTCACCTATCCTTAGTATATCATGGGCAAGACTTAATTAGCAAATGTAAGTTAGAAATATCATACCAATTTGGCGGTGTGCTCTCCTCAAGGAAATGTACTGATCTTATAGATCACAAAGATGATGCTTTGCCATCACAAGGCTATTATGAGAATCTTTGTATTTCTATTGTTCCTATATTAGGAACTAAGTTTGTTTAATGATACTATCCACCAGTTATGGTTGGATATGAATGATGGAGATCATTGCTCCTGCTATATATATTTAATGTGTATTTCTTATTGCTCTTTTTATATTTGAATCTGCTATACATATATATAATTATATTTCTGTCCTCTTAGACTGCTAACTGATGATTTACCAATGGAATGCTTCTTGTTGATTGCATGATCGATAGCAGATTGAATACTTGATGTTTGATGATTGAATGATTGTTTTGGAATGATCAATTGCAGATTGAATGTTTCATGTCTGATGGAATGAATGATGATTCCATGGTTTATGGGTGATGGCTGATTGATTATTGTTCTTCATGATTCCCATCAGATATGTATTTTAATTGCTTGTTTCTACCTTTCTTTAGACTGCTCCAGGGAGTTCAATGTGTATTAGACTGCCCCTTATTTGAATTCCTTATGACCTTTTTATTCTTTCCAAATTGTATGACCGTTGTCAATGGTCATGGCCTTTCTTACAGGATTCACTACCTTAATATTATGATCGTTGATGCTTAAACAATGCTTATATCGTATTTTACTTGTTTCTTTTTTATGAATTGTATAAACTTTAAAGCACTTCTAGTATGCACCGCAACCTTAATGACTTTAAGTCTTAATTTTATATCAATTTGTTTAAACTACTTTATATCCTTTATAGGATAGACTTTCTATCATATAAGACTTTTGTCTTATGTGACATTACTTTTATAATTATATTTATTTATTATATTTAAATATTTATATTTATATTTATATTATTAATAGTAATATTTGTTATATATATATATATATCATTTAATAATATATTATTATAATTATGATCATATTAAATTTGTTAATATTATATTTTATTTATATTTATTATTCATAATTACAATAAGTATATTTAATTATATAAAAATATTTATTATTTAATATTATTATATATTAATAATATTATATATGTTTATACATGTTTATCATCAAAAGTGACTTCTTTGTCTTATCATGATGTTTAAATCTTTAATTTAAACAATGCCTTAATATCAGGACATGACAACCCTCCCCACTCAAGATTGCTTGTCCTCAAGCAATCACAACAAGTTCTTTCATTGCCTTGCACTTTTAACATCTACCTTTCGATGTGTTGAGATGAAATTGTGGTTTGATCCAGAGGGAATATTGCTTTAGCGAAGAGAAAATGATTGCGATTCCATGAAAGAGAATTTGTGACCAAAGAATACTTGAAAGGTTTAATGAAAGACAAATGTATAGGTAAGCATGTGTTTGATGTTTTGAATAACAATGATGTGATGCAAGTATCATCGATTCAATGCTAAAGAAGATTTTGAAAGTATCGAGATTCCAAGATTCTAATGGATGATGAAGATATCTTGAAAATTTGGAGAGATGAATCTAATGTTGTTGTAGAGAAGGTAAATTTAGTTCTCACGTGAGACCTTGATTATTGAGAAGTTGTAGATCACTAAATGATGATAAGATAACATGGAGAATGATCCTGGGATTTGCGGGTTATGGGCCCACAATATTTAACTTAGTATAGGTTTATGTAACAACTTTGTCGTAACTTGATAGGTAATGATTTTATCTAAGTTACTTTAATCAAGAGAAGAACTCAGAAAGAGACTCTTGGAAGAAATGATCTAATTTAGAAATGAATTTGGTTCATAAATTTTCTAGATCAATTTTGTAGTTACAAGGTTGATCCGTGTATCGTCTTTGTTTCTATGAGTGTGGGAATAGATCATATGTGTATATTTTCATTTGAGAATTGGAAGTCAACTATCATTCACAGGATGGCAAGAATACCTACTCTGATGCCACTTGTAATGTCCCCTTTTAGGATATTCTTAATTTCTTCACCTATACACAAGAATAACTTCTAGAAAGGGACATTAGTACTATTAAAGATCAATTTAGTAATGAAATCAATGCATCATAATCATAATAAATAACAATGAACAAGAATGTAATGTTACCTATGCGTACATATACTCAAATCTTGCAATCAAAGATATTAACAACATATACAAATACATATATTCTTCCATGATCATTAGGGTTAGTACTATCATGATCATAATCAATAATGATAAGCAAGAACATAATAATATTTGGGAGAGCATATATTCAATTGCATTTCTACATAATTTAATATACTTATACTTTGACACATCTTTTGCCTCATGATATACTTTGGGAATAGTTATCATCGTGCTTAGTCGCTAATCTAACCTAGCCCTACCGGAGGATAGGTATATGTTGGTTAAGGCGTTGGATAATAATATTCATAGGCCCAAGGGCTTCATTGCACACTCGGCAATTCCTCACCGCTTGGCTCAAGGGCTTCATTGCACACCCAGCAATTACTCACCACTTGAGGGTTACCTTATTGCATAGGCCCAAGGGCTTCATTGCACACCCGACAATTCCTCGCCACTTGGCTCAAGGGCTTCATTGCACACCTGACAATTCCTCACCTCTTGAGGGTCACCTTTCGTAAAGCTAACCGGTTCTTGTCCTCCACTGTCATAGGCCCAAAGGCTTCATTGCACACCTGTCAATTCCTCACCATTTGGCTCAAGGGCTTCATTGCACACCCGGCAATTCTTCACCACTTGAGGGTCGCCTACCGTGTGAGAATCAATTAACAACTAATCCGCCCTTCCTTAACTACTCAATTGTCTTCATAGAGGTAATAGAAAAGATTAATGACGTGGCACTATTCACCTATCCTTAGTATATCACGGGCAAGACTTAATTAGCAAATGTAAGTTAGAAATATCATACCAATTTGGCGGTATGTTCTCCTCAAGAAAATGTAGTGATCTTATAGATCACAAAGATGATGATTTGCCCTCACAAGGCTATTATGAGAATCTTTGTAGTTCTGTTGTTCCTATATTAGGAACTAAGTTTATTTAATGATACTATCCACCAGTTATGGATGGATATGAATGATGATCATTACTCCTGCTATATATATTTAATTTGTATTTCTTGTTGCTCTATTTATATTTGAATCTGCTATACATATATATAATTATATTTATGTCCTCTTGGACTGCTAGTTGATGATTTACCAATGGAATGCTTCTTGTTGATTACATGATTGATAGAAGATTGAATACTTGATGTTTGATGATTGAATTACTGTTTTGGAATGATCAATTGTGGATTGAATGTTTCATGTCTAATGGAATGAATGATGATTCCATTGTTTATGGGTGATGGTTGATTGATTATTGTTCTTCATGATTCCCATCAGATATATATTTTAATTGCTTGTTTCTACCTTTCTTTAGACTGCCCCAGGGAGTTCAATATATATTAGACTGCCCCTTATTTGAATTCCTTATGATCCTTTTATTCTTTCCAAACCGTATGACCGTTGTCAATGGTCGTGGCCTTTCTTAAAGGATTCGCTACCTTAATATTATGATCGTTGTTGCTTAAACAATGATTATATCGTATTTTACTTGCTTCTTTTTATGAATCGTATAAACTTTAAAGCACTTCTAGTATACACCGCAACCTTAATGACTTTAAGTCTTAATTTTATATCAATTTGTTTAAACTACTTTATATCCTTTATAAGATAGACTTGCTGCCATATAAGACTTTTGTCTTATGTGACATGACTTTTATAATTATATTTATTTATTATATTTAAATATTTATATTTATATTATTAATATTAATATTTGTTATATATATATATATATATATCATTTAATAATATATTATTATAATTATAATCATATTAAATTTGATAATATTATATTATATTTATATTTATTATTTATAATTACAATAAGTATATTTAATTATATAAAAATATTTATTATTTAATAGTATTATATATTAATAATATTATATATGTTTATACATGATTATCAACAAAAGTGACTTCTTCATCTTATCATGATGTTTAAATCTTTAATTTGAACAATGCCTTAATATCGGGACATGACAATATGCATGATTTTATGTTAGGAATGGTCGAGACTCGAAGGTTGGTTGAGGATATAGTGAAGAAGATGGATGTCCTAGTGCAGGAACACCCTTGGCCTCTCTACTCTTGCGCATGTGATGACGAGGTAGATGTTGTGGAGCTGTTTGGGAGTAAAGTTAAGGATGATAAGTAAGTTGTTAATGTTAGTCTCTTTTTGTTTGTTCTGTTAGCTTTTGTTATGCTAAGACTGTGGAGAGTGGGTCACTGTAATTTATCCCTCTTCGGTAGATATTGGTTTGATAATAGTATTGTGCAGTGTTAAAGACATACGGGCTTGGCCCCTTTTTTGAAGGGTCCCTGGTCCCTAACTAGGGTTATACTATCAAAAAATCTATATTTAAAATTAAAATTTTATCCTTTCTAGAAAAAAAAGTTATGTTGGACGACATAAACACTACTTTCTGAAAATATTGTTTATTATTAAAACTAGTTATTAAAGGAGATATTGAAATATTCATGATTTATTTCAAAAAAAATAAAAATATATATTTAGAATCTACACACAAATCACTACTTTGCATCATCTCCAAATTCTTAATGGTTTAGCTACTATAGGTCTCAGAAAGTGAAGATTTAGTTAAAAATGCTGATATCAATGTCCATCTTGGCCAAAAACTGGGACTCATTATTGTGGTATTATCCCAATCTTGATATCATGTTTGGAATGTTTTGATTTCCATAGTTGTCTTATTTGACTCCCCAACTCAGTTTTGATAGAGATTATCTTGTTAGCAAGATTATATATATTTACTTGATTCCCTTACTTAGTTTGGGTGGAGATCATATCTTTAATGCAATTGTGTTATTATGATAGGTGTTGGATGAGTAAGCATATAATGGGAAGACTATCCTGATCTTCTATCACACTTGATTGTCATATTGATATTGACTAGCTTGGTTACCATTAAGGTGATAGGATTAGGTTGGAGTGACAGAAATTGGATGTCCTCATATGGGATGGATACATCTTGAGATCACTTTCTCTATTTTATGTGTAGCACATTTAAAGATCACCATCCCCTTAAGATAGGATTGCACGAGAATCCGAGCTTTCTCTTCTCGCCATATAATCACATCACATAAAGCTCTAGTGGTTGCATTGGTAGAGGGTCCACATATTTTGTTATACATTAGTGATTGCCTTACATCACTAGAGCTAGGAGATCATCCATACAAATCCCTATGTCCTGGCTTGATCGAGTACACCTATTCCACCTAGTGAGGTGGTGCGCTTTGTGCTTGCTATGGTTAACTTTCTTTCTTATGTGAGGTAGTTGGTATAGTGGTATACTACATAGTTGGGAGTTGACATCTTTGTTTTGTATGGGACATTTAGGAGTATGTGGTATGGTTGAGTCACATTGTAATATTATAATGTGGATATGTTATTGTTTAACATAATTATGTCTTGCCTTGTGTGTGATGTTTCTTCATATGTTGGGTGTTAAAATGACATGTTGTAAAGTGTTGTAATGTCTTGATTGGTTTGGTATTTATTTGATGTTGTGAACATGTGCCATGAATTTGGATGGACTTGGTTTAGTTGTTTGATCTATAGGTTTTGAATGAATGTTTATGTATTTGTTAAGAGGAATTAATTAATAAGATAATCACCAAAGTTAAATATATTTCACACTTTCGGGTTATTGATGAAATACTTTATTTCCAAGATTAATGGTTGGGAGGAAAGGGATTTCTTCAAATGTGTGGGTTCAATATCAACCCCCAATGGGAACTAGAGCTTGATGGATTGACTTGCAAATCCAAGTTGAAGACCTTGGTATTTTAATATTGTGTAAGACCACTTTTGTATATGTGGCAAGTTGGCTCATCGCCTATGTTGTAATTATTGATGAGGGTTGTAGTACTTGACCCATTGTATATTTTGTACTATTTATGTACTTGTGGTATTTTAAATTTATGGAGGTCACATTAGTGATTCATAAGATTATTTAAAACATGCATGGTATGAGTTATGTGTTGCAATTATTTCTTAATTGAAGGAAATTTTTATAGTCACTTTTTGGGGTGTGTTATATCATTTTGAGAACTTTGAGATCCTACATATTGTTCATATGGTCTCCTTTTTAGTCCCATTTTTTTGAGTGTTGATATTTCTATGTACTTCATGGTTGAACTTTCCATTTGTTCTCTTTCTATGCTAAAACTACATTTTTAGCATTTTGTTAATTATGAAAACTGTAAAAATCTTATGGATTTATAAATAGGTACTTTAAATGCACTAAGTATAAAGTGTCAATCTTGTACTTACTAGGGGTTATTGCATGAAGTAATAAGGGGGGATTATATTTATGTGGTTGCTTGAATAATGTGTTAGATCTTTTCAGTTTTACGTCATGAAACAATAATGCAACTATTTTTATGGAAAATAAGATGACAATGTTGCTAAGGGATAAGTGATTGTATAGAATAACTCAAGGTACTAAAACTAAACCTAAAGAATATACTAAGAAGATAATGTGGCTAAACAAATGTGATGAATCTTTTGGTTTCCTATGTCTTGTTGTGTCTTTGATTTGCTTTTCCATGTTGAATTAGATACTATTAAGACTATATGAGATACAAAATATATTTGGATAGATAGATGAGATTAGGAGTCATCAAATAGAGAATGAAGTAATTAGTCAAGTAATCCATGAAACTTTGACAATATTTAAGACTTTATCACACAAATTAAGTCCCTAATCTAACACAATTGAAAGATTGTAATGTTGAGAATTTGGACTCTCGATCAGTGCTTTGTGTAATTTCTAAGATTGAACCTAATTATTTACTATTTATTTTCACTTTTTGTGCTACTAAGGCTATCATAGGAACAAATTTCAAAATTCCCTATTTTGATGCCTTTGATAACACAATTACTAGAGATCAAGGTGATCTTATCCATATGGAAACTTGGAAGCCTTAAAAGTCTTATGCTTTGGTCACCAACCAAAACACTAAAGACTAGAAGGTTCCTTCTAGAAAAAAGAAGAAACAAAACAAGTCTAATAATAAAAAACAATGGCATACATAAATAATAAAAGTCCTTCACTATTCCCAAGTAGAACCAAAGATCTCTTCTAAAAGTGATACTTAGAAGAGAGAGAAGATCAAATGTGTGTACTATAAGAAGGCTGGTCATAATGAACCTAAATATATGAAGAAATAGATATATTAGTTGATAAACATTCTTCATAAGAATAATATTAACCTTCCAAATTCCTTTTTTAAAGGTTCACAATCTACTAGTAAAATATAATCTAAGTGTAAGGGAAAGGGCCTTGTGGTAGTTGAAGCTCCATCCTCTAGGACATGGAGACTTGACTCTGATGCTTTACACTACATGGATTCGTCACAAGATGAGTTCTCATCTTTGGAGCCATGTTCAATGACTTAGATTTTAATGGATGATGTTTGTTCATTTGATGTATGTGGGAAAGGATCTATTAACATGGCTTAGGGAACATTCCACATTGTTTTTTGTATGCCTTCTTAGTCAACTAATCTTCTATTCACATATCAAATCATTCACACAAGTGTAGGTGAGTAGGTTGATTTCTCTCCAGATTCAATGGTGATACAGGACTTATCAAGTGATACCATAGTGGTAGTTGGGAGGGAAGACCATTAGTCTCAACTTTATGCCTTTTCACATTTTGTTTTGAATATTCCATCAACACCACTTCTTTCTCATATAAACAATGTGAGCATATTGTGGCATGAGCAATTTGGTCACTTTAACTACAACTTACAATAGTTGAGACAGTAGGGCATGGTCATATGATTACCTAAAATCCACTTTTTAATGGAGTTTCCCATGGTTATGTCTTGGGAACACATCTTGAAGAGAAGTTTGATAATGGAAAAGCATAGTTGGCCATAGAGATTTTTGTGTTGGTTTATAATGACTTATTGGGACCTTTCCCATTTATATCATTTAGTAAGGATAGATACATCTCAACCTTCATTAATGACTACTCTCAATATACTTGGGTGTACTTCCTTGGAGAGAAGATTAAGGTATTTGAGCACTTCCAAGACATTAAAGCATTTGTTGAGAAACAATCAAGAAAAGTCATCAAAGTTCTTTATACAGATAATGGTGGTGAGTATGTGAACCATCATTTTGAGTAGTGTTGGTAAGATACAAGAGGTTGTGTAATACCACACATATCATTAGGGTCATTTTGGACCCATATATTCATTACACAACACTCAAATAGCCTTAAATACACCATAATATGGATAAATAAGTTATAAAGGGTACAAATATCATAAAGAAATGGGTAAAATCATGGGAAGAAAATAATTATGAGTTGTTATGGAAGGATAAGATGGAAAGACAAGATGAAGAGACATAAAGATGTTATACAAGGAGGGGAAAAGTAGGAGATAAGAGCTTGGATTACATGTGCAAGAATAAGGAAGTGTGGAAGATAAATATGAAATATACATGGATGAAGCATGAGGAATTAATCATAAGATATAGATAAGAGCATAAGACATAGATAAGTGATATATGAGTGATACGAAGAGGGGAATTTAGAATATGATAAAATACCATGAATAATAAGGAATGTATGAAGACATTGTATGAGCCATTGAAGCATATTAATATATGATTTTATGTTGGTTTCTACTTATTGCATATCTCATTTCTCCCTTTTTATTACATTACATCAAGATTTACTACGTAGAATAGAGTATAAAACTTTAGACTTCAGTCTAGATTTTTCTGTCAACATTTGGTCTTTGTTGATTTTAGCATTTATTTATGTACATGTATCAATGAATGTCTTGATTCAACTCATTTATATAGGTTAATTGCTTAATTACTTGATTGTTGCATTTATTAGCCTAGTTATCATTAGAGGACTTATTTTCCCATCTTTACTATTGTGTTCTCATGTTTGGTTCATTAACCCACTTTTGTCTCCTTATTCTTCTCTTTAGCTAGTATAATTTTATTTTGATTTCTTTTTCTATTAACCTACTATTGGTGTGAAAAGTGTCTGTAGTTGTCTTGTTACTTTATGAGTCCTATTCAACCTAGTTAGTTAAGTTTACTTAGGGATTTTATATTTTTAGTACTTTGTCTTTTTTCTCGTGTCATAGGATTAAGACACTTGTCATGATCTTAGATTGTCGTAGGTTTTATCCTTGTCTTTATAAGAAATGGATCTTTATTCATCTTGTATGTATTATATCATTCAGTAATATAACATTATATATTAATGTCTAAAAGTGGAATTGTCAAAACAAGAATTGCATTGGTCTTATCTTCTCAACTAAAGAATTTTGTTTGTTCTCCTTTCTCTCTACTCACTGTGGTCTAGTGATATTCTCGCAGTCCACCTACATGCTTGGAGGAGGGAGAATATATTTTAGAGAAATGTAGGGAAAGTATTCCTAACATTCAATTAGGCAATTTTTCTCGAGATGATTTTTTGTAGAATCACTATGCCACTCTTGGTGAGTTGGATAATGATGATATGACTCTTGAATCCTACCAATATTTTTTTTTTCCTAGAATGTTCAAGGTCTTACAGACCTCCCTATGAAATATTCTGTGAGAGACACTCAACAAAGATTTCCAACTCTAGATGTTCTTTGTTTGCAAGAAGTTAAGATTATTAGTTTTTTACTTTATATTTCTTGCCATGTTATTTGGCTAGCTAATTTTTTTGTGTAGCAATCATGATGTAGGTCATGGAGGAGTCATCATTTTTCTTTCTCCTAAGTGGCATCCACATTTAGTTGATCATGGATGTGACCTCATTGACAGAGGGTTATGGACCCTTTTCAATATTGACAAGCATTCTTTTGGAGTTGCTAATGTTTATGCCTCCAATGATATCATTGAGCGATCTTCTCTTTGGCATTGGATTGTTGATTCAATGTCTGTTGCCACTTGCATTCTGTGTAGAGAATTTAATATGGTAGAGATGGCATGTGATAAGGATGGCACTCTTCCCATGCATTGGATAGCTGGTGAATGGGAAGCTTGGTATTTCATGCACAATAAATTGGGACTTTTTATCCCAATATGGGTTGCCACCATAATCATCCCCATTGGTATATGTGGAGCAATTCTGATGCGGGTTTGATAGAGTGTACAAATGGCTTGATTGTGCTATGATTTTAGCATAATCTTTCTTTTCTTTTGCTAGTTGTTTATCCCTTCTAGTGAAGCCTTTGTTGGATGTTGTCTTTTCTAATCATTCTCCCATTCAGTTTTGCATTGAGTGGCAATTTGCTAAACCCAAGGCCATCAAGACTTAGTTTTTTCTCAACACTTTCTTGTTGACTCATCAACCCATGTTGGCCCACATCTGATGCGTCTGGAACCTTGATTGTCGACCTACTCAGAAGATAGGTTGGTGGAATAGTGTTATCAAATTCATCTCCCATTTCTTGTGGATCTATGGCCACCAACTAGCTTAGTTTTGCCATTGCTCAAATGAGGCCACCATCTCGAAGCTCTGCCAAGCCATCACCACACTAGAAGCCAATCCGTTTGCTCCAACTTTGCAGTTGTGGGTGGTTGAGATTCATCAACAAAAGCAAATTGTTGACAATCATACAACTAGAGGTGCTTAGATTAAAGCTTGTTTGTATTGGCTCAAAGTGGGAGATAAAGCCTCTAAAGAATTTTTCCAAGATCTTCATGTTTGCCACACTTCCTAGGACATTAAACAAATCAAATATGAATCAACTCTTGACTGAACTTCTTGATATCCTTCAAACTTTTGTTCATCACTATGAATAGGTCTTCAAATCTCAATAGAATTCTCTTGGATGTGAATAGGCTTTGAAAGAATACCCCTGGGTTGGCTCTTGTCAACTTTCTTCTCCTAAACATTCTTTTTGTGATTAGTTTATCTCCATTATTGATCTATAACTTTATGAAGATCCTGATTGTGATGGTTTTCCTTGTGAGTTCTATAAGATTCTCTTAGACTTGGTTGGAGAGGATCTTCATAAAGTTATCTTGAAGCCTTTCATTCTAAATTTTTAGGAGAAATTATAAACAAATGAAATATTAAGTTCATACATAAGTCCAGAGATCCTAAGTGTTGGGAAAAAGGTATTGTTCACCTTGCATAACATTAATTAATTTATTAATGTAAAATAAATATTATTTTGTGGTGCATCTTAATTGATGTGTTTAGCCACATTAAATATTTATTTGGTATCACTTGTAAAAGTTGTATTTAACATTGAGAGACATAAGGCAAATATTAATTATTTGTGCAAAATAATTAATTTTGGGGGTCAATGGTTTTGTGCTCATGGTTTTGAGTCACATTATTTTTATCCAATACCACAAGTTGTATTTGTGTCAGCTTGAGTCTATAAAAGCAAGCACAAGGTTAGTGGTTAGGGTTCGCTCTTATTTTACAGGTTGTGTGAGAGGCTTTCATTGTATTGAGTTTTCTCTTGTGAGTGCATATTGTAAAGCATGGCATGGGATGTGTGGATTCATGCTTGGATACATGGAGGTTGCAGTAGAGGAGCTTGATGTTTCAGAGGTGTTCATGGAGACTCTGTGAGTGTATTGTAATTTCTTATTGTTGAATATTACACTGAGTATGGATGCTTTTGGAGGCTGGGTTTTTTTCCCTCAAGGAGGGTTTTCCCAAGGTATATCTTGTGTTATATTGTTGATTGTCTATTGATCTTTGCATTATGGTAAATCTGTAAGATTGTATGCATCATTATCTCCTTTGGGTTATGTGGAATTGGTTTGATCTACTTGTAAATTCCTAACAAGTGGTATCAGAGCTTTAAGGCTTTTCATGGCTTGCATGTACTTGCATGTTGCTTGTATGTGCTTGCATGTGATGTATCTATAGAATTATGGTTCTGGGTGTTTTGACAGATCCATGTTTTGTTATAACCCTTGTTTGTGTAGATCTGGTGCAAAGCTAAATCTATGACAATAAAAGAAAGATTTTGGAAAATACAAGATATGAGGATTTGTGCAGGTTGTGTTGCAGATTTGAGGTTGTGGGTGTTTTAGATTTGTTGTGGTTATTGCAGATCTGAAGGTGAAAAAAATCTTTGCAAAGGGTAACTTGGTTGTGTGCTTTAATATGAGGGTTTTGAGGTTTGTAGATGACCTCCTGAGACAAAATGAACCTCACCATTGAGTCTAGGAGGCCTGAGAGATGAAGATTGATATAAAAGTTGACCTATTTAGGTCATTGGAGAAAAAAGCAAAAAAAAATTGCCTCTGCCCAGTTCGGTTGTACAACCATACGGACCTGCAGGTACATAGTTAAGAAAAATATTTTTTTATTCCGTGCATGTTTTATTTTTCTATAGTTAGAAAAATAAAATTAAAAATAAAAATATATATTTTTTGCATGTTAAATTTGCATGTTTTAAAAAAACAATCTATATTAAAAAAATAAGAAAAAGGGGCTTGTTGGGGGGCGAGTATAGGTCTGTAGACCTTATACCGCCACATACCACTAGAGGTGGACAGGCTAGCTCTGGGCTGTCGGGTCCCTGTCGACCGCTAGGCTGCCGGGCTAGTAGGCCTCATGGCCCCTAGTCCTGGCACCTTGCCGGTCCAGCAGGGCTTGGCCAACAGGCCGGCGAGCCAAAATTCCAGCCCGCAAGGGTTGTGCTAGTGGCCCAATAGTCAAGCGGAGGACATTAAAATGGCAACGCAGAAAACTTTTTTCAGGCGTGTTTTAAATTTTAATAAATTTTGACAGCGGACTTTAACCAAAAAAATTAAACCTCTTTGAATTAATACTTCAGGTCCGTGTTGGTGGTGAAGATTAAACCTTTTCTAAACCTCATTTCAAAGCCGCCATCAAAGATGATGCTAGCCCAATCACCTATGCTCAATCAGCGTTTGTGTCAGTGCTTATGTCATGCTGACATCATCATGTACGGGCAGGTCCCCTAGGGCCCCTTTTTTAGCCCTTGGAGGGTATTTTTTTCTGGGAGGCATAGCTTTCACCCACGGTGTTAGATTTTTGACTTCTTATAGGCGTCGGAAAGGTCTCTCTGAGCACTACGCAGTGATGTAGGTTTGGTGATTAGATTTTTTTTGTTTGTGTCAGAATGTGGTGCCTTGAAGCCAGACGTTGCTCTGGGATAGTTTTATGCTCATAACTTTTGCATACGAAATCGAATTTTTGATTTTGGATAGGCATTGGAGAGCTATTGTTTTGTACTATAGATTAAATCATGTAGATTTTTAGTTTGGTGTGTAGAGAGGGTTTGGTACTTATGTGATCACTTGTGGGAGTCAAATATTCAAGGTGCAATTTTGAGTGCATTTGGATGGATTTTTGGGCACAAACTTGTGGGAGTGTATGCTACTATGTGACCATCATCATGGTATAGAAAGTTTTCAGATTTGGTACTTCCAGTTATAGGTTTACATGTGTTCTCAGAGTTTGAGCTTTGATGGAGATAGGTACATAGGTTGTCTTCTGGTTTGAGGACATGATTGATACATGTGTGAGACTAGGAGTCTCGTTTCAGTGGGATTTGAGTATAGGTACAATGATGATGATGATTATGGTGTCATGTATATGCAGGTAAACTTTTGCATTGACACGACATGATCATGTATGTGATTGACAGGTATGGGCTATGATGTTTGATTCATGATTACAGGTGGTGTTGTGTAGTTTTAGGAGGTTGTTCTTATCTCTTGGATGCTTGATTAGTTCCTTGATTATGGTTACTTGTGTTGTGGACTTGTTTGGAAAATCAAATCTAGCATTGATTTGGTGGTTGAGTCTTGGAGTCTATAGGTTGTCTTCTTTGATATCTGAGTTTGCATGTTACATGTGCTTTGGATCTTTGAGTTATGTAGTTTTGTGGATTAGCTACCCCTTGGCTACAATGGGATAACTCATATGTGGACTGTCTTTATCCACGAGATTGATTTAGTGTTTATGCAAACTTTGTTAGTTGGCCTTGTCCATGGTCATTTGTACATTGGTATGTTGCATTGATATGAGAGGATGGATGATTAGATTGCCTAGATAGTCAGTTATTGATTTATAGCATGTTTATCACGATGTCATGGAGAGCTTGGATACATGGTTTTATGTGAGATTTTGACAGTGATGGTTTTATCTTCTTGGTTTGGAGATCATGGTTTTACTTTACCTTTTGGGAGTTGTTGATGTTACAACAAGATTCGTTGATTGTGTTGGGGCCATGGATGATCTTCATTTAGGAGATGGTTACTTTGTTGACATGTATAGCTCGGTGTCACGATTTAGTGGGAGCTTTGGCAATGATATGGCTTCATCATTAGAGATGGATGATCTTCTTCAGTGGTTATGGGTGTCTTGGAGAGGCTCTTGGATTATGATTCTTGTTTCAGTTAGAGTGCTTTGACATCCTTTTTTACCATAGTGGACTCTTAGAGTCTTTGGTTGATGTGTTGGTTTATGACTTGTTAGTTTGACATGTTGATCCTTGATTTAGAGGTGTTGGTATTGTGTCTTGATGGACTCTTGATTTCGGATTAGAGTTTTGACATGATACAGGTTCTCTTGAGACAGGATGTATTTATTGATGCATGTGATCTCCTAGGAGGAGATGGTTAGATCATGATGTCATGATGGGTTCTTTGATTATGCAGATGTGCAGTTGGAGCTTTGACATTGGTCTTGTATGGTTCTCTTGGTATTGAGTACATTGATCATGTGCTTGGGAGCTTCATGATAGTGCGATGTTGCATTTAGAGTTTAGCATGGATTGATCATGGAGGTACTCTTGGATACTTGGAGACCTAGGTGAGGCCGTAGTTCTCTTTGGATTAGAGACAATTGTTGAGATGGTTACTCATTGGAGGTCTCAGCAGATAGACCGAGGAGCCTACACCTAGATATGGGCGTGAGTTCATTATGGACCTAGAGGAGATTGTTCTTGGAGAGTCTTTGTGACTTGGTGTATCCTAGAGGGGCATTCTCATTTCCCACTCATGGTCTACTCGACGGTTTATCATCTATAAGGTATTGCCCATCCTTTTAGATGCATTTTGCTTTATATTTTATATTCTCATGGTTATAGATCTTGAGCTATGGTTATTGGTTATGGAGGGTTCATTTGAGGGACATTGGCATGGTTATCTCTTTGTTCATATGGTTTGATTTATGATTTCCATTATGAGGAGTTTAGGAGATGTGATTGGGCTTATTCCTAGTTATGGAATGGTTATGAGTTTTATCTACCTTGACTAGAGAGGCTTACATCCATGTTGGTTACATGATATATATGTTCATTTGATCTATAAGATTGAATGATTGGGTGTTGTTAAGGCTTTTCATTTGGGGTTGCAAAGGATATCATACTTGACACATCTTTGCACTTTGAGGTCTTGGTAGGACATTATGATTTATAGGTTTTCTCTCTTTTTCTTATGGCTACTTCCTAGAGGATCATGTTGATATGGTTGGACTTGGGATAGTTATGGTGACATGTTGTGAGAGAGTATGCAGTGATTTATCTTGCATGTGTGGATCATTGTGATTGTTCTTGATACTACATTGGCTTATTTTTTAGCCACACCTTGGTTTGAGTGTTGATTGGTAGACTTGGTATGTCTTGGATCTATTTTCAGATTTGACATTACCCATGCAGTGGGAGCTCCTGGATGTATGTGTTCTTCATTGACAGGATTTATACATGGAGCTTATGTTTGCAGTATATGGGTTTGATATGTTGTTGGCATGAGTTTACTGATGTTGTTGATACCTATGAGGTATGGATGGATGTATAGGCATATGTTGTGGTGCTATTTCTAGTCATGTCAGTTTTTACCTTTGATAGCTACTTGGAGCTTTTGTTATCACTTGGATTTGATGCTAGTGTTCTTTGGATTGGTCCATCTTCACCTTGGCATGTTTATTTTCTTCCATAGGTGGCACATTGGAGGAAGAGAGGAGTTCTTGCTCGAGATGGTGGTTACTTTGATTTTATTGCATGTATCTTGATGGAGCACGAGAGCACGTTGGAGATTCATGTGGTTTCATGTTTGCCTATGATGATGTATTTCATTGATTGGCCCTTATGCAATGTATACAACAAGTGGGAGAATGTTGGGAAAAAGGTGTTGTTCACCTTGCATAACATTAATTAATTTATTAATGTAAAATAAATATTATTTTGTGGTGCATCTTAATTGATGTGTTTAGCCACATTAAATATTTATTTGGTATCACTTGTAAAAGTTGTATTTAACATTTGGAGACATAAGGCAAATATTAATTATTTGTGCAAAATAATTAATTTTGGGGTCAATGGTTTTGTGCTCATGGTTTTGAGTCACATTGTTTTTATCCAATACCACAAGTTGTATTGGTGTGAACTTGAGTCTATAAAAGCAAGCACAAGGTTAGTGTTAGGGTTGGCTCTTGTTTTACAGGTTGTGTGAGAGGCTACCATTGTATTGAATTTTCTCTTGTGAGTGCATATTGTAAAGCATGGCATGGGATGTGTGGATTCATGCTTGGATACATGGAGGTTGCAGTAGAAGAGCTTGATGTTTTAGAGATGTTCATGGAGACTTTGTGAGTGTATTGTAATTTCTTATTGTTGAATAATACATTGAGTATGGATTCTTTTGGAGGCTGGGTGTTTTTTCCCTCAAAGAGGGTTTTCCCAAGGTATATCTTGTGTTATCTTGTTGATTGTCTATTAATATTTGCATTATGGTAAATCTGTAAGATTGTATGCATCATTATCTCCTTTGGGTTATGTGGAATTGGTTTGATCTACTTGTAAATTCCTAATACTAAGGATATCTACAACTGGAGGTTGATTACTCTACTTGATGTTTCCTACAAGATCATAGCCAAGGATCTTTCTTTAAAGTTGTGTCATCTTCTTCCTCAGATTGTGCTTCCTGAGAAAACTGGTTTCATTAAGTCCAAGTATACTTTGAACAATATCATTGCGGTTTGGGAAGGAATGGAGTGGGCTAGGCGTTCACAATAGTAAGTTGTGTTCATCAAAATTGACTTTGCTAAAGCGTATGATCACATTGGATGACCTTTTATCCTTGTCATGCTTCAAGCTTTAAGGTTTAGGCCCCACTTTATGCAATTAGTTTGAATGCTTTTTTCGTATGACTCCTCTTGCCTCACTATCAATGACCATCAATTTAATGCATGTGGGATTTTTAGGTCTATCCGTCAAGGATGTCCTTTAGCCCTTGCTCTTTATGTGCTTGTTGTTGAAGGCTCTGGTTATCTTTTAGCCAATTCTATGGCCTAGAAGTTTGTCAAAGGAATTTCTTTGCCCAATTCCCCAGCTTAGTTAGTGAATGGGCTTTTTTTTATGACTATTTTCTTACTCTTCTGGAAGAAGGCAATATCAAACAAGCTCTGCATTGTTTGGATATTTTTTGTAAGTTGTCATGTTCCAACATTCAATGGCAAAACACTTAATTTTATATGTAATATTTTTTGACTAAGCCTCCTTGGTTGGACACTTTTGGGTGGAAATGGATTGAGCATGAATAAGGTTTTAGATTCCTATGCATTCCTTTTGCTTTTCAAGCTTCTCCATCCTCTTTATGGCAAGCCATTATCTCCAGAATTGAGAAGTTGGCGTATTGGATTACCAAGCTGCCCTCCTTTTAGGAAAATTCTAGGTATGCTCTAAGATCCTGGCGGCTACTCACATTTATTATTCTTCCTATTGGGTTCCTTCTTAAGCTTCTTACTATAAGCTTGAAAAACTCCTCATGGATTTTCTTTAGGCCTCCTCCAAAAATCATAAAGGATTTCATCATGTGACTTGAAAGTTTTGTTGCCTCCCACACAATTCTAGAGGGTTGGGATTAATTTCCACTCAATGTCAAGGATTGGCCTTGTGTGCCAAATGAATTATTTGACCTCATGAAGGCAATGGAGCTTGAAAACTTTTGGCGTATCATTACATTTCTACAGGCATTCCTCATGGGAGACATGCTTGGAAGGGGATTGACCTTCACACCCTTCTTATTATGTAAGAGTCCATCCAAATTCAAGGTAGTTTTATGATGAAAAGCATTTGGAAAGCCCAGGAAGCCATCAAGCCTTGGTTAGTTTGGAATGGCAAGGGATTTCACATCAATTTTTCTATTAATTAATGATTTATATGGTGGTCTCATGTTATCTCTTGTCAAGATCACCCTCTAACCATAACTCCTTGGGTTTGTTCTTTGAGGTTCTTCAAGAAGGGCATAAAAACCCTTCTAGATATTATTTCAAGAGAAACTAGCATTTTTCTTACTTGGCCTAAAGCCAAAGTTAAGTTTCATTTGTCCAACCAAGACTTTGAAACATTCTAGGTTGTCATTGACTTTGTGCCACCAGATATGATTCGCAAGGTGGGAGTTCGTAGTTTCAAGCCTTGGTGGAAAGATTGGAAATGGTACATCCTAATACACCATTTCACAATTATCAACCTTGTAAGGGCTACTCTCGACTCTCTCCTCATTTGCCTATGGTGCCTATTGTAAACCAGAGATGGTTGCTGCAATCTCTTATGAGCATTTGACAGTGCATGTTTCAGATGGTTTGGTCAGCCATTTTGGAGTTAAAGCTTGCCCATTTTTCTTAGTGTATCCTTTTCTAAGGACTTCATGTTGGTTCTAGATTAACTCATATTGGAATCAAGGATTCTCGATGCCCATTTTATGGTCACTAGGAAACTCTCAAGCACCTTTTTTGGTTTTGTCCCAGAGCTCAAGTTGCTTGGGCCTAGATTCTTGATTTCTTAAGACCCTTTTGGCCTAAGCCATTCTCTTGGCATATGGTTTTATTAGGGGATTGGCCTTGAATCCCCTCTAGATATACCTAGATTTGGCATTCTTTTAGAGTGGAAATTTTTTTCAGCATATGGAAGGAACAAAAATTGCTTTATTTTTTGGATGTTCAGTTGATCTTATTTTTTTTGTTCTACACTAAAGCTATGATTTGTTCTAATGTGCTTATGCAGATTCAGGTGCAAGCCAACAAGGTTGCATTTGAGGTGCACATCTTCAAGTGTTACTGGATCATTAGGGTAATGCCTCATGCACTGTTGCTAGAATCCCTCTAACTTTTGCCTTCAACTGAGGCCATTCTCTACCTCATGGGCATCGTCAATGGTGTAGTCACTTTGCTTGTGATGACTAGGATGTAATCTCTCATGCCTCTCAGCCTCATGTGAGAAGAGCCAGGGATCAGTCTCAGCCCACCCGACACCACTTTGTCTCTCCCCAGGCCCCTAGTCGTGGCCTTAGTGATTAGCCAGATTCTAGCAAATTTCTTGACTTGGCTCTTGCTATATCGCCTGTTTGTAACACTCAACCTCTAGATGAAGACAGAAAATGACAATGATAATGCTGGTTAGGAGCCACTTGTATATACTCCAGACCCTGTGGATGTATGGGGTAAACTAAATGACCAGAACCCTCCTCCTCCTCCTAGTGCTTTAGCTACGTGACCTATTTGTGTATTTTGATTTGAGTTTTATCCTTGTTTGGACCTTGGGGTGTGATGTATTCCACCCACATTTTCTTTGTGAATATGTGTAATATTATTCTATAGATAGTAATATAGACACTTATTCATTTAAAAAAGGAAAATTAAAAATTACATACAAAATGTATTACTAAAAAATAATATAAAATAATTCATAAATAAAAATAAAAATTTATGTGTTCATATATATGTAGTAAATAAAATAGTTCTAAAGTAAAAATAACTCGTAAGTAGATAAAATAACTCAAGGGCATTTTTTAAATTCATGTATTTAAAATATCTATACTAGTATTATATTCTTGACCTAAATTTGACACTCAACCTTGTCTTTGAATCAAATTTTTTGTGATGATTATTCATTCAAAATTGTCCTTCATATGTTAAGACATGTTTTATTGTAAAAGTGTATACCATAGATTAAAAATATATTTAAGCTAACACTAATCAACAGTTCTTCTTAGCAGTTTTTTATTTTTCTTTGTATGAATATGTTGTTTAAGGATTCACTTTGCATAAACTATAAGGTGTGACTTTTAGACCCAACATTTTTTTGCTAATATATTGTATTTTAGAAACTTTATACAATTAATATTATGACACTATTTCATTAAACAAAATTTTAACTATAATCTTATTATTTTTATCTAAGATCTCCCTTTTTATATATCATTGTCTTCCCAAAATTTTAATATATTTTTTTAATTTTTTTTAATAAATATTCAAATTTAAGCACTATTTTCTATATATTTGAGATAAATATATTTAAAGTATTTTTCGTATTTTACTTTTGTCCAATGACAACATAGAGAGAAAAAAAAAAAACTTTTAAAAAACTTTACGTTGCCCCACTTAATAAATTTAGAAATTTAGATAGATATATTTAAAGTATCTATAGTATTTTACTTTTGTCCAATGACAACATAGAGAGAAAAAAAACAAACTTTAAAAATAAAATTAAGCAGCCCCACCTAGTAAATTTAGAAATTAAAGTATCTATCGTATTTACTTAATTTTGTCCAATGACAACATAGAGGAAAAAAAACAAACTTTTAAAAAAATTTAAGCCGCCCCACTTAATAAATTTAGAAATTAAAGTATCTATTATATTTTGCTTTTGTCCAATGACAACATAGAGAAAAAAAAGCAAAACTTTCAAAAAAATTCAAGCCACTCCACTTAGTAAATTTAGAAAGTCTTACGTAACATAATGGTAGGTAGACCGTAGGGCCTTTGAAAATTTAGAGGTTTTGAACGTTTTCTATACTAAATGCAAGCATAATGGTGACGGAAAATGTCCATGTTCATTGCTCCTCAATGAATCTACCCATAATTTTAAAAGAGACTACTATTTCGAGATATCGTCCACGTTCATTGCCACTCAATGAATCTTCCCATAATATTAAATAGACTAGTATTTCGAGATATTCCAAAACCTGTTTAAATTGTTGTATAAGGGAAGGTTTTGAGTCACGCCTGTATATTGCCATGCAAACGCCCTTATCTTGCCATGCAAACCGACAGAACCTTACCATCCCTTACAGGGCACAATTCAAACATGTTTTGGAATATGTCGAGATAGTCTTCTATTTAATATTACGAGGGAATATTCATTGAGTAGCAATGAACGTGGACATTTTCGTCACCATTACGTATACTTCCACTTACCATTGAAAACGTCGGAGTTTTTTTCTGGTTGATTGAAAGAGAAAAATGGGGAGAGAGAAGAGATATGGAATCATAGGAGTGGGGATGATGGGCAGAGAACACATGTTAAACTTGGCACAGTTGGATGGAGCATCGGTTGTTGGTATTGCTGATCCTTATTTGCCATCCCAACAAGCTGCTTTAACCATAGCTTCTGCAAATCATTGGCCTCTCAAGGTAGTTTTTGCTCCCTTTTAAAGCTCTCACAAACATGATCTTTATCTGATAATCAGTGGCATGGTCTATAAGGAGATAGTAAAGAAAACAGTCATTAACCACATATTATAGTTCAAAAAGATTATAAATTCCATCAATATATATCTAGCATTTTGGATCTAAAACATTAACAAATCTTGCCCCTCTTTCTATATATTTAGTTTTAATCTCAAATTCTCATGAAATCCAAAATACTAGATGGGTATTCTTGGAATCCAAATCAAACCAAAATTTAATAGTGTTAATTAAGAAATCAGATTCCACAATTTTATTGAGATCCAAAGTGTAACAAAATTTATGTGAATGGCCATTTAATATTTGGAGAACTCTAATAAATAGATATATATCAAATATATATGTGTATAATATATATGTATGTGTATGTACATACATATTTATATGTTTTTATTGAAAATTAATATTAAAGTAAAAATAGATTACAAAATTCCTGGAACTGGAAACATAATGTTAAGTTGAGGTATTACAAAGAGACCTCAGAAGGATTTGAGAGATTCATATAAGGAAGGTCGACATCCAGCACTAAAAATGTTTTTTCAAAAGAAAAACATATTTTCTTAAGCCAATATGTCATCTTTCTCGACACAATGTAAGAACATAGATAACATAGGAAGCGAAACATGAGATCAGACAAGTGACTCGTATCTTCAAGTGTTGGTCCTGTTATGGAGCAGTGCCATTTTCCTTTATGGGGACCTGGTGATGTTCCTCGACCACCATTCTGCACCCATCCCATGGTGGGTCCATCACCCTGGCCTCCTTGCAACATATTGCACTGGTTAGTAGAGTCTGCAGGGTCACTGAATGAGAAATTTTTGGTTCTTGGTGGCCTTTTGAGAGTAGGATATTGCTGAAATTGCTGGTTGGTCACCAATAGCCCCTCCTTAGTCTCTCTATGCTTAGAATCCTTTCTATTGCTTCAATCATATTAAGAACAATTTGGCAGCAATGCCTTAGGATGGTAATCCCTTCTTCCTTCTAATTAAGACAGTTGATTATGTCTCTCTGGTCGTCCTTGCATCTTTGGAGGTTGCCTAGCAGCAGATTCTCACACACACATATATACACACTTTATTTGGTAATTTGAAGTTTGAACAATAATTGGGATCCACTATTGCCCTAATTAAGTAGACATCTAGTTGTATTCATATGTGATGCAATTCATTGTTTTCGTAAATATTCACTTGTTAAATTAATGCTGACTTTGTTTTCATCTAAGTCCATGTGGTATGTTTGCTTTAGTTATGAGAATGTCTTACTGGTATCCATATAATGTTTGCAGGTATTTTCAAGTCACCATGAGCTTCTGGACAGTGGGTTATGTGACATACTGGTGGTTTCAACACCCAATATGACACATTATGAAATACTCATGGACATTCTAAGACACCCAAAGCCTCATCACATTCTTGTAGAAAAGCCTCTTTGCACCAAGGTGGAGCATTGCAAAAAGGTAAGGACCTTTTTTGCAGCATTTTATACCAGGAATTGAATTTAATTTATTACTTCAGGAACAAAGACATTAGGGATAAAACTTTCTTTTATCTTAAAATAAGAAGGTGAAATTTACACAAATGCAGTTTCTCTTCGTCTTTAGGCCAGTTTTTTTATTTGAATCTATTGTAGAGTCTTTATACCAAACATTGATTTAGATTGAAAATTTTAATTCAGATCAAACTTAAATAAATTGTTACCTTGTTTTGGTCATTTATGGACATCAATTTATAAGTTCTTTCAAGTTGTCTTCTCTGTAGCGTGCAGACTTGTTTAAGGTTTTTGAAATTAGTTGCATTTGTAAAATATTTTCTGACGTTTCCTAGAAGATGGATCAAGGAGGAGGATCCAAAATGTCAAAAAATATTTTATATATTTTTTTCTTTCTTGAAATCTTCATGCCAAATACTCTTTTTTTTTTTGATAATTTTATGGGGATCTATTAAGGGGCCCAACCCTGAAACACAAGTAAACACTACAAATCTATAAGACAGGAGAGAAGCAGAAGCTTGTGTGAACTACCTGTGCAGGGGCATAAGAACATTAACTGAAACACAAAGACATAACAACTAGCCACTAATTGATGCAGTCATGGATTGTGAGCCCATTGAAGGGCTACAGACCCGAGCAGCTCCACACACAAAATCAAATCAGCAGCAGCAAGGAATAATAACATTAAAAAACTTAGATTCAAAATTCTCATTACTATTCGTCGCAGTCACACAACTCAGCAATAGCACAACACCAGGGGCCCAGAAGATATGAACCAGATTTCAATTTATAGACACCTAGCCCAGTTGTAGGCATCAACCTTCACTCAAAAATTCTAACTTCCAAGGCCTCTATCTGGACATCATAGTCCATACACCAGCAAAAAATATATTCTTTCTGTATATGCTCTTAACTTCTATACTTCCATGACCCCCTGTACCAGTCTATCTCTCTTAAACACATATTTCTGTTTTTCTTTATAGAGGATGCTGTCGCCCAGAATTGGAAAGGCATGACCCAGGTCAATAAAGAAGTGAGTAGAGGAATAAACTGTTGACAAATCCTGCTGCAGCAATAAGTAACCACCGGTCAGCAATGCTATGCAGCTCATAACACCCATGAATTCGTTTGAAGCATCCAACAATGAGAGGAGGAATGCTTGTCATGATGTGGGCCCAACAGAAAAAGTTACAGACGTTAGAAATAATACCATGACCCCAGTAAAAGAGTAATGCTAGCAATGAGGATGAGCGCTCAAGATAAAAGATTCCCTTTGTTGTGCTTTCGAGGCTGACAGATGTGTGGGTCCCAGGTAAATGTCCAGCATAACCTAGCCAAAATAGAACAAGGTGTGTCGGCCCAAGCAGGTAAGATGATGCAGTGCTAGAAAGGAATGTATGAAATTTCAGCTCTTTGTCCCACGTCCAAGAGGATTTTTGGCAGGTCCTAGTAGAGATAACAATTTGACTTCAGCCATAAAGCTTTGACATTTATGTCCAACTCTACTCTTGTGGACCCCATGTTTAGCTACAACAAAAATTGATCAACAGGAGACAAAAAAATGGACCTGCAGACACACAGAAATTAGAACAAAAGTCAAAATTGGGACGATCATGTTTTTGGGTGAGCAGGATCGTTTGTGGGCTCAGATGCTCTTGCATTAGACATGCCAAGTAAGTGAAAAATGTTCCATGAGCTCGAGGCTCATGGACATTTTGTGAACCTTGGGATTGAGATCCCATGCTTGTTTTTGATCTAAAGTATCTCTTTGTCTACTACTTTCCCCCTCTATTAGATAGTCGCCTTTTGTCTCCTTACCCCATTGGAAATCTATCACCATTTCTCTTTCATCCCATTCTTTTCATAGGCCTGAATCTTCCTCCACTACTTTGTTGTAAATCAGTGAGATATCTATTTCTTTGGGGAGCTCTATCTCATAGTCTTCTGCTGTGAAGACCTTACATGGTCCCACCATTTTCTTTTCCAACTCTCCAACCTAAAAGGTATGTTGCTTTTGACTTTCAGGATTCTTCTTCAAATCTTTCATTACCTTTTTGGAAATATGTTCATTACGTGCTTCCTTCAGTTTACACCCTTTTGACAATTCCTTGAAATGATGTTCATGTCTCTCTAACAAACTCTCCACCTTTAGTGGAACTTCATCCATCTTAACCGTTGTTCCATCTCTTGGTATGTTGTCTAAAAACTGTCGTCCAAAGTTTAAATTTGTAATGACCCTAACTAATTTTTTGAGATTTTTACAATATAAAGAGATGCAAATGCAAGTCCTTGCACTTTCTGATCACCCAAATCCCAAGGTAGGCAAGGTGAGAGCATACAGTGTTAAGCTCACACACTCTAACTAATTAATGCACTGCTGAAAGTAAAGGCGGCAAGCCGACCAAAAGCATACAGGGGGTAGAGTTGACCCAAATCAACACCTCTTCAGAAAACAAGTATGCTTGAATGCAAAGCCACTAACAGATTCCTTCAAGTCTGATCAAGCCAAATTGGTCGATTGCTAGCAGACTTGATCCATGCCAAAACAGACTATTAAGATGCAACTAACTGACGATTCATAAAATGCAATACTTTGTGGTGGGACTACCTTCGAGAGTTACAATAATTATGACAAATGCACATTGATAAGGAAACCAGCTGCAACACTGATATTATTCAAATCAGGAAATCACGCTGCTGCACACACAGAGATCAGCTCTAAAACATTCAGAAAACAAGTGATTCGCTGCTCACATGAACTGAATAATGAGTCGTACTGAAATATCTACTATATGTTGGTGAAATCTGCCACATAGAAGTGAAACCCAAACCAAAACTAAAATTGACTATTGAAATTACAGAAATACTGATAAATCAGACCTGTATGGCCTAAAGGTACATAAGTACGGTCTCATGGAAACCCTCCAAACAGCTGCAAATACTTACTGATCTGTACAACCCAGTATAACAACAGTACGACACCCAAAAAGGTCACAAATGTCTTCACAAAAGTTAAGAAATGCTGCTACAGCAAGGACAAACAGTATGACCTCATACCAAGACAGTACGACCCTCCAAACTCATAGAATTTGCTGCAACTCAGTCCAAAACAATTTAGTTCACTCCTCCAATGGTACAGATGGTAAATGGAAGCATTAAACCATCAAGAGTGAAGTCGATCTCACTCCTACTTCACACACCTCACCTCTAGTTTGTACGACCCTGAGAAATGGATGAAATCAGCAATAGGTATGACCAGTATAGGACTCTACAGGCATGGCCAAATGTTAGGAAAATTCCATAGTAAATATCAATTAGTATGACCTGTATGCAAATAGACTCAACAACAAGAATGGTACGACCACTTCAGAATTGTATGACCCCCTCAAAGCTTCACAAATAATCACCAACAACAATTGAAACTTTTAGACATCAAACATGAAGCTTAGCTTCAATTAACATCTCAGAAAACATTAAAAATCTCCATCTTAAACTGAACTGGAAAATAACTCAATCTTTCAGCACACAGGTGATTTTTGGATGTGTAATATCCCCTTATAGGGATTTTGTAATGTCCCCATTTTCCGAGTGATCACCTAGTAGAGTTGGCTAGCCTATTTCCATTCTCGTAGGCTAAGCCGAAGGACTAAGGGAATAACCTAATTGGCGAGATTTCATGCTTAGCCAATTTTGTAGGGCAAAATGATTATGGGAGATGACTTGGTATATTTTTGTGTGTCTTTTGGTGAAGTCAACACAAATAAAATAATTTGCCCTAATGATGAGTGACCAAGGAGGAGAATGAAAAATAGAAGAAAATATGGAAAAAATGCCTTTGGAAAAATAAGTTACATCATGTTTTGACCTCAAATCAAGTCGTCTTTCCTCGAGGGAATTATCCAGAAAATCAGCAAGATCAGCCATACTGTCCGAAAATCCATAATACCCCCAGATTTTTCCGAAGGATATAAAGGGGTATTAAAATATCCAACCATCATCCAGAAAGCCTCCTTATTAGCAATAATGTGAGAGGCCATCTCTTCCCATGAATCCTTCCTAGCCTTCCTAGAATTAGGAGCATAAGTATTTATAAGGATCCATTTCTCGTTATTGGAGACCAACTTCACTCCCAGGTTGTTCTTGTTATGGAACCTATAAACACCAAATAGGCTATGTTTATTCCACATAGTGACCAAACTTCCCAAGGCTCCAAAATATTGACTGATATAGTAATTTGCATTGGGCCATAATTTATTAGCTATCACTTTGAAATTATCTTCAAACATTTTAACTTCTTGAAGAAGCAAGATATTAACTTATTGTGTAAGGGAAGTTAAGCAGATTCATCTCAAGGGATATCATGTTGTTATCATTTATTGGTGCATTTGCAGGGTGCAGTAATCAACTTAATTAGAGGTTCTATGCATCCAGTTTATCTTGGCCTAGTGACAAATATAGGGGTCATGTGAACATTTGATATGGCTATGGTTTGTTGATTTGTGCCTCATTTGATGCCTCTAGGAATACCCTCTTGGGTTTAGTTGAGCCCAAAGTGTAGAAGAGCATACCTACTCTCGTCAATTGGCCTTTAACCATCCTTAATCTGTTGATGAGCCCTTGTTTCCCCCTTCTTGATGACACTCCCTAGCCTTGAAGGAGTTAGTATGCTCTAGGATTTTGGACCTTCGGTTTTGGGAACCAACAGTTTTTAAATAGTTTTCTTTTGGAGTAAGGAAGTGTTATCAGAATGTTGCTGAAATTCTGCTAGATTTGGAGCATAAAGTGGTGGACACCTAAATCAGCTTTTTCATTGTATTGTAATCCTATTTTACTAATAATATAGTGAGTAGTACTGATTTGATTTTGGGATTTTTCCCAAAAGGTTTTTCCCCAAGGTAAATTTGGTGTTACGTAAACTCTACGTATGATTGTTTTTGTTTCCATTGTTATTGATATACAAACATATTTCAGATTTGTTGTGATAATAGATCTGATGTAAATTTGATATAAAACAACAAATCAATTCCTAAATCAGATTATCCATCCATTTTTCTCAACAATAGTCAGTAGGTGCCCTAACCATGAACCAATCTCTCATCGTTCTATCCCAAACGTTTTCTTTTTAACTTTATTGGCTACATTTCTCATATGTTGAGGTATGCTGCACCCAAAATTAGATATTGTATATTATTCAGTTTTACACGTGAACATTTCTTTCAAGGATTTCGACCTAGATCCCTACTATGAAAGCCTCACGAATTTACATTTGAGCCCATCCCATTAATAACTTGATTTGTCAAGTGATATATATCATAGTATAAAAACTCGCCGAGTACTTGCTAAACTTGTGAGTTGACATAGAAAATGAGAATATTGCTTATTAACTCACCTAGCTGAGTTTTGCTGAGTTTTTGGGGAGTTTTGTCAAATTTTTGGTGACTTTTTGATGAGTCTCAACACATTTTTCCATGTTAATGAATTTAAGTATATTTTTAAAAAATTTGTTAGCTTTTTAATTTGTTTTTTGCAAGACATCACAAAACAAAATAGTGTGTACGGTAGAACTATTATTCAAATTGGGAGGGGAAGCTCCCTAAGGCCTAAATTAAACCTAAACCTAAGCTAAAGTGGGTGTAGACTAAAACTATAGACAATAAATACATATACAAGATTTCATTGAGAGGGGTTTTGCATAAATAAAAATGATTACATGCCTATATTTTTGCCTCAGATACATACAACAAATTGTTAACAGCCACGCCCTGCATTGAGATTTTCAGATATTAAGGATGAGAACTAATCTACACACACAAACAACATTTTCTAGTTGGCTAAAACTAAGACCAACTATTTAGTGTAAGCAAGATTTGAAGGACTAATAACATGGATAAATACCAACATATGGTTACATGAACTGAAAGACTATGTTGCATGTAAAGCTACAACCTAGATAGACAAATATTATCAATACAAAGCTTGACTCAATATGATTTACTTCAATTCAATTCATGAAATTACAACATAGTAAAATAGACTCAAAGATAACATATAGAACAATATTTCAGTAACATAAGTGCGCAACATCAACTCCCATTAAGAATGTCTTGTGCCCAAGGCACTTATTTATATGTTACAATGAATAGCTTTTAGGGATTTGAGAACAATAATTAAATATCCAAAAAATAAATGTAAAAGCACATCTATCCAAGAGCTGCAAAAAAAATGGAAAGAAAGGATCTTAATGCAAATTTATTCTAAAACAACTAATAAAATACAAGCAACTTAAGTGGCTTAAAAATAAGCCCTCATCCACCACCTAGAAATAGAACACTAGAAGCAGCCACTGTCGAAATTAGCTGCTGCCATAAATAGCAATTTGTACATGAGCATGTCTTGATTTTGAAACAACTCTTCAATCTGAAATTGTTAGATTTCTCTGAAGAACTAGAAACGCTAACATCAATCAACTGCCAATTTCACCAATCCAACTTGGTGACGACTTGAACCTGAAAAACCCTTCTGAAAATTCTGTTGAATCTCTTGAAGAACTGAAACTCAAACCATCATGAACCAACTGAAAACTTCATTGATCTGACTTGATGACTTGAAACTAAAACCCTAAGTGTTTGTTGGATCATCAAAATGGGATACCATGGTCTTAGAGTTTTGACAAGGTTGAACAACCATGGTTTAACCTCTCAATGAAGGCATGATCAAACCCTTGCACAAGAACTGGCGAAACCGGCAATGAACATATGGGAAATGCTGCCACAAGCCTGCATGAATAAGGTTAAACAATGGCTAGCTGCATATGGTCTTTTACATCGGCAAATCCCTAATACCAAATTTGCTGCTATCTTGCATCATGGCAGCCAAACAACAAGCAACTCGTAAACTCTTCAACAACACATGCTAAACTGATAATACTGCTGCCTAAAACAGATCCAAGCGTACTTCATTTGCTCATATATTGCTATCTACAATCATTTCTCCTTGTCTGCCCACTCTCCTTATGACTAAGGCAGACCTTGGGGTAACTCTTGCTGTGTTTTTGACACTTAGGTGGAGCTATCAGATGGCTGAACCACTGTAGAAGAGCGCCTGGACTTTTGGGTGGAGATTTTTGTTATGTTAGCTACCTTTTTCACTTGTCAAAGACTCAAAAACATTGCTATTTCAGTCTAGGCATGCACCCTTTAACTTATCGCCACTTTTCACTAGTGTTAAGTGGAACTTTCTTATGGTCAAGCTAGCATAGGCACGTGCCAAGCTCACTTGAGCCACAAACACTTGGTGGAAAAATTGACAAAAAATTTGCCGGTCTTGGCATAGGCAGACTTTTTTGACACTTTAGCCATGTTTTAGAGTTTGAGCAGAATTACCATATGGTTTAGCCAACAAAAAGGTGCACCTAGCTTATGTGAGTAAAGGAGTGGAACATCTGGTGGACAATGTCAGCAATGTCACCACTTTTTGCAAACTTAAGCATGGTAGAACTTTATCAGGCATGCACCTCTTACATGCTGGTGGAAACCTTTGACACTTCAACTACATTTTACACCCCTTACGGAGTTTGGTGTTGCCTTAACCATTTTGTAAATGCAAAGCAGAAATATCATATGGTAAAACCATAGAAAAGGTGAGCCACTTAATGTAAAGTACCGAAAAAAAACATAGCCAAAGCAACATAAAGTAACTGAATCATAAGCTCAATAGTGTATCCTTATCATATTTATTTAAAATCAAATATCATCAAATAGAGTTCAATAGTTTTCTATGCATTAACGTAAATGAAATCAATCCCAAAAGTCCGAGACGTGACATCCTTCCCCACTTGGAAGAGACATTGTCTTGATGTCTTATTACATCCTACAAAATCAATAAAGTATTTTTTTAATACTACTAATGCATCAAAATGTATCATCATTAGAGTATCATAGTATCTCTAATATGCATAAAATAAAAACAACTATGCTAATTCCTCAAATGCAGAAATGATCTATCAATCTCTGCAACATCCTCCCAAGTGGCACTATTCACTGAATATTGTCCCACTGGACCTTATACTGCACTGTCTCTATTACGCAACTTAATGTTGTGCTTCTCCAAGATTTGAATGGGCTCCACTAGCACCACTCCTGGATCCTATACTTGTAGAGCACACCAATCAAGAATATGCAATGCATTAGGATGATAAGGTTTGAGTAAAGACACATGAAAAATATTATGGATTTTGGTGAGAGTCGGTGGCAGAGCAAGTCTATATGCAATTGGATTGATCACTTCTAGTACGTCAAAAGGTCTTACGAATCTGGGAGTGAGTTTGGATACCTTGCAAACTTAATCGAACTCTTGTGTGGCTTGACTTTTAGAAAAACCTTGTCGCCAACTGATAATTGTCTAAAAGTTTTGTTTCTGTCTGCATAACTTTTTTGTCGATCCGAGGCTTGCTTTAATTTCTCTTTAATTAGCCTCATCTGATCTTCCATTTCTTTTAACATGTCGGGTCCAATCACTATTATGTCCTCAACCTTGTCCCAACTGATGGGTGTCTGACACTTACGCCCATAAAGAGCCTCAAACAATGCCATCCGTAAAGATGCATGGTATGAATTATTGTATGCGAACTCTACCAATGGCAGATATTCTTCCCATTTATATTGTTGATCCATACAATACATCCTTAGAAGATCTTCCACTACCTGGTTGACTCTCTTCGTCTGACCATCTGTTTGAGGATGATATGCCGTGCTAAAATTCAACTTAGTCCCCAAGACTGCATTAAGCGTGGTCCAAAACCTAGAAGTCATGCGAGTGTTGCAATCTGAAATGATCGTTTCTAGCACTCCATGTAATCGAAAGATCTTTTGGACGAACTTTTTAGCTAAGGTCAACGATTCGTCTGAGAGATTTCCGGGAATGAAATGGGCTACTTTTGTCAATTTGTCCACGACTACCAAGATGATGTCATGTTGGTTCTTAGACATGGGCAATCCTTGAATAAAATACATGCTAATTACCTGCCACTTATATTCTAGAACACTGTGTGGATAGAGAAGCCCTGCAAGATGGACATGTTCGGCCTTGACGCATTGACACTCTAAACATCGAGCGACAAACTCAGTTACGTCCTTAAGCTTAGGCCAAAAGTACAATGGTCTCAACCCTTCCATCATCTTGGTCACTCCTGGGTGTCCTGAATATGGCGCATTGTGTAGCTCCTCAAGAACTAGTTTCCTCAACTCACCTGAATCTGGGATATACATCCTTCCCTAGTATCTCAAAAGCCCATCTGACTCAATCACATACCCATCAAATCGATGATCTGAGGGGTCTTCTTCTAATGCTTGCTTAACTTGGTCATAATGTTTATCTCCTTGCAAGTTTTGGATCACTTGTTGTCTCATATTGGATCTAGTAGTAACCACGGCAGCTAGATGTCTCCTCCTACTAAGAGCATCTGCGACCCTATTTTGTTTTCCCTTTATATATTCAATTCCAAAGTCATACTCGCTAAGGAATTCTAACCACCTTCTCTATCGTGCATTGAGATTAGGTTGGGTGAAGATATACTTGAGCCCTAAATGATCTGTATTTAACTCAAAGGGCTTACCCAAGAGGTAGTGCCTCCACATTTGGAGTGCGTGAACAATGGCGGCCAACTTGAGATCATAGGGTGCATAGTTTAACTCATGTTGCTTTAGTTTTTTGGATTCATACGCCACCACTTTCTCGTTCTGCATCAACACTCCTCCCACACCTTCACCAGAAGCATCTGTTATCACTGTGAAATGACCATTTGGATCAGGTATGGTCAGAATAGGTGTTGTCATGAGTTTTTCCTTCAAGAGATGGAAAGCTTTTATCACATTTGTCTGTCCAATCAAACTTCTTACCTTTCTTCTGTAACGAGGTTATTGGTGCTGCAATTGTCGAGAATCCTTCCACAAATTTCCTATAATATCCAACCAGCCCGATAGAACTTCTAACCTCAGTCACATTTTGTGGTGTGGGCCAATCCATTATTGCTCTGATCTTTTCTAGATCTATCGCTATCCCATTTGCTGAAATCACGTGGCCAAGATAGTGCACTTTACTCTGGTAGAACGTCCACTTAGATAATTTGCCAAAAAGTTTACGCTCTCTCAAGCGCTGCAAGACTATCCTCAAGTGTTTGTCATGCTCCTCTACCGACTTGGAATAAATCAAAATGTCGTCCAAGAAGACCATCACAAATTGGTCCAAACAATCCCTAAACACATTGTTCATCAAGTTCATAAATGCTGCAGGTGCGTTAGTTAACCCGAATGGTACTACTGTGAACTCATAGTGACCATAGCGAGTTCTAAACGTTGTTTTAGAGATATCCTTGTCTTTAATCCGTAATTGATGGTAGCCGGATCTAAGGTCTATTTTGGATAATACCTTTGCACCCTTCATCTGATCAAATAACTCATCTATCCTTGGAAGTGGATACTTATTCTTTATAGTCGCCTTGTTGAGCATCCTGTAATCCATACACAACCGCAAAGTTCCATCCTTCTTTACGAAAATGACCGGTGTGCCCCAAGGTGACACACTTGGTCTGATAAACCCTTGTTTCAACAATTCTTCCAATTGTGCCTTAAGCTCATACAATTATGTTTTTGTCCTTCTGTAGGGTGCCTTAGACTACGGTTCCGTTCTAGGAACAAGATCTATTGAGAAATGAAATTTCTTTTTTGACGGTAGTTCTGTCAATTCATTAGGGAATACATCCTGGAACTCTATAAGGATAGGATACTTATCAAAGGACGGTTCCTGATTATCAAGATCTCTTATTTTGACTGCATAGATTGAACAACTCTTTCTTTTAGCTTTCTTTAATTGCATGGCTGAAATTTGTCTTAGCTTAAGTGGTGTCCTAGAACCAAGAATCTCTACCCAATTCCCAAAGTCAACAAGGCATTTTACTACCTTTTCTTCACAGTTTACTATGGACTTGTGTTCAGATAGCCAATTGATTCCGAGAATCACGTCATAAGATCCTAGAGGTGCAACATAAAGGTTGACTTGCATTTGGAAGGTTGGGAGATCTAATTCACTGCATACTAGACAAGGGTCTATTTTCTTCTCTGCACTACTACCATACTGCACCATCCAAGAGTTTGCCATGTGTCCTAGTTTTACAGATAACTTTTCTACAATTTTAGGGTCTACAAAACATTCTATAGCTCTAGTATCAATCAAAATAGAAACTAGAAGGTCAAAGAGCTTATCGGATAACTGAATGGGTGTCGCTTGAAAATCCGCTTGACGATGGTCTACAGCCGCATGAATTTGGTGTTGTGGAACTCCTGGCCGATTCCCATCTCTTTGGTTTGCTGATCGTCAAGGACATGCACTAGCGTAGTGCTCTCCTCCACAAGTATAACATCCATCGCGAGGTCCTCTGTGTCTAGCTGGCATCTCTCTTCTATTATTGTTACCGTTGTTGCCAAAGTTGCCTCTCTTATTATTTCCACTTTGGTTTCCACTGTTCCTTTCCTAAAAATTGTTGCCTCTTTTTAGATTCTGAATCTGACGCTTGTTGTTTCCTTGATTGCTCTTGTTACCCTGATTATGACTGTCATTCTGGAACCTCTTATTTCCATATTTTGTATCTCGACTCTTACGGTAGTTGGCAATCTGTTGCAATTTCTGCTCCTGTTTAGTTGCTTTCTCAAACACTTCGTCCATGGTCAAGGGATTATGAATATCTACCTCTGCCCCAATTTGTGGTCTTAAACCCAAGATAAACTTTCGGATCCTGAACCTCTCATCCAGCTGGTACTGTGGAACATACTTTAGTAGATGCGAGAATCTCTCCCAATATTGAATCACTATCATACCTCCCTGAGTTAGGTTTTGAAATTCTGTCATCTTTTTATCAAAATAAAGCTGTGGTAACCACCTCTTCCTAAAGAGTTCAAGGAAGCAGTCCCACGTTACTACTCCAGGTAATAGTTTCTTTTCTTCTTTTTCATTATCCCACCAAGTCGCTACTTCGCCAGTAAGCTGCTAAGATCCCCACATTGCTTTAGTTTCCTCGGACAAGTTTCGGAGATCATAATATTTTTCCATCTCTACTATCCATGCCTCAACTCCGTCACCAATGGTCTTACCATCAAATTTAGGAGGGGCGACCTTTTTAAGGTCTTTTCCCAACTCCTCAGCAATTCTGTCTCGATTGTTCACATTCGCTTCACCTTTTGGGCCTCGTGCTTCTTCCCTATGTTCGGCATTTCCCTCATTCTCATTCTGATTTCCTCTCATTCCCCGGACTTCCTGTTCCATATTGTTCATTCGGTTCCCTTGTTGAGTTAAAAGTGCAAGGATTTGATCCAGCCAGTTATTGTGTCCTTCATTGTCCTACCCATTATTGTTCTGTCCATTATTGTTGTTTGCTTCGTTTCGGCTCCTTTCATTGTTTCCGGCATTGTTCCCTACATTGTCTCCTTCATTGTTTCTTGCATTTTGCTAATTGCCAGATCCTAAGGTTCCTCCCCTACGTCCAGAGTTTCTAGTATTCATATTGAATGATCTGCAAGAAGTTTACAACTTTAGTGTAATGGTCCAAAAAGGCCTAGTGTAGAACCTTCGCTCTGATACCAAATGTAAAGTATCGAAGAAAAAAACAAAGTCGAAGCAACATAAAGTAACTGAATCATAAGCTCAATAGTGTATCCTTATCATATTTATTTAAAATCAAATATCATCAAATAGAGTTCAATAGTTTTCTATGCATTAACGTAAATGAAATCAATCCCAAAAGTCCAAGACGTGACACTTCAGCATTTTCCTTCACCTCTTCAAAATATATTTTGAAGTGATTTTTGCTATCTTTTCCTTGAGGTGGAGCTTCAAGTGGAAATTGATAACCATGTTGCCATTTCTTAAGACCCTAGGTGGAGATTTTACATGGCCAAACCATTCAAAATGTGCGCCAAAAGATAAAGTGGAAATTTTCATTTTGTATGCCACTTTCATCTTTCAGGCAGATTTTTCAGTCACAATTGCCAGGTGGAGATCTTCATGACTTATGTCAAGGTGGAGAAACATGTCACTTGAGCTGGCCTTTCAGACGATGTGTAGAATTTCCGAATTCTTGCTCATCCATGCCAAGGGAGAGTAATCAACAATTTTAGCCATCTTTCGATTCCTTCCTTTTTGTCAATGCCTTTGATATTTTCTTGAACATTGTTATTATTTTGTTTTAGGACAGCTGCAACCTCCATCAACCTGCAAAAGCCGTGAGTTAAAAAAAAAGACTAAGACACATATACATATACATATATTCATATGTACAAATGAACATACACATACACATATAAACATACATATGCATGTGTATAGACACACATGTGCATACATGCACATAAATGCATATGTGACACACAAATACTACCTATCTGCATGTGCTCACACATTCACACTTTTACACATTCTTGAGCATGCATAAACTTAACACACATGCTTAAACTTAACACACATATGAATAAGCATTGGCATACGTGCATGCGCACACACACACTTAGGTGTGGGCACACCAAAGTTCTGAGCAAGTGCTAACATTTAATTTTTTTTAGGCATATTCTTAAATGCCTAGATATGACATAGACATAGATCCTTTGAAGTTTGAGAAAATGCTATAATTTAATTTTTTTTTGGGATTTTGTCAAGTGCCCACATTGGTAATTTTTTTTGTCCCAATGGTATACTTAAACAGGTCATAACAGCAGCCATGGAAAGGCCAGATATACTAGTACAAGTTGGATTGGAATATAGGTACATGCCACCCGTAGCTAAATTGATCAAGGAAGTCCAAAGTGGTGTACTTGGGAGAGTTTGGATGGTTGCAATCAGAGAGCATCGATTTCCTTTTCTTGTCAAGGTAACAACAGTTGTCAAGTTCAAACATTGAAGTCTAGCTTATTTTAGGTTGGGGATTCAAGAGATTTGTAATTATGATTGCATGCAAATAAATATGTGTTGTGATAGTATTGAAGATTAAATTGCACAAAGTGGAACATGTTTAGAAAGAAATATTGTTTGGAGTGTTGTTCCAATATATTGAACATCTCAACTGTTGCATTTTATACCTTTTGTGTAGGTTCATAATTGGAACAGGTTCAATGTCAATACAGGGGGCACCTTGGTAGAGAAGTGTTGCCACTTCTTCGACCTTATGAATCTGATTATTGCAGCAAATCCTGTACGAGTGATGGCCTCTGGTTCTCATGATGTTAATCATAAGGATGAAGAATATAATGGAAAGGTTCTCATTTTCTACCTTTATTTTATCTGTTGAAATGGAAGTATCTTGTTTTTTCTTTACAAGTAAACTCTACCATGGAGGAAGTTAACAGTTTTCTCAGTTGGAGTTTTGAATCAATATGAGTGGTTATATTCAATGCTCAATTTAAACCCCCCATGCTTTGCACCTTATGAATTTTTAAGTTTTTTTGGTATTTGTATAGTTTGTTGTGAGGGAGTGGTTCATGCTTGAAGAGGTCTGTAAATTGCAACGTTCTTTGTATTGTTTCAATTACCATACTGTCAGACCAAAAAAAAAAGACAGCTCTGACTGTTAACATTGAGGTTATTGGTTCCTCATATTGCAAATTTAAGCTAGGCAACATTCAGATTGAGCTGCTTAAGTTGGGGTGGCAGGTTTTTAGCAAGTTATCATAGGCCTCCGGAAAATGCTCTCCAGGATAAAATCAAATCCTTCCCCATGAATTCAATGGTAGAAAATTTGACCCCAAGCTAGATGAAAGTGGAAACACCATGCTGCATTTTATATAAGCTAATTGGGTGTTGAGTCTTGACTGCAGGCTTATGAAGGTAAAAGTTAGAAGATACCTTGCTTCTATATGTTGAAGTTTGATTTCTTAAACTTCAATATTTGTCAATTATTTGAAGTGATAGCAAACAATATGAGATAACTATAAAGATGTAATATAATCCAACTTGCTACTTAGCTTCTTAAATCTCTCAGCAGTGGGTAATGAGAAAATTCATAACCCCCCTAGTTTAAGCACATTGATTTGACCACTTGCTTGTAAGTATGTAACCTCTCTTTTTTCTCACTCTAGTGATTTAGTTTATTTAGATAATAAGAATAAATGAAACAAACAATATAACAGAGCTCCATTCTCTCGTATCATTTATTTGGGTCAACAAATTTACCATTTATATGTTTGCATGTATTATATGCTAGTAGTGGTGGGGAAGTTAGCTGCATCAAGAAGCATAAATCACATTCTTATACCTAATGAGATCATAAGATATAGGAACTGAGTGCAAGGCAAAGTCTCTTTGATTGTTTTTTCACATATAAAACTTTTGCAGCCCATGTGTAGCTGGTATTCCGTTTTACTATTCTTGTGCTCGTAAAGAAAACAAACTTGATATTGAAACATGTGTAGCCTCTAAAAGAATGATTTTTTATCTCCCTCAAATGTCATTCATGCTCATCTTTCACATTAACTTTATATATGTGTTGTCAAGGATGATGCTTTAGTAGCTGATAATTTGAGTTAGAGAAGCTCATTAACTCAGCTTCTCTATTCTTTTCTATTCTTCTAAGGTATCTTTCCTGAATCTATTTCAGTTTCTTTTCTTCCATGTTCAATTCCATTGCCAAATTCAATATTTTCCCTAATTTCTCTTTGCTTCTTGTTATCTCCTTTTGCCATGGGTTTTTGTTGATTTGGTATTTCATTAATCCTTTTATCCATCCCTAATGGATTATCTTCATCCTTCTTCTAGTGGTCGCATCCTCTTCGGAGATCTCTTCAGAATCGCTCCCTTTCCATTTGTCATCCCCTAGGTGCCTAACCCCCTCTCACAAGGCTAGACCCTAGAGGATCCTGCCACAAATCATAAAATCTCGTTTCTACTTAATTATACCACTTCCTTGCTAGCTTCTTTTTTGCCGCAATTGATATATATATGGTTAGGATCTCTCCTTTATCCCTTTTATCATGGTCGGCAATAGAACCAAAATGTTAGCAAGAATGGGCACAGATTAGAGATCTAAGCCTAAGTTACTTGAATGTTGTATTGATACCCTAGTAGTAGAGATAAGAGGAAGATTAGAGCTTATGTGGTGAGTTATAGAAGGTTGTGGTAGGAAAGAACAAATAAAATTGATAATATAAGTCCATTAACATGCACATCATATATTACAACACATTAATCAAACCAACTTGCGGTATATTATATTCATCATATACAACTAATACAAAGTCCGTTTATTCATTAGTCTTCTATCTCTCATTATATCTCATATTTCATTACATATTTGTCCATCCATCTCATTCCTTCTTTATCTTACATCTATTTACACATTCTTCATTCTTCTCTATATTATCTATAAATCTTTCTATTCCTCTTGTTACATCGATTACATCTTCGAGCCTTACTTATACCTAAGTATAAGTATATCAAGGAGTGTGTCTCTTGTACATATTATGACCTTTGGATGTATTGGTGGTCGACTAGATATGTCACATCTCCCTTGCGGTGGATGTAGCTTGCTATAAAATAGGCTCTGTCCTGCCACCAATCCCACAACTCCCAATCATTTGTGGCTCCACCTTGAACTAGAAGGTAATGATTCCTACTTAGGCTCAACTTCATCATTAGCCATGATGTTATGCAATCCAACGCCACCTACTTTTGCTTCTACTACACCTTTCTTTGCTTGCCTCTCAAAATCATCAATCTCATCTTTTATAAACATGGGGTCCTCATGTTGTGCAGCCTAGTCCCTATATGGATCAATGTCATCCAAGTCAATTGTCTCATGACTACTTGAGCCCTTCATCTTTTTTGGAGTGAAGGTAAAGGCTATATTGCATGAAGACGAGGTCATTGAGGTGTTTTTGTGTTAACTTGTGCTTCTTCATGCGAATGGCATCAAATAAGCTCCAATCGAGCTCACATCTAGAAGTGCTACAAGGTTGGGACAAAATTTTGAGGGCTAACTTTTGAAGATTTGGGGTTTTTCAACCCCAATATTTCCACCAAGCTAGCTGCAAATGAGACATTCACAAGTTCATATGTAAGCAATAACTACACACCTATCTTACACCAAGTTTCCAGGATAGGGATGGCAAGGGATGAGGGGATGCATTTCCGGGACATTTTTTGGGAGGCCATTTTTAGGGGATGACAAGGGAAGACAATTAAAAAATAAGGAAAATTAAAAAATATAGAAAATTTCAAATATTCATATGATAACATTGATAAGGCATTTATCATATACATTATAGAACCTTAATAAATAGCATTGGAGTTGAATTGAGATTTCACATGAGAGTCGACAAACAAATTAACAAAATTTAATTGCTTTCATTGTTGATGTGCATATATATTATATAAAAATTACAACAAATGCCCAAAGGCTGCAAGTTTCAACTACAAAATGACAAAAACATAGAAAATATGCAATTGTCTCTAATCAACATCCGGTAACATTGCATCAAAATCAGACTGTGAGGTCGAGTCATTGCCACTATGAGGGGCTGCCTCATCCAATGGAACCCCAACCAGTCCCTTTTATGCCTCCTCCTCATCAACCTATGTGGCATCTTCGGGATAAACATCCTGTGTGGTTAGAGTTTGATGATACTTAGGAGTCTCTCGATCTTGAAGTTGCAAGGCACTATGCACAACCACTAACTCAACTCAAGACTCTACAAGTCTTTCAAGGGACTTGGAGAATCCTAATACTATGGTGATAGTATGATACTTATTAGAGGGTAGAACCATTCCAACCACACATAACATCGAAGTAGCCTATTTGGATGTTGGGAAACATGTATAGTAGCTGATGAGCCGTCTTACTCAACGATTTAGATGGAGAAAGTCATAAAGATCTTGTACCTTCGTTGACATAATTAAATTGTTCTATTTTATTGCACATTTCGTAAAACATCTTTTGTGAGATGTAGCCATTGTTTGGTCAACTATTTTGCAACCAAGTGGATAAAATTTCCATCTTG
Source organism: Cunninghamia lanceolata (assembly GCA_027924645.1). NCBI lineage: Eukaryota > Viridiplantae > Streptophyta > Pinopsida > Cupressales > Cupressaceae > Cunninghamia > Cunninghamia lanceolata. The sequence goes on along the minus strand of BSBN01000472.1, from coordinate 17,357,840 downwards.
TGAGTTTCTTGAATAGATCCCAACTCTTAATAGATGGCAAATCTGAAGCTAAGAAGTGTCTAACATGTTCCTCTCACTTTATTAAATGCCTGGTCTTAATTATGTAATTTGGCTTCCATGATATTATGAGCACCATTCAAATATTGTTCTCAGAAATATAAATACAAACTATGGAGCCCTGGATCTAGTTTTTAAGCATTAATTGTACCATACAGTTTAGAAATATGTTTCTCCCACATTTAGGTTGGTTGTGCTAGTATAGGAACAATTATGCACATTGTCAATGTTTCACATCAAAATGTAAAAGAGGTGAGCTAGAACCTCCCTTGGGTGTTGAAAGTTGAAACCATTCAAGATTAGATTGGGAGCTTGGCAATGTAGAAGCCTTTCATGTGATATGGTTGAATTCCATCTCTACTCTTTTCAACTATACTTTGATTTCAGTTTGTAAACCCCTTATTAGTAGATGATAGTGTTGTACCCATATGAAATGTTTTGTCATGTGTCAAGTTTCAAGCTAAAACTTTGTCGTTTTCTCAAGTGCAAGTCAAGTTTCGAAAATTGTCTTGTGTGTAGGTGCCATTTTTGTCATCCTTTTCTATGTCTTTCTAGGAGCAATTGAAAGAAGCTTTAGAATGCATTCATCACAACAGAAAAATAAGTCTAATGGTGAAGGTTCTTTGAAGCATAAAGATTGCACTCAATATGTTAAAGTTGACTAGATGATGGGAAAATATGAAGTTTTTTTTTTTTAATTGTGTTTTTTTTCTTTAAATGAGTGTTTTGTGTGCTGGGCTATAGCCATCCCCTAACAAAATTTTGTCATATCAGAAACATTTCCTAGATTCTTTAAAATTTTGGGGGGGGGGGCGGGGTGGGGGGGGGGGGGGGGGGTGGGGTTGTTTCCTACCTATCCTTGATTCCCCAAAATGTCCCCTATAGGGGGCAGGTCACAAATATTTTGTTACCAGGTGCTTGGGTGGTTCTCCCTTAGATAACTAGTGGTAAAGAGAAGAGCCTCCCCTCAACATGCTTGTATTTCTACAACTCTTCAATAATCATGTCCTTGACATCAACCTTAGGTGACATCCTCTCAATGCATATTGAGAGGCCCTCCATAACCACCCCATCGGCATCCTTGAAGTCATTTGTGAAGAACAATTTGGGGTTGAGGTAGTATGCTATTGCATAAATGGGTTGGTGGAGTTTATTGTTCCACCTTTGATCCATAATGTTCCAAATAGGTTCAAATTTTCATCAACCTCTCTTGCAATAGTTTTGGATGGCCTTCTTGGCCCCATTCATGGCCTCATATAGTACACCATTGGATTTTTCTACCCATCCACCAAGCACAAAACCCTAACTAAAGCCTCTAGCACTTGCAAACAAGTTGAAGTTGCAATTAAAAATAAAGCTTAAAAAAATTGAACAATATTTAGTAATTACAATTTAGAAAAAGTGAAATTAAAGGATACAATTTTTAAAATTTAAATAGAAGTTTGAAGTTAACTTGATGATCTCATTAGCACTCTTCACAAAGACATCATCAAAAATTGTCTTTATGACCCTCTTTCCACCTGTTTTCTTCAAATAAGAAGAATCCACTAATTGTTAGCTCACACATATTTGCTTCAAAGGTGTTAGCAAACCATAAATGCTTTGTAAGGTGAGCAAGTCACAAACTGTGTGGCACCCACTCATACAAGCTCCTTCCCCTTGGCGTGATCTCTCATCAATCTAAGAACTCAAGGGTGATTATAGTTGTATTTGGTGATATTCTCAACATCTTTCACCATAGATTCCCACCAATCAAGTTTGCCTATTTCCTCAAGAAAAATATCAAGGCAATGGGTAGTGTAAGAGGTCCAAAACAATGTTGGGTGCCTCTTCTCAAGTAGTCTCCCTGCTGCCACATATGCTGCTGCATAATTTGGACCACATATTTTATACCAACCTCTAATACAACCTCCAACATTAAAAATAGATTCTCAACATTTTGACTTTGCTTGAGCCATTGATGGACCCTAAGAATACCATCTCACCATTTGAAACCATTAGAAAGTTGACGAATGTGCAATTCCTTTCATCTATCCACCCATTCAATAATATGGTGCATCGATACTTGCACGGTTGCACCAATATTTCATTTGCTCTTCCACAATTGTCTCTGCATTTGTCACTACTTTTCAGAGTAACATCCCACTTAAGTTGTGTGGACTAGGAGCCTTGAACTCTTTCCTTGCAATTGACAAGGCTATGACCAAAGTCTCTTAATATGGGCTTCTTGCCATGTTGAATGGAAGCTTGTTGTAGTACCAAAAATTTGCACACATTGTGCTTGCTTCATCACACTTCTCCTTGTTCCAATCTATACCTTCAAAAGAAGGCTCCAATCTTAGCATGTTCCATGGAATGAAAAATCTTTGTGATTGCATTTGGCTAGAGCCCAATGAAGTGGATGTACCGCAAATTCATGGACCACATGTGGAACCCACAATCTCTATCATATCTACCTTTGATTCTTGTGTCATGTTGGGATTCATCATTGCTGCAATGGTTGGGGATGTCCTCATCCTCTATTTTTTTTTTGGCTCTATCAATGTACAACCTCCGGTTCAATGTTTGGACACAATTTGACTTTGTGGCTAATAATTCCTGCAAAGTGGTATATGAGGCTATTGATGCCTCCATTCATCTTCAATCCACAATAGTTGCAAATGATTGATCATGTAGTCAATCCTGCGACACCATGCTTCCAAGTGGCTTCCTTGTCGCCAACACTTACACTCCCAATTGCTTATCTCATTGGATACAAATTGCAAACCTTGGCTTTGAAAAAATAAATAAAAAATAAAAATTTGAATGTAGAACCCCTAGATTAATTAGAATGTGAAATATGAGTGAACATGTACGGGAAGAATTTGGAAATGTAAAAGAAATCTGGTAAAACTTGGAAAAAAATTTAAAAAAATTTGAAACTTTGAAAATTGCCAAAATCTCACTTTCACAATTGCCTTGAATTGCCACAAGCAAAGCTCAAAGGAGATCAAATGTGGTGTGAGTGAGAAGTGAGGTTGATTAGGGTTTAAAAAGACAAATTTCAGCATTTTTTTTGGTTTTTGTCATGTTTCCCCACGGCCCACATTGTAGATGCGGCGGTGAGTCCTAGGCATGGACTCCCCAAGTAGCCACGAATACTCATGGCAAGTTCGTGTTTGCGACTCACACCGACTCAACTGTGAGTTTGTGGGCAAGTTTCACGACTTACATTTCGACTTATGAATACTTGTGGTTTTTGCAGGTACTTGGTGAGTATTTGAACTATGATTTAAGGTATTGAAAGGCTCTTGGATGAAACAATGTTGTCAAACAAAAATTTATTAAAGTCCGCAAGCAAGAGAGGGCCCTCAATCCACTTCACATTATTCCAAGCCTCTGAGTTAATGAAAGGATCCATCAATCTAGGGGGGGTATCCTAGAAGAGACTTTGTCAGAAAGGAATAATTTCTCCTATGGGATCCAAGAATCTTGAATTCATTCTTAAGCTCCTCCCAAGAAAGGAGATGGCCTTGTCTAAACACATTTGCAAAGCATTGAAAATATTTAGCAAACCATGATCTAGCTAAACAACCTCTAATAATAGACAATGAGGAATTCTTCTAGGTAAGATTCCACCAAAGAGATCTTAAACCCTATTAGTTGTTTCCCCCTTCAAGAAGACTTTGTGCCCAACCGAAATATGCCTAACTGACTTGCAAGCCCTCTAAATACTCCCAAAGATAGGAGAACTAATAGGCTTAATTGGAGAGTATCCAAAGAACAGATCAAGGGGATGAAGCCCCTTCCAGTCTCTCTTCTTGTTAGGAACACCTCCATTGATATTCTTTCTACTAATATGTTCCAAGGTTCCTCTCCCACAAAAGCTCTAAGAATCCACTTGACTGCCAAGACAATTCCCTAAAGCTTAAGATTCTTGAGACCTATACCACCCAGCTTCTATGGAAGACCACCAATTCTAGGCCACACCGTGCTTTTTTTAATTCCCTTTGCCATTGGACCATAAAAAATCCCTATCTTATGTGTCTTCTCAACATGAGAATTACAAAACAACCAAGTAGAGGCATAGTAAATAGTATATGAAGAGAACACTTTTTGACGATGGTTACCTTAGGGAAACCAACTTCGGTAATTTATGCAATTCTTTACCTTATATCTGTCCCCAATATGAGAGATGGAAGGAAGTCAGACTACCACCAATGAATAATGGGATATTCTTCCCATGCTATCTTAGATTTCCTTCTTAAATTCAGCCACAAGATTACAACCTATCAAGTACAAGCAAAAGTTGAGGCTGTTAGATGCCCTCAATAACAGAGGTTCAAGACAACAATATTTTGAATCCCTCTCAAACTGCTAACATGAGATAACATTGGAAAGATAAGCATATGGAAGAGAGGATAAATCACAACATGACATTGCCCAAAGAGTGCATATAGGTAGGAAGAAATTGTACCACAGAAAGCATAATTACAGCAAAGGGAAAAGCAGAAAGAAGACTGCCGTTAGAGGCCAAGGTACCAGGCAGAGTGAGCATTTCCTGCATTATGAGGTAGTGAAGCAGTGACACAGAAAATGCAAGGGAAGGCTTGTCAAAAATATTACATTGCAAACAAAGGACTGTAGAAGTCAACACTGGAAGGAAGCATAATTATAAATTAGGTTTTACATGCATATTGTAACATGTTTAGTACAACGATTATATATGTTTAATTTGATTTTTATAAGTGGTGGGGTATGTAAATTCAAACTGGCAACACTACTTTGTCAGAATGCTATAATGAGTTGCTAAGAAATTTTTAAACTCTTGTTGGAGTTGAGTGAAAAATGGAAGATCAAGGATTTTGAGTTATGGGGAGAAAAGGATTCACTGTACTTTTATATGCTTATGTGAGATGAAAAATTTAAAGCATGAGTTCCATGAAAATGTAAATTATTAGCTTATTGTGAGTATTCTTGATGATGTTAATATATGTAAATTTCAAACCTGACACTCACAAATAAAAATATTTATCCTCTGTGAACCAAACATACAATTGAAAGTTAAGATCAAAATTGCATCAGTTGAAATGCATGATAACCACCTTTATACATCATAGTTATCATAGTGTTAAAGACAATGGGAGTAGATTTTCTTCAAAATTAGACAGACAAGATGGCTCAGAGTGGGTGTTATTCTGGCAGCGGATAATTTATTAAATAAAAAACTGCTATGAGAAACTGTAATCATAACTTAAAAATAATACGAAGGAGAAACCACAATCCAAATATTTGCCATTGTTGTATTGCCTGCTTTTGTTGGTACTATGGTAGTTTTAGAGGTTGCCAAGCCAGAGGTGATGGTCCATGCATGCAAAAACATGGTGGTGAGATCCAACAGTCTTCTTAATTACCTCTGATGGAGCTGCCATTCCTCACCGCTAACCCAATGCCATATTTCACAAGGCCCCTTAAAATATTTCCACTTCTTATGATGATTGATGCTCTTGAAATCTTCCATACTAACTCAACCTTCTGGAATCAACATCCTTGTTGGTTTCTACACCTTGTTACCTGATTATTTAACCCACTTGAAGATGATTGAATCAAAATATGTAGTAAAACAACAAACTTCACTTAGTCTGGTCTTCAACAGCCGGTTATCTACATTTATTCCGTCTTCTAGACTCAGTGATATTCTTAAAATCAACCTTGAAAATAAGGTTGATAGGATTGCTTTAGAGTGTCAGTTTGATAGCCAACAAGGTATCCATCCCTCTGACAATATTGTTCAAATTCCTTTCCAAGATGTAGAATGTAATTGAGACAGTTTGCTTGTGATCCCATATGCTCTCAACATACTCTGAGGCTGGGTCCCTCTAGAAACATTGCAAAAAGTCAAACTTAAAGAATTTTATGAAATAATCCATTTGTGACATGCAGCAGGCACAGGCTGATCATACCTCCCACCCACTGGTTGGGCGGGCCTAAACAAGGCCTACTGGATTGTTTTGCAGACTTGGCCAGACTCACTGAGTTTGGTTGAGTCTAGGTCAAATTTTTCATGTTTTGTAAACTGTTTTTATGTCATACTTTTCTAAAAGTGCCAAGTCCATGCCAAGTTTCTACTTCAGTTTTTGTGCGGGGTCTGAGTCCAAGCCAAAAATCAGCTTCCTGAGTCTGGTAACTGTGCTCCCACCAGGAGCACTTTACCTTTGTCTTATTTTACTTAATGTTTGCATTTCCAGTAATAAGAAACATTCGTTCAATGAAACTTTTTGTTCTGCTTTATTTATTAATGCAGTTTTTAATCTTTGCCAATTCTTATCTTTGAGGAGAGCAATCTTGGCCTATATAGATAGTAAGATTGATTGCTTTTGGCGGTCCCAGCAATCATTTAAATGCCCACCCTGAAAGTTGGTCAGCTTTTGTATATATTGTCTCAAGTCCTTAGAGTCTTTGTCATCCTTTTTTTCTCTTTAAGTTCTCTTGGTCTTTGTTTTGGAGCTGTTAATATGAATTGAACATGATATTTACACAGCTTATTGATATCATCCCTATGTCTTGTCCAAATTAGGGTTTTGGTTGTTGCGATTTTTTTGTTCTTTTAATACAAATTTCTCTATTTTATGATTTATCAAAAAAGTTAATACAGTTTTTGTCTAGATTTCCCCTGAGACAATGCAAAATGAGCTTTGCGCGTTTGATAATCTTGTGCTTTTTGGCATTTTCCTAAGACCACTTGTGCAGTTTCTATCTTATTCTTCCTTTATTGATGAGAGGTTTGATATATAAATTATTTATTTTAAGTAGGCTTCCTTTAAATTTCACTGCCATTATGAATTTGTAAGGTAAATGTTTTGATTTATTATGTATTCATGAATTGTAAACCAGGTCCCAGATATCCTGGACAATGCATATGTAATAGTGGAATATGACAATGGATCCCGTGCTATGCTTGATCTCTGTATGTTTGCTGAGGGTGGTAAAAATGAACAGGAGATTTGTGCAGTTGGTGACATTGGGAAGGTATTAATGCATTTTGAATCCTCTGAATTCGTTGGATTTAACATGATGCCACATTGATGTTTGTTTTAATGGTATTCCTTTTGAAAAGTCATAGATAAGGATGATATGTAGATGTTTCAAATTACAATGCAATTATCTTGATTTTTCTGTGCAAGATGTTTTGGATAACATTGCAAGTATTATATTTTCGATTGCAGGGTGAGGCTTTGGTGTCAGAGAGTATTGTGCGTATTGGTACCCGGACTGCTGGACAAGCAGGAGTCCAAACGATGGAGGTTCATGATGACAGAGTAAAGTAAGCATATTGAAATTCTATAAATATAGTAGCTTGATCAGATGAATAACGTGAACAGATGTTAAAATTAAATAAACAAAGCAATGACATAGGATACAACTTTCTAAGTATCATATCCTGTTCACAATTTACATAAGCACTCCAAAACATCCCTTTCTTTCATATGAGACGGGGATTCAAATATGCCAAATAAAAACACAATGAGGAAATACATGGCCAACAATCCAAATTTGATAGCTGGTTCTGGTCAAAGTGCTTATGGTAATGGCCCTAATTTTTCGCTAAGCATTATTAATAAATATGGTTGTTTTGGTGGGTTTCATTTAGTATATAGCTTATCATAGAAGACTTCTAATTATTTTCACTTATCGTAGTATCTTTTGGGTTTTTCAGGTACAAGGGACTTCATCATGGTTCTAGTTATTTGGAACACCTTGAATTTCTAGCTGCTGTTAGGAGAAAACGCAACAAAGCATCTATTCTCAGCTTGCAAGAAGGTCTGATATCTGTAGCTGTTGGTGTTGCGGCTCAGCTTTCCATTGAAACAGGACGATTTGTCACAATAAAGGAAGTTCTTGAAGAAAAAGGCCATTGATTTCTTTTGAAGAAGTGCATCTTATATTACACAGAGAACAAATGATTTACATCAGCTGAGCATTATGATAATAATGAAAACCTGTCCTTTAGAAACCACTCAATCTTAGCTTGCATAATAAAAGCTAAGTATTGGCTAATAAATTGCAACTTCCCTGACCATCCAAGGATCCCCTAGAAGAGACCCTCACCAAGAGAACAGGTCAATTAAGAGAAAATTGAATTCAGTTCGTAACCATCCCCAAAATGCTCTTTACTGCTAGAATATTTATGATATTCAATGTCTTGCTTCATTATGGTTTAATATAAAAATTAATCATTCTAATTCCAGCAATTACACTTAGTAGAGTCTTTTTCCTTTTTTCAATCCAAACGTAGGCCTTGGGGTGATACCCCCTGGTTAAAGTGTTAGCATCCTTCTCTCATGTATTAACATGGAGGTACTTGTGTCCTGTGTGGGTGCCCTTGTCTTGTGATTATTTCCAATACAAATTTTCCAAAAATTATAATCTCCAACAAAATGTAGGGGCATCTTCCTTATTGAAGATTTTGCTTGTACTTGGCAAATCAATCAATAACTGAAGTTAAAATTTTTCCTTACAGTTTGAGAAGGAACAGATTCACCAATGCAAACAATTTTCATATACTAATATGTGTATATATAAATAAATAAAAAATCATATACTAAAAATAAATAAAAAATCATATACTAACATTTTAGTTGAATCACTTGTACTCTAAAACATCTTAGAAAATGAAAATGGATGATCAGCTTTACATTATAACTTTTTTTTTTTATACAGATGAATCAGCACTAACCGAGACCTCATTTACGAAGTCCTAATAATGCGGCCAAGTTTAATGTTAATTTAGAAAACACTAAAGTGGTTAATATTTCCAAGACCTACATCTACACAATCTTTTAATATTCTACTGAAATTGATACTTCCAATTATATTTGCAAACAACAAATTTCCTCAATGAAACAACCTAATTCTTAGGATATCATGAGTTGTTATCACCTTCACATATATAGTAGTACTAGTTGTACCAAATACATAGCTAGTGAATACGATAAGAAATTGAATTTTACACAGCAATTGAAATCTAGTTCACCATTGTTGGATGTTAAACATGGAGATAGTCAAATGGAGCCATGGACCACCTCAATTACGGTAAGATTGAAATACAGCGCTCTGGAGCCTTATTTACCTAAACACAGAAATAAGTTTGGACTCAAGATATTTCAATTCCCCATGGTTCGTAGTAAATAAGAAAGATTGTCTTTTGGTTGGGGGAAGAAACCATTAAAATTTAATTTAGTTTTAAGTGCAAACACATTTTTTTTTAATTATTGGATACTTTTTTAGTATATTATATTTAATCTCAAGCTTTAAAAAGTATATACATAAGGCTAACAATAAAAAGGTGGTCAGTTGGCATATATGATTCAAAATTATCAAATGAATTTAAAATGCAACATGCAAACACTTAAGCATAAGTAATAATCTCATGGGGTGGAAGTGAAGGATTCATGTCTTGAAACCACACAATGGGAATGCTCAGGTGCCTCCCAACCATCATACTAATCTTGCATGGCCAGGGGGAGGGCACCCCACCTTGGTGGCAGAGTAATAACTTTTGTACTAGTGCCACTGTATCTCAGCCTAGAAGCTTTTCCATGTGGAGATGCTAACCAACCTCCCTGCTATAGGAGGCTGAGATAAATAGCCTTGACTGCAAGAGTGGCTCCACTTATGCAGAGCAAGAGGAGTGATTTTAGTCGGGAGGAACTTTGCTCATAATAAAAGGGTGCTGCCCCACAATGATTAAGCAAATCATGTAAATACTAGAATTCCAAAGCAACTTTTCCAGCCTAGGCTTGTATTTGTAAGTACAGAGAGGAAACCACATTTGCTTTTTAGTGAGAGAGAAATTACAATCAATCTTATCATCAGAAAAAACAGCTTTGTTACTTCCAAAGTTGAAAAAGAAAAACATCTCTAAAGAAGTTCCAAAGTCTAGTGATAAAAGTAGGATGGGGGGCTGTATCCCCAAAAGAGCAGTTCTCTAAGAAAAAAAAATGATGGAAATAGAGAAAACATGGCGTGGATCTATTTCTAGGCTTACTGAGCAGGGTGACAAGTCCAAAAGATGTGTTTGAAAGTCTCAAATCATTGACAAGGTGGACCCTTGGGATGTGCAACATCTAGGTGAACCAACTTTTCTCTTAAGGGCAACCCTTGATAATATCAGCACCAAAGAAAATGAACAATTTTGGGATCTAGTATTGCCTACTAAATTATTTGACGTCTAAACAAGTGAGTGTGGGGAGAGGAATGGAGGCCCCAACATTGATTCAACTTATTAAGAGTCGTGGAGAAAGGACCGAGAACTCTATACAGACAACTCAACGTAAAATTCCTAAAAGCAATATCACAATTCCATTGTTAGTCTTTCCACCAAGCTCTAGGATGTTAAAGCCCTAACTTGTGAAGCATAACCCAAGGATAAGCTCTTGTATGTGAAGAATGAAAGGCAAATCCAAAGCAACAAGATGAAACTTCCATTGTAGTGCAAGACACAGGGTCCAATCTCTAAAAGAGGTGAGATACGTAATGGTGCAAATGTCTTTGCAAAATAGTCTAAGAGCTTTGATTGCAAGAGTAACCACCAAATGCGAATTAGAGTTGTTGATAGGGGACAACCACAAGTTGTGGTCATTGAAGGAAAGCCCACTTTTTTGAACCCATCATCAACCCACTTGAGGGAGGGTTTCATTGTTTCAAATGATTTCCAGATGCTTTGAGCAACAAAGGAACCTCAAATCTCAATTGGCACATTAGTGATGAGAAGAGAATGGAAGCCAATTCCTTTCCAACGCTGTTTGTTGTAAAGTGCTCTAGCTTCAATATAATGTTTGAGAAGGATCTTGCAGACCTTTGAGTCTTTAATGGCACAAATAATCCACTTAGCACATAGCATAATACTTTGCCTATGCACATCAATAATGCCCATTTGTCTTATGGTAGGCAACCAATGTACCACACCACCCTATGGAAATCTTAGAATTGTTTGCCATTAGCCCAAAGGAAATCTCATAGAAGCTTCAGGAACCGAGTAGGATGAATAGTAGACATGCATAACAAGGAGGGCATAGTACAAATTTGGAACTTTCTTGTGAGAAAAAGTAGCTTGGACACTTAAAAGGAGATCTTTTTTAATTCAATGGAGCACATACTTCCAAAGAGTGGCAAACATGCTCTCAAAAGCAAAGGGAATTCCTAGAAATTTGAGCATCGCCCCTTTATCAATCAATTTCCATTGCCTATCGAGATAAGCATGGGGAAAGGGCTTTGTTTGTAACACTAGGTTTTGTTCCACTATAAGTTGGATCTTGAAGCAAGACAACAATTGTCTAGGCATGATATAGCTTTTGAGAAGGACTCTTGGTGCTTCGCCAACAAAGACCTTTGTAAATGATGAAGTTTTATCCAATATAATAACAATCATGCAATTTCATTTTTGATCTTGTGTTATCTATTTGATCTACATGGTAAACTTGTGGGATTGATTCCAACAAGTGGTATTAGAGCCTTGACAATGGTTAGACATTGATACCAATAAATGGCCACATAGTGTTATTATGGGGGTTTTCAATAGAACCTTCCATGTAGATGTTGTACTTATCTAAGTTAGAAGAGAAAGAAGGTAAGACTGATAAAAACTATGAAAATAACAACAGAAATATCAGAAGCAAATAGAGATATTAACAACTATTGTTCACTACTTTTATTCATCAAGATGGAGATTGCATTTATAGAGATTATTACAGACTCATAACCAATTCCTACAATCCTAGAATCTAACTTGACACCTAACTAGAACTAACTGACAACACACTAACGACTATCGACACAACTTCAAATCTTATTGACAGCACTAAAAACTAATTGCCAACACTCACACTCATTCAGTTATTCATTACTCGAACACTCCCTCTTAATGAAGAATTGAATTTTCTTGGACATCTAGCATATCGTTACAACCAAGCATCCACTAAACTATCACAAGAGCAGACCATTGCCCCTTTTGAAACCTCAAGCACCTCTTCTCCTCCAACACCACAAATGGAGGCATGTCAAGGAACCCATACTTCCTCTGACAACCTTTTTTCTAAATGTGCTTTGATGATTCCAACATATCTATCATATTAAAAAATGCGCTGTCACTCAACAACTCAACTTTTTTTTTATTTGTTTGTAGTAGCAAAATAGATCTTTACCAGCCCCTTTTTCCACCCTTCTCACATTATACCTTGTGCTGCACAAAGAGGCAGTGCTCTGCTCCTACTAGAGAAGTGAACTCTCTTCTACATTGGAAAACAACATTAGCGCTTCATAGCCTACCCCCATCGTTGCTACCCTGAACGTAAGCCTCATTGAGGCCAATGACATCTATGGCCTTTGGATCGTCAATACTTTGTTGCACAATAAACTCCATTGACTTGTCCTCGGCTAAGCTGCGAAAGCTGTCGGCATGAAGGGACAATTGGTGAACAAATAGATCCTCACCACCGCCATTAGGTGTAATGAAACCATAATCCTTTTGCTTGATAAACAACTTGATAAAAAAACAAGGAAACGAAATCTTTAATAAAACAAACCACATACTTTGTTTTATATGGAAGCTATTGAGTGGCGGCTTCACACTGAAACAAACCCTTGTCAGCTTCCTCCTATGAGAAATAGAAAACTAAACTTCTGCACGACACTCATGTAATATCCCGTTCAAGGATAAAAGCTAAAAACTCTGAACTACAGATATAATATCAAACGTGACTCTATAATTGCCAATATACCAACATATGAACTCAGGATGCTATGATGATCTCAGTGACGATTCTTACATACGAAAAACATACTCTACAAATTGCCACAGAAATCACTATTCCTTATAAAATCTGAGATCTCTGCTGGTGGATGCAAACTGGTGCCCGAGATGTGTCTGGTGATTTCGTGGTATGTTGTTCGCTGCCCTGTATGAGTGTGATGCCTTTCTATTCCTGAATGAGCGCTGATTTTAAACTCCACAAAAATGCTGCGATGGTCTTCAAATGATAATTCTCAGGATGATGATATTGGTCGCTGCTGTTATGAAAGAAGATTTTGTTGCTTCCTTCAAACTCACGATATCTTCTAATACCAAGTGCCCAATTTATTTGAGACTCCGAATTGCATAGAAGCGATGAAATCTACAAATACCAATTTCTTTGTAATATCCCTTTTTATATTTTATATGAATTACCTCTGCCCGACGGTATTTAATGTGTAATGGTGGATTGGACTGGATCATTCGATGCCCATGGGAATGAAGGTCCGATCCTATTTAAAATCCATGAAGGGCTGCATCGAACCCAACAGACATAGCGATTGCCTTTTTAATAGTCTTTGCTGCCTAATCTTTATTAAGTGGGACAAACAGTTTATTAGAATTATTCCATTTAGTGTTTGTTTAACGATTATTTAAATGTGTAATGAGATCGGTGTCTCCTATAGAGGCCTGATCCTTATGGACTAGTTTATATGCAATATATATTTTATTATTATACATATCTATTATTACTTTAATATATGAACTATCTCATATATATATATATATATATTTTATTATTATATTTAAATTACTACTTTTGGATATCCTTCGTGCCTTATAAGGCTTGGCTTATATGGTATTAAATATATATTAAATATTTATATTATTAATATTTATATTTATATAATATATCTTGTAAATAATATATTATATATTATATTTTAATTATATTATTTATTAAATATTAGACATTAACAACACCACATTTTACGAAAGCGACTTCATCGTTTTTATCATAATGTTTAAATTTTTAATTTAACAATGTCTTAATATCGGGACATGACAACTCATACTACAACAAACTTTAAGATGCTCACATTTTCCTGGGCACTCCCATGATGGAGTTATGCCCAACTTAGCTGTGATACCATGATAAAGACTAAGAAAACAATAGTAGAAATATTAGAAGCAAAATAGAGATATTAACAACTAATGTTCACTGCTTTTATTCATCAAGATGGAGATTACATTTATAGAGATTACAAACTCATAACCAATTCCTACAATCCTAGAATCTAACTTGACACCTAAGTAAAACTAATTGACAACACACTAACGACTATTGACACAATTGCAACTCTTATTGACATCACTAAAAACTAACTACCAACATTCACACTCATTTAGTTATTCATTACTCTAACAAAAACTATGAACATTCTTCTCTTTGTAGCCCATTTCAACAATGACATTATGGACTATATATGAATCTAGAAGTTTCCTTGATGATGATGCCATTATCACCATATATTATTATTGTGCCTTTTTATTTGTAAAATTATCATAGAAGTTGAATACTATTTCTATGTTTATTTTTGGCAAGCCTCTACCTTTGATTGGTTTCTGATGGTCCTCGGTTTGGTGACAACTGTTGTATGTGGTGTTGGGTCCCAAAACCATAGGTCCAAAATCCTAAAGTGTATATTCACCTTCTAGGCTAGGGGTGTCATCAAGAAGGTGAGAAAGTGACTCATCAATAGAAAAAGGATGGTTGAGGGACAATTGATAGGAGTGGGTAATCTCCTCTTCACTTTGAGCTCAACTAAACTCAGGAGGGTGTTCTTATAAGTATACCTTAATAGGGTCTTAAAATAATCTAAATGAACTTTAATTGCAACAAAGAGTTGTACCCAATGAATTCTTGACTCCTATAGTTGTCACTAAGCCAAGACAAACTAATTGCATATGAAACCTCTAGTTGAGCTGATGGAAAGCATTCTTGCATAAAAACAAGATGCGGGTATGCACTTAAGATTTATTAGGATGAATACTTTGAAGGATTACTAATGATATTCCCTGGTTATAATGCAGAATCACAACACTGCATACAAGCTAGAACCTATTCCTAGAGTATTAATGAAAGATTTATTCATTTAGAGAGTTTGTTTGATCACCACTTCCAATATCGATGCCTATCCAGTGCGTAACAGAGTCTAGTTTACCAAAGGAAAACAAGGAAGCAGAATAAAGGATAGCACATTCAAGAGCATAAATGCATCAACCATGAAATACTAGATATATAAACATGCTTAAGAATTCATCATTATGCTACATAAATCCATGTGTAATCCAGAAATGACCATTACAAGGATAGTAATGTTTTAAAATGCTGTCACATTTATCAAATCCAATATTACAATTGTTGTCATATTTTGCCGTAGGCCAAAATAGCCCAAGGTTTCCCCTAAATCCTGCATTCCTTCCTTCAGAGAAATCCGATCTGAGACAACTTAAATGGAAGGAATTTTCCCCCAAAATCCTAAAATTTTTGAAGTGTTTTCTCCTTTGATGGATTGCCTTATCAGCAAAATGTGCATTTCACGAACATGTCAGTTCGCCGATAGGAGAATTTGCCGATGATGGAGGAAAGAGTTTTCAAATCGAGAACAAGGCAAAACTCAGCAGTTCGTGCACCTGATGGTTTACTGACGAGCATGTTCGTCGACAGGCCAAATCGTCGACTGAGAACAAGGCAAAAAGAAGAATATTAAGTGCTTGTTGGCAAACTCGGCAGTTCGTGAACCTGATGGTTTGTCGACGAGCAGGTTTGTCGACAGGCCAAATCGTCGATTGGGAACAAGGCAAAAGAAGAGTTGTTTTCTACGAAAGATCAAAGTAAAGGAATCGGCAAAATATGCATCTCGCGAACCTCTTGGTTCATCGATCAATAAGTTCATTGACTAGCAAACTTGCCGATAAAGGAAAGAAGACGAAGACAAAGATGAAGATGAAGAAAGGAAAATTAGCTAAAGGGACAGTTCGCAAACCAAGGAGTTCGCCGATGGGCGAAAAGGCTGACGAAGAGGAAAGATAAGCAGAGAGTTCAGGGTTTTGGCGGAACAGATAGTTTGCCGATTGGCAAAGGGGTCGATGAAGTGGAAGGAAGAACCCCACAAAAAAGCTAAGTCCAAAGTTTCCAGGCTTTTCCCTTGTATTTTCTGTCTTTTTCAGAGCTTCGGAGTTTCGGGGTTCTCTCTTCTGTCATGCCATTCCTGTCGGCTCAAACCAAGTATTTCGGATCTTGGAGGTCAGGGTGGCAATCTTACTTCTTCTTCCGAGCAGACAGTAAGCGGAAAGCCTGATCGTCGAAGTCCGAAGAAGCTCCAAAAGTTTATAAGTCTTTCAAGCGCCAGTGATCAAGAGGTTTCTCTTCCTCTTTCCTTTTTGTAGGCAGAAGGGTGAAGGCCTAATCTGCGAAACCCGATGGTTTCCCTTTGTTCCTTTCAGACTTTGGAGATCGGGGTTTCCTTCTTCACCCTTTTAGAGGCCGATTGCCTAGTGGAAGCCCGATTGATCGAGGCTCGAGTGTTTTGCCCTCCCTACTCCTTCCACTGTTTAGAATGCGATGGGATTGTTCAACGACCTTCCTGGCTGCCATTAATGCTTCTTCAGAGCACAATTGCTTGTGGAAATTGATTTCTCGCATCCCAATGCCACTATAGCTCCTTTTACATTAAATTTCTTATACCTAGGGCATGGGCGAGTGTTCTTCTTCAGCGGGTTTCTAGGGCAGAGCCATGTGGGTGCACACGGAGGACACAGAGGTGAATTTATTACATCATGGGCGACTGGTTTTCTTTGTTGACAACATAAGGATTGGACAATGATTTCTGTTGGCTACTCTGGATCATTTTCACAAGCAAAAGGCTCTTTTGCAGGTTTGAACCTTGTGGTTTTCTCCAAAACTGGGTAGATTTGATGGATTGTGCTCTCTTCTGAGCCTCTAATGTCTTTGTATCTATTCATCAATGAAGGAGAGTCTATCATTTTGTGTCTATTTCACACCTATAACGAGTTTGTCTTCTCTTTGTAATGGCTATTTAGTCTTTATGATCAATATAAGCTGATGTTTTACCTCTCTCATTGTTCTTAAACTATGTTTATTTGATAGATGCAAGCTATGTATTGTTGATAATACGGTCCCTTTCATAGTTTTATCTTTCTACCTTAATCTCTATTTGAACCTGCATGAGTCTGTGTGAGTTCTCATTCAGCGTTTGAGATCATTACTGTGCTATGTTAGTTGCAGCTGAACAAGCCAAATCTAGTGCATCATCTCCCATTCTCTTTTCTATATTCCTTCTTCCCCTTTTCCTTGGTGATCAATAGCATAGGTTTAGTTATTTTTCTCTGAACCTTAAGTTTAGAATGAGGAATCAACCTTCTCTGGAGGTTTGATCTCATTTGCAAGGTCCCACACCTTGAGATAAGTCCCATTGTATCATTGGAATGTTTGAACAGGCTTCAAGCAGGGTGCAATTCCAAGTGATAATAGTTTCTGGCACGCCCGGTGGGACCCTCTACTCTAAGTGAGAGCTGAAATGAGAAGATTTAGTGTTGTTCTTAGTTCATGTGCAATTGTGAAAGCATTTAACAAGCACCATGGCGACTCTGTTGAACAAATCTACTGGTGCAGCCACTTCAAGTGCTTAAAGCTTCATCAAAGATCAGAGTTCAGTGATGCCCTTGGTCTTTCCCAGCCTTTAGGGTTCTCAAAATCACCTAGCGACTCTCTTCTGGTATGTTCACAGACTTCAAAAGCAGACCTATTAACCCTTATTTTCAAAAAGGATTTACTACATCTCTGCTTTTTAATGCACTAAACTGTCAAATTTTTATGGGAATTATGGTTATTCCCCTCCACCCTGCCAAAATTCAATCTATACACCTCCTTACCAACAGTATCAGGCTCAAAATGCCCCTGTTTTTATGCCATATACACCCGCTACAGAAGGTTATCAACATCCTCATGATGCTTACCTCCCATCCACCCCTACTCAGTCTTCTTGG
The DNA here is from genome assembly GCA_027924645.1 of Cunninghamia lanceolata. NCBI lineage: Eukaryota > Viridiplantae > Streptophyta > Pinopsida > Cupressales > Cupressaceae > Cunninghamia > Cunninghamia lanceolata. Next base: position 17,339,941 of record BSBN01000472.1, on the reverse strand, counting down.
TAGTCTAATAATGCTTATTGTCAACCCCAAGAAGACTACCTTGCTCCTAATCAATATGACTACCCTTCTAGTCAATCCCAAAATGTTGACAACATGGATGTTGATGAGTTCAATGGTCTCACGGACATGCTTCTATAGCTTAAGGTACATTTGGATGATATTAAAAGAAAGATGGGGTATAATCAACCTCAACGAGACTGTAGTCTTAACATCAGAAGCATTAGTAATCTGAAGGAGGTGATTCTAGGCTACCAAAGAGAGTGGGATGAGGTTCAAGGAATGCTGGAGTATAACCAACATCAAGAGGAACCTGCTTATCAGGCCCATCTTCAACAACAACAGATGGAGGCAAAGGAAAGAGCTTATCGAGAGCAACTTTCTATGCAGCTTGCAACCTTATCAGAGGAGCAGTTAAGGCAATTGCTTGCCCAGATGCAAAGATGAGAAGCCCTTACAGTCCCCATTCCATGTCAGCACTCTTGTCTTAGCACTAGCTCGCTCTTAAAAGATAGACTAGTTGTTTGGCGAGATAGTGGGTTCTATGAATCGGAAAGGGGGTGTTTGCTGTAGCTGATGAAGAACTCCTTGTTGATAATAAACCCTCATGCACTATTACAACTAAAAAATTAGACCTATTGCAAGAAGTTAAGCCAGATCTTCAACAATAGCAGTGCATTGAGAACAAGGTTAGTGCTAATCTAGGTGCAGGGTTGAGCCCTATGAACTTTTGTTCATTTAAGAAGTTTTCCCATGCTTTGAACAAGATGAATGAAACCAAAATGCAGACAAAGTATGGTGAAAAGGTCCAGTTGCAAAGGCAGCTCGAACAACGCCCAATAGAGTTGCAGTCAATTGATGAAGGCGTTGTGGAAGAGGTTGCAAAGGAAATTGCTCCAAAAGAGGTTGCTGACACCACCCTATTTCATGAACTGCCTAGTTACATTGAAGATGAAGAAGGCATGCAAATGCCAACATTAGTTGTAATTTTGAAACAACGTGAAGATGTTGAAGGCCATGGTGAGTTGTTGGCATGTGCAAACAAGTGTGGGAATGAATTCTCAGCTCAAGAAGAAAAGAGTGAGGGAAGCCCTATACTGAAAAATGCAAAGGCTGACAATACAGACCTGTTTGAGGAGCTCCCATTTTTATAGAAGATAACGACATGGAGATTGAGCATGGGCAAGAACAAATTGAATATTTGTTCTTAATTATCCAGTAGGGATATCGGCTTTGTGGTGGAGGAAATTTCACCATTGAGCATGTTCAGGGCTCATTTTCAGAGCCTATTTCAGATGGCCTCCCTGAACAGCATGAGCACAAGGTGGAGGCAGCCATATTTTCAAATGAGCCACAAGAGCCAGAGCTTTCAGACCAGCAAGCGGAGAAAGAAACAAAGCAGAGGCATGAGATCAACTCTATTGATTTGCATGTCACTTCAAGGGGATGTCCTATCAGACATCTAGCCTGGCTGGAGTTAGACTGTGAAGAGTCACCACTTGTCATGCTTACTTCTGAGCACGAAGTTGAGAATCAAAATAAGCGAGATCAGCCCATTTATCCACTTCCCAGCAGCTACATTCCCAATTAGTTCAAGTGGGTGAGTGAGTTTGTTCCCATTCTTAGGGAAGTGTTTTGCCAATTTGTTGAATACCCATCCCTCCCCCACCTCCTGTTAACTGCCTACAAGCATGTGAAGCACTATAAATTGGTAAGGAAGAGCAGTTATTTTGAAAAACTAGTTAATGGCTTTAAGTCAGCTTCTCGGTTGGTTAGTTTAGGTTTAGGGTAGGTTTGTTTTGTGTAGTTTTCCTTTCCTCCAAGTGCTCTTGCACAAGCTACATCCTCATTAGAAGGTTATTTGCCTTGTTTGTTTTGTGTGTTTTGTGTTCCTTTTTTTTTGGAGGCATATTCAGTTTTATATTGGTCTAGCCCACCCCTATTCAGTTGTTGCAGTCCCCTTCGACTCTGTGCCCAATGGATTGATAAGGCCACTAGTTCTCCTTGTGTTTAGCAGGAAAACACCCCTGCATAGTAGCCAAAATGTTGTCCTATTTTGCCATAGTCCAAAATAGCCCAAGGATTCCCCTAAATCCTCCATTCCTTCCTTAAGAGAAATCTGATTTGAGACACCTTAAATGGAAGGAATTTTCCTCCCAAAATCCTAAAATTTTCCAAGTGTTTTCTCCTTTGATGGTTTGCCTTATCGGCAAAATGTGCATTTCGCAAACCTGTCGGTTCGTCGATCAACAAGTTCACTGATAGGAGAATTTTCCAATGATGGAGGGAAGATTTTCAAATTGAGAACCAGGCAAAAAGAAGAATATTAAGTGCTTGTTGGCAAACTCGGCAGTTTGTGAACCTGATGGTTTGCCGACGGGCAGGTTCACCGACAGGCCAAATCATCGATTGAGAACAAGGCAAAAAGAAGAATATTAAGTGCTTGTCGGCAAACTCGGTAGTTCGTGAACCTGATGGTTTGCCGATGGATAGGTCCGTCGACATGCCAAATCATTGATTGGGAACAAGGCAAAAGAAGAGTTGTTTTCTAAGGAAGATCAAAGTAAAGGAATCGACAAAATATGCATTTCACGAACCTCTTGGTTCATCGATTGGCAAGTTCGTTGACTGGTGAACTTGTCGATAAAGGAAAGAAGATGAAGACGAAGACGAAGATGAAGAAAGGAAAATCAGCTAAAGGGACAATTCGCGAACCAAGGAGTTCGTCGATGGGTGAATAGGTCGACGAAGAGGAAAGATAAGAAGAGAGTTTGGGCTTTTAGTAGAACAAATAGTTCGCCGATTGGCAAAGGGGTCGATGAAGTACAAGGAAGAAGCCCACAAAAAAGCTAAGTCCAAAGTTTCCTGGCTTTTCCCTTGTATTTTCTACCTTTTTCGAAGGTTTAGAGTTTTGGGGTTCTCTCTTCCGTCATGCCATTCCTGTCGGCTCAAACTTTGCCTTGATATTTCATAAATTGCCCAAGTGTTTCGGGTCTCAAAGGTCGAGGTGGTGGTCTTCCTTCTTTCGAGCAGGCAGTAAGCAAAAAGCCCGATCGCCGAAGTCCGACGAAGCTCCAAAAATTTATAAGTCTTTCAAGCGTCAGAGATCGGGAGGTTTCTCTTCCTCTTTCCTTTTTGTAGGCAAAAGGGTGAAGGCCCGATCCCTGAAACCTGATGGTTTCCCTTTGTTCCTTTTAGACTTTAGAGATCAGGGTTTCCTTCTTCACCCTTTCAGAGGTTGATTGCCTGGTGAAAGCCCGATTGTCGGGGCCCGAGTGTTTTGCCCTCCCTGCTCCTTCCACTATTCAGAATGTGATGGGATTGTTCAACGACCTTCTTGGCCGCCATTAATGCTTCTTCAGAGCCCGATTGCTTGTGTAAACTAATTTCCCATGCCCCAATGCCACTGTAGCTCCTTTTGCATTAAATTTCTTGTACCTAGGGCATGGGTGGGTGTTCTTCAGCGGGTTTCTAGGGCAGAGCCATGTGGGCGCACGCCAAGGACACATAGGTGAATTTATTGCAGCATGGGCTACTGGTTTTATGATTTGAAAAAGCTATATATGCATGTATTGAAGATGTATTTCTACTAGCTGCTTTAGGTCATTTTCACAGGCAGAAGGTTCTTTTGCAAGTTCGAACCTTGTGGTTTTCTCCAGAACTAGGCAGATTTGATGGGTTGTGCTCTCTTCTAGGCCTCTCATGTCTCTATATCAGTTCATCAATGAAGGAGAGTCTATCATTTTGTGTCTATTTCACACATGTAACGAGTCTGTCTTCTCTTTGTAATGGCTATTTAGCCTCTATGATCAATATTAGCTGATGTTTTACGTCTCTCATTATTCTTACACTGTGCTTATTTGATAGATGCAAGCTGTGTATTGTGGATAAAACAATCCCTTTCATATTTTTATCTTTCTACCTTAACCTCTGTTTGAACATGCATGAGTCTGTGTGAGTTCCCATTCAACGTTTGAGATCATTATTGTGCTATGTCAGTTGCAGCTGAACAAGCTAAATCTGGTGCATCACCTTCCATTCTCTTTTCTGTATTTTTTCTTCCCCTTTTCCTTGGTGATCAATATCATAGGTTTAGTTATTTTTCTTTGAAACTTAAGTTCAAAATGAGGAACCAACCTTCTTTGGAGGTCTGATCTCATCTGCAAAGTCCCACACCTTGAGATCAGTCCCATTGTGTCATTGGAATGTTTGAACAGGCTTCAAGTAGGGTGCAATTCCAGGTGATAACAACAATCGCACCCTTAAATTTGACAAGAGGAAACCCTAGACAACAGGGATTTCTCAATACACCCACAATCATGGAGACGTCCATATACTGATATTCTTCACAATGTTTCAATCATCATATATGTTGCAAACTTATTGTAGTCCTGAAGAACTAGATCTGCAACCTTTGAAACCTGAAAAGATCTTCCTTTTTTGCACCTGCAGCTACCTGGGACACAAAAATGACCAACATCAATTACACCTTTTTTTATGAATATATAGTACTACATTTTCACTACTATGGTTAGAGTGAGAATCATCTACCCCACCTACCTCTATACGATCCTTAACCAACCTCATTGAATGTTCACCTACCTGAAATTCATCTTCATTCTGCATTAATGGTGCTTTGGGCCATAGGCAGACATTCAAACTAGAGAACCCGTGAAAAACACGTTTAAAACACGTTATATGCACTTAGAAATGCCCTATCGAGGAGTTGGAACTTTTTAAAACGTTTCGACAATTTATGAGGCAGACATTTTATACCCCTTACTCCACCTTCACATTGTTGACGTTTCATGGGGTACAATATAGGAGTTAGAGAACTTTGGAGAAATTTCTACTCTAAAGTTTAATTACTTTCTTATTTTTCATCCATGTAAAAAGTAAAAAGACTAGATCCTATTGTTAAGTCATTGGCTTAAGTTAGCTAGTTGTTGATTTGTTTTCAATTTAGTTTTCACATTTTTTCATCCAACAAATATGAGATTTTGGAATATTTTCCGAATATTGTAATTTAGGCATGTTTATGCCTATATAACCTTGTAAAATTTTGATTAAGTTAATCAAGTTTGTGGTATTTTTCTAGAGATTATTGTCACTCCATCACTATGATTTTTCTCTAGCTGTAGAATAGCATGATTCCACATCAGTTAGTACAAGAGAAATTTTATGATTTATGGATTAGGATCACATTTTGATCAACTAAGTTAAGGTTTTCATGATCATGTCAACAACATTCTATTGGAAACTCCATAAATGAAGTTTGACACCACCATTGCATCTAAAGGTATTGAGAAAGTTATGAGGTTTTGTAATTTCACTTTGTTTTGTTGGTTGATAGTTGTAGGTTTTAACAGAGGCACTTATAGAGGAAAAATATATTGGTTTGTGCGTTGTATGACCATATGTTGTTGAATCACTATCTTTGCACTAATTACCAGAGTCTCCCTCTTGCTTGTCACAAACTAACCTCCCATGCCAACATCCTTGAGATTTGCAAAATGATGTTGTGATCAACATTAAACTCTACCCTCTATTGATGATTCCACACCTATTTTCGTTGATTTTCCAATAAAGCCACCAACATCATATCACCAGAAGAAATCAATTAACAGTTAGTAAACATTGCTAGTAGGAAAAGTCACCATTGACAAGTTGCATTTGCAAGGTCTATTTGTTGGAATAATATTATTTATATAAGATTATAATAGACTATTACATCACCATATATTATAATACTAAAATTGCTCATTTCTTCCCAATTCCAATATGGTATTAGAGCACTATCGATCCTATGCTTTGATTGAATAACATACGAGGCCATGAGAAAAGAGAGAAACGCTTGCAAGATGAAGACAAACGACTATGAATGATAATCTACCATTCTGCGTGTTAGACAATCTACATAAATGTGGAAGGAGTCACTCATAAAAGAAGAATGCGACAAAGTTGATCTTTATAAAGCTTTTTTACAAGAAGAAACACTACAAAGAGGAAAGTTCTCTGCTAACCGCATGGAAGAACATTGCGAATGTTGCATAAAGCCTCTTTATCACTGTGCTAATCCTTTGTAAGTTGTTCTTGAAACCCAAGTAAACTCGTGCGAAGATTTCAACATATACAAAAACGTTGTGGTGGACAAATTTCAGCGTGAGAAGAAAGTTGGGAATCACCTCCAAACCCTAAAAATGTTGCGTGGAATTGGCAAACACAGCATGGGATTCATTGTCAAGCCCTACAAATCGTGCCATATATTAAAAAAATGTACTGCAGGATTCGTTGCCATGTCTCTACCAGCTAGTGAAGAATTTTAGGTTTGAAAAAAGGTGCATTTTATTTAATCCCACTTTTCTGAAGTTTGAAGGAGATTTGATATTACATGAGGTCAAATCATTTAGGTTAAAAACAGAATTTTATTTTCTTTTTAAATATATTTTTTAATTATTTTCTCTCTTGAAGTTAAATTTAAAAAAGTGCATATTTATATAGTTTAGCAAAACTATATTAATTTTATTTATTGTACTTAAAATGATTATTTTTTAGAATAATAGTATTTTTTAAGTACAAACCATTTTTTTTACTCTTGTAAAAAATAAGCAACATTTGGTAGTAAAAACAATGTTCATGATTCATATTTATAGGTAAAGTTGTCATGTCAAATTACTGCATCTAACACCGAATAAAGCTGCAACAACGACATCTATAGTATCGACTCTATAAATCATCAAGGACAAGTAAGGGTGCAAAATTAACATCTATAATATCGACCCTATAAATCGTCAAGGACAAATAAGGGTGCAACATTACTTGTCATTACAGAGATAAAGACCCCCTGCCTTCATTCATAAAACAAAAAATGGCTTCAAATGCCTCTAAAATAATGCTTCTAGACTCTTAGTTGTTGAAAAGTGATAATTATTCAACTTAAAAAACTAAGGTCCAAACTCAACTTGAGCTTGAAGATTTATGGGATGTTTTTTGAAATTTACAAGACTAGCATAAGTTGGCAATGAACATAGAAAGTTTGATAAGGCCAACCAGAAGGCCAAACTGATATCCTATTTTGTGTTCTAGATAAAGTTCAACCTCGCATCAGAATAACAACAACAACAACAAAAGAGGCTTGCGACCACCTTGAAACTATCTATGAATCAAAAACTCAAAATCAAATCATGCACTTATAGAGTTAGTTACATTGCTTGAAAATGTAAAATGGCAAAAAATTGGAGATTCTTTTAGAAGAGTTGCAGAGTTGAGGACATCACTACAAGCATTAGAGGAAACTATGTGAAATGACTCTCTTCTATCAATCACCTTGAGAGCATTGCTTCCTAAATTTGCATGTTTGTCGCATGTTTCAATGTGGCTAGCAAAGAGCCATCGTTTAAGAAGTTAGTAAATTTGCTTCAATAAGAAGAGGCAATTCATAATGAGACCTCAAACTCCCCAAACAATCAAGCCCTCACATCTCACTAAAAGGGAAATAAACTTGAATGTCAAAACTTGGTCTATCAGGTTCATCAAAATCCAAACACGGCAATGCATTTGCACAAATAAAGTGTCTCATGATTTGTGGAAAAAATGGACAAATCTCAAGGAATGTTGGTACAATTCCTTTGCGAATGGTGAATCAAGCCAACAAAAGCCACACAAAATTCTCAGGGGGGCAAAAATAATCCTCATTGGTAAAAAAAAGCATAAGCAACATGGACATGATGCTTCGATCGATGATTCTGATGAAGATTTTCTATATGTCGCAAAGACTTGGACATCTACATTTGGAAGTCATGTTTGGTATGTTGATTCTAGTGCATCCAGACATATGACAAGAGAACAAGAGTGGTTTTATAACCTCACCCTAGCAACTTCCTATGGGCAAGTTTTACTTGGTGATAATACTTCTTGTGAAGTGCAATGTATTGGGGATATTTATTTACCATTCGAGACTCATAAGTGTCAACTTACAAAGGTTCTATATGTTCTAGGGATCACAAAAAACTTCATATCCATAAGTCAGTTACTTGATCATAATTGAAGGTTGAATTTGATAGATATAATGGTGAGAAACTATCTCATTTAGGACAAGACTCGCAATGGTGAATTTGTTGCTTGTGCCTTAGGGGTCAGTAAAATGTTTCAGTTGGTTAACGTTATTCATGAAGACAAGGTCCTCGTAGTAAAAACTAATTCATCCACTACTCTTTGTTATAGAAGATTTGATCATCTTAGTTTGGGGTATCTTATTGCATTGAGTAAATGAGATATGGTATGAGGACCTCCCCCATAAAGAAAATAGAAGTTCTATGTTCCAATTGTCTTGTTGGTAAACAACATTGAGCTCCTTTTCTTGTTGTAGAAGCCCGAGCCTCTAGTTTCCTTGATTTGGTGCATATTAATCTATATGGACCTATGACACCCAGTCATTGTCATGCCCAATACTTTTAGCTTTTTATGGATGATTACACCAAAAAAATGTGGGTCTATTGCTTTCCTAGCAAAGATCAAGCATTTGAGAAATTCAAATAATTTTGAGCCCCTACAATAAGGTCATTTGGTCACTCCCTCAAGGCCATCTGCTTACATCGAGAGGGGGAATTCATTAATAAGGAGTTCTCAAACCACCTTAAAAAATATGGAACCAAAAGATAGTTGACCACATCATATATGCCTCAACAAAATGGTGTTTCACAAAGGCATAATCGTACCATTATGGAAATGGTGCAATGTGTTGGCTCTCAAAAATATAGTTTCATTTCTCAAGAGGAAACACTCACTATTCATGGAGAAGGGAACATGAAAATGTAAGTAGTAAGACATAACTCATTAACAAGAAATAGATAACTTGAGGCCAAGTGATAGGATAGGGAAAATCCTCTTCTGCTTTAGGCTTTGCAAAACCTAGGAGGGTGATTCTTGATGTCCCATATAAGACAATTAAAGAGAAATACAAGAGACAATTAGGACTTGACTACCATCCCTTAATAGTAGCCATGATTAGACCTTAAGACCTCATTGTAAGAAGATTAAGACAAGAATACATATGCAACCAAGGATAGAGACAAGTTACAATCACCTTAGATGAATCCCTTTAATACACCATACACATATGAATCTTGAAGATCACACCCACATGATTCTCTAAGTGTGTTTCAGTTATAGGCTTGCTTAGGATATGGACTAGTGTGTAATACTAAATCATGGAAGTAAGTAGGACCTATCAACTACTCCTACACTAAGAAAGGTAACATAAATGTTGCTTAAATGAAGAGATTGATTTCTTAGCCAACTAGATTGGTGCTTATTCCAATGCGAATCAAAGTCACAACATGCAAGGTAGAAGGGTATATGTATGGGACTACAATAGAACTAAAAAATGCATATTCACATGCCACAAGAATAAGGAAACACCACATATCAGACATTCTTCAACATCCATCTCCAATCTCTCACATGCATTAAAACAAAGGTTGTTGTAAATACTTTACAACAATTTTTTAGTTCTACCATACCAACTCTCAAAGCAAACATATCAAAAAATGTGACATGAGATAACTTATGGCATAAGTCCTCCTAAGAAATTATTAACAACCATGGAGACATGCGATCATGTGACTGTTCATCCCGACAATACCTTCCTACAACCCATACAAAGGGCACCCTTCCCTTACAATGCTACAACATACATTGATTGATCCCCTAAAATACATTTAGACTAGAAGTGTGGAAAATTGGCTCATAGACCAACCCACCTTTCTTTCATGTATTTATAAAATTTTAGTTTTCAATCATCCTATTGGGCATGGATACAATTGGCATAACATGCTAAGTCAACATTTATACCATGTCAAAATCAACATTCATCTACAAGTAGAAAACTTGCACTTGTACAAGACAAAATCCTCATTGGATCTACTTCAAGGTATACTGGTACATGAAGGAAGAATCTTGAAGCTAATATAAATTAGCACATCCATGTTGTAGGTTTGTAATAGCATGGGAGACACCTATACCCTATGCAAAATTTGTGCCAAGTAATGCCTAGCTGACACATACACAATAAATGAATTAACCCATCAAGGAAGCCTACCTATTTAGCTTGAAATCCTCTATATAGTCTTTGCACATGACTCAATGGTACTTGCACAATCCTTTGCGGTCCCATAAGATACAAAAAATCTTGGCCATGTAGCAAAAGATCAAATAAATGCACTAGAGGCCACCACTTCTCTATCACGAGGAAAAATACGTAAAAAAGCCTTAAAATAGGGTGGCTAAGGTTTGGGCCAAATACCTATACAACTCAAACGATAGTTAAATATCATCAATGGCATCATAAAGGTATGTAGGTAGCAACATTGCCACAATCACTCTGAGCAAGAAATCAAGCCCTCAAATAATGTCATCCATGTGCCACATGGCATGTTTTAAGTTGTCATCATACTGCCATCATGGAGCACAACACACCTCGACACGATATTGGGCTTGCCACTACCACCAAGGTGATGTGTGGTCAACAATATTTCACCTTTGAGCCCACATAAACCTCTAAAAAGAAAGAAGCACCCACAACAAAAAGATCACGGGCTCATCATTTGACTTTAGCAATGACACGTGGCACCACATAAGTGGTTTGTGTATACCATCATAATTGAGATGTCCATCCATATGGAATTAAAATGCAGAGTTTGGGGACAAAAGATACCAGTGTTGAGTGTGATTGAGCCAATCTAATGAAAACTATTAGATTGGCCAGTGTTAAAGTATGTGGCATAACTATGTACACAAACATAATAGATCCTAATATAGTTGTCTTAGATAAGTTGTTAGCATAGGGTTATGAAAGCATGAGAACACAATTGCACAAGTTTTGTAGAAATAGGGATGGGTGCCAACATAGACTATAGTTGGAGATGAGTACCCCTAATGAGTATTACAAGGATCCACGAGCTCTGGGATGTAGATAACAAGAGGGATGAGGAGGGTAGGGACAAAGAGCACAAAACAAACACACTTGAACAAGTATGTACAAACATGCACAAGAATCTAGAGACAAGGACAATAAGAAACAAAAACTAAGAACTAAGACATAAACATTAGGACTAACACCTTACAACCTTTGACATGTTAGCACAAAGGAAATTGAATTGTATAGCTACAAGTGACCTTGGAGATATATTACAAGTTAAGCCCTACAAAGGAAATTTAAGGCACAAGGCCATAGAAAAAATGAGAAGCACATCTTTCCTCTTTCAAGAACCACCTTTAAGAAAGAGTTGCCTCTTCTTGAACTGGAGATGCATTCTTTGCTCAACTGCATTACAAAATGTACCTTACACCCATTCATGACTAGATCACCCTTGCTAAATGAAAGGAAATTTGCAGCCATAATGAACTATTTCCTCATAACCTCATGAGAGAAAAATATGCAAACAAGTATTCGGAATCTACAAACAAAAGAATAGACAAACATACTATCAAGATGACATAAGATGTACCCTGGGAAAACCTAGCCTCCAAAAGCATCCACACTCAATATACTATCTCATGAACAAAGATCACAATACATAGCCTCCATGAATACTTCTAAAACATCAATCTCCCTAATTGCACTCCATGTGAATAAGCAAATGAGAATCGTGTAACCACACATCCCAATCCATGCTTCCTTTTCTCACATATGAAACCTATAGGAGAAGCTCAATCCAACCTTAGCCGACAAGCCAAAAGTTATATAAGCCAAACAACCAACCTCAATAATTGCTCATGTGCTTTCTTTTATAGAAATAAGCTTGCACAAAACCACTAAGTGGTATTACAGAACCATTTCTCTCTAAACCATGAGCTCACTAAACCATGTCTCCCTCATTTACTTTTTGGTACCAAGTTTTCCCTTTTGGTATTAAGTTTTCCCAATATTAAATATTTTCCCAATGTGCAACCCACATTAAATATGTATCCCAATGTTACATTCAACTTGCAAGTGGCCCCAAGAATGCCTAACCCATTGTGATGTTCACATCTCTAAGATGCACCAAAATTAAATATTACATTTTACATTATAAGCATTATGCAAGGTGTACAACACACCTTTCCCAACACTAAATATGTATAACTAAAATAAAAAATGATGGCCATTATGAAATTCAAAGCAAAGAAAATTGAGTTCAAGTCCATGGAATTGCTATACATTCCATGCATATTCACAACAACATAGGGTGAATCGTCAAAAACCAAATCAACATCACTATTGAAACATACAAGATTGTGTAAACAACCATCATCCATAATTACAATGTTGTAATATCCATTGACCTCTCATATGAATCAAGGCAAACAAAAATGCCTCCAATTCACATGGCAAAGAAAAGTATACTTGACTATAATTTTGATCAACATAAAGGAGAATGCCTTCATGCATGTCAAATTGAAATGCTTCAAGCTTAGGTACAACTTCAAGTAGAACTACATTATACTTATAGTCCTACTTATCCAAAGATTGCAACCCACCTATTTCATTGCAAGCCTTCAAATCCTTACTAAAAAACTCAACCTTATGACCAACAAGGTCTGCCTCAACAAGTGGATCGGGATCCTCAAACTGAAAAGAATCAATTCCACTTGCATACTTAGTAAGCATTGGGACCACAAGCTGGCAACATGAATCATCATCATCTGATATGTTGATATATTCAATCACATTTTAATCATCTACATGTTCCAAGTCATTAATCAAACTTATAGCACAAAGATCAACTTCATGAGACACATCAAATGAAGAATTAAGTTCTTCAATTTGTCTCTCAATTCAAGCTCTTTATTGTAATCTGCTATAACAAAGCCCCTATAATCAAGTTTACAACACTTTTCTTATTCTCCCTCACTCACTTGGAAAACCTCTACATGCAGCCTTTTCACAACCTAGTTTGCATGGGGAAGACAACACACCCTGCACTAAATAAATAGGTTCTCATGTGTACCCACATGATCACAATAATTACAATCATCAAGAGAAGATTCTTCAAACTAAATATCAATGTCTACACTACCATTCTTATCAACATGTTCATTTGGAAGTGTAGAATCATCAAGTTGCAAGTTAGTGAGTGTGCCCCCATCTTCATTATTATTGACATATTCATCTTGGACTGCAGGTCCCTATCTACCCCATCCCCATGTGGACAAAAAATGTAGTAGGAGCTCAATTAGCACTATCCATCTCCAAAGGAAACAACACATGTACCTATCACATCAAGCAAAAAACTATGTTCATGTTCATTTGATTGGACATTTGCATACACACAAGGAGTATCATCAGTCACGAGGATTGGCCCATCCAATTAAGAAATCGTGCCTACAACATTCTCTTAATCCACACATCTTCCATGTGATGTAGACCTACATACCTCAACCACTTCATGACATTCACTTGCAACAATGTCCCCATGATCATCACCCATAAACTTTAGACACAACTTGAAACTAATAATTGGTATGCACACAATCAATAATGTCATCTTTAAAACAATTGTCATACTGAAGGCTCACGTATACTTATTTGTTCTCATAGATATCACAAGGTGTGATCTTGCATACCTTAGCCAGATCATAACTTGCATTCTAGTAGTTTTCTTTATAATCTTCACTAACACATGGTATATCCTCAAGATGGTTATCCAAAGCAACTAACCCATGATTACCAACAATTGATGACAAAATATTACTCACGTATGCATGCCTCATTTCTTCAATCATATATGTGTATCTATATGTATTGTTGGCAAGAGAAATGGGACCACAATCCAGAGATCTAAACCTACTTTACGCTTATATAGTTTGTTTATACCCCAGAAGAGAGCGATAGAATAATAGATAATTATGGTAGGGAATATCATAGTGCAGTAAGATTGCATCATATATAGCATATCATACACATCATAAAAACATTCAAATGTTACCCCATAATCCTTATATCTCCATTATATATCTACAAGCAATATGTATTACAATAGGCAAGTCTAAGTGTCTTCTCTGTCATATACTTCTCTATCCTCATTTACATCTTATCCTCCTAATTCACTATATTTATACATTATAGTGTAATAGGGACATGTCCCTTACAAAACAACCTTATATGTACTAGCCCTAGTTGGCCTTGTGCTCCACAATCCCTTTGTGGTGAGTTGCGATAGCTTCTCTTGTTTGTCTTGTTCCCTGCCAACATCATCCCCCCTTTCTAAATCATGTCTTGTCCTCAAGACATGTGGATTCAATTACTTGGTAGGATGTTTTTGTAGATGAGGGTTAGTGCAAGAAGTTGGGTCCACTTTTTGGCCAAAAAGTGGAAATGTTTTCCCTAATTTTTTAGAATTTGTCACGTTTGACCTAAACATTTGAGGCACTTAAAGATTGAATCTTAAAAAAAGTTAGTAATATGAAATGTAGTAATCGGAGTCTAGTTTCCAAATATGTAATTTATTTTAATACCCAGATGACACAAATTGATTTTCAATGGGCATTTCTAAAAACCACTGTTTAAAAGTCACTTTTTTTAATCATACCATGCATGTGTACAACCAACATAATTTGACCTAAATAAAAGTATTTTTCTAAATCCTTTTGAGAAAAGATGTGTAGTACAGTGAAGTTTGATGAGGATATTTTTTATAATTTTTTTCCAAATAATTTTTTTATTATTATTTTATTGGCCCTAATTGTTGTTTTTGAAAACCCCTCGTGTACGACCAACATAATTTGAGCAAACTAATCATAAAATGATTTTTTTTTCCATTGTGTAAAAAATTATGTGTAGATTGATGACATATAACTTTAAAAAAAAACTTTAAAAATTAAAAGTTATTAAAAAAATACAAACACCTGTCATTTCATGTTTTTGGACTAGTTTGCTCATAAATTAAATAATAAATAGAAAAATAAGTCCAATAAAAAAAAAATTACATATTTGAAAACTAGACATTGTCATCTGTAATGGGTTTTAATTTCATAAAAAAATTCAGAAAAAAATGTCGTCAACCATATAGGTAAAGTAAGTCTTTCCTTGTGTTTTGTACTTAGACAAATGCTTGCAGGTCCAAGGCTCAAGGTCGACTACCCATGCCTTTCTCGAGCCTAAAACCAAACCAAAAACGTGGGTGTGAAATTCAAAATTTTAGAAACAGGCACCCATTCTAAAAAACAATAGAAATCAAAATGAGTACCCATTTTAAAATGGGTACTTGTTCTAAAAAACAATAAAAAACAAAACGGGTACCCATTTCTAAAAATAATAAAAAATAAAACAGGTACGCGTTTTAAAACGGGTACCCATTCTATAAAATAAAATGGGTACTCGTTTTAAAACGAGTACCCATTCTAGGCTCGGGTACCCATTCTATAAAATAAAATGGGTACTCGTTTTAAAACGAGTACCCATTCTAGGCTCGGGTACCCATTCCTAAACGAGTACCCGTTCTTGTCAGAATTTTTTTTGCACGACACTTCCCCTATATGTGGACCCAACTTCTTGCTTTTACCCATGATCTTCAGTTGTGGTAGAGTAGTATCCCATTGACTCTTGGCCTACTGTAATATATGTATGTGGCCCTGAGTCTGAATATGTGTTGTTTCAACCTCCACAAGACTGGTAGGGATTTGTATTTACTGTGCATTCTTCTTAGCTTCCCCCAGTATTCTAGTCAAAAGTGCCAGTCTCAAGCTTATCACTTCTCTCAACTGCTTGATTTGTGCCTTAATATGCTCCCTTTGGTCCTATAGCAATTGGAGTTGTGTGTGAGTGGCCTCTATCTGTGCCCTAGTTGACCCATTCATATCTTGTACCAGGTCATAAGTGCTTGCCATTTGTATTATATGTGCCTCCAGCTGATCTATTTGGTCTTTGATATTCTTTATTGTTATTGGCCACTATAAACAAAATTGATAAAGGATGTTTGCATTGTTGATTGTTTGTTGCAGGGTTCTTATGTGATTTTCCAGTTGAGTGTGTTGTGACAAATTTCTTCTTGGCATCATCCATCCTATTCTTTGTCATTTCTACAGTAATTTTTGTTTGACTTTTACCTCTTGGTGCTTTAGCTCCGCTTGTAGCCCATCCACCAATTGTTTGAATTGTTGTGGCAATGGCAGTGTTGTGTCCCTTTGTACATGTGGTAACTTGCTCTGTATAACAGTTATGGCCTCATGTAGTTGCTCTATGCTATCTATATGTTGTTGTAGTATCTCTTCTCTTGATGTAGTATGGAATATATCTCCTAATTGAAGCTTCTGTATTGGAGATATACCTGATAGGTTCACTTGTGAACCCAACAATGGTAGTTGTAGTAGTTGCGGTGCATGCACAAGTTGGATCTACTTCTGTTGCGCTAGGAACTCCTTGATGGATTGTATTGGAGATGTGATAGAGGAGGATGCCCTAGGAGGAGATGATTGATGTTGTTGTTGGAACCCTTCCTTCTGCTCGCTTTGTTGGGGACATTGCAGAGAATGCATTTCTTGTTCTTGTTCATTTTTGTCCTCATCCCTAATGGTATCATATGCTTTCTTGGTTATCACTTTAGTTCCTTTCTGAATCTTTTCCCTATCTTTTTTAGCTAATTCCATGAGAGTATCTACTCTCTGTTTTATTCTCATTTCTTTTGCTTGCATTTGGGCCAACTTTTCCTTTTTCTTCATAGATAGAGTTGGATCTATCTTTTCTAGGGCCTCTTTTCTCATTTCCTCTTTTAACTCTAGTGCTTTCTCTCTCTTCTTTCTTATTTATTCTTCTAGCTCATTTGGGAAGTGCTCCATTATTTCTTCTAGAGTCTTATCCAACATCTAGATGTGGCTTATCATTGCTTTTACTATCACCTCTTGATTCTCTGGACCTACCTAAGTGTACATGTCTGCTGCTTGTTGAAACATTCCATGATAGTTAATGGCAATAGTGAGTGTCTCTATATTCATCAAACGTTCCTTTTCAATGGCTTTTCCTTGCTCTGTTGTTTCCCCTATTTGCATTGTACCCTGTTTAGTACTTCTAGTAGTTTTCTTAGGTGGTCTCTGAATCTCTTCTACGTCTTCTTCAGTTTCCTCACCTCCTCTGGAAGCTGCTATTATTTTTCTTTTTACTCCCTGCTTCTTTCTAGCTGGTTGCTTCTTCTTTTCCGCACTCATTTGTATTAGGATCTTTGAGATCTCTTCTACCTCTAGGTATTTTTGCCGCGGTTGCCGAGTAGATACAGATTGTGTTTGAGATGAAGTAGTAGATTTTGTCGCAACATGTGCACTTGGGGTGCCGAAATGCAACCTACTAGACCTTCGCGTTTGTGGTGTTGCTATTGTGTTGGCTTGTGGTACCGAAGTGCTAGTTTGTGGTACTGAAGAACTGGGTTGTGGCATTTCTTTGGATCATACTCCCCATCTCTCATGTAGTTTTTCATTGTTTTTGTCTATTTTTTATTTTGCATCTTTCTTTTGTTGTTTGTCCATTACTTCCCTATACGTTCCAAACCTTTTAGCATTTGCATATTTGGGTTGTTTGAGTAGGTTTTGTGCATATTATTCTACCTCTTCCTATGTTATTTCATATGGGAGCCTTGGTATCCATGAGGTCCTCGACTCGACTTCCTCCCTAAGTGTGTAATCCTTATCTACGAGGAATACTATGTCCTATATATGCTTTTTAACCATGTTATAGGGAATTCTCTCCCTATTTTGCATTTGTTGTTACAGGGCCTTAAAGAAACCCCAATATGCGACAATGTATCTTTTTCTTTGAATTGGTGCACATGATGATTGATTTGTGCCGCGACAGAAAGGTGGGTTGCCATATTTTGCCAGGAAAATCAGTGAGTTCATTCATAAAATAAAAAAAAACAAGGTAGATGATTAGTGTACCATACCAAAAATTATAGTGTGAATTCTTTGTATTATGTAGATTTTCCAATAGTTGTTCCTAGAGCACTTCACAAAGGTCGAAATCCTTTCCTTTGATTTTCTTTTGGTTGTGCTAATACTGTCCTTATAGCAATTCTAGATGTGTCCACATGCACATGAAAAATTATACTATCCAATCCAGGAAAATTAGGATTGGTGCCTCTGCAATGTTTTGTTTCAAAGTATCAAAAGAGGTTTGGCATTGTTTCATCCATTCAATTGTTTTTCCAGATATCTTCTTTAGGAGCTCTTCTAGTGGAGCTGCAATTACCACATAACCTTTTTTGAATTTGTGGTGAGAGCCTATGTAGCCAAGGAAGGTTTTTCCCTCTGGTGCAGACTTAGGAGGTGGTAGTGTCATTATTAGTGTTACCTTCAATGGATCCACCATCAGTCCTTCTTTGCATATAATATGGCCTAATAAAGTGCCAAAAGGTACCATAAACATACATTTCTTCAAATTTAAAGAGACCTGTAGACTTCTACATCTATTCAACATCATTCTAAGTGTCTGCACATGGTCCTTGACCAATCCATATATCGTCTAGTCATCCAGGTATACTTCCAAGAAGTCATGAATGAATTCTTTAAAGGCATTTACCATTATCCTACTGAATATTTCTGGTGCATTCTTATGACCAAAGGACATTACTATGTACATAAATGAACCCCACTTAGAATCAAAAGTAGTCTTTGGTTGGTCTTCTTCCCTAATTTTGACTTGATGATATCCTAAAAACCCATCCGTGAATGAATATATTTCTCTTCCTACTACTGATTCTGGGATTTCTTCTATGAAGGGAGTAGGGAAGGGGTCATGTATACATGCTTTATTGAGTTCCCTGAAATCAACACATATTCTTACTTCTCATGTTTTCTTATTTTGAAGAACCATTGGATTTATCCATTTAGCATCCTCTACAGGTTTTATTATGCCTGCAACTAGCATTTTGTCCAATTCCACCTTGACCTTTTTCTTCATATTAGGATTAAGTCTGTATGGTCACTTCCTTTGTGACTTCACCCCTTCCTTCAATTGGATTTTCATCACCCCTGCTTCTTCCTTTATTCCCTTAAGGTTACTAAATGTTCGGGGAACTAGGTCTTCAAATTATGATAGGATTTCTACCACTTGTGTAACAACTTTCTCATCTCAATAATCTCCTATCTTGGCCACTTTTAGATCTCCCTTTGTAGCTATGTTTTCTTCCCAGAGTTTTATTGGTCGATTGTAATACTTTTCCTTGGGCTTAGTTGCCAATTCTATCTCTCTTTCTCCTTGATGGACTTCTATGTCCAACTTAGGTTGGTCATTGGCTTCCTGTTGTGTTTTATACCATCTTCTTTTGGTATATATATTATCTCTATCCATACCCCTTCTGTCTTTGGTGGTGGAGGAGCCTGTTGGTATACTTCTATTTCATCTTCCTCAATGGATGTGAATATTATCTGTTTCATTTTGCAAAGGGTGTTGTGAATATGTTCGTTTGGAATATAGGAAGAAGATGTTTGTATAAAGTCTTCTTGTAGCTCATTCCAGTCCTTTGTTTTAGTTCTTTGTTCTTGGTTTATATACCATGTCTATGTAACTAGCGTTAATGTCCAGTAGAACATTTGTGTATAAAGTCTTGTATCATATTCATTTCTACCCTTCTAGATTAATATACATATGTCTAAATATTTTTGTGGTGAGATTTTTCCCTTATATTTAGGTATTATTGTGTAGTCTCCTTCCTCCGCTAAATACCTTGTCTTTATCAAAATTTTGAATATTGGCCACCGTGGAATGTTATTCTTGTGTATTCACCACCAACTTGTGACATTACATACTAATGTATGTTGTAAGGCTTCCTTCCTTAGGTCTTCTCTATTAAAAGTTTGTTCCATTTATGTCAGGTAGGTGTTTAGGTCCCCTATCCCTGAATACCAAGGGAGTTTTATATGTGATATACCTCGTATAATGTGATTAATTTGATGTGCATTTTGGAATGTAGCTTCTTGGTGGGCTTCTACGTTGACACATGTATTTTGTGGTGAAATTTCATTGGGTGTGGTGGCATGCGGTAGAATTTCTTCTGTTATTTTCACCATAAATACTCTCTGGAATCCTTTAACTTTCTAGGTCTTTACCTCCAGTTCATCCTCCAACCAGACATTTAGTACTTCATCATTGTCTGTACTATAATTATCACTTTCAACCTCTATCTCCCCTTCTAAGTTAGGTTCATCTAAGGTTTCTTGTCTAGGTAATTTGGAGATGGAGTACAGGATTTTGGAATCCTCATCACTATATTCCTCTTGATTGATTTCTTCTACATAAGCATCATTGATATTTCTGCCTAGTGGGATGTGTACTATCTTAGTGTTGTTAGCAAAGGAAATTTCTTCCTTTCTGGAGTCTACAATTCCATTAGCATTTACAAACCATTTGAGTCGTAGTAGGGCATTGAATGAATCAAATGGTTCTTTAATTGCTACCACTTCAAAATCTACTGTTTGTTTTACTCCCATTACATTGACTTATACTTGTTTCATGTGCCTATCGTCCCCATGGCTGATGTTGTAAGGGGTTTCTTCTAGTTTAGGTTTGCCTAACTATTCCCAAACCCTCTTTAACAACATATTTGCATTTGCTCCTAGGTCCACCATCACTTGTTTAATTCTTTTATGATTTATGTGAGTGGTATCATCAAAGGAATAATTTTCCATGTACAGTCTGTTTTAGTCATTTTCCTTATCTGTGGCTTTTGGTTTTCATTTTTTTTCCAATACTTACAAAATTGTTTGATTTTTTCTAATAATTTGTTTTGTTTTGTTAGTTGTGTTAGTTATTTTTCTAATAAATGATTTTGTTGTTTTTTTTTGTTCCTTAGTTTTTTTTTTGGTCCAAAAAATATGAGTTTTTATATTGATGTAGTGCGATAATTATAGGCAAGTGTCTATAAACTGTTATCTTGCATTCAGAAACTTGATCTATCTTCCTCCGCTGAAACAAAAAGCCACTCTGGGCCAAAGTTAAACCAAAATTAGCCATAATGGCTTCCTTACTTTCCATGGAAATAAACAAATAAGAACAGACAATTCTTGGACATCATATACACTAAGCTAGATGATCATGCTAACAAAAAGAAACTTGGAGACTGCTTTTACATAAAACCAAGATCCATTGCCATAGCTTGGAGCTCACTGACCCACTCGAAGTCCTCGGAAAGCTCCTCCAAAGTTAGCAATTTCTTCAGAAAGGAAGTGGCCTTCACCACTCGATCCCGATGCTCGAGCAAAACCAGACCCTTCATATCCAGAATGAGAGGGAAGATCTTAATGACCTCCGAAGGATCCTTCGATGCTAAAATGTCTTTGGGGCGAGGGGCTCCTGCCCCAGGAATGACCACACCCAGAATTTTGTCAAGGCCGCTAAGGAACTCTACTTTAAATAGTTTCACCATCAGCGCCCTCGCCTCTCCTTTCGAAGCCCCTGCATCTAAAATGGAAGCTAGAAACTGGGACGAAATATTGGTATCCACCCAGTAGAATTCCCCTGCACACAGAAAATCCTTGCCGAGAATGATCTTGACTAAAGGTAACAAAAGACCATCATGCAATTGCAGAAACCGTTTTAACCTTTGATCCGTGAGGATGTCTTTGAATGCCATTTGCCGAACAGTGCTTTCTAATTGAATGGGGGTTACCATCCCCACGTTTAACAGACCTTCGACAAATATACGGGCTATGAATCCTGAGCCTTCTGCCATCTTAACTAGAGAGTAATCTTCAACCAATCTTAAGACAAAACTTTGCCAATCGAATGAAGCTGTAGAAAGCAACTAAAGGCAACTGGAAGTGTCTAGAGAATTCTCTGGAAGAAACCTTGTGAATGCCATCATTAAATGGACAACTCGGAGTATGCAGATGGGAAAAAACCTCCGAGCAAGCTCTTTTGTTCCTTAGTTATTGTTTGTTTTGATTGTTCAATTATTTTATCATGTTGATGTTTATTAGGAAAAAACTTATCTTCTTATTCTTCTTCATCCTTAGTATTTGTGTTATCCAATTTTGCGGTATCAGTTCCCTGCCTAGTTACTACAACAACTTTGTTTTTGTTCTTGTTTTTTCTTAGGTTTTTCTGTTTAGACTTTAATTCATTTTCCTGATATTCATCATCTGATGTTTCAGTGTCTGAAGTATTTGAATCATACTTATCTTCTTTTGGCACCTTCTAGCAGCTTGCGGTGACTCCTTGGGCACTTTTCTCATTAGTCATGCTCCTTTGAAGTCATTCAATTCATCACTTTAGATTGTGATGTGATGCAAGAGCATCCCTAGTTTAAGAGCAATCTTGCATCAACCAAAACATTTGTATTCCAGATTGTTTGCAATTCAGTTTGTTTCTTTTCATTTCCCAATTTAGTTTAGGCAGGCAGTCAGTCAGAAGTAGTTTCAACTTGTGGTCCGGTATTGGCATTTCACATATTGTGGATCTAGACTTAGTGTTAAGGAAAAATTTGATCTAAATGAATAATCAATATAATATATCAATGATACCCAAAACTCAATGAAATAATGAACAAAAGAGATCAATCAAACAATGAACAATACAAAAGAAAACCTCTTTTAATTCTCAGCTTCCATTGATTGCCTATCACAAATGATCTTGTCTATGAATATGGCCCTCAGAAGGTGCACTTCCTTCTATGATTCCAAGATGTTCAAATGGGAACGACTATGATAGTTTCTCCATGAAGATGAGCTTCACAACAATGATAGTAGTGTGTAGTAACAAGTTTGATCGCAAGCAATGAAGGAATTGGTGTCAAATGCACGCTGTAATTCCTGCAGAGTAAGTTTACTTAAAGCTTGGATGATTGAAATGGAAGAACATGGTTCAATTTATAGATTTGAGAAAGAGAAGATCAACGGTATAGAAAGAATGAGAAGATCAATGCTTAAGAACAGTTGAGGAATGTGTGCGAATAAGATGAAGACAAGTGTCTTGCTCTATTTTGCATGAAAGGAATTAATAAAATAGAAGAATGAGTTAACTGAAGAGATTAATCAATTAAAAGAATAGATTAATCAGTTAAGAGAATAGAACTATAGAATGGAAATTGCATGAGGGTGAGAAGATATTTTAGCTCAATTAAATATTTAGAATATTCAATTGCATGTGCACACTTGATTGAATTATATTTAGAGATAACTCAATTTAGAAGAAATGGACAACTTAAATAAATAATTGATTTATTTAAATTTAGAGAAGATATTATTGGAAGAAATAACTAAATAATTGATATTATTTAATTTAGAATGAATTTGGAAGAACTAATTAAATAATTTAGATTATTTAATTTGTTGGACGAATTAGAAGAATTTAGGAATTTAATTACATAAATTGATTTTATTTAATTGTTGGAAGAATGTGAATTAAATAAATAAATTTGTTTATTTATTTATTAATAGAGGGAATTAGACTTAAATAAATATTAAGAATATTTATTTAGATAGAGTCGTGTCATTTTTAGGTGTATACATTTTGCCCCTCTTTGATGCAATGCATTTTACGGCGTTGCTTCAAAGAATGAATTTTCTGATAATGATACATGCCCCAGTTTGCCCCTGGTACAGGTTATGACGATAGGATGCCCCCTCGGGAGTTTGGACGGGGGAAGAAGGTTGAAGGCGTGAGACAGACATCTCACGAAGATGAAGGGAAAACTTGGTTAGGTTTGAAGAAAATAGGATGTGTTTCTAAGAAACGGGAAGAAAATGGGAAGAAACGGGTGCGGGAAGTAGTCACAGTCACCACATAGCCAGTTTAGGGTTTGCAAGCTATATATAGGAGCTGGGTCCACAAGACAAGTCATTTGTACACTTGGCTTTGTTTGGTTTACCTTTGAGAGCTTAGGAGAGTATAGAGCACAAAGCAGTTAGCACTAGGATGGATATTCCGCGTGAGGAGCACCACTTTGAGCGAGTCCAACGATTCGACCGGCCAGCAGAGGTAGGACCCCCGGTATGTATCTTGAAAAACTTCACCTAGGGTCGATTTTGAGTGCATTAAATGCTAGGTAAAATTAGGCAAAACAAATGCGCAAGATCGCAGTTCGGCACATCTGACATGTGGAACTACGCATCTGTCAATCTATGGCGCATGTAGGATATAAAGCGGCGCATGCATGAAAGCTGTGCATGCATGAGGAAGGTCAGCGCATGCAAGGTATGAGTCAGCACATGCACTTTGGCGGCACATATACGGTATGGGATGGTGCATTTATGAAATGTTGCAGCGCATATGACAGAAGTGGTGTATTTGCTGAGAAATGGTGCATGTACCTTCTATTCTAGCGCATATGATATAGATAGTCAGTTTACTTAACAAAATTGACTCGATTGGCATCATGTTTGATGCGTCAATCGATAAGCTATCTCTAAGATTGCAGGAATCTAGTTAAGAGATGTAGTGTGCGATTTTGATCAATTTGATATGTTAAATTAGTTGATATGATTGTATAGATATGTTGAGCATGGTACTTGCAGCTTTAGGTTGACGCCTTGCTTTGCGTGCTTGCAGGAGGACATACAAGATACATAGATGTCGAGGGAGCAGTTTCCCTTGCCGATGTTGCAACGCTACATGTTGACAGAGATAGATCAAGAGGCGCTTGGCGCGATGGGATTGGATTATGTGTGCTTTATGCCTGAGGTTCGAGCGAACCGCGGTTTACTGACTGCAACAGTGGAGAGGTTTCACAGCGAGGATGGGACCTTTCACTTCTCGACTGGCAAGATGATGGTGACTCTGGAGGATGTATATAGGATACTTCACTGCCGATTCAGGGAGAGCTCATGGAGTATGATCCATAGCAGGATGCAGGACTTGCCGAGTGTAGGCGGGTATTCGATGACCCTGATCTGGACTATCAGGTTATCTACTAGCAAGATATACACGATTACTATGACTACTTCCCTAGGATAGTTGCAAGTTTGATCGGAGGCATTGTATGCCCCGATAGGAGATTGCATGGGTTCCCAATTGGATGGGAACGGATCATGGAAAGGATGCTCACAGAGGGCACCCGCTATGCTTGGGGTTTCTCTGTTTGGCACACCTATACCACGATATGCATCAGGTGGTATACCACAGGGGTACTAGTCTATCAGTAGGTGTCTCATTGTTATAGTTTTGGTTGTGGGAGCATATCGCCATTACTAGACCGATATGTGTGTTCGTGAGACAGAGGGGAGAGCCCTATAGCTATGGATACACCTAAGTGATTTCCCAGCATAGGCTGGGGAAGCTAGAGTACTGGAGGCATGCACTGGGTGGGGTAGATGTGGTCATCTGACGACCATATCTAGACTGTGAGCCTTGGGATGACGAGGCGGATGAGCTGCCATACTGCTATCAGACTCGGTGGCTTATAGGCAAGACGCGGTTCATCTTGGAGAGACATATTATCAGTAGGGTTTGGAGGTAGTTTGGGAGGAGACAGGGCATGCCACAAGGGCAGGCTCTATTTGTACAGACACATGCAGAGAGGTTTAGATGGGGCCCAGTGGTGTTCTACAAGGAGGCAGTGACAGAGTTTCGACAGATTCCCTATATTGCCTCGCCGATGAGGAGAGAGATTGCAGATGTAGGGATGACATAGGACTACGAGGAGTGGTTCATAGAGCATCCATTTCTGAGATACTCTGGGCCTGGAGAGCTAGTTCCTCGCATAGACGAGGTAGATTCAGATGACAAGGGCAGGGTTAGCAGGAGGAGGAGGAGGAGAGGAGGACGGAGAGATGGTGGAGATGGAGGAGATGGCGGAGATGGAGGCAGACTCTAGCAGAGGAGGAGATCTGGGGAGGGATCCTCCCATGCTCAGTAGGTAGTGCAACCGCAGGTTGCACAGTAGGGACAGATGTCGCCACCACAATAGGTGGCGTAGCAGCAGGTGCCCCAACTGCAGGAGTAGGGATAGGGCCAGGCCTCCTAGGATCCAACACAGCCAGATGTCTAGGAAAGAGCCATTGCCATGCTAAGAGGACACGTTCGGCAGCTGCGGGCACAACTTAGGATGGCCGAGGCTCGGCGGGAGATAGATGCAGGCGTTATCTTGGGGCTCACTAGAGAGAGATGCAGCTGAGGCTAGGATACGGGCTATCTGAGTAGAGAGAGACACAACTGTAGCAGCCCTTGGGATAGATGGCACTAGTACATTTCTGGTTGGACAGGTTTAGCAGGCATAGGCGCATCTTGCCTAGGCTCAGGCACAGTTGGCACAGGTGCAACAACAGTTAGCGCAGGTACAGGGTGAGCTTGCCAGAGCGCAGGCTCAGACACAGTACTACCGGAGATTATACAATGGTGCTGTTCCAGTTGATCAGAGGGCTCCGAGCTACAGGAAATAGTCCATGGCCTCGCAAAGAGCAAGTGGATCATGGTCAGGAGCCTTTGTGATGGGCCCGCAGCAGTCTGGGGCCGGTAGAGGCAGGGAGATAGAGGACACTACTGGGAGCAGTAGTTCACATCAACAGGGTTAGGTGATACTTGGACAGATTTTGGCTCCCATGTACATACGTTTTGATGGCTCAGATAGGCAAACATGTACATGTACCACTTTTGTACTTCGAGACATGTATCATTATCCTTGAGATATATACACTATATATGACATTGACTCAGAGATGTACCTTTTTATATTGTATAATTGGACATATTTTGATATCTATATGATGATGCAACTATATTTGATGATCTCTATATGCAGTCATGTATGCTATATGTTATGGATGCATTTTTATTATACAATGTGATGCACATGTTTATCTAATGCAGACTTAGATGTTTTATATGATGCTATGTGATGTTATCTAATGCAGACTTAGATGCTTATGATGCTATGTGATCTAATGCAGACTTAGATGTGCTTATGAGGCTATGTAATCTAATGCAGACTTAGATGTTTTACTTGATATGTGCCTAATGTGTAAATGCAAATGGTATCTATATGATTATGTAGTTTATGTGATGCACTTATCTATGTTTTTAATTTTTTTCTATTGACACTATGTGATGATTGCAAAAAATGTATATGGATCCCTTGATGCACTTATTATGTATGCAACTGATTTAATCATGTAAATGACTATCTCATGTGATATGATATGCAACTGTATGCTATATTTTTGTGATGTCTAAATGTACCCTATCGACACAGAGATGACATAATGATAGAAGATTGATTGAAAGAATGACTCGATAGAAAGACTCACAAGCTTTAATTTGTATTGATACTTTGCATTTTTTTAGATCTTTTATTGCATGGGATATGGATGTACGGATGTATGATGGATGCTTTGCTTTTGACATCTTGATGGTGCAAGTATTTTGAAGTGCCTATTTCATCATTGGGCAATTTTTTTTTGGGTACTTTTTTCGAATGTTGTAAGTTAATACAAGCATCTAGGTATAATTGAACCGAGATGACCTGAGTATTTCTTGCGTATCAACAGTCAAGGATTGCCCCCTTTCATGTTAGACCTTTGATGTCCTCGATGATCTTTTGTTGATCATGTCTTTAGACAAGGCTTCACATTACTAAAGATTAATCCACAAACAACAGACAAAGAAAATGATTATGCCCCCATCATAGCATCTCTAGTTTTTGACATCCTTGAGTAGCATAGGAAGACATAATAACAAAAATCAAGACTTTGTAGGTTAACCTAATCAAACACAAAACATTCTTACATTTAGATGTGTTTTTCTTGCCATAATTTTGATAGAATCATTTAGAGTGCTTTAGGTACTTGTTTGCTTTTTCTTTGGATAGGTTGATGTCTTACATCAAAATTTTTGCTTTGGAAACGAGTCTTTGCTTTGCGCTTGCTTAGATGGTGAAAGATTCCACAATCCTTATTGGTGAGACGAACCCTAAGGGACTGACCTAGTACCTCGGGGGCTCATTACTAAATGGCCTTGCCTACATGATGACGCAGAGGCAACGTAGTGTGGGGTAAACCCTAATGGACCTAAGACCTGGGTGATAGAAAGTGGCATGGACTCAAATAGATAGAAGGACTAGACATGTGATGGATGGGACAGTGGAGCCTCAGGGGCGCATTTGAATAATGGCCTTTCCTACGTGACAACACAGAGGCAACATAGTTCATGGATTTTGGACCATGTGGATACTGGCGACAGACACTATGCTAGGCTGACACTATGGATAGGATACTGGATAAAACCTTGATTGACAAGACAACAAAGAGATAGAGTATCGAGCCATGATAGGTTATCATTAGGTATTTTTATTATGGAACAGATATAGATCGAATGGGACATGAGTGAAGGAAGAATGGACACAAGGCGATTGGTTTCCCAAAGATGGAGGAAGCAGTTTATCACAAGTAATGCATGTTCACCAGGTTTTCACCACTTGCTTTTATTTGCACGAAAGATAGAAAGTATGAATGACGCCTGTTTGCCAAGTTTTCATCATGATACCTATCCAAGGCACCTGTTTGCCAGGTTTTCACCAAAGAATGATTTTTTTTGTATTTTTCTAATTTTTTATTTTTTTTTGTATTTTTCTAATTTTTGTATTTTTTTGTATTTTATACCCCCCTTAAATTGGGGTTCTCTTAGGTATAGAACTGACGAAGATGCATGCTATTGATTGGGTCATCAAACAACTCACCCTCTAATGTTGCTAACTAATATGCCCCCGATCCATAAGCTACTACGATCACATAAGGCCCAAGCTAGTTGGGCTCAAATTTGCCTTTCTTTTCCCGATCTTGTTGATTGCGTGGGTTCTCCTTAAGCACTAGATTTCTAAATTTAAAGACTCTTGGGCGGACTCTGTGGTTGTAGCTTCGTGACATCATTTGTTGATATGCCTTGAGATTATTGAAGGCTTTCTATCTCCTTTCCTCTAGGCATCTCTAGCTCTTGTAATCTGGAAACTCTGTACTCTTCATTAGTTATGAGACCTTTTCACGATACCCTTAGAGATGGTAGCTCGACCTCGATGGGAAGAATGGCTTCTGATCCATAGACAAGAGCGTAAGGGGTAGCACCTGTGGGAGTGCGTATACTGGTTCGATAGGCTCACAAAGCGGGATTGAGTTGGATGTGCCAATCACAGCCAGCATCGTTAACTATCTTTTTGAGGAGTTTCAAGATGGTCTTGTTGGATGCTTCTGCTTGACTGTTACCTTGGGGGTAATAGGGTGTGGAGAAACGGTGTTGGATTTTGAATCAGTCACAGAGTTCTTGGACATCTTGGTTCTTAAAAGGTCTTCCGTTATCCGTGATAATGGATGTGGGAATTCCGTATCTGTAGATGAGGTAATTAAGGATTAATGAGGAGATTTGTTTACTTGTGATGGTGGTGAGGGGGACAACTTCAATCCACTTGGTAAAGTATTCAGTGGCGGTTATTATGAATTTGTGGCCGTTGGATGAGGGCGGGTGGATTTTGCCTACAAGGTCGAGTCCCCATTGACAAAAGGGCCAAGGTGTCATTAAAGGTCTCAACTCTTGAGCTGGTGCATGTATCAAGTTCCTGTGTATCTGGCACTGCTTGCACTTCTTCACAAACTGATATGAATCTATTTCCATGTTCGGCCAATAATAACCCAAACGCATGAGTTTCTTAGCTAAGGAAGGACTGCTAGAGTGTGTTCCGTAGATCCCTTCATGTACGTCTTGTAAAGTGGTTTGGGATTCTTCTTATTCTAAACAACGGAGTAAAGTACCATCTAGACCATGTCGATATAGGGTGTTGGCAATTATGGTATAACAAGAGGTTTGGCGTATAAAGGTTCGTCGTTGGTTTGAAGATAAGTCAGGTGGGAGGGTGTTGTCCTTGAGGTAAGTGTAAACCTTACAGTACCAAGGTGAATCAGATCCAACTAATAGGCATATGGAATGGGTTTCAGGAAGATCATAAGTTGGTTGTTGAATTGATTCCACTAAGAACTCGTACCTTGACTCATTCTCTGGGATTTCGAGGAGAGAGGCAATGGTTGCCATGGCATCTACTGCTTTGTTTTCAATGCGAGGTATCTGCTCAAAATAAATGATCACAAAGTATTCCTTAAAGTCCTTGGCCATCCATTTGTATGGGACAAGCTTCTCATCTTAGGTTTGGTAATCATCATTGATTTGATTGATCACTAGTTGAGAATCACCATAGACGTGTAGCTCTTTGATTTTCCACTCTGTTGCCATTTTGAGACCAATGACCAGCGCTTCATATTCTGCTATGTTGTTGGTGCATGTGAATAACAGACGATAAGACTTTGGTATGGTGTCGCCATGAGGAGTTACAAACAAGATTCCTGCCCCCAATCCGTGGTTTGTGTAGGACCCATCAAAGTAGAGTTTCCAGGAATGTGTTGATATATTGAATAAGGATTCATCTGGAAACTCAAATTGCATTGGTGTGGTGTCCTGTAGTGGTGCATCTACTAACTGATCCGCAATGACTTGTCCCTTGATAGCCTTTCTGTCTACATACTCATTGTCGTATTCACTTAAGAGCATTACCCACTTGGCTAGGCTACCCGTTAGAGCTGCTTTGCTTAGTAGGTACTTTAGTGGATCTATTTTTGCAATAAGTTTGATTGAATGTGCTAGCATATAATGTTAGAGTTTTTGGGAAGCAAAAACTACCACAAGGCACAATCGTTCTGTCTGAGAGTATTGCAACTCATAGCCCACCAATGTGCAACTGATGTAGTAGACGACTCTTTCTTTACCTTCATAATCTTGCTGTGCTAGAAGGGCCCCAAGAGCTATAGGTGTAGCAGATATATAAAGTAATAGTGGCTTCCCTTGGATAGGAGGCATGAGAATAGGTGGATTCATTAGATATTCTTTCAGTTTGTCGAATGCCTCTTCGCATTTCTCATCCCACCTAAATGGAATGTTCTTGTGCAGGAGATGACTGAAAGGTTGACACTTGTCTGCCAATTGTGATATAAACCTACGGATTGCTTGTAGCTTGCCCTATAGAGATCTTAGTTGAGTAAGATTCTTGGGTGGTGGCATGTCCATAATAGCCTTGACTTTGGTAGGGTCCACCTCTATTCCATTTGCCGATACAATGAAACCTAAGAGCTTGCCTGAGGTAACTCCAAACACACATTTCTTTGGGTTCAACCTGAATTTGAATTGTTCTAGTCTCTGAAAGACTTTCTCTAACACATCCAGATGTGATTCTCTTGTGAGTGACTTTGCAAGGATATCATCTACATAGTCTTCCATTGCGACATGCATCATATCATGGAATATAGTGGTCATAGCATGTTGATATGTGGCTCCTGCGTTCTTTAGCCCAAATGGCATGACATTCTAGTAGAAAGTACCCCAAGTAAAAGTTGTCTTATGCTAGTCTTCTAGTGCTATCCTAATCTGATTGTATCCAGAGAAGCCATCCATGAGAGATAACATGGTATGCCTTGTTGTTAAGTCGACTATGATATCTATATTTGGCAACGAAAAATCATCCTTGTGGCAAGCTCTGTTTAGATCTCTGAAATCATTGCATAGTCTAACTTAGCCATTAGGTTTGGATACTGGTACTATGTTGGAGACCCATTCCAGATAGTCTATAGCTTTGATGAACCCTACATCCAGTAGTTTCTTGAGTTCCTCTTTTACTAGCAGTGCAATGTGTGGGTGCATCTTTTTAAGCCTCTGTTTCACTGGTTTCACTTCTGGATCTAATGGAAGATGATGTAGAATCAAATTTGGATCTAACACTGGCATATATGCGTATGACCAAGCAAAATTGACTTACTTTTTCTTGAAGAATGGTACAAACTTAGTCTTTTTTGGTGGGGTTAGAGACTTAGCAAAGTGAATGATCTTAGGTTGTTCCTTTGTTCCAATGTTAACAGGTTCTGTAGGTTCCACAACAATCTGAGACTTCTCCTGGTGCATGTCATTGGGGAGAGTGTCAATCTTTCCATCGTTAGGTGCCACAGTTGGGTTTTCACCATTGGATGCATCCTTTATTTTTACTATTTTGGGATCTGACACTGCTGCGGAGCAGTTTTCACCATCAGATCCAGTTTTTATTTTGATATTTTTGTGACTAGAAGGCTTGGCACCCTCTCCAAAATAAGCCACAGTATTAAGTTCAATGGTGAAGCCAGCTTTATGATCTCCTTTAGGTAGGTGGTCCCTAAGTTCCATATAGTCAATATAGGCATCATCATTTTGGAACATATCTAGTTGCAGGGTTCCTTGTAGATCCTAGTCAATAAGTTTAGGATGCACAAGGGGGAGGGAGTTAGAGGATAGATCTGATTCATTGATAGTTTGAATGGATATGCTAGGGGTATTGATAGGGATAGGGTTCGGTATGGTACTTTCCTCCAGATTGTTTATCGCAATAGAACTCAAACCTTCCTCGAAAGTCATATTCTCGGGGATTGGCGAATCGCCCTCTAACGGTCTATGTGTTAGCGTTTGTCCCTCACGGTAGGGGCTATAAGTTTGAATGGTGTTGACCTCCTTATTGTCATAGGAGTGCTCTGTTAGCTCATCCCCACTCATACTCATTGGAATCTGTGTCACTATCCTCTTGAAGGGTATGGATCATTTCCACAAGACAAGCATTTGCTTTTGCTTTGCCCTTGTCCTTGTATCCTAGACCTTTTGTATTTCTCACCAATGAGGATGAATAAGGTTGAATGGGTTATACTATTCCTTCTTTTCTTAGGCCAATGGGGCCTTGTCCTTCGTAACCCATTCTGTGTAAGATGGACTCACCTCGCCCATAGATTTCTGTTGGGAGCTTAGGTGGTTCTTGTTGTGTGTTCTCTTCTTCTTCTGTGTAGAGCCATTGTAAGATATCTCTTTCCTCTGTCTCATCTGATAGGGTCCCCTATTTTACAAAGGGGGGTGTAGGTGGTGTAGGAAGAGCAAATGGCTTTGGAAAATGCTTGGGTCACCCAAAGGATCTAGGAGATAGAGGCATTTTGGCTAGATTGAGGCTGTGCTCGGTGGAGTATTCCCCTACTCCCGTTTCTTTGATGGTAATTTTCTGCTCTTTGGGCTTGGATGAGGAAGCTTCAGAGGTAGGATCATGCTGTGGGGTAGGGGATGTAGTTGCTCTATTGTTGGGTATGATATAATCAGGCTTGGAGTGGACATAATTGCAATGCTGGAAGGGGTTAGGATCACCTTGGATGGTGACTTGCTTGCTGTTATGAGGGAATTTTATGCATTGGTGGTAGGTAGAAGGTACAACTTTCATGTCATGAATCCATGGTCTACCTAGGAGAATGTTATAGGCTAACTCCCTGTCTAGGACTTGACAAACAATGTCCTTTATCACTGGTCCCACTTGTATGGGTAATACCACTGTTCCTTTGGTAGTTCTTTCCTCTTCATCATAGGCTTTGATAGTAATCTTCTTCCTTGGATCGACTACATTTTTAGAGAACCCCAATGTAAGGACTAGCTTGAGCATGCAAATATTTAAACTGGCTCCCCCATTAATGAGAACCCTCTTGATGCGGTGCTTATGGATGAAGGCGATGATATGTAAGGGGGTGTTATGAGGTTGAGACACTGAGAGGTCATCTTGTTTGGTAAATGATATGGTACTAGAGGAGATTAGATTACCTACCATGGCTTGAAACTTCTCTTGGGCCAAGTTAGTGGGTATAGTTGTTTCCACCAAGGCTTTATCGAGAATCTCCTTGTGGTAAGGAGATAGACGCAACAACTCCAAGATAGAAATGTGGGCATGAGTCTTCCGTAGTTGGTCTATGACACCATATTGATGGGAATTGGTCTGGGAAGGTGATGACCTTGGAGGGAGGGTATTCAACGCGACCTTACCACTGCGGGTGATGATGCTGCAATCAATTTTGTTGGGTCCTGATTGTTGGTTAGACGTAACCACATTGATTTGTGGGACATGCTCTAATATGCAATTGATGGTATAATCGAATGGCACACTTGCGTAATTGGCATTACTATTCCCATTATTTTGATTTTGCCTGTTGCGGTTGTTGTTGTTGCTGCTGCTGCTGTTGTTGTTGTTATACAACTTGTCATGATTGAGAAGTGGATCTTTGTAAGCCACATGCGTCTCATTAGAAGTATGTTGTTGAGTACCTCCTTGATTTTGATCAAGTATGTCTTGAATAACATGTTTGAGATGGATACAATTGTTGGTCATATGTCCTCTTCCTCTATGATACTCACAAAAATCGGTGTCTTTCCAATAGTGAGGTTTGATTTGAGGTTCGTAATCACTAGTGGGTGGGAGAGCAATCTCATTGTTGGCCAATAGCTTTCGTAATGCAGATTCTTGGGACTCACCCAGCGGTGTCAACTTTCGCCTAGGATTTGAGTTGAACCATGGTTTTGTCTCCCAAGAGAATGTTTTGTTAGGCATAGCATTGTTTGTCTCTCCTTTGAGAGTGAATATTGGTTGCTGTTTGGGAGCTGTTGCCTTGGCATCAACTACTCCATCATTAACGACATTTTTATTCTTGGTCCAAAACTTTGACTTGTCCGCGGTGTAGTTGGAGTTAGGGGTGTCCTTGTACAACTTAAGTGAACCCTTGGCGATCATAGATTTCTTGATGAATAATCCCATCTCGATGAACTTCGAGAATGAGGAAGGGCATTAAATTTGGATTTGATACCTAAGATCAGAGTTGAGGTTGTGGACAAACAACTCCATTATTTGCTTCTCAGGTACATCATATGGGCATTTGCTTGCTAGTAGTCTCCACCTTTGTAGGAAGGAGGCAAATGATTCACCACTCTTTTGTTTGGTATTGCATAGATCGAGCATGGAGACTTCATGTTCAATGTTATATGAGAAGTGCATGATGAACTTGTTGACCAACTCATCAAAGGTCTTGATACCCAGGGGAAGTCATGAGAACCACTCCATGGTTTGACTACCTAGAGATCTAGGAAACAATCTCATTGTGAGCTACTTCCATGCACGCGGCGGTAAATTCCCTAATGTGATCTCTTGGGTCTCCCTTTCCTTTGTACTTGTCAAATTTAGGAGCTTCAAACCGAAAGGGGAAGGGCACCATGTCCAAACTCTTATCAAAGGGGTATGGTGCGATGTCTTCCAAAGAGTAAGTTTCAGTACTTGTTCCCATCTTGAGATCTATCATTTGTTGTGTTAGACCCTCAATTTGTTTCCTCATTTCTTCCATTGGTATATTCAGGTCTGCGACTTTCTTTCCTTTATCACCCTTAGTGTGATTTTCGTGAGTTTTCTTTGTGGTCTCTTTCAATGTGTTGAGATCAAAGTCAGAGGGGAGTTTGAGTCCTAGACTCGCAAGATGCATAAAGTACTTGTGAGGGTCCTCATGGAGCACTTTTTCTAGTAAGCATTGAAATTTTTGATCTTGGAGGTGCCCTTGATAATCTTCATGAGAGATATCCTCATCACTATCGTGAGGAGTAACAATGCGATTGGATGATCCGGCCATTTCAAGTTGTGCTTTGTATTGAGATCTTGTTAAAACCATACAAGGCAATGCGAGAAGTGTTGGGATGGAACTAGAGACTTTGGCAAGGTGAAGGTGGAGATTGCTAAGAAGAGGATACTTGTGACAAGATTTGGACAAGGGACTCTTTCGATCAATGATTCCAAGCAAGACAGCCGATACAAGATGATAGCCACAAGTAAGGGTACTTGATACCTGTCTTACTATGTAGAGACTAGTCATGCACCAAGACCACTAGTGAAGTTCTGTGACTTACTAGGATTACTTGAATCCGTAATGATCTGAAAAAGGCTTTTGCACTAATCTGATATAGGATACTTTGACTTTGCACTAGGGAGACCTGATAGAAAGTGGGCGAGATGACCGACGAAAGAGAGGGTATGACGCAAAACGGATAGGATAATGACTACAAGGTAAGATCTAATCTCAAAATCCTGAGAAAGACTGAAATGGGTACCCAAAAATGGCAAAATTTTCCTCTCAAAGACTGTGGAAATACTCACTGTTGTGCATGCGCCAGAACAGATGTGTAGGATAAACTGGTAAATGCGTGAAAAGTTGATATAGATGCACAATATTGGTAAATTTCAAATGTGCAATAACATGTGGTAAAAGCACAGTATTTCAGCACAGATGCACAACAAGTCGATACAAATGCGCAACAAAAAAGGATAAATGCGTCGCTTTGGTTTTTCATTGTTTTTGCAAATTTTTGGCAATTTTTCTAATGTTTTTGGTCTCTTTGGTTGCAAAATGGTCTCTTTTGATATGATTTTCTTTAACTATGGCAAGAAGACACAAAAAACATAAAGAATGTTTTCATGGCTTTTTTTAAATTTTTTGTGATTTTTTGACTCTTTTTGGACTAAAAAGAAAAGCAAGTACAATCCTAGGCTTCAAATGGATTACAAGGGTTTTTGGCCACTAGAACAAAAGGTGTTTAATGAAGGCAACCGTTCAAGTGGTTATACATGCAGCAGCACTACTCTTCGTTATGGAGTCTTCCAACCTGGAAGGGTTGCGCCTTGGAGGGTTTTGGGGGAGGTTGGCTATTGGTATAACACAAATGCACTCGTTGTTTGAAGCTTTCGCTTCAAACACAATTTATTTATAGTGGATTGGTAGGGCTTAGCGTTTAGCCTGTTACCACTTAGGGTCATTCCTACTTGGATGAATGGTATCTAAGAGCAGGCCCCTCTAAAGGAAAAACACATGTCAGAATGATATGTCTGGCATTTTGGTCACCCAAGATAGGGGAGAGCATAGGCCTGGTATCATTCCCAAAACACAGAAGACAGTGGTTCTTTTTCCCCTAGTTATAAAATAAAAACTAAATGAGGTATCTACTTGGGCACGCACAGAAGTTTGTTAACTCTGAAGTGATAACAAGATAGCAATGGTTCAATTTTACCGAGATAGCAATGATGTGTTCAATTTTACCTAGATAGCATGGATTTGTTAACTTTGAAGTGATAACGAGATAGCAATGGTTCAGTTTTACCTAGATAGCAATGACGTGTTTAATTTTACCCAGATAGCATGGATTTGTTAACTTTGAAGTGATAACGAGATAGCAATGGTTCAATTTTACCCAGATAGCAATGACGTGTTCAATTTTCCCTAGATAGCCATGATTTGTTAACTTTGAAGTGATAACAAGATAGCAATGGTTCAGTTTTACCAAGATAGCAATGAGTTTGTTAACTTTGAAGGATAGCAATATAGCAATGATTCAATATTATGCAAGATAGCAATGATTCAATTACCGTCTTCCTAGTTAAGACTATGTGAGATTTGCATGAGCAT
Organism: Cunninghamia lanceolata; assembly: GCA_027924645.1. Taxonomy (NCBI): domain Eukaryota; kingdom Viridiplantae; phylum Streptophyta; class Pinopsida; order Cupressales; family Cupressaceae; genus Cunninghamia; species Cunninghamia lanceolata. The sequence goes on along the minus strand of BSBN01000472.1, from coordinate 17,302,699 downwards.
CCATTTACTTTCCCATTAGAAATCGAAGGGTGAGTTTAACAAGTGCAACTATATGATTCAAAATCAATACCTAGCCTGCAAATAGATCAAGAGTGTTCCTACGAAAAGACGTTAGCGTTAGCAAAAAACTTCAAGGAAACCTTAAAAATCATTGCCTAGATTAGATGCACAGCTTTAGAGCTTTAATGCGTAGAAACAGAGCTCAGAAGCGCTGCAGTACATATGTGCTAAGACAGAGGTCAAAAGTGCAGGAAAATAGTACATATGCACTAAACTGACAGATGCGCCGTATCAGAGGATAGATGCATCAAAACAGAGTCTGTATGCACCGGAACAGACAGCAGATGTGTGTTAGGATGTGTCAGATGCACGGTTTCCTCATGTGTACGGCTTTATAAAACACAAAAACTTAGGTTTTGGGTTAAAAATCAGGGCTAGGCCCCACAATGGGCGCTAAAAATGTTAAGGAAAAATTGGATCTAAATGAATAATCAATATAATATATCAATGATACCCAAAACTCAATGAAATAATGAACAAAAGAGATCAATCAAATAATGAACAATACAAAAGCAAACCTCCTTTAATTCTCAACTTCCATTGATCGCCTATCACAAATGATCTTGTCTATGAATATGTCCCTCAGAAGGTGCACTTCCTTGCTATGATTCCAAGATGTTCAAATGGGAACGACTATGATAGTTTTGCCATGAAGATGAGCTTCATAACAATGATAGTAGTGTGTAGTAACAAGTTTGATTGCAAGCAATGAAGGAATTGGTGCCAAAGACGTGCTGTAATTCTTGCAGAGTAAGTTTACTTAAAGCTTAGATGATTGAAATGGAAGAACAGGGTTCAATTTATAGATTTGAGAAAGAGAAGATCAATGTTATAGAAAGAATGAGAAGATCAACGATTAAGAACGGTTGAGGAATGTGTGCGAATAAGATGAAGACAAGTTTCTTTCTCTATTTTGCATGAAAGGAATTAATAAAATAGAAGAATGAGTTAACTAAAGAGATTAATCAATTAAAAGAATAGATTAATCAGTTAAGAGAATAGAACTAGAGAATGAAAATTGCATGAAGATGAGAAGATATTTTAGCTCAATTAAATATTTAGAATATTTAATTGCATGTGCACACTTGATTGAATTATATTTAGAGATAACTCAATTTAGAAGAAATGGACAACTTAAATAAATAATTGATTTATTTAAATTTAGAGAAGATATTATTGGAAGAAATAATTAAATAATTGATATTATTTAATTTAGAATGAATTTGGAAGATCTAATTAAATAATTTAGATTATTTAATTTGTTGGAGGAATTAGAAGAATTTAGGAATTTAATTAAATAAATTGATTTTATTTAATTGTTGGAAGAATGTGAATCAAATAAATAAATTTGTTTATTTATTTATTGATAGAGGAATTAGACTTAAATAATTATTAAGAATATTTATTTAGAGAGAGTTGTGTCATTTTTAGGCGTATACACTTAGCATATACATTCATTCATTTACATCATATCAAGAATTCAGTGCATTTGGATCAGTTACCAGAAAGTTATTGCTATCAGAAGATGACTGTTTTCTTAGAGCAGAGCATCCTGACAGTCTCAGAAATCAGCTAAAGGAGAAGGCTTGCAGATCATTCCTTGACTTGTGGATCTCAATGACACATCATTCAATCTTCTTTGGTTCATGGCCGACCTTGCCCAAGGGTCCGCACATTGTTCCATTCATTTGAGGAAGTGTTATATGCATTTAGGTCCGACCTATCTGTATTCACATGTTACAGCTCTTCTTTGGAATTTGTGATCTTCCTTGGCTGACGCAGAGGAATCTATTGGTCCGGAGTTGATATATATTGATGTAATAGATCCTTAGGAAAGTAGCTAGCGATTGATTCATAATTCCTAGTTTAGATTTTGTACGAAGGGAGCTTCAAAGCCTTATCTTGCACATGTATGTAATCAGACTTATGTGCCCTAATTGTAAGCCCGCATGTTGCTGGCCGAGCTCTATTTGAATTCTATGATATACTGAATGACTGAATCCACGTTTGTTTCATTTCTTTGAGTTGTTTCCGTTGTGTTTACTCTTGCTGCACGGTCTGAATAGTTCATTATGTGAACCCTCCTACCGTGACTGCACCAAGTGGTATTAGAGCCAAAGTTGAATCTTTAGAACGAATTGAGTGAATTGAGCGAAGTTGGCAAGGGAATTTTGTAAGATCTTGCTATGGACAGACCGCCGAATTGAGGCAGGTTACCTGTGTTGCAACCGATCACCGATTGTGAGGCAGTTGTCACCTTGTAGCCCGATCACCGAACCTAAGGCAATTTACACTTGATCCTAGGAAGAATGCCGCTGAGGAGAGTTGTTGCTATTGGAACAATGGATGGTAGAATAGATGAGTTGATGGAGATAATGAAAACAATGCGAATCCGATTGGATGTTGTTGAAGAAGATAGGCGAAGAGGATTGACACTGAGACCTAATGTTGAAAGTGATGATGAGGAAGAATTTTAATCAGTTGAACACACTGGCGAAACCCTAGGAGGTGATGAAGAAGAAGAATCAAATCAAGTAAAGATGTTGTGATCTATTTCAAAGATTGGAAAGAGACCTAGAGTTGATGTGCCGAACTATATTGGTAATTTGAATCCTGAAGAATTGATTGATTGGATAAATGATGTGGAAGAATACTTTGAATATGAGGAAATTGAAGATCCAGAGAAGGTGAAATTTGCAAAGACAAAGTTGAGAGGACATGCTGCTATATGGTGGAAAGAAGTTCAGTTGGAAATAAATACAAGAGGAAAAGGAAAGATTACAAAATGGGACCGGATGGTGACAAAATTAAAGAATCAATTTATAGCTGCTGACTATGAGTTGGAGTTGTTAAAAAGATTGCAAAACCTAAGACAAAAGGAGAAATATGTGAAGGAGTACATTGAAGAATTTCACAAGATGATCATAAGGACAAGACATAGTGAAGCAAGCAACGAGAAAGTGGCTAGACACATCAATGGACTGAGATTGAACATTCAAGAGGAACTAATCTTGGTAAGAATGATATCTTTGGAAGAAGCATATCAATTTACTTTGAAGGTTGAAGAGAAGTTGAATAAGAAGCATGATCAGAGATAGAGAGGCAGATGAGGAAAATTTCAAAGAGATAGGACTTATTCTGGAAGAGACAAATCATATCCAGAGCAGAACAAGTTTGACAGCCCATTAAGAAGGAGGACAGAGATAACAATGGTTACCGGAGAGATGACATAAACTTTTACCGGAGAAGAAACCCTAGTGCATACCAGAATGAAGGATACATGAGAGAAGGAAGAGGATTGGATAAAAGAACATTTAGAGGTACTTGTTTCAAATGTGGAGGTGAAGGACATAGAGCATTTGAATGTAATCAGGGTAGTACAAGCAAGAGGATAGAGAATAGTGGAAGAGCAGCCTATGTTGAAAAAGAACTTGTTGAATCACCCTGTTTAGTTGGCAATCCAGAGAAAGGAGAATCATTAGTGATGAGGAGAGAACTATTTCAAACAGAGATAAATGAGGAACCATCGTAGAGGAAAAGCTTGTTCAGAACTAGATGCAAATTAGGAGGTAAGTGTTGTAAAGTTGTGATTGATAGTGGTAGTTCAAATAACCTAGTTTCAGAGGAAATGGTGACTAAGCTGAAGTTGGAAAAATTGAAACACCCTAAACCCTATCAAATAGCATGGATTCAAGATGATCATAAGGTACTGGTGAGTGAACAATGTTTGGTGAAATTTCATATTGGATCTTATCATGATGAAGTCTTGTGTGATATTATGCCTATGGATGTATGTCATATCTTGTTGGGTAGACCTTGGAAGTACGATATAAAAGCTATACATGATGGGAGAAAGAATACATATACTATAACAACAAATGGGAAAAGAATTACTTTGATTCCTTTGGAGGATGATCCTAAAGATGTGGTATGTGGGAATGCTAGAATTTGTTTGGTAGATGGAAGGAAATTTCTGGATGGTTTGAGACATGAGAATATGTGTTATGCCCTAATTCCTAAGAAGCCTGAAGCATTAAAGAGAGAAGAATCACAACCGGAGGAGATAAAGGAATTGCTGACAAAGTATGAAGGCATCATATCAGATAATGTGTCTGATGGTCTGCCACCTATAAGGAGTATCAGTCATCACATGGATCTTATACCAGGAGCAAGTTTGCCTAACAAAGCAGCACACCGAATGACACTGGTAGAGAATGAATAATTGAATAGACAGATACAAGAGTTGTTGAGAAAAGGATTGATCAGAGAAAGTTTGAGTCCTTGTGCAGTACCTGCAATGCTTGCACCAAAGAAGGATGGAGAATGGAGAATGTGTACCGATTCTAGAGCAATAAACAAGATCATAGTTAAGTACATATTTCCTTTACCTAGGATGGATGATATCATGGATTATTTGAGTGGAGAAAAATATTTCACAAAGATAGACTTGAAGAGTAGATACTATCAGATGAGAATCAGAGAAGGTGATGAATGGAAGACTACTTTTAAGACAAATGAAGGAGTGGTTAGTGATGCCTTTTGGATTGACAAATGCACCGAGTACTTTCATGAGGTTGATGAATGAAGTCTTGAAGAAATTCTTGGGTAAGTTTGTTATTGTATATTTGGATGATATTCTAATTTTTAGTAAGACAAAAGAGGAATATTTGTGGAATATTAGACAAGTTTTGCAGAGATTGAGAGAAGAGAAATTGCTGATAAACATCAAGAAGTGTAGTTTCATGAAGGAAGAGTTGGTATATTTGGGATTTGTGATTTCTGCGGAAGGATTGAAGATGGACCCTGAGAAAGTGAAAGCAATTGTTGAATGGCCTACACCGGAGAGCATTGGAGAAGTTAGATCATTTCATGGATTAGCTAGTTTCTACCGGAAGTTCATCAGAAATTTCAGTTCAATTTGTAACCCTATGACAAAGACAATGAGAGGTGATAGAAAGGATTTTAAGTGGACATCTAGAGTAGATAAAAGTTTTGAGTTGTTGAAGCAGAAAGTGACAGAGCAACCTGTTTTGGCATTACCGGATTTCAATAAGGTATTTCAAGTTGATTGTGATGCAAATGGAAATGAGATTGGAGCAGTATTAAGTCAAGAAGGTAGACCTGTAGCTTATTTCAGTGAGAAGTTGAATGATGCAAGGAGAAGATATTTAGTCTATGATCAAGAGTTCTATGCCATAATTCAAGCCTTGAAGAAGTGGAGACATTACTTGTTGCCTAAGGAGTTTGTGTTGTATACAGATCAAAAAGATTTGCAATATTTAAATAGTCAAGGTAAATTGAATCAGAGACATATGAGATGGGTAGAGTTCATGCAGAGTTATACTTTTGTGTTGAAACATAGGAGTGGAAAAACAAACAAAATTGTTGATGCCTTGAGTAGAAGAAGAAACTTGTTGACAGAGATGAGAGTTGAAGTGTTGGGTTTTGATGAATTGAAGAATATGTATGAGGGAGACACTAATTTTGCAGAACCTTGGAAAGCATGTAAGGAGCCCGTTGTGATAGATAGAAGCAATTGGTTGGACTATTTCATTTAAGAAGATATGTTATTCAAAGGAAATTCGTTGTGCATACCTAGAAGTTCAATGAGAGATAATTTGATCAAGGAGAAGTATAGTGGTGGATTGGCAGGATATTTTGGCATTGATAAGACAATGGCTTTGGTGAGTGAAAAATATTTTTGGCCTCAGATACATAAGGATGTTCAAAGATTTGTGCAGAGTTGTAGAGTTTGTCAAGTTGCAAAAGGGAATAGTCAGAATACTGGATTGTATAAACCTTTGACAATACCAGAGAGACCTTGGGAAGACATAAGCATGGATTTTGTAATGGGATTGCTGAAGACACAGAGAGGACATGATTCAATATTTGTAGTAGTTGACAGATTTTCAAAGATGGCTCATTTCATACCTTGTAAGAAGATAACTGATGCAGTGCATGTAGCTGACCTATTTTTCAAGGAGATTGTGAGATTGCATGGATTACCTAAGAGTATAGTTTCCGACAGAGATACAAAGTTTGTTGGGTACTTTTGGAGGACACTTTGGAAAAAGATGAAGATAGATTTGAAGTTCAGTTCATCTTTTCATCCATAGATAGATGGACAGATAGAGGTTGTGAATAGGAGTTTGGGAAATTTGTTGAGATGTTTGGTTGGAGAGAAGACATGAAGTTGGGATTTGATTCTTTCACAAGCAGAATTTGCATACAATAATTCAGTAAACAGGAGTACTGGAAGAACACCTTTTGAGATTGTTACCAGAGTGAATCCTAGAGGAGTGACATAATTAAGAGATATCAGTATAGAAGAAGAAGAATTTGCAGATCACATGAAGACAGTATATAATCACGTGAAGAAGCATTTGGAAAATATGAACAAGTACAAAGAGAAGGCTGACGAGAAGAGAAGACATAAGGAATTTGAAGTTGGAGATGAAGTGATGGTGTACTTGAAAAAGGAAAGATTTCCAGTTGGGACATATAGCAAGTTGAAGATAAAGAAGTTTGGACCTTGTAAGATACTTAGGAAATTTGATTTAGGAAATGCATATGAAGTGGAATTACCAGAGACATTGGGTATTTCACCTATTTTCAATATTGTAGACCTATATCAGTATCATGAAGTAGAATTCAGTGATAGTATGGCAAAAGACTTGAAGAAGCAGTTACCACAACAAACATCGGAGCAGATTGAAGACATATTGGACAACAGAGTTGGATGCAACACTAGAGGAAGACAATACAAAGAATACCTTGTGAAGTGGAAAGGCAGACCAGAAGAAGATTCATCATGGATTTCTTAGGCTGAGGTGGACCGTCTTGGTTCTCCCCTAGCCCCAGAAAAGTGAGGGACTCACTTTTTTTCAATAACCCTGAATGTCTGATGCAGGAGCATCCATTGTTCAAGAGCAATCTTGCATCAACCAAAACATTTGCATTCCAGTTTGTTTGCAATTCAGTTTGTTTCTTTTCATTTCCTAGTTCAGTTCAGGCATTCAGTCAAAAGTAGTTTTAGCTTGTGGTCCATTATTGGTATTTCACATCTTGCGGATCTGGACTTAGCATATACATTCATTCATTTACATCATATCAAGAATTCAGCGCATTTGGATCAGTTACCGAAAAGTTATTGCTATCAGAAGATGATTGTTTTCTCAGAGCAAAGCATCCTGACAGTCTCAAACAATCAACTAAAGGAGAAGTGATGCAGAGGTTTCAGGTCTCTAGAGGTAATTTAACAAGATCAAAAGATTTGAAACAATAGTTGGCTTTAACTAATAAGACTCACTAGTCTTCTTCTTGCCCTAAATTCCCCCAAAGGGCTCAAATTTGTTTCTAACTTCTAAGATGCAATCTTACACCTTCTAGGGTCCCAACATACCCTAATCAACAAGATTCAATAGGTTTTGTACACCATTTTAATTGGTTTACTGGCAACTCCTCTTTGCTAGGCCTAATCCTAGTAGCCCTGTTCAGCGAATAATATGTACTTTTCTCCAATCTTTCCCAAAGCACTTCCAAACCTAATGACTAATTTGAATACCCTTTATCAAGTTCTATAACATATCCAAGACTCATATACTATTGTTTTGGACCAAACTAACTATCCTGACACCCTACAGCCTTCTTACAAGGCCTAATTCGCCCACTTTTCAAAGAAACCTTATGACAAACTTGACCTCCACTCTCTAAACCCTCAAACAGTCTTAGGGAAGGATCTAAAATAGAGGATTTTCAAGGTTTTAGACAATGGTTTGTTCATTCAAGTGTTTAAACACCAAACCCCCATTTCTAGGACCCAAAACCTAGGGTTCACTAGATCTCCCACTTCCAATCACTTCCAGACCTCATTCAAAGGTCTAACACCATTTTCTTGACCATATTAGATAATATCAATCATAAGAACATTACCTTGTTAAGGCAGATCTCTGGCTGTTATACCTGTGCCATCATACCAATGCTCTTTTCACATGTAAACTTGTTTTCCAACGGTGATCACCTCCCCATCTGCACTCCTCCTACTTTGCAAAGGTTAGAAATCATATTGTACAAGTTATTTAGGACCTATTCCATGAGAACCAGAGTCTTACATTCATGGAAAGGTCCTATGATGCATTTAGCCTTTCAAAATACACAAAGACAATCTGTTGTTCCTTGTAGCAGTCAGAAGAACAACAGTAAAACCACCTACAGAACCTTCTCAGAGCATTAAATAGGATCTCCTATTGTTAGATGAGGACTTAAAACATTTGCCAACCAACCAACAATCAAAAGATCAACAGAAATGAGAAGGAGATGCAAGAAAAAACTAAATTTTACTGTTATTTTTAGTTTGTCGTACAACCCAGGCTTCCAATTGATTCCTTCATACCATAAAATGTCTTACACATGTTTACATAACCTCTGCCCCAACTTCCACAACCAATTCCCATCGGTTGGAGTTGGTTCAACCACCAAAAATAGTTCAAAATGATTTTCCCGCTTAAATGCTTATTACAAAAATTTGAATTTTAAACTTTGTTTTAATGGACTTTTATCCTACCAAATCATCATGTTTGATCTTCTTAGGATCATTATACCCCATTCCTAGTCTTAGACACCTATATTTGACTCTATAGGCACTATTGGCCCAACTTACATTATTTTTGGTCCTAGGGTCCTTACCAAGACCCTCAGGACATTTGATCACTACATCATTTTGCCCATTATAACATGCCATAATTGGTTTTAGGATGTTCCATTTGACTTGATGGGTTCCATGGGCTCCTTCTAGGATCATTTGTGTCTTCTTGCTCCAAGGTGTTCTTTTAGGTGCTCTTGCACCATACTCCCCAGCATGATGAAAACTCTTGTCCCAAGAGTCATGTGATCTACTCCAAACATCCTACAGTCTGTTTGGAAGGTTCTCTAATTTGTGATAGGGAACATGAACTCTCCAAGGGTTATCCTCCTTCTCTCACCTGCATGACTCTTACAAAAAATGTTAGCATCATAAAACATGTTTTGGTGTCCTTGCCTAGGACCCTGCTGTTGTGACGCTTCTCTTCCCATCTTGAGGTTTTGATCTATGTTTCCCTATTGTTTGCCTTCCTTTTCTTGCCTCCCTATAGGGCAATCAATGTCCCCAATCTTGATGCAATTTAAGTCCCAAACTTGCTATTCTTTAGGACTATCATAAACCTTCTTCTGTTGCAACTGTTCCTGCTGTTTCCAATCATCCTTAACCTACACATTCAACTGCAATTTCTCTCCAAAAGAAACAATAGCATGCTCCTTTTTGTCTCCACAAGGTAAATGTATTAGTTTAAACTTTTTACCATCTTTGTGCACCAAATAACTATTCATATAACCATCATGAATTGTCCTTCTCAAATGTTGCCATGGTCTTCCCAAGATTATATTCCCACATGTCATTGAAATAACATCACATAAAATAGAATCATGATATGGACCAATTGAAAAATCAACATATGCCATCTGACTAACCCTTGCTGCTCTTGACTTACCCAAGTGGCATTGTAAGGACTAGGATGATCAAATGTCTTCAATCCCAATTTGTGTACCATATCCCAGGAAATTAAATTATCATGTGAACCTAAATCTATAATCAACTTACACATTTTTCCATGGCTTAAACAATTAGTTTTAAAAATGGATACTTGTGGTGCTTGCTACACTTTGCCTTTTTCCACCATGAGCAATTCTCCATCTGTTTCTGGATAGGCTGCTGCTGGTTCTTGGTCTTCTTTCTTTTCCTCTTCTTGTGCCAAATGAACTCTTCTCTCCTTGCTCTTATCAACATCATCCCTCTTAGGACATTTGAAAGATGTGTGTCCCACTTCATTGCAATGATAACATCTGCCTGTGAATACTCCTCTACCTGATCCAAACCTACCTCCACCTCTATATCCACCTCTCTGATCTGCAGAAAACTCTTTGCATTTCTCATTGCTGCTCTACCCTTCATTAGTAGGTCTACCCCTACCTTTATATCCTCTACCACTACCTCCTTGTCTTTCTTGCTTCCTCTTCACCCTCTCTTCAACCCTTATGGCTAATTGAAAACATTCTCCAAGTGATTTTGGTATGGTCAAACCAATTTCATCTTGCAAGTTGTACCTAAGCCCATTAAGGTATCTTGCCACTTTTTCTTCTTCATCTTCCAATCCTCCCGTAATACTAAACTTATGAAATTGCTCAGTATAGGACATAACATCCATGTCCTTCTGCTTCAAGTTCTGCCTCATCCTCTTTGTTTGAATAGAATAATCAGATGGAAGAAACTGATCCTTCATCATATCCTTCATCCTACCCCAAGAAGTGATTCTTGTTCCACCTCTAGCCACTCTTTCTGTTTGTACACTACTCCACCAAGTAAGTGTTGTCCCTCTCAACTTTGTCTTTGTAAATTTAACCTTCTTCTCATCACTTATTTCCTCATACTCAAAAAAATTTTCAAGGGCATCTATCCACCCTAATACCTCTTCACTATCCATCTTCCCCTGATAGATAGGCAACTCTACATTTGCCTTTGTTCCACTACCTTGAACTGCCTTAAGCAATCTCAAAAATCTCCTTTCTTCAGGTTCCAATTCATCCTCAGGAGGGTTCTCATCTGCCTCATCATCTTCTTCTTGATCATCTTGTTCATCCCTTCTAGGATTCTTCTCCAATGCTTCCAACCTTGCCAAGATTGATGCATTCTCTCTTCTCACTTGTCTTAACTCTCTTTCCCTTGCAGCATCCTGTTCTTTTCTCTCCCTCAACTCTTTTTCTCTAGCCTCCAAGGCTTCCCTCAATTCATTATTCTCCCTAGCCATCTGATTCTTAGGGGGCATCTTCACAACTATTACCAACCCTTAACTCTTTCACAAGATCCTACTACTCCCTCAAGGACCTACTTGCTGCTCTGATACCACTATGATGCAAAGGTGTCAGGTCTCTAGAGGTAATTTAACAAGATCAAAAGATTTGAAACAATAGTGGCTTTAACCAATGAGGCTCACTAGTCTTCTTCTTGCCCTAAATTCCACCAAAGGGCTCAAATTTGTTTCTAACTTCTAAGATGCAATCTTACACCTTCTAGGGTCCCAACATACCCTAATCAACAAGATTCAATAGGTTTTGTACACCATTTTAATTGGTTCACTAGCAACTCCTCTTTACTAGGCCTAATCCTAGTAGCCCTGATCAGCGAATAATCTGTACTTTTCTCCAATCTTTCCCAAAGCGCTTCCAAACCTAATGACTGATCTGAATACCCTTTATCAAGTTCTATAACATATCCAAGACTCATATACTATTGTTTTGGACCAAACTGACTATCCTGACACCCTACAGCCTTCCTACAAGGCCTAATTCGCCCACTTTTCAAAGAAACCTTATGACAAACTTGACCTCCACTCTCCAAACCCTCAAAAAGTCTTAGGGAAAGATCTAAAATAGAGGATTTTCAAGGTTTCAGACAATGGTTTGTTCATTCAAGTGTTTAAACACCAAACCCCCATTTCTAGGACCCAAAACCTAGGGTTCACTAGATCTCCACTTCCAATCACTTCCAGACCTCATTCAAAGGTCTAAAACCATCTTCTTGACCATATTAGACAATATCAATCATAAGAACATCACCTTGTTAAGGCAGCTCTCCGGCTGTTATACCTGTGCCATCATACCAATGCTCTTTTCACATGTAAACTTATTTTCCAACGGTGATCACCTCCCCATCTGCACTCCTCCTACTTTGTAAAGGTTAGAAATCATATTGTACAAGTTATTTAGGACCTATTCCATGAGAACCAGAGTCTTACATTCATGGAAAGGTCCTATGATGCATTTAGCCTTTCAAAATACACAAAGATAGTTTGTTGTTCCTTGTAGTAGTCAGAAGAACAACAGTAAAACCACCTACAGAACCTTCCCAAAGCATTAAACAGGATCTCCTATTGTTAGATGAGGACTTAAAACATTTTCCAACCAACCAACAATCAAAAGATCAACAGAAATGAGGAGATGCAAGAAAAAACTACATTTTACTGTTATTTTCAGTCTGCCGTACAACCCAGGCTTCCATTGATTCCTCCGTACCATCAAATGTCTTGCACATGTTTACATAACCTCTGCCCCAACTTCCACAACCAATTCCCATCAGTTGGAGTTGGTTCAACCACCAAAAATAGTTCAAAATGATTTTCCCGCCTAAATGCTTATTACAAAAATTTGAATTTTAAACTTTGTTTTAATGGACTTTTATCCTACCAAATCATCATGTTTGATCTTCTTAGGATCATTATACCTCATTCCTAGTCTTAGACACCTATATTTGACTCTAGAGGCGCTATTGGCCCAACTTACATCATTTTTGGTCCTAGGGTCCTTACCAGGACCCTCAGGACATTTGATCACTACATCATTTTGCCCATTATAACATGCCGTAATTGGTTTTCGGATGTTCCATTTGACTTGATGGGTTCCATGGGCTCCTCCTATGATCATTTGTGTCTTCTTGGTCTAAGGTGTTCTTTTAGGTGCTCCTGCACCAAGAAGGCTTGCGGATCTCAATGACACATCATTCAATGTTCTTTGGTTCATGGCCGACCTTCCCCAAGGGTTCGCACGTTGTATTCACACATTACACCTCTTCTTTGGAATTTGTGATCTTCCTTGGCTGACGCAGAGGAATCTATTGGTCTAGAGTTGATATATATTGATGTAATAGATCCTTAGGAAAGTAGCTAGCCATTGATTCATAATTCCTAGTTTAGATTTTGTGCAAAGGGAGCTTCAAAGCCTTATCTTGCGCATGTATGTAATCAGGCCTATGCACCCTAATTGTAAGCCAGCATGTTGCCGACCGATCTCTATTTGAATTCTATGATATACTAAATGACTGAATCTGCGTTTGTTTCATTTCTTTGAGTTGTTTCCGTTGTGTTTACTCTTGCTGCACAGTCTGAACAGTTCATTCTGTGAACCCTCCTACCATGACTACACCATGATGGCTCATTCCTAAAGTACTATTGTGCTTTGTCACAGTTAAATAGATCATGTTCTGTGTTACCACAGAATGCGCATTATTTCTTCTTATTTGACCAACACTTATTGGAAAAATGATCCTGTTTGCCACATTTGTAACAGTAGGCATAATCTCTCCTTCTGCTTCATGTTCTGCAAACTCTTCCTCCTTTATAACCATTATACTGACCCCTTTCATCGTTATTGTAATTGTTAGTATATGATGCTTGGATAGGGGGTGTATTCTGCAGTGTATTCACATTCCTTTGGTTCCCCAGCTACAAGCTTTATATCCATGATTCTGGTTATAGAGAGGTCTCTTAGCCAACCCCTTAACATACACCATCTCTTGGTCAAGTGTTCTATTATTGCGGTGGGCGTTGCACTAGGGTTCATGGTCATCTTCTTCAATGCATAGTCTAAACAATTGTGATGGACAGTCTTCAGTTTCATGGTTATCCCATTCACTGCAGACACCACAATACACTGTATTGCTCCTTTTAGATGTTGTCTTATGGTCTACTTTTAGTGTTGCAACCTTCTTCTCCCCTTTCATCATAGGGTACTCATTTCTGAGATGTCCTTCCCTTATGCAGTATGTGCACCATATGTTAGGCTTCTGTATCTACGGGTTGTTATCCTTTCTTGATAGTATTTCTTGATTTAGCTTTAATTGCTCCAATTCCAGTCTTAGTTTCTCCATTTCAGTGTTCTCCTTTACTTTGTCAATTCTCCACCATGTTTGGGCCTCAATGCGGCAAACCAACGTGATCGCTTCAAAGTAGGAAGTAAATTTTTATACATCAAGAGTTGTTCTAATTTCTGAAGATACCCTTGATACAAACCATTCAATGCATTATTTTTCTGTTAATGGTTCTTCCAGTTTTCTAGAAACTTCTTTAAATCTTTTATCAAATTTTTTATAGATTCCTCCTCTTTTTGTACTAAATCTCTCATCTTGATGACTCCTTTAGTAGGGATCTTAGGAAATTCAAAATTATCCAAGAATGTTTTTCTTACCTCATCCCATTCTTTATCATGTTGTGGATAGGTTTTTTTGTACCAATTCAAAGCATCACTTCTAAGTGTCCCCACAAAATCAAATAGTTTAGTTTGATCTCTATTTATGTTTATCCTTTGCCATATTGACTCCAAGATGAATATGTGCTCTGCTGCCTCTGTGGTGTCCTTACCAAATACTAGCAACTTAATAGGAGAGTCAATTTTGGGTTTTTGTTGTTGTTTTTCTCATTTGCGCCGTGTCTCCTTTATTTTTTCTTTTGGTTTCTTAGTGGTTCTTTGCGGTAGGGTTTTATTCTCCCTTCCTTTGTCTCTTCTTAATTGTATATCAAAATACTCTTTTCCTAACACTGCTTCACAATCCCTTGCTATATGTTATTCTTCCTCTTTTTGTTTATTCAATTCTTCGTTGTTATCTTGTGTTGAAATTCTTCTTGATTTATATGGCACATGGGGTGATGTCTGGTCAGAGGGTTGTACCTCTTCAAAGTGTTGTTTTGTTCTGGGGGATAACTTTTCATTTGTTAGTGACATTCCTTTGGTTAGTGGTGTCAATTCACTTCTCTATCCTATTCCAATTGACATGAAATTAATGTCATTAGGTACTGCCTATACTTCTTCTTCCCTTATTCTCCTCACACTTCTATTCACCAATTGTTCCAAGTACTCCACATCAAAATTTAGAGGCTGGAGATTCTTTATAGGATTCAGTATTTGTTCCTATTTTTCATCAATCCTGATCTAAATATTAGAGAAGTTAGGTTGAATATATGGTGTCCTACTTAATGGCAGTAGGGTTGGGATTTGTATTCTATTGTATGCTTCTTCCCATGTCTTCTTAGAATTGTCATAAGTGGTAAGGCTCCCTTCTAGGTTTTTTAGAATCTTGATAGCCTTGTCAATATGTAAACTCATTTTCCCCAAAGTGTTGTATATATCTGTTTCTATTATATTGGTTGCATCTGCTATGGTGTGCTCATCTGCTTTCTCAAAATTAGGTGAATTAGTAATTTGTTGTTCTGCTACACCCACAGTGGCGTGCTCAGTAGCACTCTTAGTAGTACACTTAATTTCCTTTTCTATTTCCTTTTCTATCACTGCCCTCATGGCACATTCTATTTCCACCTTTTCTACCTTATGTATCCTTTTGCAGTATCTTTCCTGACGTTCCTAGGTCTATTTATGTCTCCTTTCCTCCATATTCATGTCCATAGCTATTTGTATTGTTTCGCTAATCTTCCTTAATTTCTTGTTATCTCCCTTAATTTCTTGTTATCTGCTTTGGCCATGGGTGTTTAAGATATGGTATTTCATTATTCCTTCTTGTATCTCATGGCCTGCTTACTTTGAATGGTTGCATCTTTTTAGGGACCTTTTCAGATCCCTCCCCCTTCCCATTTGTCATCCCTTAGGTGTCTACCCCCCTCTCACAAGGGTAGGACCTAAAAGACTGTTCTGCAGATCATAAGAAAAATTCTATCACCTTTTTATATTCCCTCTTTTAACTATTTTCTATTCTGCACTTCCCTCATTTTATTTATCTTATCTATTCTTCACTATTCTTACCACGGTCCCGACAACAGAACCAAATGTTGGTAAGAGAAATGGGACCACAGTCCGGAGATCTGAACCTACTTTACTCTTACATAGTTTGTTTATACCCTAGAAGAGACATTGATAGAATACCAAATAATCATGGTAGGGAATATCATAGTGTGGTAAGATTGCATCATATATAGCATACCATACACATCATAAAAACATTCAAATGTTACTCCATAATCCTTATATATCTATAATCAATATGTATTACAATAGGCATGTCTGAGTCTCTACTCTATCATATACTTCTTTATCCTCGCTTACATCTTATCCTCCTAATTCACTATCTTTATACATTATAGTGTAATAGGGATGTGTCCCTTACAAAAAAACTGTATATGCACTAGCCCTGGTCGGCCTTGTGCTCCGTAATCCCTTTGTGATGAGTTGCAGTAGCTTCTCTGTCTGCCATGTTCCCTGCCAAAATGCATTTTCAAGATTTATGGGCTTCATCTCCTTAGATATCAAACATGCACTAGGTTCTAATGCCTCATAAAATGGGTCAACACATGTAGACACATAAAACACATGATCCATAAGGATACAAGAGACTATAGGTACAAACATTTTGTAAAATCATTAACTAACTCCCCCTCTTGCCTCCTAATACTAGTCAATTCTTGAACAAGGAGAGTAGGGTCAACATTACATGAAAAATGCTCACAAAAGGCTACACTAAGGTCTTTCCAAGAAAAAAAACTATGGTATAGAAAACCATTTAGCCACACACTTGCACACCCATGCCAAGACCTAACAAAGAACTTCATCTAGATTTCCTCTTGGTCAACACCAAGTTCTTTCATCAAATCAACAAACCTTCACAAGAGTATCCCCTTATGAATCAACTTATCCATCAAACATAGGCAATTGACTAGATTTTCCTTAACACAAGGCATGTGCCATTTGTTTCCCAACACAATTCCAACTTTTTGAAAGCACTAGCAACAAGAGGGGCACTAGGAGGTTTAACTTTCTAGGACACTATAGAAACAAATTGGGGTTTAGATATGACACATTAAGCTCAAGCATTTGTATATGTCTTATAAGTTCTGCAAGCTCTTGCATATATACCTCTAATTTATCTTGGCAAGGCTTTGTAGAAGACATGACAAGCTTGGTCTTTTGGATCTTGGATTGTGATAGGTCATATTCAAGCATTCTTATTTGTCTTTGAATGTTTGCAAGTTATTTCATGGATGCCTCTAAGTTTTGACATGGGTTCGGGGGGATGCATATCTACTTGAACAACAAGATGAGGTATCAGTATAATTGTCATGGTCATATTTTTCATAGTAGCTAGGTTTGACAATATAATATGAAGCATATGGAGGAGTAGACCTATAAGAATTATTAGACCTAAGACCCATGTTCTATAACCTCATAACATGTAGGATGGTAATTTAATCTCATAGAAACATATATTCTTTTATGAGAGAAACTTTGTCTCATAACAGAAGAAGAAAGAGCTTTATGTACCTTAAAACTCTTAATGTACTAACTTGGAATGGAGCATGAAATTACACTAGTATTCTTGATTGTAGCAACAAGCAACTTGATTCCAAACAACAAATTCACCTCTATAAAAGAGGAAAACCTTGAAGCACCAAAAAGATCCAAGTGTAGAAATATTTCTGGGTCTTCTCCACTAGCAAAGTCTTCAATCTCATGCAACATAATTGAGATCAATCCTTAGTAGATTCACCAATTGTTGGCTTTCAAAACCACAATTCCATTTCTCTAGAGGAAACACTCATTACTCATGTAGAAGGGGACAAGATAATGCAAGTAGCAAGGCATATTTGATCAATTGAAAATGGATAGCCCGTGGCCAAGTGATAGGATAGAGAAAATCCTTTTTTTATTTAAGCTCTATAAAACCTAGGAGGGCGATTCTTGAGGTCTCATATAGGACAATTAAAGAGAAATGCAAGAGATATAATTAGGCCTTGAATACCATGCTCTAATGGTAGCCATGATTAGACCTTATTATAAGCAGATAACAACAAGAATACATATGCAACCAAGGATAGAGACAAGTTAAAATCACCCTAGATGAATCCCCTTACCACACCATACACATATGCATCTTGAAGATCACAACAATATGATTCTAAGTGTGTTTCAATTATAGGTTCACTTAAGATATGGACTAGTTTGTAATACCGAATCATGCAAGTGAGTAAGACCTATCAACTACTCCTACATTAAGAAATGTAACATAGATGTTGCTTAAATGAAGAGATTGATCTCTTGGCCAACCAGACTAATGCATATTCCAATGGGAAATAGAGTCACAAAATGTAAGGTAGAAGGCTATGTGTATGGGACTACAATAGAACCAACGAAATGCATATGCACAAATCACAAGAATAAGGAAACACCACATATAAGACATTCTTCAACATCCATCTCCAATCAAAATAATCTCACATGCATTAAGAGAAAGGTTGATATAAAGCCTTTACAATAGTTTTATAGTTTTGTCAAACCAATTAACTCTCAAAGAAAACATATTTACAAATGTGACATGAGATAACTTATGGCGTAAGCCCTCCTAATAAACTCTTACCACCCATGGAGACTTTTGATCTTGTGACTATCCATCTTGGCAATACCTTCCTACAATCGATACAAAGAACATCCTTCCCTTTGTTGCAAGTGTGTTGTCATTGATGTCAACAGTGTTGTGTTATGGAAGTGGAAGTGATGTTAATAGAAATGATGTCACAGTGCTATGATGTGCTGATCAGTGTTGGTGATGCCAAAGAGAGATTGTTGCATACAAAGAATCAAAGTGATGAGTGTATATTGAGATGATCAAATATGGATCAGTGAAGTTGTGAAGAGAAGGGTAAAGTGATGGAAGTCATGTACTATGCATTGGATCAGTATCATCTGTACACAGTTGTACCCTATCTTCTAAAGTTCATGAAGAGGTGAAAGTTGTATGCTGATATGAAGAAGTTGTGATTGTTGTATGATACTTTGAATGGTGTCTCTGGTGTGGTTAATGTTGTATTCATTGTTTCCTAAGGAAAAGCATTGCTTTAGCTTTGAAAGAAAGTTTTAGGAAGTCCAAGGAACTGGAAGTTGCACAGAAGAAGCTCGGGAGAATGCTTTGCATTCCTCCACATTTGATGGTATAGGCTTGCAGTTTGGAAGTTAGATAGAGACAGGTGTGAAGAAGGTATGTTCTTGATTTCAGATTTTGGCATAGAAGATTCTAGAGCTCGCTAAGTGAAGATAGTAATCCTGTGTTGGTATAGTCAAAGAAGGTCTGAGGAATGCTCAGCATTTCTGTGCACTAGAAGTTGTGATGCTGCAGTTTGAAGGATAGTCAGATACAGATGAGAAGAATGATATATTCAAGTTTTAGATGATAAGTTGTACTGTAGAGGTTCTCTGGAGTAACTAAAGCAAAGACAAATCTTGTTGTTGATTAAGGTTGTCTAGAGGAGAAAGAAAACCGACCGCATTTCACCACAGTTTATCTTTTGGCCTTGCTATTTAGAGGATGAGTTTAGTCAGTTTGTATGTTTGTTCATTTCAGGTTTCTGGTGTTGAAGTGCATTGCAAGTTGGTTTTTTAACGTTCTATCTCAAGACTGAGTGTTTAGTGTTTGTAAGTGATGTCAGGTTCAGTATCTGTTTGTTTGTACCAGAAAGAAAACATATATATCAGAGGAAAGATTGTTTGAGGTGTCTGCAAGTCTTATGTTGCTTGTGAAGTGATCCACATGATGCTAATTGGTCTCTCCGGTACCACCTTAGGTCTGGAGCTATTTTGTGGAAGAATAAGGGTTTGCTGGGTCATCTTGATGTGCTTTGATGATCCTATCAGATGCTTGGAGGTGTGTGCTAGCTTGGAAGAATGCATTAATAAAGAATAGGTCCTGGTTATCACTTGGCTTGAACCACATTGGATTTCTACATCTTTTTGGAGTCGACTTGGTGTGGCCGTTGCATGTTTCATGTTTACATGTTTCATCTTGGTGGATGTAGGAGAAAGTTTCTGTAATTTGTCAAAGGTATAAATAAAAGATCTTGTTTGGTGTGAAAGAAGTGGAGTGAGAGTGTACGAGAATGTGTCTGTGAGGTGGAAGTGAGTGTGTGTGTGGAAGTGTGATGACGGCATCAATGTTTGTTGTGCAGAGGAAGTGAAGATTTGTGACAGAGTGAAGTGTGTGGATGTTGCAAAGGTGTTTGATAAGTGAGGTCTATTGAGTGTGATGTTCAGAGGTTGTAGCCTCATTCTGTAAGTATTGTTTGTTGTATTTCAAGGAGTTGCATCTTCCTTTGGGTTGTAGCCCATAAATAATATTGTATTCTTGTTTTTGCTCATGAGGCTGGATTTGGACAGTAGATCCAAGCAACTTGCTCACTGTGGTTTTTCCCTTCTGGGATTTTCCACGTAAATCTGGTGTTATAGTTGTGTGCTCATGTGTTGTGCTTTGATTTTCTTAAATTACTTTATCATTTGTCTAAGGTAGTAAAAGGTTTTGATTGATAGAGATTAATTTTTGGCATATACTGATTCACTCCCCCTCTCAGTATATCAATGTGTTCTAACAATTAGTATCAGAGCTGAGTTCCTTGGTGCAACCTAACAGCTGAAGGTAGATCTTGGAGTAGAACACATGGCTTAGAATGAGTCCTCTTCTAAAGCTCTAATATTTGATGGAAGTAACTATGATTTCTAGAGTGTAAGGATGGATGCCTATCTTACCTCACTAGGGTATGATGTTTGGAGAGCTACCATGGATGATTATGTTGAACCTAATCACCCTATCATAGATCCAGATGTAAAGAAGGCTCATGAAAATAATGATAAAGCCAAGAATACCATCTTAAGTGGTTTGAGTAGTTCATATTTAGTCAAGGTTGTGCGGTGCAAGACAACAAAGGAGATATGGAAGAAGCTCAAAGATCTCTATGAAGGAAATGACACCATAAAGGAAGCAAAAATACAATCTTACAAAAGAGTGTTTGAGAATCTAAGGATGAAAGAAGATGAGAACATTGTTGGCTATTTGCACCGAGTAGATGAAGCGGTCAATGGAATCAGGAGTATGGGTGAAGATATAGCTGACTCATTGGTTTTAAAGAAAGTCCTAAGAACTCTCCCTCACAAATTTGATTCAAAAGTTTCTGCAATTGAAGAAGACAAAGATTTGAAGAAACTTATAATGGAAGAGCTAATTGGGTCCCTCAATGCCTATGAGATGAGAAATGAAGTCATAGGACCATGCCAAAGAGAAGATTCTTTGAATACTATGAAGAATGAAGGAACATCTAATGTATGCAATGAAGCTAAGGAAGAAGAAGCAAACTTTGTGAGGAAACTAAAAGGGGATCAGGAAAGTATAAAGGTAATCTACCTTTCAAATGTTTTAAATGTGGTAGAGTTGGTCATTTTGCCTCTAAATGTCCTTTTGGAGAAAGTGAAAATAGCAGCAAGGATTTCAAGAGGAGTTTTCTTTCAAAAGAAGACTACAGTTTTGGAGAAGAAGTAGATTACTACTCATCAGATGAGGAAAAAGGAGAATCTCTATTCATGGCTAGGGTGACCTCAGATGGTTCAGACAAGACTACAGATGAAGAAGAATATGAAGTTGATTTTGAAGGTGAACTTCTTTCTTCTCTTGAAGACTTGGATTGTGCAAGGAAAGAGAATCAAGAACAAAGAGCTCTGATTGAAGCTAAGACAAAAGAATGTACAAGACTTGAGAAAAAATTTGTCACTCAAAAGGGAGTTGGAGAAGGCAAAGCTTGGAACACCAGATGGTACTGAATGTGTAGATCTCATCTTGCCTCAAGGCAGATCTCTTCATGCAAGGCAATTCTCAATGAATAGGTTCAATCAAGTTCTCTTTGGGTATTGTTTTATCTGCAACAAATTTGGTCATAAAGCTATAGATTGCAAGTTTGAAATGAATAAAAGAAATCTTGTAAGAATTCCCTTGCTTCACTAGTAGATGTCAATGTGGTATGTCAAATTTGTAACAATGTTGGACATATAGAAAGATATTGCAGGAGTGGTTTGGCAAAATCAGAATCTCAGTTGATAGAAGTCACTAAGCAGAGGAAAGTGATTGTTCCAAAAGACAGGAGACAAACAATGAAGCTGAACATTCAATGATTGTCTAAACAACATTTCATGCTCAAAGGCAAACAAATCTCTGGGTGATAAACAATGGATGTACAAATCACATGACAGGTGATAAGAGTAAATTCATCAACCTAGGTAAGTGGAATGGTGGATTGGTTAGGTTTGGAGACAATTCATCTTCAAAGATTAGTGGAAAATGTACTATAAGTATTTATGGAAGATTTAAAACATATGATGTTCTTTATGTAGAAGGTCTCAAGCATAATCTTCTTAGTGTAAGTCAGATGTGTAGCAAAGGATACAATCTCATATTTCACGATCAAGGCTGTAAAACTAGAAGAGAAAAGTCTGGTAAATTGGTGGCGGAAGGATCTAGGACAGAAGACAACTTGTATAATATAAAGGGAATTAATGAAAGGACTTGTCTTCTAGGACAAACAAATGAATGATGGTTGTGGCACAAAAGGACGGGGCATGTCAACTTTGACAATCTTATGAAGATTAGCTCCATGCAAGCTATAAGAGACATGCCAAAGATCATCAAGGTTGCAAGCACCATATGCAAGGAATGTCAGATTGGGAAGCAAACAAGGATAAGATTCAAGTGCAAGGAGTATTCTACTACAAGTCCATTGGAGCTGGTTCATACTGACTTGTGCAGACCTACTAGGACAAAGAGTCTACAAGGTGAGAGGTATTTCATGTTGCTCATTGATGATTTCTCTAGAATGACATGGGTTACATTCTTGAAAGAAAAGTCAAAAGCTTTCAGTAGGTTTAAGATAGTCAAGTCCATGGTTGAAAATTAAATGAATACAAAGATCAAGTCTAAGGTCTGACAGAGGTGGGGAGTTTACATCAAATGAGTTTGAAGAATTTCGTGAAGAACATGGAATCAAGAGACACTATTCTGCTACTAGAACCCCTCAGCAAAATGGTGTTGCAGAGAGGAAGAATAAAACCATTCAAGAAATGGCCAGAACCATGTTGAGTGAAGCTAAGCTACCTGATATATATATTGGAAAGAAGAAATTCACACCGCAGTCTACATTCTTAACAAAGGACAACTAAGAAGACACAACACCAAGACACCTTATGAGCTATGGAATGGAAGACTAACATCAGTCAAGTATTTTAGAGTGTTTAGAAGCAAATGTTACATTAGAAGAGATGAAGAAGGTCTAGGAAAGTTTGATTCAAGAGTAGATGAAGGTATTTTCCTTGGATACTCACCTACCAACAAAGCCTACAAGTGCTACAACAAAAGACTATGGAAGAAAGTTGAGAGTGCAAACATTAGAGTGGATGAAGAGTCACATAAAATCATAGATGAGAAAGAAGATTGTTGGTTAGATGAACCTGCCTGCACAGAAGAAGAAGTTGAAGAAAAGAAAGAAACTCAAGAGAAGACTGCCAAGACTCCTGCCAAGTATGTTCAGAAGAATCATTCATAAAATTAGATCATTGGAGATAAGAAGAAGATTTGCAAGAACAAATGAACAAGTAAGCTTTTTTTTACTGTCAAGAGTAGAACTCAAAATTTTTGATGAGGCTAGCAAGGATGAAGGATGGATACAAGCTATGGAAGAAGAACTAAATCAGATAGAGAAGAATTAGACTTGGGAGTTGCTGCCAAGGCCTATAGACAAGAATGTGATAGGTACAAAATAGGTATTCAGGAACAAATGGAATGAAGATGGAGAAGTGGTCAGGAACAAAGCAAGGTTGGTTTGCAAAGGTTATTCACAAATTGAAGGTGTTGACTATGAGGAGACATTTGCTCCAATGGCAAGAATGGAAGCTATCAGAATGGTTCTTGCATTTGCAGTGCATAATGGATTCAAAGTATATCAGATGGATGTCAAATTTGTCTTTCTAAATGGTGACTTAGAATAAGTCTACATGGAGCAACCTGGTGGATTTTAGTTATCAGAAGATACAAACATGGTATGCAGACATAAGAAGGCTCTGTATGGTCTCAACCAAGCCCCTAGAGCTTGGTATGCAAGGTTGGATAAGTACTTACTTTAGAAAGGTTTTAAGAAAGGTACCACAGATAGTAATCTCTACATTAAAATTGAAGGTGAACAAATTCTAATTGTTGTTGTGTATGTTGATGATATAATCTTTTGTGGATGTGATAAGATGTGTAAGAAGTTTGCAGAAGAGATGCAGAAAGAATTTGAAATGTCTATGTTAGGTGAGCTATCATTCTTTCTTGGACTCCAAATTACTCAATCAAATTATGGCATCTTCATTTCTCAAGCTGTATGTCAAGGAGATGTTGAAGAAGTTTGACATGGAAGACTGTAAACCAGTGAGTACTCCTATGGTAACTGGTTTCCATCTAAGTAAAGATGATGAGTCACCTGAAGCTGATCAGACTCTATAGATCTGTGATTGGGGGCCTACTATACCTAAAAACATCAAGGTCTAACATCATGCAAGTTTTGCATTTGGTTGCAAGGTTTCAAGCTGATCCTAAAGAAATACATGTGAAGACAGTCAAGAGAATATTTAGATATTTGAAGAGCACTCTGAAACATGGGTTGTGGTATCAAAAGGGTGATGAATTTTCCTTGAGTTCTTATACTGATGTAGATTGGGCTACTAGTGTTGATGATAGAAGTACCAGTGGAGGAGCTTTCTTTTTAGGAGATGGGTTGGTCTCATGGATAAGTAAGAAGCTGGACTCGGTGTCCTTATCAATAGCAGAAGCAGAGTATATAGCTGTAGTAGCTTGTTGCACTCAACTGTTGTGAATGAAGCAAACATTGAAGGATATCAAGGTTGTATATGATGAGTCCATTCCTATTCTTTGTGACAATACAAGTGCTATCAATATCTCAAAGAATCTAGTGATGCATTCTAGAACCAAGCATATATCTATCATGTATCACTTTTTGAGAGAGAAGGTTGTAAATCAAGAGGTTAGATTGGAGTATGTGCCTACAAAGGATCAAGTTGCAGACATCTTTACAAAGGCACTTTCTAGGGATACATTTGAGTATCTCAAACAAAATTTAGGGCTTATTGCCCTCCTTCTAACTAGATGCATAGATGATGCGTCTATCTAGGGGGAGCAATTCAAGACATATCTTTATTCTTGGATTGATGGAGGCTACCTCTCAGGGGGAGCAGGCAGTTAAGAAGCTGAGAAGGATGATAACGATGTATCAGTTAGTGGGAGCTGATAGATAAGGAGCAGTGAAAGAAAATCAAGACTAATGTAGACAGGGGGAGATAAAAGAAGATCAGTTCAGAAAAATACCACTGGCCCTTTGTCCTTGATGTCAAAGGGGGTGAAAATTGCATATTAGGTTAAGTCTTGCCATCAATGCCACAGGGGGAGATTGTTGCAAGTGTGTTGTCATTAATGTCAACAGTGAACTGTGTTATGGAAGTGGAAGTGATGTTAACATAAATGATGTCAATAGTGCTATGATGTGCTGATCAATGTTGGTGATGCCAAAGAGAGATTGTTGTAGACAAAGAAGCAAAGTGATAAGTGTATACTGAGGTGATCAGAGATGGATCAGTGAAGTTGTGAAGAGAAGGGTAAAGTGATAGAAGTCATGTACTATGCATTAGATTAGTATCATCTATACACAATTGTACCCTATCTTCTGAAGTTCATGAAGAGGTGAAAGTGGTATGCTGATATGAAGAAGTTGTGATTGCTGTATGATGCTTTGAATGGTGTCTCTGGTGTGGTTAATGTTGTATGCATTGTTTCCTGAGGAAAGCATTGCTTTAGCTTTGAAAGAAAGTTTCAGGAAGTCCAAGGCACTGGAAGTTGCATAGAAGAAGCTCGGGAGAATGCTTAGCATTCCTCTACATTCCTCTGCATTTGATGGTATAGCCTTGCGGTTTGGAAGTTAGATAGAGATAGGTGTGAAGAAGGTATGTTCCTGATTTCAGAGCTTGGCAGTTACCGCAAAAGATTTTAGAGCTCGCTAAGTGAAGACAGTAATCCTGTGTTGGTATAGTCAAAGAAGGTCCAAGGAATGCTCTGCATTTCTCTGCATTACAAGTTGTGATGTTGTGGTTTGAAGGATAGTCAGATACAAATGAGAAGAATGATATATTCAAGTTTTAGATGATAAGTTGTACCACAGAGGTTCTCCGGAGTCAGCAAATCAAAGACAAATCTTGTTGCTGACTAGGGTTGTCTAGAGGAGAAAGCAAAAGCCACCGCATTTCACTACAGTTTATCTTTTGGCCTTGTTGTTTAGAGGATAAGTTTAGTCAGTTAGTATTTTTGTTCATTTTAGGTTTATGGTCCTAAAGAGCACTGCAAGTTGGTTTTTCAATGTTCTATCTCAAGACTGGGTGTTCACTGTTTGTAAGTGATGCCAGGTTTAGTATCTGTTTATTTGTGCCAAAAAGAAAACATATATTTCAGAGGAAAGATTGTTTGAGAACGTGTGTGCAAATCTTATGTTGCTTTTGAAGTGATCCACAAGATGCTAATTGGTCTCTCTGGTACTGCCTTAGGTCTAGAGCTATTTTGTGGAAGGATAAGGGTCTGCTGGGTCATCTTGATGTGCTTTGATGATCCCGCCAGATGCTTGGAAGTGTGTGCCATCTTGGAAGAATGTGTTAATGAAGAATAGGTCTTGGTTATCACTTGGCTTGAATCGCATTGGATTTTCACATCTTTTTGGAGCTGACTTGGTGTGCCGGTTGCACGTTTCATGTTTACATGTTTCATCTTGGCCAACGTAGGAGAAAGTTTTTGTAATTTGTGGAAGGTATAAATCTTGTTTGGTGTGAAAGGAGTGATGAGTGAGAGTGTGCGAGGATGTGTCTGTGAGGGTGGAAGTGAGTGTGTGTGTGTGTGGAAGCGTGATGAGGGCAAGAATGTTCGTTGTGCAGAGGAGGTGAAGATTTGTGACAGAGTGAAGTGTGTGGATGTTGCAGAGGTGTTTGATCAGTGAGATTTGTTGAGTGTGATGTTCAGAGGTTGTAGCCTCATTCTGTAAGTATTGTTGTGTTGTATTTCAAGGAGTTGCAACTTTCTTTGGGTTGTAGCCCATAAATAATATTGTAATCTTGTTTTTTTCTTGTGAGGTTGGATTTAGACAGTAGATCCAAGCAGCTTGCTCATCATGGTTTTTCCCTTCTAGGGTTTTCCACGTAAATATGGTGTTATGGTTGTGTGCTCATGTGTTGTGCTTTGATTTGCTTAAATTGCTTTATCATTTGTCTAAGGTAGTAAAAGGTTTTGATTGATAGAGATTAAGTTTTGGCATATATTGATTCACCCCCTTCTCAGTATATCAGTGTGTTCTAACACCCTTAAATTCTACAACATATATTGATTAATGCCCTAGAATACATTTTAGACAAGTACATGAAATTGGCCCACAAACCAACCTCCAAATACCTTTCTTTCGTGTCTTTATAACATTTTAGCTTACAATTATCCTCTTGAGTGTGGATATAGAAGGCATAACATGCCAAATCAACATTTACACCATGTCAAAATTAGCACTCATATATGAGTAGAAAACTTACACTTGTACAAGATGGAATCCTTAATGGATCTTCTTTAGGGTGCATTGGTATATGAATGAAGAAGCTCCAAACCAATATAAATCAACACATTCATGTTGCAGGCCGATAATAGCATGGGAGACACCTATACCCCATCTAAAATTCACTCCAAGCAATGTCCAACACATACCTATGCCATAAATGAATTAACTAGCCAAGTAAGGTTGTTTTAGCTCGAATTCCTCTATATAGTCTCTACACATGGATAAGTGGTATGTACATAATCCTTCACAACACCAAAAGATACCAACAAGCTTGGCCATGTAGTAAAAGATCCAGTAAATGTACTAGAGGCGACCACTTCTCTATCACATCCATGAATTTGTAAGAAAGCCCTAAAATAGGGTGGCTAAGGTACAAACCAGATACTTGTACAACTCAACCACTCATATAAATATCATTAATGACATATTTAAGGTGTATAGGTTGCAACATTGCCGCAATCACTCCCTGAAAGAAATTAGGCCCTCAAGAAATGTCATCCATGCACCACTTGGCATGTTTTTATTTGTCGTCATACTACTGCCATGGAGCACAAAACACCTCGGCAAGATATCGGGCCTACCATTGTCACCAAGGTGACATGTGGTAGACAATAATCCACCTTTGAGTCACATAAGGCTCTAGAAAGAAAAAAGCACCCACAAAAAAAGAACATAGGCCCACCATCTAACTTTAGCAAGGTGACATGTGGCACCATGTAAGTGGTCTATGTATACCATCATAATTCAGAAGTGCATCCACATGGAATTAAAACACATAGAGCTCACAGGCACAAGCTATTGGTGTTGAGAGAGATTAGGCTAATCCAATGGCAACTACTACATTGGTCAATGTTAGAAGATGTGGCATAACTATGTACATAGACATGTTAAACCCTAGTATAAGTTGTCTTAGATCAGTTGTCAACATAGGGTTATGAGAGCACGCAAGCACAATTGCACAAATTTTATAGAAACAAAGATAGGTGCCAACACAATGCATGTGGAAAGATGCAAATTTGGTTCCTACATTCTAGGTTGAAGTGATTGTTGTGTACTTATTAAATTAGGCACCCACTAAAGTGCTTAATAATATTGTTCCTAAAAAGCATAGACATGAAGAATCCCTTCATTTCACATCTAAGAATGTTTGGGTGTATAAATTTCATGCACATTCCCAAGGTGCAAAGGAAAAAGTTGGATAAAAAATGCTTGAAATGTATTTTTCTTGGATATAGTTCAGAGTTGAAGAGTTGTCAACTTCTAGATCTAGATACAAATAAGTTGTACATTAAAAAGAATGTTGTTTTAGATGAGGAAAAAGGTTGCAGTACATCACCCTCACCATCACTTGTAAGCAACCAAACACCAAGAATTACCGAGATTAAAGATGAGGAACTTGACAATATTCATCATGCAAAAGAATCTCTAGAAAATATTTTGTTTCCAATGGAACAATTTCCACCTCAATGCTCGTCTCATGTCCACAAAATACCTAAGTGGTATTATACCACCATGAAGAATGTAAAGGCAAATGGAGTTGTAAATATGTCTAATTCTAGGCAAAAGACTCATAGCAAGTATGGTGAGGAAGTTAATTTGGCTCTAATGCACATAATTTTATTCATAATTTAGAACCATCTATAATGAAGCGGACTCTTGAGTCAGAACCTTGGAAAGATGCCATTGATGCATAATATTAGGCATTGATTAGGAATAACACTTGGGAACTTATTGATCTTCCACCAAGGAAGAAAGCTATTGGATGAAAATGAGTCTTCAAAATCAAATATAAAGTATATGGTAGCATTGAAAAGTACAAAGCTTGACTTGTGGCTAAGAGCTATGCTCAGAAAGAAGGCATTGACTATGAAGAAATCTTTGCCCCCAATGCAAAGATCAAGAGTATCATAATGGTTTTGGCAATGACAGTGCAATTTGTTTGGTAGGTTCATCAAATGGTTGAAAAGAGTTCCTTTCTCAATGGAGATCTCCAAGAAGAAGTTTATATGTCCCAACTTGATAGATATACTACACCTAAACAACAAAAAAAAATGTGTAGACTTGAGAAATCCCTCTATAGTATAAAAGAGGCTCCTAGAGCCTAGTACATCAAGATCAATGAGCATCTCCTCCAACATGGATTCACCTAGAATCCCTATGATCCCAATCTCTGCCTCAAAGAGAAAGGGGAGATTGTGAATTTGATAGTATATATCAATGATCTAGTCACTACTAGGAATTCTTGGCAGATAATTGCAACAATAATGAATGATCTCAAACAATCAGTCAACATCACAGATCTTAGGCTCCTGCATTATTATCTTGGACTTGAAGTGTGGGAAAAGAAGAATCACCCATAGAGATGGAATTGTCTTGAGAAATTCAAGATGGAAGATTGCAAGCCCATGTCAACACCCATGGAGATAAAATTATAACTTTCTAGACAGATCCATCACCTTAGGTGAATGCTACTCTTTATTACCAATTGATTGGGAATTTTTTTTACCTCACTTACACTAGATCAGATATTAGGTATATTGTAATTTATTTTTCAAGGTTTATGCAAGAACCTAAGGATTCATAGTGGAATGCAACTAAGTGCATTTTGAGATACACTTGTGCTACAATGGAGTATGGTCTAGAATATACACATTATGCACATTTTTCTTTGCAAAGATACATGGATGTGGACTATGTACAAGTTTGTTGGATGACAGGAAGTCTACTTTAGGCTTTGTTTTCTGGGTATCTGGTCTGATATCATGGGAAAGTAAAAAGTAAAGCACAATTTCTTACTCTTCTATAGAAGAAAAATATCATGCCACTTGTGGAGCTATCTATGAAAAAATATGGTTGTCACATCTTGATAGGAATGGGTGTACCTGAGACACAACATACAATTATGTTTTGCAACAATCAAGGAGTGTTGAATCCTTTTTGTAATATAGTTTTTTGTGATTGCACTAAACATATTAAGGTTCAATACCACTACATCCACAAGAATGTGCAACATGAGAATAGTTAGCTCCAATATTGTTCCACTCAAGAACAATGTGTTGACATCTTTACTAAATCTTTTCCCATTGTGAAGTTTGAAGCCTTTTGAACCTTCTTGATTTACACTCTTAAGAACCTGATGTAATAGGGGGAAATTGTTGGAATAACATTATTTATATAATATTATAATGCACTATTACATTAGTGTATAAATGTTAATAATAATAACACATTATTATTAACATAGGTAGTTTGGTAGTTGGTTAGGTATCCTTGGCCTAGTTAGTTATTCTTCTAAAACTTTCCTTTCTAAAGATTGCACTTTGCCTTCAATAATAAAATTACTAATTACTTCCAAATTTCATTACAATCATTAGGGTGTTGTCAAGAAATTACTGCTGTTAAAAATCCAACGTTCCAAATATATAATGATCAAATGTGATGGTTGACTATGAAATCCATGCTAGCCCATACGCTAGTGCCATATTAGTTGAAAGGTGACATCATCACCACATCGCTATAGAGTTAGTGCCACATCAATCATTGATGTCATCACATGTAATTATTGCATAATAATCACATTGCCTTGGTGCATCATCATGCTATACCAATCTACCAATGTCAACGTACCAAATTAGCACACCACATAAGTGTGCCATATCATCATGCTAACGTCAACACAATTTCATCGAGTGAGTAAGGAAACCTTGCTTGTGAGTTTTCACATCTCAATTTTGGCATTTAACATTGACAAACTCCTTACTCATCTAGAGTCTAATTGAGATGCAATTTTTTATTATACGTACTCCTTTGATGCTACTGAAGTAGTACCTATAAACACCTAAAATCGACCTTGTTGTCCATCCTAGTCATCTCCTGTCATCTTATCCCTTCCCTTTAGCAAATTAATTAAATAAATAAATTACATTTATTTATTTAATTAATTTTATCCATTTTCCCTAGCTTGTCTTATAATTAATTAAATAATTTTATTATTTAATTAATTATTAGCTCCTACCTTCTCCCATAATTAATTATCCTTTTCCACTTATCCTCATCTTGGCACAAAAATTTGAAAATCCTAAGTTGAACCTATGAGGATAGGTCTTATCCCTCCCTTAAGTTGTCTCACTTAATCTTGTCCATTCATCCTTGATCCATGTCTCATTTGATCTTAGCCATCAATGCCTAATTTAATCTTGGCCATTCATCCATTTGTCCTAGATCATATAAATTAGAGCATCCTTTAAGTCATTTTCGACTAGATTGACCACTAGAGAGCACGCCATGATCAAAGAGCTATTATCTACACATTTTGAGAGTAATGTTATGCTGCTAGTGTGAGCAATCAACATTTATACATCAAATATCATTATCAAGCATCATTCGAGCACATCCACCATTCGTCATGGTGCATCAAGGGCTATTGTGGTAACACTGTTTCATTGTTTTATTTTGATTTTGATAGTCCTTTACTCATTTTGAGGTGATGTAGATTGTGAAATAGGAACTTTCATTGTAATTGTTTTCCGTTTATTATTTCATATTTTTGCATCATACAGTATCATTTGTCTCTATTGATTCTTCTTCCATGTTCTTATTGTATTGCTCTCAATTTTACAAAATTTTAAGCACTTTTATCCCTCAAACATACACATTTTTAGTGCCATTTTTATGGAAATGTGTATATTTTTGAGAAACATACATATATTATATTATAAACACATTATTATGTAAACAAAATTGTATTTTTTTTCTCATTTATATTGTTGGGAGGAGATATTTGTCAACCACTAGCTCTAACTTCTAGTATGGCTACTAATTTGGCTAAGAAAGTCGATGAGCTTTCCAGTGTGGTATCTGCATTGACATATAAATTCAATGACATTTTACAATGAGAATTGGTCATCATCACATTGTCCATACCCAAACCACCCATACTATAGCTAAGTGTGGGGTCAAGATATATATGATGGCTCTCATGACCTCAAGCCCTTTCTGGTTGAGTTATTGACATGGAGAATCCTAGATAACTAATGATGATAAGGTCTCATTTGCAAAGATATATTTTTTCAACATTGCTAATGTTCGGTCATCAAATCCCAAGATGCCCAAAATCCTCTCAACATATGGGAACAAATTATCACAATCTTGAAGAAAACTTTGTTTTCTTCTAATTAGGAATATGAGTTGCACATCAAATGACTTCATTTGCATCAAGGAAACCACATATCTATGCAAGTTTACATCTACTAGTTCAAC
Organism: Cunninghamia lanceolata; assembly: GCA_027924645.1. Taxonomy (NCBI): domain Eukaryota; kingdom Viridiplantae; phylum Streptophyta; class Pinopsida; order Cupressales; family Cupressaceae; genus Cunninghamia; species Cunninghamia lanceolata. Next base: position 17,270,075 of record BSBN01000472.1, on the reverse strand, counting down.
CAATTGAGGATGATGTTCAAGGTGCTAGATGAGGCTCTTGCTCTCATTCTCAAGTCCAAGAGTGGACTACAAAAACACCTATTTTGGGAGTTGAAATATAGTCCCCTTGCAACACTTGGTGACATCTATGGTTAATCAAGCACAATTAGTAGAAGAGAAACTTGCTACCCACTCCAAAGTGTCTAGACCTTCCTTTTCTTCGAGTCATTCTAGAACATGTACTTCTTAGTCCTAGTAGCCTTCTTCAATAGAGAAAAAAACCCTTATATTATATATCTTCTTCTCATGGTACTTGTTTTATTTTTTATGCCAAGAAATCTAGCAAATTTTGTAGTTACTGTAAAAAGAAGGGACATGAAAAATATGAATATTTTATATTAAGATGATTTTGAATGTATAATCTCCTAACGAGAAAATGAAGAACACTCCCATTGAGACTTTTGGTATGATTAAACCTATGATGATTTGAGAGGTAAACTCAAAAAGATTCACCTTGATGCAATATTATAGTACTCTAGGGGGTCACGACAATTTTTTTTTTATCACTTGAGCTCACCTCAAAAATCACTTCTCAATTAATTATATCATTGACAATGACTTAGAAAGAATTGATTGTTAGATCCATTTTCAACAAACTGCATTTATCAATGGATCCACATCTTCATTTGTATGTACTTAGATGAAAGGATAGTAGTGTATCCTCATAGCTCACACACTCATGCACTATACCTTTTTCTTTTAGTTTCAGTTTGTTGATAGGGTCACATGTGATGTGATCATTATCGATTGTTGTGGCTTGTTACTTGCTAAACCCTATAAATATGATCGAAAAGCTCAATATGATAGATATAATAAGACATATGCTCTACAATACAATAGTAGAACATACCTAACCAAATGTACCAAGAGTCAATCAAATATGGTACCAAGTTGTAGACATGCATGTGAAGTTGTCAATCAAGTAGTGGTGCTTGCATTAATTTTCATAAGGACACAATCTAATGCATCTCCAATAAAAGTCACTATTTCCACATGCATGCATATCTTAATAAATTGTTAGTCTTATTTAACTATGTTTGAGGAGCCTAAAAACCTCTCCCCAAATAAAGTTATCAATCACATGATTAACCTTCTTCCTATTTATTCCCAATGTCTCATTGTATTGCACATAAATGTTACAAAGCGGTGAAATCAAATTACAAGTTCAAGACTTTTTGTCCAAAGGTTTTATCAAACTAAGTACGTCATCTTGTTCCTCTCTCATTATACGCGTGTTCAAGAAAGATGGAATTTGGCATCTCTACATTAATTTCTAGGAATTAATCAAGATCACAATGAAAAATCAATACCCACCCCCTTGCAAATGACAAACTACTAGATAAACTTCAACATGTAAAGTTCTCCATGATTGGTGTAAAACACATCCCTTTGTAGCCTTGTGATGCCATCTTTTGACACATGTTACCATATAACCTAGACTCATATGTGTGGTTTTATATCTATAGATACTCATGGAATGTTATGATGTTATGCATAATATAGATTGCTATGTTATGAGTTGTATGCTTTCATATATCGTGGTTTTATGCGTCAATATTTATTCTTAAGAGTAGCATAGCATTTGCATTGCCAAAAAGAATACCTATTACACCATGATTAAAAGTGCTTGATTATGAATAGGTTGTTACTAATATAATTTCATGAAGCAACTATCTTTTTCTTTGATTAAATTATACCTTATAGATCATTCTACTTTGATTGATAGGAATCTTGATTAAGGATAAGTTAAACTTGAGAATTTAATTATAAATTTATATTGATATTCGCTGATCATATGGTGATGTGCACATTGATTTTATTGTGTTACACTAACATATGTATTTTGATCATATCTTAGATTCTTACTTTACAACACGATATTACTCATGATTTAATATGTTATGGTTATGTGCTTTAGTCATTGTGCTTGAATGTATTGATGGGTTCAATTATTGTGTAGGATACATGAAAAATCAAATGGGAAATTGGAGATGACCTAAATGCCATGTTGAGTCACACCCTTGTGAATTCTTGATAGAATTCTATAGTTGTCAAATGACCAAGTGTGTGGTAGCAAAATGTTGATTGTGATCATTGTTGTAGTTGTTGTGTTGGTTGTGTTGTGAAACTCGTCTTTATTGGAAAAATCCATAGGATGACTTACCTGTTTACCTTGAAATATAAAATAATTGTGATTATTTTATGTAGGTCGTGAGTTGATTTATTTTTGGTATGCTTATATCTTCCATACCCAAAATTTAATTACTTGACTTATGATAAAAAATTTCGTGTATAAAAGAGACCTTAAAATTCCCTTCTTGTTCATTTTGCTAAAAAGTTAAGTGAAAAAAATGAGGAAAAAATATATTGGAGTAAAAAATTAAAATAAAATGAAATGGAATAAGATAAAATGAAATAAAATAGAATAAAATAAATAAGAGGATGGAAAATAATTATTAAGTTACATAAAAGAGAATAAAATAAGATGCGAACCCTAAGGCATTTTTCTAGAGAGAAGGGTTTCTTTTCCTAGGAGAGGAGGTGCCACACTAGCAAGGATATGGAAAGAAGGATGATAATTTTGTGGGGGCATTTGGAGCTAAAGGAAAATAAATTTTGGAGTCATTATTTGCTATTATAAACCTTAATGCATGGGTGCCCTAGTTAGGAAAATAAATTTTCCACTTTTATCCCTTTATATGAGGATTTATCTTACTAATTTTCTCACTTATAGGATGCTAAATTTTGTTAATTTTATTTCCTCTTTGGGCACCATTATGGGGCTGCTAAAACTTTGATTCATAAATGGCATACCACTATGGAAAAACTACTTTATTATGTGTTTTTTCCATTGTGCTTGGACACCCTACTATTGTTGTAAATCCACCTTTGTTTGGTGCTAAAACCCTCTTAAAGTAGCACTATTTTTGCTAATATAAATCAGCCATCTCATTTTTTTAAACCCTTATGTTTGGGTGTTATTTTGTTGATGACAATAAGGCTTTATTTTGATGTTCATACCTTCTTAAATGGGCACCATAGTCCTACTACAAACCGTCATTATTGTTTTGTTTTAAAAACTTTATAAGCATTGTTTTGAATACTATAATTCTACCCAAAAGGCACCATTAATGACTATCATATTTTTCCTTATGGGCAGAAAAGAGGAGGTAGAAGAAACTCTATCCATAGGCGTTGACACCCTTGTTCAATAATGGGTTTGAGGGCTACATTTGCACTCCATGTCTATTTTGTTAAATTGTTACATGGGTAGTTTGTTGTTGTTATGTGGAGATTGTAAAAGGATATATTGATGCTTCTAATGATGTCATTGTGTGAAAGCTTCCAAAAATATTATTTGGGGTTTCAAATAAAATATGAACCTTATGGTTGGAGAGGAAAGAAGGAAATAAAAATGGGAGCAAACCTTGGATTAGGTGGTGCAGGGCACCTAGGAGCACCTTGATTCCAAGATCATTTTGATTGCATTTTTTTTTGAAAGGTTGTGGTTTTTGTTTAATGTGATCTGTAATAAGGCTGTAGCCATGGATGTAAGGTCCTCTTGTGTGGTAAAGATGATTGGGGTAATCATATAAACCTCAATCATGCTTAGTCCACTTGGATCCTTATTGTACCAATTAGGCCTAGAAGGTCTAAGGATTGGTTTTTGAGTTTTTTTCATTGTTTTTGTGTTTTGTCATGTTTTAGGGAGTATGTTGGTCATTTGAGATCCATTACACAAGTTAAACCAATTGGTTTCTTTGTGTTAAGGCCAAAAATGCCATAGTGTCAAGTGTTGTCAATGGTGTCAATGACAAATTGACCGGTTGCAACTTCATTTTGGTTATTAAAACTATTTGTAGAAATTGTATACCAACCTGGATAGGTTGATATGGAGGACATCTTGCTCCAGTACGGAGGAGAAAGTTTCTGTACAGAATTTGGGCACAAAAATCAAGAAAATTGACTATTTTTCCTTGTTTTTCTTGTTGTGTATGGCCTGTACGGATTTTACAAGTGAGAAAATGTACTTTTTCTGAAACTAGACTGAGTCAGGGTTCGAATGAAACTAGTTTGAGGTTCTGAAGTGGTCGTAGTGAAAAGTTAATGCATTTTTAATCCAGACTGGTCTAGAAACCCTGTTTTCTAGGGCTGTCCCACAAATTTGGCCCTAGAATGCATTCCCACCGATGAAATTTCATGCCACTCGGTGAAATGCAGGCTAGGGGTGTATACTACTTGATTCCAAAAGATTTTTGCTGGGAAAGGCAGTCTTCTATTTTTAAGGTGATGCCCTAGGTCAAATATCTCTATGTATTTAACTGAAATTATGCAATTTGGTGATGTAAATGACAAAAGTCTGGTAGAGTGAGTGAATGAATGGTGGATTTGTGTTGTTTGGGAATGGTAGAGTCATTCCAAGTTCCTACCCCTGACCTATGCACCCAATTTTGAGCACTTGCTTTGTAACCTAGCCTAAATTGATCAATTAGGCCTAGAAGACCAAATGAGTGTTCTAGATTGTTGGAGTAGAGTTGGAACAGGAGACTTGGGAGTTTGATAGGGTTCCATAGAGGGTATCTAAAACCATCATTTGTTTGCCTAGTCATTTGGTATTTTGTCAAGTTGTGTGGAGAAAATTTGGTTTGGAGGGCTAGTAGCCTCACTAGACCTAGTCAAGGTTAGAGAGTTGAATGAAGTTGGTGATCAAACCAAGTGTTGGTAAGGTGTTTACAGACCTGTCTTAAGGTGTTGGAGAAGCCTTGGAGGTTGAGTCATCACCCGGATATCAAACCCTTCATATACCCTTGAATGTGCCTTTGGTTGCTTGGTTGAAGGCTAGGTGAAGTGGGTGAGTGGGCAAAGGACAATAGAGTAAACCCTTGTGTGTTGCTTCCCTTGTGCCACTCTACATCAGGTGGTATTAGAGCCATCAAAGAGATGGGAGATAGAGAAGAAGAGGAAGAAATTCCTTCAAAAGGTGACTAATGCTGAATTGGCAAAGATAGTGAGAGAACAAGTAGCCAAGAACAAAAGGATGGAGGCTGAGATAGAAAAGTTGAAGAAAGACAAGGACAAGAAGAAGAAGCCAAAGGTCATCTTAGATTCAGATGAAGAGGATCAAGATGAAGAAAAAGAAGTGCCAATGGAAGAGCCACAAGGAGGCATGTCAGAGAGACAATTCCTAGATGCACTTGGAAAGTTGAGTAGGAAGGACACTAAGGCAGACTTACCTATGTTTCCTGGTAAGATGAATCTAGAGGAGTGCCTTGATTGGATTGAGGCAATGGAGAACTATTTTGAATGTGAAGAAGTGGCAGAAAATCAGAAAGTGAGGATTGCCAAATCAAGAATGAAAAGGCCAGCCTTGAGTTGGTGGAATTTTATTCAAAATGAAAGGATAGAAGATGATAGGAATCCTATCTCTACATGGAGGAAGATGGTACTTGAAATCAAGAAGCAATTTGTCCCTGAGGATTATGAAGTCAACTTGAACAAGAAGTTGCACAACTTGAGACAGAAGGACATGGACGTGAGCACCTACACAGAGGAGTTTCACAAGATGACATTGAAAAGCCAAGATGCCTGAGAATGAAAAACAGAAGCTCGCAAGGTATCTCAATGGCCTCAAGTTCTCCATTCAAGATGAATTAACTCTCTTTAACCCAGAGATAGTCCATAAGTGTTTTCAAATGGAATTGAGGATTGAGGACAAACAAAGGAGAAAAGATGATTCATCCAGCAAAGGCAAATGTAATATGAATTTCAGAGGTAGGGGCAGATTTCAAAACAGAGATAACTTTCCTAGATACCAAGAAGGCAGATCACAAGAAGGCAGCCAAGGACAGGCTGACGGAAACAGTGCTGATAAGGGTCAGTTTAGAGGGAGAGGCAATGACAGAGGAAGAAGTGGGGGCAGAGGTCCCAATGTGTTTACTGGAAGGTGTTTCTCTTGCAATCAAATTAGACATTAGTCCTTTAAATGCCCGGAGAAGATGGGAAACACTGCTGCAAATCAGAAAGAGAGAAGGGTGCAACTCCTTCAAGAAGAGGACTGTCAAAGCACCACATCATACCAAACAACCTCTTCCAAGTCTGCCGCACCTGAGAGTGGAGAATGCATCATGTTTAATAGATCACTCATCATGCTAGCCACCAAGAAGCAGCCCCAAAGAAACAACTTGTTCAGAACCACTTGCAAGGTGAAAGGAAAAGTGTGCAAGGTAATAGTTGATTCAGGTTCTTCTGAAAATTTGACTTCTAATGAAATGGTGACTAAGTTAGGATTGGAAAGAATGCCTCATCCTAACCCTTATAGAGTCTTTTGGCTAACCAAGGAACAACAAATTGTGGTGAAAGAGCAATGTTGGGTTGAATTCAAGATAGGTGAATACCATGATAAGGTTCTTTGTGAGATAGTGGATATGGATGCATGCCACCTTCTTCTTGGAAGGCCTTGGCAACATGACACAAGTGCCCAACATGATGGTAAGCAAAATGTGATTCATTTGTCCAAGAATGGTGAAAATTTCACAATGACTCCTTTGATTGATGATTGCAAAGAGAAGATCATTTCGAGTTCAGTTATGTTGGTAGGTGAAAAAGAGTTTTTGGCTAACCTCAAGGAAGAGAAAGTGCCATGTTTTCCAGTAGTCCTCAAGCCCAAGGATGTGAATCCCAAGAAGGCCAAAGTGCAGCAACCTCTTAGGAGGATTGGACCAAAGGAAGTGGAAGAACTGTTGGAAAGGTTTCATGATGTGATAGCCGATGAGAGTAAGGATGCTCTTCCACTAAAGAGGGAGATTAGTCATTGCATTGATCTCATCCCTGGATCCACCCTACCAAACCAAGCAGCATACAAGTTGACTCCAAAGCAAAATGCTAAAGTGGCAAAACAAATCCAAGACTTGTTGGATAGAGGGCTTATCAGGAGGATTATTAGTCCATGTGCAGTACCTGCAGTACTTGCACCCAAGAAGGAAGGAACATGGAGACTATGCACTGACTCCAGGGCCATCAACAAGATCACTATCAGGTATAGATTTCCAATGCCTAGAATGGAAGATTTAATGGATTCCTTGGGTAGGGCTAAGTATTTTACCAAGATAGATCTAAAAAGTGGTTATCACCAAATCAAGATAAGGGAGGGGGATGAGTGGAAAACCGCTTTCAAAACCAATGAAAGACTATTTGAATGGGTTGTCATGCCTTTTGGCTTGTCAAATGCACCAAGCACCTTCATGAGATTGATGAATGAAGTGCTAAAACCTTTCCTTAACAAGTTTATTGTTGTGTATTTGGATGATATACTGATTTTTAGTGACAGCAAGGAAGATCACATAAGACATATCCATCAAGTGCTCAAAAGGCTTCAAGAGGAGAAGTTGAGAATCAACCTTGACAAATGTGTCTTCCTACAAGAAGAGTTGATATTCTTGGGGTTTGTCATCTCCAAGGGCAGCCTAAAAATGGATCCAAGTAAGGTTGAAGCCATTCTTAATTGGCCAACACCTACAACAGCCTCGGAGGTAAGGAGTTTCCATGGTTTGTGTAGCTTTTATAGAAAGTTCATTAGAGGGTTTAGTGGCATTTGTGCTCCACTTGTTGACACCATAAAAGGGGGCAAGAAATGTGTATTTGTGTGGACAAATGAGGCCACTCAAGCCTTTGAACTGTTAAAGAAAAAAATTTCAGAAAAACCAGTCCTAGTTCTACCTAATTTTGACAAGGTCTTTGTGGTAGAGTGTGATGCAAGTAAGAGGGCTGTTGGGGGAGTCCTAAGTCAAGATGGGAGGCCTATAGCCTTCTTTAGTGAGAAGTTAAATGAGGCAAAACAAAACTACTCCACCTATGATCTAGAGTTATATGCCATGGTTCAGTCATTGAGGAAATGGAGACACTACTTATTGCCAAAGGAATTTATAGTTTTTACTGATAACCATGTATTGAGCTTCTTGAATAGGCAACATAAGTTAAACCACACACATGTCAAGTGGATGGAGTACATCCAAGCATACACCTTCTCCATCAAACACAAGAAAGGAGTGGCCAATAAGGTAGCCGATGCCTTAAGTAGGAGGAATCTTGTTGTGCAGACCAAACAGTTGGAAAGTATAGGTATTCATGCCATCAAAGATCAGTATGCAACAGATGAAGACTTCAAAGAGCCATACCTATTTTGCAAGGCCATGATAGGAAGGTATAATACTGATTTTTCTGATTTTTTGTTGCAAGATGGATATCTTTTCAAGGGTAGCATGTTGTGTATCCCAACAGGATCTGTTAGAGAGAATATAATCAGGGAAAAGCACTATGGCAACATGTCAGGTCATTTTGGTATTGATGAGACCCTAGAATTGGTTAGGAGGTACTATTTTTGGCCAAAATTGCCAACCGATGTAAGGAAGTTTGTTGAAACTTGTCAAATTTGCCAAAGAGCAAAGGGGCATACATCAAATGCAAGTTTATACACTCCTCTACCTATTCCTTCAAAGCCTTGGGATTCCATAAGCATGGACTTTGTACTTGGTTTGCCTAGGACCAAGAATGGACATGATAGCATCTTTGTGGTAGTTGATAGGTTCTCAAAAATCGCTCACTTCATGCCTTGTAAAACCACACATGATGCCTCACACATAGCAGGTCTTTTCTTCAAGGAAATAGTCAGATTACATGGTTTACCTTTGTCAATCATCTCAGATAGAGACCCCAAGTTCATAGGACACTTCTGGAGGACACTTTGGAAAAGACTAGGTACAAATTTGTCCTTATCATCTACCTATCACCCTCAGTCTGATGGACAAACAAAGGTGATTAATAGGTCACTTGGCAACCTCCTAAGATGCCTAACAAAGGAGCAGGGTGTTAGTTGGGATTCAGTTTTGGCACAGGCAGAGTTCTCATACAATGACACTGTCAACAGAAGCACCAGCCTGTCTCCTTTCTAAATTGTTTATGACACTCACCCAAGGGGTATTTTAGAACTTAGGGAGGTTAAAGGACTGGAAAATAGTAGTGCATTGGTTGAAGACTTCGTTCAAGTCATGAAAGATGTCCATGAACAAGTACAACAGAAATTGTTGTCCACTTCTCAGAAGTACAAATAGTTTGCTGACAGGAAAAGAAGGGATTTGCAGTTCAAAGAAGGGGATTTGGTAATGGTCCATCTGAAGAAGGAGAGGCTCCCTGTAGGTAAACATACCAAGCTGCTCATGAAGAAGATTGGGCCTTGTGAAGTGCTCAAGAAATGTGGAGAAAATGCCTACAAAATCAGACTTCCGGATGGCATTGCTTTGTCTCCTATTTTTAATGTTTCAGACCTTTATCCCTATAAAGGAACTAATCCTCAGACTGCTGTTGAAGAAGATCAAACTGATCAGACACTCTAGGAACTCATTCCTTCATCTCCAAATTAGATTGAGTGCATTTTGGATAAGCGGATTGCAAAACAAACTAGGAGGCACACCTTTCATGAATACTTGGTGAAGTGGCTAAACAAACCTCAAGAGGATGCCACTTGGATGAGTAGAGTAGACATTGAGAAGGTAGGTTTCACATTTGATAACATTCCTAACTCAAGAGACTTGAGTTCTGTTTGACAATGGGTGTATGGTGCAGGGCACCTAGGAGCACCTTGATTCCAAGATCATTTTGATTGCATTTTTTTTTTGAAAGGTTGTGGTTTTTGTTTAATGTGATCTGTAATAAGGTTGCAGCCATGGATGTAAGGTCCTCTTGTGTGGTCAAGATGATTGGGGTAATCATATAAACCTCAATCATGCTTAGTCCACTTGGATCCTTGTTGTACCAATCAGGCCTAGAAGGTCTAAGGATTGGTTTTTGAGTTTTTTTGATTGTTTTTGTGTTTTGTCATGTTTTAGGGAGTATGTTGGTCATTTGAGATCCATTACACAAGTTAAACCAATCGATTTCTTTGTGTTAAGGCCAAAAATGCCATAGTGTCAAGTGTTGTCAATGGTGTCAATGACACATTCACCGGTTGCAACTTCATTTTGGTTATTAAAACTATTTGTAGAAATTGTATACCAACTTGGATAGGTTGATATGGAGGACATCTTGCTCCAGTACAGAGGAGAAAGTTTCTGTACGGAATTTGGGCACAAAAATCAAGAAAATTGACTATTTTTCCCTGTTTTTCTTGCTGTGTACGGCCTGTACGGATTTTACAAGTGAGCAAATGTACTTTTTCTGAAACTAGACTGAGTCAGGGTTCGAATGAAACTAGTTTGAGGTTCTGAAGTGGTCGTAGTGAAAAGTGATTGCATTTTTAATCCGGACTGGTCTAGAAACCCTGTTTTCTAGGGCTGTCCCACAAATTTGGCCCTAGAATGCATTCCCACCGATGAAATTTCATGCCACTCGGTGAAATGTAGGCTAGGGGTGTATACTACTTGATTCCAAAAGCTTTTTTGCTGGGAAAGGTAGTCTTCTATTTTTAAGGTGATGCCCTAGGTCAAATATCTCTATGTATTTGACTGAAATTATGCAATTTGGTGATGTAAATGACAAAAGTCTGATAGAGTGAGTGAATGAATGGTGGATTTGTGTTGTTTGGGGATGGTAGAGTCATTCCAAGTTCCTGCCCTTGACCTATGCACCCAATTTTGAGCACTTGCTTTGTAACCTAGCCTAAATTGATCAATTAGGCCTAGAAGACCAAATGAGTGTTTTGGATTTCTGGAGTAGAGTTGGAATAGGAGACTTGGGAGTTTGATAGGGTTCCATAGAGGGTATCTAAAACCATCATTTGTTTGCCTAGTCATTTGGGATTTTGTCAAGTTGTGTGGAGAAAATTTGGTTTGGAGGGCTAGTAGCCTCACTAGACCTAGTCAAGGTTAGAGAGTTGAATGAAGTTAGTGATCAAACCAAGTGTTGGTAAGGTGTTTGCAGACCTGTCTTAAGGTGTTGGAGAAGCCTTAGAGGTTGAGTCATCACCCAGATATCAAACCCTTCATATACCCTTGAATGTGCCTTTGGTTGCTTGGTTGAAGGCTAGGTGAAGTGGGTGAGTGGGCAAAGGACAATAGAGTAAACCCTTGTGTGTTGCTTCCCTTGTGCCACTCTGCATCATTAGGTTTGTCATAGACAACTTACATGAACATATGATTCACCCCTTAGCACTTGACATTGCTTAGTAAATAGAAACGCCTTGTTTTGAATAGTGACTGCTTAAATATATAAAACTATTTTTTAAGCTTGGAAAGAGTAAGTAGATATTAAAATAGTGTTTTTTAATGAGATAAGCAAGGGGTTGGAAATGATTGGAAATAGTGTGTTAGTGTTGGTTTGGCTTTTTAATCCTTTGTTAGGTTGATTTTGTTTTATGCAATGAAACCATAGATCATATGAAATAGCAAAATTTCCCTTTATATATATATATATATATATATATATATATAAAATGAGTTATCATCTAATAAGCAATAGGATTTGGAGGGTATGTATATTTTTTCCTTAATTCCTTGACAAAAAATAAGTGTGGTTTAATCGTTTATTGGAAATCTTGTTTTCGAGTAAGCCTTAGGCCATACCCCTCATCTTTTAATCATGTGAGGGTTGCTCTAAATTTTGTTGTTGTCCTTATATTGCTTGAGAAACCATATATTTTTATTCTTAAACATCAAATAGTTTAAAATTCAAAGGTAAACTTTTGCCAATAAAATAGGACTAGTTAACACTTTTATGCTTGGATGAGGTGTAAAATTGCCATTGACTATTGAACCATTTGATATTTAAGTAGAGAGAATATAAATTGATTATTTTATTTAAATTGTATGGGGGAAATGGGTAATTGATTATTGGAAGATTTGAGAGATCACGTAAATTGCAAGGGTATCATGTTCAAACCTCCTTTCTCTATTTTATTTTTAATTGTTATAAACTTATTGGTAAACATTTATGCATCAAAACCATAAGGTTTTAGCAAGAGGATTTTTTTAAAACCCTTGTATGAAGTAGGCTTTCATTGTGAAGCCATATATGTGTTGGGTATTCGTACATGAATCAATAGGTTGTAATTTGGTGGACATTGATGCAATTGTTGTTGCTCTCATTTTGATGTGTATGGTTGTATCTTTATGGATTATTCTTATTCCATATGAGTGCATTAAAGGTTGCACCCATTTGCGATGGGGACTATTGATTGGGTGGGGTGTATCCTCTCGATGGATTGCCTCACTCTTGGATTTATACGTCCCTAAGGTTGAGATTTTAAAAAGGGCAAGATTGATTGTGAATGAGGAATACTTGATTGGAGTATTCTTCTCCGGCGAAGGGTATCTCCATTGTTCGAACTGACATTGTGTTAGGGGACCATGGGCGGCATAGTAGGGTTCAGATTTGAATGACTTTTGATAATGGTGGTGGGCAGGACAGATAATGAATATCGGATGATGTCCCCGTTCTGCAAAAATTCTTGGTAATAGGTGGACGGGATGGCTGTCGAGTAGTCAACAATGCTCTAGTTTTGTTTTTATTAGTTGTTGGTGGGTAGTAGATGGGTCATGGATATGAATAACTGGCTTCATACTGAAGCAAGATATTAATGTAATTATCTTTCATTATCAATAAAAGAACATTCTTACACATAAAAAAAAAAGAAGTTGCACCCATTAAAGTATGAATTTGTTCAAATTTAGGGCTAATATTTATTGTGCATAGGATACTTCTTGTTGCTTTATTTTCGTTGGGATTAAACATATGTTTAGGGTTAATTTATTATGTATGTGTTGAAATTGACGATGCACTCTTTTGGGAATGGATCCTGGCAAGTTAGGACTAATTTAATTATGTATGGATGCACTAGATGTGTGCTATGTCATGAGTGAATGTTTATCTTTGGTCTCTTGTAATCCTTGTATGTTTGTATAAGTAATGTATTCAATAAGGTGGTTCATTCCATGAGTTGCATTTGGCACTTGTTCAGGCTTCGAGTTTGGCTAGAGCATGAGAGCTTGATGATGCCATCTGATCAAAAGGTGGGCAACCTCATTTTGATTCTTATATGAGTTTTTACTTCTAAGGTTGGAGCTTCATGTGCTAGCTATTATGTGAAGAATACAAAAGTAAAGTTATGTACAACAATTTTTGTATTGCAAAGGACATCACAATCTTTGTGGAAACCTTGTAATTGTTAACACATTTCAACAATATATGCTTTGTTTATTATGTTGTAAAAATATTGTATTATATGTTGTGAATCCACTGCATATAGTGATGTAATTGGCTAAATTTTATGTTGCTAGATTGTTGCACTTTATGGTATAGGTCAATGGACTTTAAGTTGTAAATATCCTGGTTTTGATGATGAAAGCTACTTAAAGGCTTCGTTGCATTTTGTACAATTAACCTATTAATTTTTGGAATAGAAATTATGTTATGGGTTTCTTTATGATTGTATTAATTAAAATATGGAGGAAACTATTTTTCAAGTACTATTCTAATAGGTTTATATGTAATATGAAATGAAAATGTAGATGTATGATTAAGGATGAAATACATGTTTTTCATATCATTGTAAGAATGTTTTAAATGATATTGGGTTGCTAGATAAGAGGTCCCACAACTATTATTAGGAAGCTATTCTATGACATTGCTAATAAAAAAATTGAAATGCAACACTACTAAAGGAAAGATGTTCAACAACAATCCCGCACTAGACCAGTAACGATCATATAGTAGCCCCAGAATAGTCTCGGTACTCAGCAATGATTTGTTATGTAGTTTGTTGATGTAAAATGATTTAGTGTTGCATGAAAGTTATTATATGACTACATGTTATAGATATGATTGTGTAATTGTTGCATGTCTCTAGGTTAGCATCATAATTATTGTAGGAGGTTGTAGGTTGCATTAAAACACATCAAGGGTGGTAAAGAACGTAGTCCAATATGTCACTTTAGTCATAATTTACTACATGGTGCCATGTCATTGTAGGGATGATAAAATTCGTGCCTCTTATTTTGTTGTTTTGATGAATCTAGTTTGGTCTTGAATTGACCTCTTATATATCCCTTTTCTAGATGTTTATCTGATTGTGTTCTTATCTTGATTATCATTTTGTAGCCATCTTGGTAAGGAACCTAAATTGTTGTTTGTTAAATATTAGAATGTATTTAATATGAACTTAGGTAGTGAGTGAACGCTAATTTTAAAATGTAAGCAACATAAGTCTGAGTGGTAATTAAATGATGTATAAGTCTTCAAAAAATATTTACCTATTTTGAGTAGTTTTCTTGGGTGGTTATTTCGGGGCATTACAATTTATCTAAAGAGTGGCTATTATTAGGTTAGAGTTCAATTAGAGACACATGGAAGACAATTTTCAAGACCATAATATGTCCTTTTCAATGGCTCCTAATGTGTTTTGGCTCACTAATGTTATTGGGCCACTTTCATGATATTGATGAATTGTGTCTTCAAAGATTTCCTTGACAAATTTTTATCTTCTATCTAGATGATATCCTATCTTTTCTCACACTTGGAAGGTATATCAATATTTGGAACATGTTCTTCACAAACTTTAGCATAACCACTTGTATGCCAAGCTCCAAGTGTTTGTTTACTCATATATTCATCTCCTATCTTGAATTATATTAGGATTAGGTGTTGATTTAATATTTGTAATGTGTTGTAATATTTGGGCCCTCATGGAAAAGGGCACCACATTTGGGAGGAATCTTGAGATTCCTTGTATGATATATTATACCACTTGAACTTTGTATTGCATGTATAAGAGAGTGTCTATGTCATATAAGACATGTAAGAATATCTATGGCATTGTAAGATAGACAAGAGAATAAATAATACATGTAAGAGCATGCAAGAGGGGGTTACATAGTAGACTAGGTGGAGCATCCTTGGCCTACTAATAATAGGATGTGTAAGAGCATCTTATAAGAGCTTTGGAAGGACCAAATTGGAGCACCCAAGTTTAGTGAGTTGAATATTTGACCTTGAGAGTTATATACTATTATCGGAAAGAGGGCTCATCATGAGGGCATTTGAATTTAAGGACAATAATTTGGGCACCTAAATTGGGTTCCTTGGTTTGGCCCATGGTTTTGGAAACCACTGGTTTCCTAGTTTACATTGGATTATATATTGGATGCTTGGGATAAAGTTTACATGATGGTCAAGCTTGAAACAAATTTGAATATCTCACATGTATCTCTTTTTGAAAGTGTTGAAAGTAAGGAATACTGAGAGGGGGGGGATGAATTAGTATTCCGCACAACCACTTCTTAACTTCTTTATTGATCCTATTTCCAAAATTAATAATATGAAATTATAACAAGCATAAGAACAACAACCATAAAGACATAACATATAGACACCAGGATTTACGTGGAAAACCCAAAAGGGAAAAACCATGGTGAGTGTTACCTCACAATATATTATGATAGCACAATACCAAATTACAAGAAGGTTCATTGCCTTAGGGCTCACTGCCCTATGAAGAAGTGCTCACTGCACAAAGGCTCACTGCCAAGAGAGAAGAAGATAGAAGAAGGATTGGCTCACTGCCAGAAGATGAACTGTTGTAAACGCATATATCATATGCTGGATCACAGTTCCATTGAAGGTTCAATACATAGATTCAAAGGTCTTCATTGATCAAGCCCTGCTTCTCAACTTAACTACATATACTTTATTCTCTGCCATTGTTCAACCTTTTCTTCTCTACACTCTACTCATAATCCTTCACACTTTGAATTTGCACTTCATTCCATACATTTCTACATTGCAATCCATCAAGTATTTATATCCGCAACAAGATTCATGTCATAATCAGGTCGGCAAGCCATGAAGTGTGTATGCAATGTATTCTACCTTGTCGGCTTGATCATGTGTATAAAGAACAATGCGGACCCAAACAAACATGAAATAATCTTTATATAGGTTGGCACCTAACATTCAACCACTTAGATTGATAGTTTAGACAATATATCTTCTTTGCATAAAGATCTAATATGCCTGTCAGCTTGACTCTTAGGAACATGCTTGACCTAATCATCTGTCACACCAAAATTCTTACTGCAGACCAAATGAGACTCAAATAATCACATCCACCATTCATTATACCTCACAGATTATGTCTTACCAACCACAGGTCATGATGTCCTTATATGGTGAAATGTGGAACTCAAAACTGTCTCTTCTATCTTGGTTAAGTACTGGCAAACCAACTGCCGGAACTAGGAGTTTTGTAGACAATCTTTTGGATCACTTCAAATTTTGTAACTCATCAACTAGATTCTTTTGACATCTATCCATACTGCCTCAAAACTGCATACAAATACAATCACTTGTGGAGAATGCAGACCAAAATACTCATGCACTCTACACTTTTCCTGACTTAATTGAATTCACCTGAACTTAGACCAATCACAACTTGAATTTCAGAAGTCATCAGGACTTGCAATCTTGAATATAGCACCTTCAAACAATTCTGAATAACATATCTAAACTACATACCTTGACCATCAACTGTGGAGGAATATCATTTGAGTCTCTGCTACTAACTCTGTGTTGTTAGTACTTAGCCATTCTGCCTTAGTCTTTTGTGTTCGGACCAGAACCTTGTATGCAGACTATTCCAAGTTGAGTTCCCAATCATCCTTAGCTCCATCAAGCTCTGTTTGCCTTGTTGCCATCAATGAAAACATTTCCCAATCAGTAATGTCTCTTGACTATGTTGCCAACAATCCCCCCCTTTGGCATTGATGGCAACACTTAGTGAAAAATGTGTATCTGCTCCCCCTTACTCTGTATTTCTTCTCCCCCTAAGGTGTTTGCCCATTTTTCACTGGTCTTCTTCTCCCCCTTTGACATCAATGGCAAAGGTGTATGTACAAGAGTCAAAATTATGTCAAAACTACCAAAAATTTCATATTATGCCGCATATGTACACATACAATCTTCGAGTCAATTAGTTGTCAATGAAAGAATATCCTTATACACAATCTTTAACTGTGCAATCTCTTCATCCCATTGATTCTTAGCTCTTACCAAAATTTGAATGTGACCATTTATCAAAAAGACTGATTTTTCTGCCTTTTACATATAAGGAGGTGTATCAATTTGTGAAGCTACTTGTGCTTCAGTTGCAAGATTTGTCATGATCTCAATTTTTAAGCTTAATATCCTTCTCAGTAGACATATTTTGTTTTTAGTTTCTTCCTGTCTGCTGAGCAGACTACTTATGTTCTGAATATTTTCAACTTGTGTTTCTATGCTGCTAATTGAGTCAACTGCTAGTTCAAAGGTCTTAGAAATATTTGTGAGTTGAAGCTCTAGACTTTTAACTTTGTCATCTATTTTTGTTGTAGTCTCGGGCCATGACAGACAAAATTTGTACA
The DNA here is from genome assembly GCA_027924645.1 of Cunninghamia lanceolata. Taxonomy (NCBI): domain Eukaryota; kingdom Viridiplantae; phylum Streptophyta; class Pinopsida; order Cupressales; family Cupressaceae; genus Cunninghamia; species Cunninghamia lanceolata. Next base: position 17,252,655 of record BSBN01000472.1, on the reverse strand, counting down.
TATCATAGGCTTCCTTGATTGCATTTTTCATATTCTTGATACTGCTTTCTAACATAATTTTATCACTGTCTAACTTGGTTTTTGAAACTGCTAATCTTATGTCTTTGTACTCCTTTTTAACCTTAATGTCAGCAGACTTTTCAAAAGATTCAAAATGAGTACTTACAGAGTTTATTAACCCTTTGAGATGAGCAGTTGATGACACTGATGTATCTTTCTGGTATAAGGGCATCAACTTGTCCAGAATACCGGATGTCTCATCAACAAGTTCATTGTCCTGTATAAAAGTTTTTAGCATTTCTTCCTGAGCCTTAGCTTGCACGATTGATGCTAGTGAGAATTTCACCACTGGAGACATAGAAGCCAGATTTATTGGTCCTTGTAGAATCTTGGGCGAATCTAGAATTTGTCCTCCTTGCTATTTTTCCAGAAACTTTCTAGCATAGTCAATTGAAATTTGGTCTGCAGCAATGTCTCTTGCCACTTATTCTTCACTATGTGAAACTTTCTTTCTTTCTTTTTCTTCTGTTGGATTTTCTTTCTCTACTTGGATAGAGGCTTCAGTAATGGATGAAGTCCTTGTTCTTTTCTTAGGACTAGATACATGGTTTTTCTTTTCCATCTTTTTCATCTTTTCTTTCTGGAGTGTTTGATTTCCCTTCCACCAGAGCAATTGAGGGTCTTGACCCTTCCGCTTTGGTTTTTGCCTCACTTAATTGTTCATTTATCATTTTCTCAGAATGCTCATATTCCAAAGATAATTCTTTGAATGTCCCAAACCTGTTTTCTTTGAGATCTTTTGGTTTGTTTAGTAGTTCATCAGCTAATTCGGTTAGGATAACTTCTGCAACTTCATACCCTAATGTAGGGACCCATGCAGTTCTTGGTTCCATGGCTTCCATGAAGCATGTCTTTGTTTACCATGAAAATAATGTCCTTTTCATATTTCATCACTACCTTTTTAGGTATCCAGACCCTAATCATTTTCTTCTGAAAGTTCATAAAGTATCCCCATAAGATTTCATTTTGTTTGTCTACATTTCCCAGATTTTGCATGTGATTTCTTATTTGAGTTGCTACAGGTATGTGATCAAGCCAGACAATGCTTTCCAAATTGGGTAGTTCTCTCAAGAAGTAGAAGAGTAGACAGGTGATCAAGGTTCCATATTTGAAGGGATAATTTGTCTCTTTTGTTCTTTTCAAAATTTCCATTAACTCACTCCGGAGTAACTCAGAAAGGTTGTAATTCGTATTATTTTTTACCATGTCATATGTTGTGTATATCGCTGGTGTAGACACAAAATTTTCTGAGTGGGAAAAGTATACTTTGTATCCAATAACCATTGAGGCAAATCTAATAGTTGAATCCCTGATATCATTTACTGTGAGAGCTTTCTTATCAAATTTGGCTCCTGTTAGCTACATTACTAAATTGTTCTTTATTTTCTTGTCGCCTGGGATCCTTCCGGAGGAATTCATACTAGTTACAACTTTGATAGATTCTTTAGTTATCATATATGGTTCATCAAGCCACAAAAACTCATCATGAATTCTTCTTAGGATAAGCTTAACCCATGTATCATTTGAGATTGCAGGAAAGTCCAACCAGGTGTCCAATTTCTTTTCTCCTAGAATTTTATATTCGTTTTTCAACTCAACATCAACAGTAGTTAGTTCATTGAAGTATAATTTGCCAAGATTCAAATGATCGTATTCCTCTAAATTGGTATGAACATATGCCCTAACATCTTCCATGTGCACAATTCCATGAGGAATAATTGAGAATGCCCCTACAGGATCATTTTCTAGTGATTTGTAGAAATGTTTCTTGATTTTGGAGTGGGGCTTTTCAGTTAACTCAATTAATTTGGGAGTAAACATTTTCTGGAAGATTTTAGTCAACACATAAGGGTTTTCAAGCTGTAAATACCTTTTCCACTGAATTAGGGTTTCCTTCGCCTGAGGTTGATTTGGCTTGAATTATTTTGGAAATCTCTGAGTCGCTTGGAGTTTTGCTTCAGCTTGCGTTAAACAATTGATAGTTTGAATGCAAAGTGATTAATCTTTTATGAATCCAAGCCTTTTAATGTAATGAAACAACTTGCACAATATCTAAATATAATAGTAAATATGCTGAAAATACTTGATAATAATATGCCACTTCGAGGGGGCAACCTCCTAATCCACTTTGAGGGGGATACCTCCAACAGTCTTCAATGAGAACACAATACTGAATATGATATGAAATGAGACTCACTACCTCCTATATATACCTATTTATGCCTAGGATATCACCCAGGCTGACTTAGATAGACCTATAGAAGCCTTAGGCTGACCTAAACAACTAAATAACAATATAATAATGATAATATGACTTAATTAGGAGTTAAGATAGCCACAAGCTGACTATTCATAACCCTATGTACACCAATATTAAGGGCGTAGCATGCCCCCCCTCTTCAAAGAAGCATTGTCCTCAATGCTAACCAAGTGTGGATTCTTTTGAATGAACTCCTCATCCTCCCATGTGGCCTCTTCAAATAGTAAATTCTTCCATTGGATGAGATACTGAGTGAGGGTTCTATTCCTCAGCTTCTTTGTGCGAGTTTGAAGAATGCCCTCTAGTTCCAAAATTATTCTTCCTTCTTCATCGAGTTATGGTAGTACTGTTTGAGTAGGAATATTCTGCCCAATTACCTTCTTCAAACAAGAAACATGAAAAACTGGATGTATCTTTGTTGTTGGTGGCAACTCTAGCTTGTAGGCAACATTACCAATCTTTTGCATGATTTGGTATGGCCCATAATATCTTGGAGACAACTTATTATTCTTTTTGTGTTGCTTCATTGAGATTTGTTTATAAGGTTGCAATCTCAAGAAGACCCAATCCCCAACTTCAAAATTTCTTTCACTACGATGTTGGTCCGCCTGTTGTTTCATTCGATTTTGTGCCATAGCTAAATTCTCCTTGAGTCCTGAAAGTACCTGTTGTTGATGATGCAAGTGGTCCTCTACTGCCTGAACTCTTGGTGACACCTTTAATGATGATGTGATGGAAGGAGGATGATATCCATAAAGTGCCAAAAATGGAGACATTTTTGATGAGCTATGAAAAGAAGTGTTATACCACCATTCTGCCAGTGGTAGCCAATCTACCCATTGAGATTGCTTTTCTGAAGTGAAACAACGTAGATATCCTTCCAAACATTTATTAACAACCTCAGTTTGCCCATATGATTGAGGATGGTATGAAGAACTATGAGCCAATTGAGTACCCAAACATGAGAATAAATCTTTCCAAAAGTGACTAGTAAAGATAGGATCACGATCACTGACAATAACCTTAGGTGTACCATGTAGCTTTTGGATATTCTCCAAGAAACTTTTGACACTGCACTTGCTGTAAAAGGATGTGATAATGCAATGAAATGTGCATATTTAGTGAGGCGATCAACTACTACCATGATGACATTATGACCTTTAGATTTGGGAAGCCCTGTGATGAAGTCCATGGATACCTCTTCCCAACGATGGCTAGGAATAGATAAGGGCTGCAAGAGACCTGGTGTCTTAATTGTCTCCCCCTTATTTCTTTGACAAACCAAACATTCAGCCACAAATTTTTGAACATCACCTTTTAACCCTTCCCAAAAAAAATCTTGCTTGACCCGATGATATGTCTTCAAAAATCCTGAATGACCACCAACTGGGGACTCATGTAGCTCTGTGAGAATCTTGTGTTTAAGAGTGGAATTCTTGTAGAGATACAAACGCTCTTTATACCAAAGCATATCTCCCTTCAAACAAAACTTATCTGAACTACTAGGATCACTTTTTAATTGTTGGATGAGATTACTTGTTGCAACATCATTTTGCCATTCTGCTTTGGCTTCTTCCACCCAATTTGCTTGTAATATTGAAAGGGCACACAATAAGGCTTCATCTTTCTCATCCTTCCTAGAAAGTGCATCAGCCACAATATTTTCCTTCCCTTTCTTATATACAATCTCAAAGTCATATCCCAACATCTTAGTGACCCATTTTTGTTGCTCTTCAGAGGATAGTCTTTGTTCCAAAAAATATTTTAGGCTATCATGATCTGTCTTAACCTTGAAGTGTCGACCCATTAAATAAGGCCTCCATTGTTTAACTGCGTGAAGGATTGCTAGCATTTCCTTCTCATAAATAGGTTTGAGCTGATTTTTACCCTTTAATTGACGACTCTCAAAAGCAATTGGTCGACCTTCTTGCATGAGAATTGCTCCTATCCCATTTCCAGAAGCATCACATTCCACAATGAATTCCTTGGTGAAGTCCGGAGTGGCAAGCACTGGAGTTGTACACATAGCCTCCTTCAATTGCTCAAATGCTACATTAGCAGACTCATTCCAATGAAAAGAATCCTTCTTCAAGAGAGTGGTGAGGGGTGCTGCTATACGACCATAATTCTTCACAAATCTTCTATAGTACCCTGTCAATCCCAAGAAACCCCTCAGTTTCTTAATGGTTTTTGGAATAGGCCATTCCATGATAGCCTTAATTTTGTTAGGGTCCACCTTTACTCCTTCATGTGAAACTATGTGTCCCAAATAGTCCACCTCCCTAAGACCAAAAGCACACTTGGATGGCTTAGCATAGAGTTGATGATCTTTGAGTAATTGTAATGCTTGATCTACATGCTGCAAATGTTCTTCCCAAGTCTTGCTATAAATCAATATATCATCAAAGAACACTAACACAAACTTTCTCAAGAACTTCTTAAAAATGGAATTCATCAAACTTTGGAATTTAGATGGTGCATTGGTAAGGCCGAATGGCATCACCAAAAATTCATAATGACCCTCATGAGTTCGGAATGCTGTCTTACAAATATCTTCCTCCTTAATCCGAATTTGGTGATAACCAGATCTAAGATCTAACTTGGTAAAATACATAGCTCCATTCAATTCATCTAGCAAATCATCAATGACTGGAATAGGAAACTTATCTTTAATGGTGTACATGTTGAGCACTCTATAATCTAGACACATGCGCCAAGTTTCATCCTTCTTACGCACCATCACCACAGGCGAGGAGTAAGCACTTTGGCTATGCCTGATAATTCCTGCCTCTAGCATCTCCTCAACAATTTTTTCTATCTCACTTTTTTGTATGTGTGGGTACCTATAAGGCCTGATGTTTGGTGGTTGGTTCCCTGGAACTAGTTGTATGGCATGGTCATGATCCCTCTTAGGAGGAAGTCCTTTAGGCATATCTCCAAGAACCACTGAGTGACGATCAATTATTGCTTGTAAATCTGGATGAGTAGGAGCATTAGATTGAGAGACTTCTAATGAACATAGCTGGGCCACAAATCCATTTGCTCCTTTCTTAAGCAACTTTTACATTTGATGAGAGCTTACCATCTGTGGGGATTTTGCCTTCAACCCCCTTAGCTCCACTACCTTTCCTTCTGATTGAAATCTCATGAATAGTTCTTGGAAGTTCATCTCAATTGTTCCCAATGTAGTAAGCCATTGTACTCCCAAAACAATATCTGTTGCACCCATGGATATTGCATACATTGGGGTATCAAGTTGATAATCTCCCACGGATAATTTAATGCTATGACACTTCCCCGAACAACTAACTGTACCCCCATCTGCAATCAAAACCTGAAACTCTGGGGCTGGATATATAAAACAATTTAGACGAGTTGCCAACTTTTTGTTGATGAAATTATGAGTACTACCTGAGTCGATCAACACTGTTACTTTCTGCTTCTTTAAGAAACCCACTACCTTGAGAGTTTGTGGTGCACTGAAACCTGAGAGTGCATGACAAAAAATGATTGGCTGAGAATCATGTGATTCCTCACTTGACTCACTATTCTCCTCTAATATGGGTTCCTCCTCTTCTTCCTCACTTGGACCTTCAATATAGAACAATTTCTTTTCACTACATTTATGTCCTCGACTGTATTTGCTATCACAATTGAAACACAACCCTTTTGCTCTTTTCTCCTCAATTTGCTGTGGAGTCAACCTAGTAGGTTGAGGAAGAGAAGGTGTTGAATATCCTTTCTCTCTTGTCATATTAGCCCCTTGCTTTCTAGGAATCAAATATTTCTCCTCTACCCTGCATGCCAAGATAAAAGACTCATTTACTGAGCTAGGACTAAACATACGTACCTCATGTTGAATGTAATCCTTGAGACCACCCAAGAATAAATCATTCAAGTTCTCCTCTATAATTGTATCCACTCTTAATGATAGAATTTGGAATTTTTGAATATAATCCTTAACTGATCCTGTTTGTTGAAGTTTAGCAAGCTGGCTGAAGAAGTTGTCTGTCACACTATTGCTATATTGTGCTTGGAGTTCTTCTGTAAAAATTGACCATGAGACGGTGAGACCCTTTTTTCTCCGATGAGTACAAAGCCAATGATACCAAATGAATTGATCTGGTTCTAGATATAGGGAAGCCATCGTGACCTTTTGTCCATATGGGATTTGATGTACTTCAAAAAAATTCTCCATTTGGTTAATCCATGTTAGAGGATCCTTACCATCGAACTTGGGCATATCCACCTTAGGAAAGAAATTCCTAGATCCCATAGGAGTATTAAAATTTGTGTCATTATTAGCCGACTTGAAGGTTTCACCTTGGTTGCTTGAGAATTTCTTTCTTGGTTCATTCATATAGGCGCTAAACATGCTTCGTAGATCTGATATATCTCCTCTTAGGTCACACATATCCCTCTTAATTGAGGACACATCTTCTTTGACCTTACTCATTTCCTCATTGGGATTACTATCCTCTATTATTTCCTCATCCTTATCAGAGGATTTCCCCAGTGTGGCAGCATTCTTTTTGCCTCTTGTTGCAGGCCCCGTTATGATGGAAAACAATATTTTTGAAATAAATCACACAAATGAAATGTAAATTTTCTAAAATTTTTACTGTAACTTACTAAGGCCAAGATACCACTTACCCAGAAAAAAATCCAAAAACTTAGCAAATTTGCTGCCTTGAGAGCGAATTTGTTGGAAACCCTAATTTTGTAATAACTCGCTTATTTTTGCTTCAATTCCTCTGAAATCTAGATTGTATCTTCCTTAATATGGTCTTCAAAAACCCTTTAAAAATCTTTTAAAAATTCGCTAAAATCTGAAAGTTATGCTCTTCCCAAAATCGCCTCCAATGTTGAGAAAAAATCTTGCCTCTACGGTGCCAAGATCATGCTCTGATACCACTTGTAATGAAACAACTTGCACAATATCTGAATATAATAGTAAATATGCTGAAAATACTTGATAATAATATGCCACTTCAAGGGGGCAATCTCCTAATCCACTTCGAGGGGGATACCTCCAACAGTCTTCAATGAGAACACAATACTGAATATGATATGAAATGAGACTCACTACCTCCTATATATACCTATTTATGCCTAGGATATCACCCAGGCCGACTTAGATAGACCTATAGAAGCCTTAGGCTGACCTAAACAACTAAATAACAATATAATAATGATAATATGACTTAATTAGGAGTTAAGATAGCCACAAGCTGACTATTCATAACCCTATGTACACCAATATTAAGGGCGTAGCCACAAGCTGTAAATACCTTTTCCACTGAATTAGGGTTTCCTTCACCTGAGGTTGATTTGGCTTGAATTATTTTGGAAATCTCTGAGTCGCTTGGAGTTTTGCTTCAGTTTGCGTTAAACACTTGATAGTTTGAATGCAAAGTGATTAATCTTTTATGAATCCAAGCCTTTTAATCCCTTGAAGCCTTAACTTAATGGTCATAAATGCGGTCTTTCAAAAAGCTATCAAATACTTCTTTGTTTGCAACAGTCAATCCAAATTGCTCCGCAATGCTCTGTATTGAATCTTTTTCTATCAAAATTTCTTTCAAAAGGTCTGTCATATGCATCTTTTCAATATATTCTCGTGCCGATTTCCAGCATTGACAATCTGGCTAGGGGATTAAGATTTTCATCGTAGCTCCCCTTGAGCCAAAGCTCCCTATTTACTTTCCAGAGGAAGTATCTACACTAGAAGTTGGTGCGGATCCATCCTTGATATTGTCAACATCTTTCTTAATCCAAACCTTGCTCATTTCCATCTTGATTTCAACCGGATCAACTTTTTCATTTCCCTTATCGTTCCTCTACTCTGTTTTCCTTTCTTCAGCATAGTAGTTTCTTTTCACATTATTGCTTCTGCAGAATCTTGCAACATGTCCAAACTTGTTGCAATTGTAGTGTTATCCTCAAATTTAGCTGCGCTCAATTTATAGGATGACCCCTATGAAACTTGTCCATTTTGTAGCCTACAACTCTAAGCACGTAAAACGAGGCAATTCACATTTGCCCTCATGCATGGTCTCCTAGCCTCAGAATGTCCTTTTGAGCGTAAACTTGTGTCAGTTTCTTGAATTTTGAAAAACAAGTCTAATTACAAATTTCACTTTTTGGGAGCTAGTAAATTTTTATGTATGCAGTGGTGGGGATTTTTGCCGCTCGTGCATCTTTATATGCAGTGGTGGTGATTTTTACTGCCAGTCATCTTAGTAAATTTTTGTACATGCAGTGGCAGAGATTTTTACCACCCATGCATTTTTATATGCAGTGGCGAGGAAATTTGCTGCTGATGCATGTTAGTCTCTTTGTCACATGAAAGGGCGGCATTTTTTGCCGCCAATGCATGTTAGTCTCTTTGTCACATGTAAGCGCGACAATTTTTGCCACCGATGCATGTTAGTCTCTTTGTCACATGCAAGGGCGGCAATTTTTGCCACTGATGCATGTTAGTCTCTTTGTCACATGCAAGGGCGGCAAAATTTGCCGCCAATGCATGTTCATCCTTTATAGTTGCATGGGCAGAAAAATTTGCTGCCCATACATAATGTAATACTCCATATCATATGCAAAAGCGTGAATTTTTGCTGCTTAAACACTTGCAAGTTTTACCCCACATGCAGAGGCGGCAAAATTTTCCGCCCTTACATCACTCACTCAAATTTCTCTAACTCTGGGAAATTTTTCCTTTTGTTAAACAATTACCCGCTTTCGCTCTATTTTCTGCTTCCATCACGCTCTAGCCCCTCAAAGTTCATGTCATTGCTTAGATTTCCCCATCCTAGCATTTTTCAAATCAAGCAAATTTTCCTAACTCTGCAAAAACCTATATCTTGTGTTGCAATCTTTTGTGCATGCATTCTGAGATTTACGTTTCAACGAGGATATGTTGTTGGATTTTCAACTGACTTTGGGGAACATCAAGGTGCTCCTGGGAAGACACGAGAAGGCTGCTCCTAGCATGAAAGATTCAGTACTAGAGCTCTTGCTATTTCAAAGCATACTTCTTGGCCGGATAGCATTGAGATGCAAACATTGTTCACAATGTATGAAGATTTTCTCAAGAAGGATGGGGGTGGAAGTTAATTCAGATGTTCATGCCTTAGTAAATTTTTCATATATTTTCATATGTACTTTGTATTTAGTTTTGGACATTTCCACATGTACTTTTCAAAGATGTAATTACATGTGTGAACAAAGGAAGTCCTAAGTCAATAAGGACTCTTTTGTTGAATAAGTCAAAGTAGTTACTTTTTCCTAGATTAGCTCTTGGCCTCACCCTATAAATAAAGGGGGCCTCTTTGTAACTTTTTTATCTATTATCTATTGCAAGAAAACTCTGCCGAATTGAAAAGCAAGTCAAGACTTTGTGCTTATTTGTAAAAATCAATTTTCAAAGCAATTATCAATATAAGAAGAGCAAGTTGGTGCCCAATCTTTGTGTTGGATATAATTTGTTAAGTGATAGAATTGTTCTTACGTCTTTTCTATTGCCTTATCATTGATAAGTGATTGAAGTGTGAGTGTGTGTATCAAGTGATTAAGAGATATTCCAAATCTGATTTTAGTAGACTTTGAGCTGCATTATCATTTGTGGAAATTGTGTTATGTTTATAAATTGAAGTAACTTGAAGACTTTGGGCTACAAGTTGATTTCTGCGATCAGTTTGTAATATCTTGGGATACATTGAAGACTTTGGGCTGCATTATATTCCAGAATCCTTATTTTCATTCAGCATAAGAGGCAACAAAAAACTTTGTGTTTTCGTGGGTTTCTTCATGGTTCAAATACACTGGTATTATTTTGGTTATTCTTTTGTATAACCGGATTACATATTGGTTATCATTGCTCTGAGATAGTAACTTGTAGTAGTTATATGATATAAGTCTTATATTGAGAATTGTAAACATGTTCATTTCTGAAAAAAAGAGAAATATATGAAATGGAATCACTTAGAAATTAGTCTTTAGTATAAATAGGCTTAATTAGTTATCAATTTGTTTTAAGTTGGCAATAAGAGGGAGCCTCCCCTTGCTAAGAGGAGAGATATTATCTCATCATCCTGTGGCTGATATCACCATTTTGTCTACAATTAGTTGGAGACAAAATATTCACCCAAAATGTAGCATACCACATTCCTTTGTCCTTGATTCCTTCTATTGATTGGATTTGATCAGCATTGATTAGCCATATGTCCAAATATATTGCATGCAAAACATCTTCCATTGAATGATTGAGTATTCCTTGAATTGTGAAAGCCATTTCTTACCAGACTTCTGCATTCGTTTGATCTATGACCAATTTTCTTGCAATTGAAGCATTGACCAGAGAAGGATGGAACATTTTGATTTATTCTACTCCTACACTGAGTAGCTTTATGACCAAACTTTTTACAATTAAAACAATGGCCATTAAAAGATGGGTACCTTTGAGCATTTGGTTGTCTAACCGGAGGTCTTCTAGGTCTTCTTCTTTGATTCCTGAACTAGTTGTCTTTGTTTTGTTTCCACTCAGTGTTTGTTTATCCTGATTTTAAACTTTCTCCTTTCTCAAATCCCAAGCCTTGTTTGTCATCGGAACTCTTTTGACTAGCAATCTTCTCATCAAGTTTTGCAGAACTTATCTTAAACTTATCTTCATAGCTCTTGGATTTTTCCAAGTCTGATTTCAGGCTCACAACTTCTTTTTCAAGTTTGACACATTCTTCTGATTTACTTTTTACCATTAGATTTAGATCTTCTTTTGTTTTAGCTCTTTCTACAACTTCCACCTTCAAATCATTCAGAGATTCATTTGTTGATATCAACTATTCATTAACCTCTTTGTATTTTTCTTTGAATTTCTTGACCTGTTCTTTTAGCTTTAGAATGCATTCATCGACTTCTTGTATGTTGTCCTTCAAATCCCTGATTTTTGTTTCAGATTTTTCAAGATCAATAAGAGATACTTCTAATTCAACATTGTTTGAGAAGTTTCCAAATCTCCTGGCTACCATGAGTGAACTCTCCAAGATCTTCCTCAAGTTGTTAGGCTTCTTCCAAGGAACCTTGCTATGATATCAATTGTTGAAAGTAAGGAATAGTGAGAGGGGAGGGGGTGAATTAGTATTCCGCACAACCACTTCTTAACTTCTTTATTGATCCTATTTCCAAAATTAATAATATGAAAGTATAACAAGCATAAGAACAACAACCATAAAGACATAACACATAGACACCAAGATTTACGTGGAAAACCCAAAAGCGAAAAGCCACGGTGAGTGTTACCTCACAATATATTATGATAGCACACTACCGAATTACAAGAAGGCTCACTACCTTGGGGCTCACTGCCCTATGAACAAGTGCTCACTGCACAAAGGCTCACTGCCAAAAGATGAACTGTTGTAAACGCATATATCATATGTTGGATCATAGTTCCATTGAAGGTTCAATACACAAATTTAAAGGTCTTCATTGATTATGTCGTGCTTCTCAACTTAACTACATATACTCTGTTCTCTTCCCTTGTTCAATCTTTTCTACTCTGCACACTGCTCATAATCCTTCACACTTTTAATTCGCACTTCATTCCATACATTTCTACACCGTAATCCATTGAGTATTTATATCCACAACAAGATTCATTTCACAATCAGGTCGGCAAGCCAGACATGAAGCGTGTATGCAATGTATTCTACCTTGTCGGCTTGATCATGTGTATAAAGAACAATGCAGACCCAAACAAACATGAAATAATCTTTATATAGGTCGGCACCTAACATTCAACCACTTAGATTGATAGTTTAGACAATATATCTTCTCCGCATAAAGATCTAACATGCATGTCGGCTTGACTCTTAGGAACATGCCTAACCTAATCATCTATCACACCAAAATTCTTACTGCGGACCAAATGAGACTCAAATAATCACATCCACCATTCATTATACCTCACAGATTATATCTTACCAACCACAAGTCATGATGTCCTTATATGGTGAAATGTAGAACTCATAATTGTCTCTTCTGTCTTGGTGAAGTACTAGCAAACCAACTGTCAGAACTAGGAGTTTTGTAGACAATCTTCTGGATCACTTCAGACTTTGTAACTCATGAACTGGATGCTTTTGACATCTATCCATACTGCCTCAAAACCGCATACAAATACAATCACTTGTGGAGAAATGCTGACCAAAATACTCATGCACTCTGTAATGTTCCTGACTTAAATAAATTCACTCGGACTTAGACTAATCACAACTTGACTTCTGGAAGTCATCAAGACTTGCAATCTTGAATATAGGACCTTCAAACAATTCTGAATAATATACCTAAACCACATACCTTGACCATCAATTGCGGAGGAATATCATTTGAGTCTCTGCTACTAACTCTGTGTTGTTAGTACTTAGCCATTCTGCCTTTCTCTTTTGTGTCTGGACCAAAACCGTGTATGTAGACTGTTCCAAGTTGAGTTCCCAATCATCCTTAGCTCCATCAAGCTCTGTTTGCCTTGTTGCCATCAATGACAACATTTCCCAATCAGCAGTGTCTCTTGACTATGTTGCCAACAAAAAGGACTACCAATCTAAGTGTATTGTAATCATGTTCTTGATATTAATACATTAGATGTGGTTTAGAGGTTGAGTTTTTTCCAAAAGGATTTTCTATGAGTGTATTTTGTTTCGTGTTGTTTCTCTATTGAATATTTTGTAAACTTATTCTTATTTGCATTTCTTTGTCCATATGATTAATTTAGGAACTGTCTCATTTATTTTCATTTGATATTAGAACTTGGTATTGGACTAAAGGAGAGGACACTCTCCTTATGTATTAATCCTTATTTGAGTGGGAGATATACATAAATGCTCTTGTTTTTGATAAAGTAAGCAGCAAAAAAAGGTGTCGATCCCATTACACAACAGCCACATAGGCACAATACAATCAACAAACAAAGGGCTGAGCCCAAAACATACAAGAGCCACCGGGCCTTGGTAGAACAGGCCAAATCAGGCCACACAGAACATAAACAAGACAGGAATAGCTGATAGACAACTGTCAAACAACAGACGAGGACTAGACAACCCCAAACCCTGAGGGGACAAATCTAACTCCCTTAGCCCTAGGCCGCAAAGTAGTAACATATTTGGGGAGTCCCTTCTTTCTCTATACAATAGACCAGGAAGACTCAGAATCGAAGTCCATCGAGCGAGGCGAGAGGAGCAGATCCTCGACAGCCACCATGGGCAATGAGCCACCACGCAGCAAGGGAGCTGGAAGCACAAAAGAGGAGTCAAGAGAAATCGAAGGACCAATAGAGGCGATCATTGAGGGTCAGACAAGCTCTGCCTAAACAACGACAATAGTTTGAGGCACCAATGGTTTCACTGAAGGGTTAGCCGAAAGAGGATCCTGGGGAGGCTCAATCTCCTGGAATGATTCGGCCAAGGAAGGATCGTCCTCCTTGGAGGAACCATCAGAAGAGGGAGTGCCCACCGTGAGATGTTCAGTGAGAGCATCCTTCCACCAGGTCGTCACGCCCTTCCGACGAGCAAGAGGGAAGCCAAAGGCCATATGACCAATGGAGAAACATCTCTTGCACTGAAAAGGGAGGCCCTCATAGTCTGAAAGCTGCGTCCATGGTTTGTCCTCCACCATCAAGACCACATCACCATGGAGTGGTTTGGAGATGTCCATATCTACTAAAATATTAGCCACCGTAGTATGCCCAAGATCCCAAGTTGTAGAGTCCACCTTCAAAAAGCTTCCAATGGCGTTGCCAATAGCTTCATAACATGATTCCTCCCAAAATTGGAGAGGTAGATTTGGCAGTCGGACCCAAACCGGTCTGGTATTCAGCAACTTTGTAAGAGGATTCAAAGAGTGAGTCTAAGGTCTGATGGATAGCAAATGATCACCCCACAACCACCCCCTGTCCAGCACTTGGTCTCACTCCTCGAAGGTAGCGAAGGTTGCGATGAAGAACCCCCTTGCATTGGGGAAGAGTTCAATCTGCCCAGAGACAAGAGGCTTCTAGGAGACCAAAACCCAACCATGGAGATTAGGAAGGGAGGGCCACAAGCCATTAAACCTGTAGACCACACCATGTCTTAAATAGAAATTCTCATTTTCTGTGATCTCAAGTCCACAAACCACAATAGGGGAAGCATGGGCATAGGGCAAAGGCCTAACCCTAGCTCGAGCAGTTAGAGTCTGAGCATGAACATTAGAAAAAGATTTCTTATGGCAGCCTGAAGCAGCCCTAACAGATAAGCCAACAATAGGGATGCCACCAGAACCCAGAGCAGAAGACAAATTCACCAAATTTTCAAGTGCAGAGGGAACAACAGAGCCCCCACAGGACACACCAAGACCAGATACATCCTAGACAGGAGCAGCAGCCACAACCCCCACACCCGAGGCATCAATACCCAATGAACCCTCAGGAGTGCCCACATGCGCAGCAGAGCAAACCACAACCCATCAGAAACCATGAGCGGCCCCTAAACAGAAGTAGTATCGACGCCATTCAAAAATGATTCTTCCCGCTCAACATCATTCATACTGCTCATCGCCATCATTATTGTAAGAGCGAATAGCTTACATAAATGCTTTTGTTTTTACAGTATAGAGAACAATAATCACAATAAAGATGGAGATTGGCAAATTTCAATAGTCCAAACTTTTAGCTATGGAAACTTGAAATGGAGAATTTTCTTATAGACCATGACTAATAGATTGTAGTGAATGGACATAAACCTACCAAAATGAAAGATGAAGATTGGGGTAAACTTAATTGAAAGGCTAGGTCCACCATCTACCCATGCCTTTCAATTTAGTGCTATTGAATGTCTTTGGTGAAGATTTGGCTGAGAAGTAAAATAAGATAGTTGCTTTGTATTAGAAAATGTCACGTGTTAACAAATTGTTCCTTTAAAAGAAGTTATACTCTTTGAAGATGGAAGATGGAGATTCAATGACTGAACACCTAAATTAATTTAATATTATGATGAGTTAATTGGCATTGATTGATGTCAAGTTGGATGAAGAAGACCATTGTATTACCTTGTTATGTTGGTTTCCAAATTTGTGGGTCAACCTTGTGATGACAATTAGTAGTACCATCTCTAAATTAGTGATAACTTTAAGAAGCCCCCCTAAAAATATATATAAAATCCTAGCGAATCTTTCATTTTTTTGGAAAAAATATTAATTTCTATTGGTGAATCTTTCCTTTTTTTGAAAAAAATATTAGTTTTATTGACCAATTTTTTTACATCACTAGAAATTTGTAGAAAATCCTAGCGAATCTTGACAAATAATAGGCAAATGCATTAATTACCATGGTGAATCCTTTTTTTTTTAAAATTCCTATGGAAAAGTAAGGGCCCAAGGGTGGCAATGATTGACTAGTTTAAGGTGTAGTGCTCGTTACAGAGGTTAAGGGGACAGCACCCCCTTGCAGGGTCCGAGGTCGAGGGGTGGAGCCCTGACGCTAAGAACAAATCTACTATCAAGAAATCATTGGAGCTCACACGGATTGAATATTTTAAATCAACCATTGATTTTGTCTATAATTCCTTAATTCCTTAATATTTTAAATCAACCATTGAATATTTTAAATCATCCCTAAACTCTTTTTCCCCACCGTTGATCTCAATTTATAATCTAACGGATGGGGTTAAATTCTACGGGCCAAAATGTACCCGTGGAGCTCCAATGCCCATAGGGCCCAAAATTGCATTTGGGTCATTGCTCATAATTTAACCCCATCTATTAGATTATAAATTGAGATCAACAACTCAAATACAATTTCAAGCCCAATAGGCATTGGAGCTCTGTGGGTACATTTTAGCTGACAAAATACAACCCCAACCCTTAGATTATAAATAAAATCAATAGTGGTGACTAAAATTGGTGATATCACCCTAAAGTAACCAATAATTATATAATATTATTGGAGAATTAATTTCATTTTTTACTATAAGTTATAAAATTTAGGTGAATCTGATCTAATAAAGTATCGAATATTGTGACAAATTTTTGAGTTTAAAAGTTTAATAAAATAAATGTTCTTGTTAGAATCTATAAATTAATGAAAACTTAGATACAAGTGCAATAAATAGATTTATAAACTGTAAATGCAAATGATATTGAAATATCAAACTAGCAAAATAGAGTTAGTCTCCATGAGAGTAATACAAATGATCAAGAAGCAAAATAGCATTAAGAGAGTGCAAAAAAAAAAAGATACATAATACAATATCAAGACTAGCTAGGAGGTGAGTATATATAGAAAATGAGACAGGGGAGAGGTGGCAATATGACCAATGGGAAGAGTCCACCACAATAGCTTAAAATAGGCAAGTGTAACTCCCAAGGAAGATGACGACACATTACACCCACTCACACTAATACTCACATTATTAATCCTAAACAAGCTTAATTAGAAGTGTAGGAAAAACCTAGGAAATAGGAAAATAAATAACCCATTAGGAAAATAAAACCTACACTAACATCGCCCCTTAACCACAGTTTAGGCGGGTGAAAAGATGGGTCCCAGAAATAGAAGCCTAATGAGGTACCCATGTACATGAAAATCCCCCCAAGGAGAAGAAGCCCCCCCCATAAAAAAAAGAGAGAATAGCCCCCCCAAATAGAGATAGAAAATACCCCCCAAAGTAGAGAGAGTCAGAACTCTGAGTAGGACTAGATAGCCCCCCTAAAGATGAAGCCTCCCGCACTCACAACAAAGCTCAAAGATGAAGATACTTGATCTCTATGAAGTGTTTGGTGAAGATATAAGCAACCTGCTCAGAAGTCAAACAATAATGGAGATCGATGACATGCCCATGAATGAGGTCTCAGAAGTAGTGCATATGGACCTCAATGTGTTTGGTCTGTTGATGATGGACTAGATTCTGTGAGATCTAAATAACACTATGGTTGTCACAAAATATGATTGATGGCCATCTGATCTAGATACCAAACTTAGTGAGAAGATTCTGAAGCCAAAGGGCCTTAGTGGCGCCATTCACATCCCCCAATACTCAACCTCAGTAGAAGATAGAGCAATAACATACTACTTCTTTCTTGACCAACAAATAGGCCCTAAACTAAGTGAGAAGTTGTAACCTGAAGTAGACTTCTGATCCTAAGAATTGCCTACCTAATCTAAATCTATATAACCCACCAAGTCCATATCAATGCTCGTTGCGTAGTGAATCCAAAAACTATGTGTATCCTGAATGTATTCCAGAATCCTCTTGATTGCTTTCCAATGCAACTCATGGGGCTCCTACATGAATCAAGAGACCATGCCTAAAGCATATGTAATGTCAGGTCTCGTATGAGTTAGATAAATGAGACTCCCAACAAGTTGTCAGTACAAAGTGTCATCAACCAAAGGTAAAGAACACTGAGTCTCAAGTTTAACTCTAGAAATAAAGGGAGTCGTAGCAGGCTTACAATCAACCATATGAAACCTCAAGAGCAAATCTAGAGCATACTTGGACTGTGTGATAGTGATCTCAGAAGTAGACTGAAAGATCTCAATCCCAAGAAAGTAATGCAACAAGCCCAAGTCAATCATAAGAAACGTGTCATGAAGGTCAGTTTTCACTACCCTAATGGTGGATGAGGAACTCCCTATCGACAACAAGTAATCAACATAGAGAACAAGGAAGGTGAGAGTACCATCCTACTGCAGAATATAAAAGTTCAAATCAGAATGGCACTGAGTGAACCCAACTGTCAGAAGGAAAGAGTCCATATTGGCATATCAGGTCTGAGGGGCTTGTTTGAGGACATAGAGACTTCCAAAGATGACAAACAAGTGAAGGATCCTGAACGAACCCCTTGTTGAAATACATAAGACAACTGAGAGGGGGGGGTGAATTAGTTGTCATAAAAACTTAACTTCATATAATTATCAAATCATCAACTATTTTATTACTGATAATCAAATTCAACCATGAAAGCATGAAACTATAAACTTAATCACAATCACACAGGAGACACAGGAGACACCAGATTTTTTACGTGGAAAACCCTATAAGGGAAAAGCCACAGTGGGTGTTAGCCCATAGAAATATATAAGTTATAACAATATCAAAAATCAGAGGCTCACTGCCCAAAATGCTCACTGCAAAGATCGGCTCATTGCCAAGGTTTTTTGAACTGATTTGATACCATCTACTCTATGCCTGAGTTCAGTTCCATTGAAGTGCAATATTCTTCTTCTCCTCTACTTTTCTTACTCTTCGCACTTATCTTCTCATTTTCCACATCCATGCCTTTTTCACAACTACATTACAAGTCTTTATGCAAATCATCAACCTTGGTATGTACATCAAGGTCAACAATACATTCATCAACCGTTGGAACAATCTCCAAGGTCAGTATTACAAAACATACAAAGAAATAGGTCTGGACCTAATACAAAAAATTTCTAAGGGAAAGATGTAAAGATGTATGCTGATCACGCTATGCCTTAGCTAGGACTCAAACACAATCCTTCACACCATGACACGCTTCTATAATCTTCAAAGCATCTCCGCAAATAGTGAAATCAACCAAGCCGGCTAAGACTGGTGAGAACACTAGGTCTTCTAAGAACATTCTTCATCCACGATCCAAATTTCTCTTTGTGGACCAATCCAAGGGTAGGAATATGATCAAGAGACATCCACAAGCACATTGAAATCACTAGGAACATCCACACAACTTCTAACCACTCTGTCAAGAAGATTCCTCAAACCGGAGCACATAAACAACACTACCAACTACTGTCATAAGGAAAAGATCACTTGTGGACCACCAAATCACGAACCATTGGAGTTGAAGGAACATAACATCATCGTAGACTTAACTCTATAACCGCAGACAAAAATACTTCAATGCGGAGGAATGCGGAGCATAGTACTTTCTCCCTATCACCACCAAACATACAGAAAAAAAGTAGTTTTCACTATGGTGAACATAACTCACTCAAATCAGCATATCAAAGGCTTGAACTTGGAACATAACATCTTTAGATAGACCTCTAAATAACTTCCAATCTGCAAACAAGGATATTTAATCTATAGGAAATGCGGAGCTATTTGTTTGACTATTCTTCAAAGATACTCTGCAACATACTGTTTCTACCAGAGGAACAAATTTTCTCAATATCCACAAAACTCATTACATGCAAGCAACAAAACAAGAGCACATTTGACACCAATGACAACAGTAATATGTTGACATCAATGACAACACTGATTAGGCACATACTTGCAACAATCTCCACCTTTGTCATTGATGGCAACATATGATGTGAAAAACTATAAAGACCATCAAGACAAGATTCTCCCCCTTTCTCTTTACACATTTGCACCCTTTATTTTTTAAAAAAGTTTTTGACATGATTTCTCTCCCCCTTTGACATCAATGGCAAAGGGAACGTACTTGCATCCTGTTGCTCTGATCCAATAGAACTTTCTCTGATATCAATACTTTCTTTATCAGGAACTCATACCGGTAACATCTAGCTAAGTTCCCCCCTTAGAGGTGGCTCTCAAAACATCAATTCAGATCAAAGAATGAGACTTTGGGCACCACTAGACTGATGCAATTCCATGCATCTTAGTTTAGGGCAGGAGGGGTAATGACCCCTAGCTTTTCTTTGAGCTACTCAAAAGTATCCTTAGGCAGAGGCTTGGTGAAGATATCTGCAATCTGATCCTTTGTAGACACAATATTCCAACTTTACTTCATTATCTGTCACCTTTTCTCTCAAGAAGTGATACCTTATAGATATATGCTTTGTTCTTGAGTGCATCACTGGATTCTTTGAAATATTTATAGCACTTGTATTGTCACAAAAGATTGCAACTGGATCTTCATACACAACTCTTATGTCCTTCAAAGTCCACTTCATCCATAACACTCGAGCACAACAACATGCTGCTGCAATATATTCTACTTCTATAGTTGACAAAGAGATTGAGTCTTGTTTCTTGCTCAGCCATGAAACTAATCTGTTACCCAAAAAGAAAGCACCTCCACTTGTACTCTTTATGTCATCAACATCTTCGGCCCAATCAATATCTGTATAAGCACTGAGAGTGAAATCATTATCCTTTGGATACCATAAGCCATGATCTGGTGTGCCTTTTAAATACCTCAAGATTCTCTTTACTACCATCATATGTGATTCTCTTAGATCTACTTGAAATCTTGCAACAAGACAAACTGCATGCATAATATCAGGTTTGGTTTGAGTTAGATAAAGCAATCCTCCAATCATAGATCTGTACTTTTTCTGATCAATCTTGGGTGATTCATCAGTTTTGTTCAACTTGCATCCAGTCACCATGGGAGTACATACCGGTTTAAAGTCTTCCATCCCAAAATTCTTCAACAAATCTTTCACATACTTAGACTGAGATATGAAGATTCCTTCCTTTATCTAATTGATTTATTTGCAAACCCAGAAAGAAATTCATTTCACCGAACATAGACATCTCAAACTCATTTTGCATTTCTCCTGCAAACTTTATGCACATACCTTCATTTCCTCCAAAGATAATGTCATCAACAAAGACTACAACAATCAAGATCTGATTATCATTGATTTTGAAATACAGATTGATGTCAGTAGTGCCTTTACTAAACCCTAATTGCAACAAATATTCATCTAACCATGCATACCAGGCTCTGGGGGCTTGTTTTAGTCCATACAAGGCCTTCTTCAATTTGCACACCATATTACCTTATTTTGATAGTTGAAATCCTTCCGGTTGTTCAATGTAGACTTTTTCTTCCAATTCACCATTCAAGAATGCAGACTTAACATCCATCTGATACACTTTGAAGTCTTTGAATGCTGCAAATGCCAAAAACATTCTAATTGCTTCAATTCTTGCCACAGGAGCATAGCTCTCTTCAAAATCTATCCCTTCAACTTGAGAGTACCCTTTGCATACCAATCTTGCTTTGTTCCTTACTACTTCTCCATTCTCATTCATCTTGTTTTTGAAAAGCCATTTGGTGCCAATCACATTCTTATTAGCAGGTCTAGGAACTAGTTCCCAAGTTTGATTCTTTTCTATCTATGTCAGCTCCTCTTCCATAGCTTTTACCCAATTTTCATCATTGCAAGATTCATTCATAGTTTTAGGTTCAACTTTTGAAAGTAAATAGTAATTCACCTGTTCTTCTGCAACTCTTTTTCTTGTCAATACCCCTTTACTTTTGTCTCCTATAATCTGATCTTCAGAGTGATTAATTCTTACATACCTGGGAGTCTTAGTAGCATTTTCTAAAGTTTTTTCTTCATCTTGACTGTCTTCTTGTTCAACTTTTTCTTCACTTGTTATAACAGTAGGTTCATCTGATTCATAGTTACTCAAGCCTGATATTCTTCCCATGTCTTCATCAACCTTTACATTAGCACTTTCAATGATCTTCTTCAATCTCTTATTGTAGCACCAGTAGGCCTTACTCTTGGTAAAGTATCCAAGAAAGATTCCTTCATCACACCTAGAATCAAACTTGCCCAGATCTTCTTCTCTTCTGATATAACATTTACTACCAAAAACTTTGAAATATCTTACTGTAGGAACTCTTCCATACCACAATTCATAAGGAGTTTTAGCACTGTTGCCTTTTACTTGAACCCTATTTAGGATGTACACAACATTGTGTATGGCTTTTCTCCAGTATACTTTTGATAGGTCAGCTTCCTTCAACATAGTCCTAGCAACCTCTTAAACTGTCCCTATTCTTTCTTTCAACAATTCCATTCTGCTGAGGAGTCCTAGGTGTAGATAATTGTCTCTTTATCCCTTGTTCTTCATAGAAAATATTAAATTCATTTGATGTGAACTCACCTCCTCTATCAGACCTCAATCATTTAATCTTCAACACTAACTCATTCTCAACCATTGCCTTGAAGGCTTTGAACTTGTCTAGGGCTTCTGATTTATCTTTTAGAAAAGTGACCCAAATCATCCTAGAATAATCATCAATAAGCAACATGAAATACATGTCCTTGCAGACTTCCCATTATTGTGGGACCACACACCACATAGATTTGTATGAACTAGCTCCAACAATCCAGTAGAGAATTGTTCTTTTCTTTTGAAATTTGTTCTTGTTTGTTTCCCAAATTGACATTCTTTGCAAATGATGTTGGTAGGTTTCAAATGCTTAGGCAAATCTCTTACAACCTGAACATAACTTATCTTTACCAAGTTGTCAAAATTGATATGACACATCCTTCTATACCACATCCAACTCTCATTAGTCTGAGCCAATAAACAATAATCATTAGTTCCTTTCAAATGATAAACATTACCTCTGGTCTTTTTACCAGTAGCAATCACTGTTCCGGAGCTTTCCATGATCTTACATCCATTGTCCTTGAATCTCAGATCATAACCTTTGCCACACATCTAACCAACACTCAAAAGATTGTGCTTTAAACCCTTTACATACAAAACATCATCAGTATTGTGCTTACCATCAAAAGAAATAGATCATTTTCCACAAATCTTATCAACTGTATCATCTCCAAACCTAACCAGTCCATCATCAATTTTTTCCACACTAACTTATTTTTGTCATCAGTCATGTGATTTGAGCATCCACTATCAATAACCCTTTCATCCTTATCTTTCTTAACCTGAACAGCCAAAGCACTTTCTTCCACTAGTGTTTCTTCCTTCACACAACTAGCAGGATTAGTAGGCACAGGTTCTTCTTTAACAACAATAAAAAGGCATTCATTTGCACTAGTACTAGCATCATCAGTCACACCTTCATCATCAGATCTCTAACATAGTAGCATTTCTTTGGAGCTCTAGGCTTGTTCTCAAATATTTTTCTATTCCTTTCAATTCTTTCAGGACATCTAGAAGCTTAATGACCTACTTTACCACATGAAAAACAATTGAAAGGTAATTTGCCTTTGAACTTACCATAATCTCTTTGCAATCTGTCAACAAAGTTAGCTTCAATTTCATCAAAGTCATCAATAGGCTCCACTTTGTATTTTTCAGCTCTGGAGATCTTTTCAAAAGTACTGGCTTTGAAAGCAGTCTCAACTTTTGGCAGAGCATCACCAAACTCTCTCATCTCAAAGGCTATACGCTTTCCAAGTAATTGATCTCTGTCGATAGTTTTTACAGTCATTACTCATTCAATTGTAGCTACCTTGTGACTGTAGGACTTTGGTAGTGATCTAAGAATTTTCATCACAACTTCCTTATCACCAATAGTTCCTCCCATACCTTTTATTCCATTGACAAGTTCATCAACCCTTTGCATGAAGGCTGTTATGTTTTCATCTTCATTCATCTTTAAACTCTCATATTGTGCTTTCAGGCCCTGTAGCTTGGCTTCTTTTATAGAATCATCTCCTTCATATAGTTTCTTCAACTTTTCCCAAACTTCATTTGCAGATTCTAGATCCATGACTTTTATCAACTCAGTGTCAGTCAAAGAACTTAACAGGGCATCTCTAGCTTTTATATTCAACTCATATTCTTTGATTTCATCTTCAATTGTCAAACCATTTTGAGGCATGGTATATTTTGTCTCTGCAGCTTTCCACACTTTATAACCAAGACAAAGGAGATGGCTTTTCATTCGTACCTTCCACAAAGCATAATTTGTCCCATCAAACTGTGGAGCTTCCTTTTTAAAAGACATCCTAGATCTCCCTCAAGCTGTTAGACTTTCTTCCGAGGAACCTACTCTGATACCAATTTTTGAGATACACAGGACAACTGAGAGGGGGGGTGAATCAGTTGTCACAAAAACTTAACTTCATATAATTATCAAACCATCAACTATTTAATTATTGATAATCATATTCAACCATAAAAGCATGAAACCGTAAACTTAATCATAATCACACATTCAACACAGGAGACACAAGATTTTTTATGTGGAAAACCCTATAAGGGAAAAACCATAGTGGGTGTTAGCCCATAGAAATATATAAGTTATAACAATACCGAAAATCAGAGGCTCACTGCCCAAAATGCTCACTGCAAAAGATCGGCTCACTGCCAGGGGGTGGGTCACTGCCAAGGATTTTTGAATTGATTTGATAGCATCTACTCTATGCTTGAGTTCAGTTCCATTGAAGCACAATATTCTTCCTCTGCTCTGCTTTTCTTACTCTTCACACTTATCTTCCCATTTTCCACATCCATGCCTTCTTTGCAACTACATTACAAGTGTTTATACAAATCATCAACCTTGGAATGTACATCAAGGTTGGCAATACATTCATCAAGCATTGGAACAATCTCCAAGGTCGGTATTACAAAACATACCTAGAAATAGGTCTGGGCCTAATACAAAATATTTCTAAGGGAAATATGTAAAGATGTATGCTGATCACGCCACACCTTAGCTGGGATTCAAACACAATCCTTCACGCCACGACACGCTTCTACGATCTTCAAAGCATCACTGGTGAGAACACTAGGTCTTCTAAGAACATTCTTCATCCACGATCCAAATTTCTCTTTGCGGACCAATCCAAAGGTAGGAATATGATCAGGAGACATCCACAAGCACATTGAAATCATCAGGAACATTCGCACAACTTCTAACCACTATGTCAAGAAGATTCCTCAAACTGGAGCACATAAACAACACTACCAACTATTTTCATAAAGAAAAGATTGCTTGCGGACCACCAAATCACAAACCATTGGAGTTGAAGGCACATAACATCATCGTAGACTTAACTCTAGAACCGTAGACAAAAATACTTCAATGCGGAGGAATGTGGAGCATAGTACTTTCTCCTTGTCACCACCAAACATACAGAAAAAATAGTTTTCACTCTAGTGAACATAACTCACTCAAATCTTCATACCGAAGGCTTGAACTTGGAACATAACATCTTCAGACAGACCTCTAAATAACTTCCAATCCGCAGACAAGGATATTTAATCTATAGGAAATGTGGAGCTATATGTTTGACTGTTCTTCAAAGATACTCTGCAACATATTGTTTCTATTGAAGGAGCAAATTTTCTCAATATCCTCAAAACTCATTAGAAGTAAGAAATAAAACAAGAGAACAATTGACACCAATGACAACACAGATATGTTGACATCAATGACAACACCGATTAGGCACATAATTGTAACACCCCTATGGCTACTCCATGTATATCTCCTCTTGAAGGTCACTGTGAACAAAAGCACTCTTCACATCCATCTGATGAACTTCCCAACAATGGGCTACAACAATGGCAAGGACAAGTCATATGGAGTTCATTCTAACAACTGGTGCAAAATTCTCAGAGTAGTCAATCCAAGGATTTTGAGAGAATCCTTTGGCGACCAGGTGAGCCTTATGCTTATCAACTGACCCATTTGCAACAAATTTTGTCTGATAGATCCACTTGTATCGAATAAGTTTTCTTCCCTTACGAAGAGGGACAAGATCCCAAGTGTGGTTCATCATCAAGGAACTATACTCCTCTTATAGAGTTGTATCCCACCTAGGAAAACCAGAAGCCTCTCGAAAGGATTGTGGATAAGAGGTAGAAGCAAAGAAGACATATGGAGCACCCTGGAACTATGAACGAGTCCACTTGGTGTCTGATGGATCCCTATCCCAATCACTTGTAGACTGCAATGTCTGTCGTTCCCAAAGTGGACTAGAAGTTGGAGAATCTAGAGGAGAATCATTACCCTTTGAATGATGACTAGGAGAGGAAGGAGGAGAATCCTCTAAATCTCTCTCAATATCAGAAGTGGAGGTAGAAGACTCCTTAACATCAAGAATATGCTCACGTAAATCTAAATCATTAGAAGATCTGTCATGTAGCCCAAGTGACTTCAATGTCAAAGTAGGAGGTGGAGAAGTGACGAGAGTGGAGCTCGAAGAACCCTCCTCAAACGAACACTCCTCTCAATGAAAAACTCATATGTATTAGGGTGGAGCAACCAATAACCCTTCACACCATCAGAATAACCTACAAATATGCAAGGCCTGCTTTACGGATCCATGGCCTTACATTTCTCTACAAGAATGTGGGCCTATATAGGAGAACCAAAAACTTAAAAGTGCTTAATTGATGGTTTCCAACCACTCCAAGATTCAAAAGGAGTGACTCCCTTCAAGGCTCGGTGAGGAACACATTTATGGATATAACAAGCACAGTTAATGGCCTTTGCCCAATACTGTGGTGCAATAGCTATATAGTGAATCATGCAATTTTCAAGGACCTATTCTTTTGTTCTGCAACACCATTCTATTGGGGAGTGTATGGAATTGTTGGGTGACCATTTTGTCTTCAACTAACTAAAGACAAAATGGTTATATTGACCATAGTGTAATAAGATAAATCTCTCCTCTCAGCAAGGGGAGGTTCCCTATCAACTATCACAAACTTATTTAAACTAAATACTAACTTAGGGGTGAGACCATATCATCCATTTCTCTTTTTTCAGAAATGATGTTTAGAAAATGAAAGAGCACTTTCTCGATACAAATTTGAATAACCAAGAAACCCACGAGAGCACAAAGTCTATCGTTGCTTCTTTTACTGATTTATAATTTAGAACTAAGTAGAATAAGGTGCAGCCCAAAGTCTTCACCAAATGCTACGATAAAACATATGATCACAAAAGATAATAGCAGTTCAAAGTCTTTCCAATATCTTTTACTTCAAAACACAAAGTCACAAACTAAAGATAATTGTTGTAGCACATAGTCTCCACAATCAGCTTCAGAACATCTCCCAGATTATTCACACACTACGATTTGATCAAGCAGATAAGATAGTATTAGGAAAAGGACATAAAAACAATTTCTAATACACCACAAGTTATTTCAACACAAAGATTGAATGATCACTTGCTTTTCTATTCACTTGATAAAATTTGATTTACAATTTGAACACAAAGTCTCAAAATGCTCTTCAATTTGGCAGAGTTTCGCTTCAATAACTAAAAGATAAAATTTACAATAGAGGCCCTCTTTATCTATAGGGAGGAGCCTAGAGCAAAAATAGGAAATTTACAACTACTTTGACTTATTCTACAAAAGAATCCTATTTGACTTGGGACTTCCTTTGTCTCACATGTAATTACATTTTAGAAAAATACATGTGAAAATACAAAAATAAACTAAGGCATGATCACTTTCATCAACTCTCGTTCCCATCCTTCTTCAGAAAATCCTCAAACATTGTCCACATTGTTTGCATCTCAAGGTTATCCAGTCCAGAAGTATTCTCAGAAATGACACAAGTCCTTGTTACTGAATCTTTCACGAAGGTAGCAGCCTTCTCATGCTTATCCAAAACTACCTTGAGAATATCCAAGGTCAACTGTATATCTAACAACTTATCCATAGAAGCCACTGAGAAAGCTTGATCTTCAAACTCCTTTGGATCATGTTATTGAATGCCTATATCGTTTCATGTATGGAAAGAAACTTTTGGTCTCTTTGAATTGCAGTAGCGAGGGAGAACTAAGCATTTGCATGGGCTTTGAAGGGCTAAAGTGCGATTAGAGCGAAAAACTAAGTGAAAGCGGGGTAAAGTTAACAACTTGAAAATTTTCCCAGAGTTAGAAAATTTTCAGGGAGTGAGTGCACGAGCAGCAAAAATCACCGCCCTTGCATGTGGAGGAAATTACTTTTGTGCACGAGCGGCAAAAATCCCCGCCATTGCATGTGAAGATGCAATGGAGGCAAAAATCCCCGCCATTGCATATGAAGATGCAATGGAGGCAAAAATCCCCGCCATTGCATATAACAAAAATTTACTAACTTCTAAAAAGTGAAAATTTCAATTAGACTTGTTTTGCAAAATTCAAAAAACTGACACAAGTTGACGCTTGAAAGGATGTTCCAAGGCTAGGAGACCATGCACGAGGGCAAATGCGATTCACCTCGTTTTGTGTGTTTAGAGTTGTAGGCTACAAAACGGACAAGTTTTGTAGGGGTCATCCTACAAATTGAGCGCAACTAAATTTGAGGATAACAGGAACATAATGTTGCAAATCAATCCCCTCTGAAGTACAAAACTGCTCAAAATGATGGTTGACATATTCACCACCATTATCAGTACGCAAAACTTTGATGACTTTCCTAGATTGTTTCTTTCAGAAAGGCTAGATATGTTTTGACCTTCATTAATGACTTTTCTTGCTATACTTAGGTTTACCTTCTCAAACAAAAAGGACCTCAGAGTTTTGTTTGAGAAAGTAAACCTAAGTATAGCAAGAAAAGTCATTAATGAAGGTCAAAACATATCTAGCCTTTCTGAAAGAACGCTGTGAAAATGGTCCAGCCAAATCACTGTAAACTAACTCCAGTATCTATGAAGCTCGTCATACCTTCCCTTTATCAAATTTTTCTTTAGGATTCTTACCAAGAATGTAGCCTTGACAAACACCACCTGAAAATTAAACTGAAGGCAACCCTGTGACCATGCTTTATTGGTTGAGTTGTTGCAAGTAGTAGATGTTAAGATGGCCAAACTACTCACGCCATAATCTACTCACATCATCAGAATGAGTGAGCAAAACAGATGTAGGATCAGGAAAAAGTGAGAAAATAGATAAAGTTATGATTGATGATCTTCTCTCCCAACTACAACTATAGAACCACTATGCAACTCATGAATCGCCACTAAATCAAGAGTGAACTCAACTCGATTGCTTGAATTGATGTGAGTGATTTGATATATTGAAAAGAGCTTAATTGATAATGAGGGCACACAAAGAATATCATGGAATGTTCCATCCCCAACATCAACAGACCCTCTCCCACACACTTCAACATGAGTGTCATCACCCATCAAAATAGTAGGCATAGTATACAACTCCAAAGATGCAAATTCATTCTTAGATGAAGCCATGTGGTGCGACGCACTTGAATCAAGAACCCAAGTGGATGGTTGTGAAGTAACTGCTACAAGGGATTTGTCCTTCACTTTCCCCTTGCTATGTTAGACCCCTCATTTGAATTCTATTTTATAGATTCAAGAACATCAATATTATTCTTTTCAAGAATGTGTGTCAAGTGATCAATTTTTTTCTTCAAACATTTGTCTTCATCATGACTGGGACATTTACAATAGGCCCATTTGACCTTCTCTTTCTTAGGCTTGTTGTCATTTGAAGATGAGGTCTCATTAACTGCTTTTGGGGTGGTTGATTCTGATCCTTATCCTTGCTATTCTTTTGTTTCTTATCCTTATTGTTACTACTTTGTCCTATTTGTTCTTTTGTGCCTTGGTTGGTAGCCAAGGCATGTGACTTAGAGGATTTAAGAGTGCCCACCTGGATTAGCTTATATTGCTCCCATGTGAGAGATAGCAAAGTCATCCAAATATGGCATGGCGAACTAAGTCCCAACTACACCCTTAGTAGCATAGAAGGTAGAAACAAACACTAAATATTCAAAACTTAGCTTTGAGAGAATACTTAGAATCAATTCTTCATCTTTCTTTTCAATTCCTCACTATTTTAACTGTAACCTTAGTGATCTCAATTTTATGAAGAAATATTGGATTGTGCTAAAATTGCCTAGACTTAAACTTATGAGTTCATTTTCCAACATATCACCCCTCATAGAATCTTGTGTTCCAAATTGAGTTTCTAGCTTTGTCCAGATTTCATTAGGAGAATTCAAAGATTCAATATGAAAGAGTAAATAAGGAGAAACAGACAAACACAAAGTTCCATAGGCTTCATCACATTTGTTGAACCATTTAGGCTTTTCTGTATCTTGTGCAAGTTCTTTTTCTAATCCTGTTGTTATTCTATTTAAACCAACCTTTCTTAAGTAGATTACCATGAGGGATTTCCACTCAAAATATTTGTATGGGGTTAGAATGGGAACTGTTGTTTGATCCATGATGCAGAAATACATAAATGAAGTGCTGAAAATAAGAGAACATAAGTACACCCCCCTTTTCACTAGTATAAAAAAAATACCCCCTCCCGAAAATTACAATGTTGGCATTTTATAATTCAGTGTGATTACAAGGCTTTTCCCAAGTTACAATAGTCTCAAGGCCCATAAATGGCCAAAAATCAACTTTTCATACAAAATGTGCCTAAAGCAAAATCTAGAAAAAAAGACTTTTTTAGTTGTGTAGTGCTCTTTAATACCTTTCCAATGCATGCTTGTTTGTAAAAAATGGAGTTACTGGGCGCAATATATGGCTTGTCAAAGAAAAATATGACTACCAGCTTCAACCTACAATATCTGGAGAAAATGACAAAAAACCTCCTTCACTAGAAAGTACATCTCACCAGCTTTCTATCTCCTATTTGTTTGCAAAAAATAGACTCCAAGAGCAAAAGTTATGCAAAAAGAAAAAAAAACCTTTTAGGCTTATAGAAGAGGCCCTGGTGGCCCTTGGGTAGTTCGTGGGTGGACCTACCGGCAGAGGTGGCCGCACGGGCGACGGATCGATGGAGAGTGAGCATAGGATCACTAGGGTGGTGAAGTATAGGGGTAATAGTCAAGAGGCTACCACAGGTGGTTTGTGAAGCCATCTAGTGGCTTAAAGGAACCTGAAATAGGTTAAAGGGGCGAAGCCCTAAGAATAGGGGCCAAGCCCTTGTTATTAGCACAGTGCATAGGGGCCAAAACCATTTAATAATAGTTAATGCTTAAAGTGCTTAACACAGTGCAAAGCACTAAAGCACTTAAAAAATTATTATTTTTTTGAAAATTTTGAATTTACAGACCTCAAGAAGCATGTTGGGTGGCCACAACCTTCTGGCAAAAATTTTTGCCTCAAAAACTCCCAACACTGAATCTGGGCAAATTTTATATGAAAATTAGTCTATTCAACCTTCTAGACTCAATGCTAGGGTCATTTTGTCCTGAAAACGCCCTAAATGAAAGCTAACCTCCAAATCTGAGCTTCAAACCGCCATTTGCAACTAATCTTCTGAACTCCGATTTCAGTGAAATGAAAGCCAAATCTGACTTTATTTATCCTTTTGGACGCTATGGAATAGCTAAAAAATCCACCAAGATTACCAAAATGCTGCAAACACCTAGATTTCATAAAATATATGCACAAAACCCCAGAGATTAAAATATTTCCTTCAAACTTTTATGATTCTCCAAATCATCTGAAGAAGCAAGAGAAGAGCATACTAGGATTTTGGAAAAATCTGCATGCAAGCTTATTATCCCCCTCAAATATCTCAAATATGGAAACTATAAAAACTATTATTGCACTAACAACTCTGATACAATGTTAGAATATGTAAGCAGATGAAAACCCAAATACAAATGCAATAAATAGATTTATAAACTGTAAATGCATGATATTGAAATATCAAACTAGCAAAATAGAGTTAGTATCCACAAGAGTAATGCAAATGCTCAAGAAGAAAAATAGCATTAAGAGAGTGCAAAAGCAAATAGCTGCAAAATACAATACCAAGACTAGCTAGGAGGTCAGTATATATAGAAAATGACAGGGGGGAGAGGTGGCAAATACGACCAATGGGAAGAGTCCACCACAATAGCCTAAAATAGGCAAGTGTAACTCCCAAAGAAGATGCTGACACATTGCACCCACTCACACTAATACTCACATTATTAATCCTAAGCAAGCTTAATTATAAGTGTAGGAAAAACCTAGGAAATAGGAAAATAAATAACCCACTAGGAAAATAAAAAGCTACACTAACAGTTCTAGTGATTTAACTAGGACTAAAATAAAATTTTATAAACATGTGGCAATTTAGGTCGCCTTATAGCTTGAACTATTCACCAATTGGTGAAAATTAACTACTAAAAAAATCCCTGCTCTAACATGAAGCTTGAGGTGGTTGGAGTCTTGTTGTTAGAAGAAATAAGGCAAAAAACTTCTAAATCCATTTGTTAGGACCCTCAAATCCTAACTACTTTAAGCATTGTAATAGTCATAATATAGTTATTTAGTTAAGACAACATGGATTTATTCCACAATGGTTGTACCTCATAAGTCACTCTTTGTGAGGACAATGCACGTTAATATTGTAATAAAGCAAATATAATCTTGGAATCATATTTTGTATTAGAGCTTTGTTCTTAAGGAGGTTGTCCCCTTGAAGAAGCCTACAATTCTTTTTATCAATATAAACATATTTGCAACTATTGTTAGAGAATTGTATTCCATTCACATGTTATTGTTCTATCTAATAATATAGGTGAGATCCTAACATGTGGTATTAGAGATCTTTTTAGGGATGCATTGCACTACAACAATATCGGATTAGTGTCTTACTACAACTACCCATTATATGCTCTCATCTTGCACTTAAGCGATCTTGGTCAAGGCCTTGATTTGGCAGTCAACCTTGCCTCTTTAGCAATTTTTTTTGTGATGGTTATCTATTTAAAGTTGCTATTGACCTATTTTATTTAAAACATATATACTATAGATTAGATATATTTATTTAACTATAATTGTATATAATTTTTAATGGACCATCCAAAATTATCCCTTTCATGTGATACAATCTTCTGGAAATTTTGATTGTATTTTATGGTAGAAAATTTTTAAATATAGCCATACAACCATCAAATTTAGGCCCCAATCTCAATGATAAAAAATTGGTGAAAGTAGTGGGGTACTATGTTTTTTCTATTTTTTTTTCTTAAATAGTTATCTAGGTTGGAAGATATGTGTTGGGGTTTTTTAAATATTGCAAAGAGCTATTGTTCTAGCTAAGCTACCTTTCCCATAAAGGGTCTAGTGAAGTGAGGGGTGCTATGACTCCAATACCCAAGCATTAGACAACATCTCTAGATGGACATGAGCTTCCACGTACCTTTTGATATATTGAAAGACCCTCAAGTGTGAAGAGAATCCTCACAATAGGAAGCCATCGATCATTTACAATGTGTAGTGCATTAGTTAGCAGTTAGCACTAGAAAGTTACTCTCTTTGTACTTTAGAGACATGATAGTGTAGTTACAGGATGGTGGAATCCAATGTAGTTAGAGCTCTAAAATATTGGGTTGATTCATTACGAACAAAACAAGTATAACAAAGATACTATAGATTTGGGCATAATAAGCAAAGATTGGTTGATTTCAGTAGTGTTGCACTAATCTACATAGACCGAATTTGATTCACCCAAGTTGCACAAATTTTTCCAGTATTACAGTGGATCAATGTGTTATTTCCTTTAGAATGCATGAATTGTGCAAACTATGTGCTAGGGATCGACTCCTATATAGTTCATCAATATGAAACTTTTGGGACCAATTTTCTTAGACTAGGAGGAATTTGATAGTTTTGCTTGGAAAATTTGTCCATATGGTATTATTTCTATATAAAAAGTTTAGGTAGTTTTTAACCCCATCCAAGCAATTATCTCATTGTGATCCCCTTGTTGAGATAATCATTTTAATATATAAATCTAGTACACCATCTAGTAACCCTAGGAATTTTTTCCCCATCTAGATAATTGTCTTGTTGTGATTCTCTTGTCAAACTAATCATTTTGATATATAAATCCAATCGACCTTCCTAACACCCTACGTGTCCACTATGGTTGGTGATCATAAATCCTAAAAGACTAATTAGAGCTTTCTTTGAAAATGTTGGTATACAATCAACCAATTACAATCTACTATCCAAGAGCACTTCTTCAAGATAAAAGTGTTTGATGAACTTGGAGTCTAATTTGGGAACCCTTAATGTCAAATATGACACCATCAACACATATATCCAAAAAATTATGATCTTTGATATGTAAAAAGCTCTCAAACTAAAACCAATAGTTTATTTAGCCAACAAAATCTTGGCAGGACTCAACATGCATCTAAACTGGACTTTCAAAATTTTGATGGTGACAACCCTATTGGTTGGTTATACAAGGAAGAGTAATATTTGAAATCCATCAAATTCTCAAAACTTAAAAACTTTATCACATCCTTCCACATAGAATACAAAGCTATCTAATGGCATTAATGGTTGGAAAATCCCAACTTTTCTCATATGGACAAAATTTTGTAAGGAGGTCCTTGACCACTTTGGTCCAAGTGCATATGAACACTTCATCAAGGCCTTAACTAAATTATGCCAAACACATTCATTTTGTGACTACCAAACATAGTTAACTAATTGGACAAGTGGGCTTGATGATTTTTTCCTCAAAAGTAGTTTTATTAGTGGTCTAAAAGACCACATCCATGCTAAAGTCCAAACGTTAAAGCCTACCACATTCTAGAATCTCTAAAGTTATTTTGATTATTAACTAAGGATAAATTTGCATCTTAATGTTGTCCATATAAATCCTAATAGATCAACACTCAATTGACACTTTGGCCCATACCACCTTAGGGTGCATGCCCCACACCTAATCCTTATTCGTACCCACCAACCACCAAGCTCCTCACCTATGAAGAAATGGTTGCTCATTGAGCAAAATGATTATGATTTAATTGTGATGGCAAGTAGTGCCCAGGTCACAAATGAATGGAGTAGAAATTATATTTGTTGATGTGGAGTCACCCCTCATCTTTGAAGAATAAGCCTACCCACTCATAATCATTGGTTTATTTGAGCCCAAAGATGGAGATAAGCCTACCCACTCGTAATCATTGGTCCATTCATGTTGCATTCTAATCATAAGTCCTACCCACCACCTATGTTAACACTCCCTAGCCTTACGTGTTGACGCAAGCCTTTAGGAATTGTGGAGCCCCATGTCTAAGCACCAACAAATTGGTGCCATTGTCAAGGATATGTTAATCTAAAAACTACTTTGAAAACGCTACAACTCGAAGTTACTTGCAACAATGTGTTTTGCTGTGTAGTGTTGGCATCCTATCAACTTGCACCAACAAAATGCCATCATTGTTGGGGATGCATTAAAGGGTTGAAATGCATTGAAGACTCTGCAAGTAGAAAACAACCTAGAAAATATTCTTTCCTTAGTAACATTTTCTACTCCAAGGATCTCCTCATTTAGTGAGGTGGTGAGTCTGTTGTCATGAATCAAAGTGTTCTATTGCTTTACCAATCTATTGACAAGTGCTCCAAAGTTGTGTCTCAAGGTGCAAAAGTGTAATAAGGTATATGCTTCTTCTCCTCTTTCTTATGGTGAGACTGCTTCTTCTGTAAGGGAGAAATCTACTTGTAAGGAAATGCAGTACCATCTCAACATGTTATAAATTTGTGGCCATGGGTTTTAGGTCCAAACATATTGAGAGGGTTATTCCTTCATACACTTCTCCCTATTCTTCAAGTCCTACTTATTTTATTGATGAGTATGATTTCAACTATCATAGTGATTCTTATTCTTATTGTGGTATTCATACTCCACCTCTTAGTAATTCCCAAAGCCTATAGGTGTCCATGCAAGAACATAATGACCTTATTAGACAACAAAAAGAACTTGAAAGACAAATCCAACTACTAGAGTCCAAGTTGCATGCCAATGTCCTACCTGCTGCTATAAAAAAAATATGTTGCTTGGAATCCCATCATTCCCCTAGATACCACTTACAAGAAATTGGACCTATCATGGGTTTACTATCAAATAAAAATAATGACCAAACAAAAATTGAATCAAATGCCTAAGTTTGATGGGTTAGATGTCATTGCAAAGGAATCACATTTTGGCGCATTCTCTGATTTTATGGAGAAATTTCATTTTGAGGATGAAGACATGTGGATGAGATCCTTTTTAAGATATTTATGTGGGAGTGCACAAAGATGGTTTACTAGTTTTCCTCCACACAATTTTTCTTCTTGGAATGACCTTGGACTACATTTGTTGAAGAGTTCTCTTACAACATTGATCTTGCTTCTCTTGTCCAAGAATTGTTGAACATCAAAAGATAGGAGGGGGAGTCAGGTCATGACTTAAGTCATAGGTTTGTGGTGGTCCATTCTAGTAATCCAAGGAAGTATAGGCCTAATGCATCTGCTTGCATTGATTTATTTTTTGATGCATATGAGGTTGGCCTAAGTGCAATGGTACAGGAATAACAGGCATATGTGTCAATTGACAACCTTGAGAAGGTAAGAGATGAATACATAAAGGGTTTATCAACTTTGTAGGTTCAGATTGACAACATGAATGTGCTAAGGATACCCAAGTGACTCTTGTTGCTAATGATTGTTCAATTGAGCCTGAGAAGAATGATGTAGCATTGTGGGATAGTTGTAATGAAATTGATGAAGGGGGTAAATCATAAAACACACAATAACAGAAATTGCACACAAAAAATAGAATGATATTTTATTAATATGGGCAAAACATTACATTACAAAAGCTCAAATACAATCAGAGAATGAATCCCCTACAGGCTGCAACACATTACAGCTCCCTCTCTCAAGACTTTGGAATCTTCAGCCTTTTGTAACCCCAAATCAACTAGGGTTTCTATTTTTCGCCGTTTCTTGACTCTACACCTTCCCCCTTAAATCTACTACCCCAAGGGTTCCCAAAAATGGTCATATATAGCCCTTTTTGGCAGCCACCAGCTTAATTTCAAAATTTGTATCTCCCTCAAAAAATAGGTCAACTTTGCGGGGCCATAACTTTCGATCCGACCATTGGATTTTCAATTATAATACCTTTTCAGAAAGCTCTCAAAAAGACAATGGTGCACAAACAATACCGAAAGGTAGACTGTTTGGGTTTCCCACCAAGTTTCGGGCCCATCTAAAGCCTCTAAGTGCCTCAAATTTGACTTTGAATATTTCAATAGGATTTTTGGAATGTGAAATTTTAATATCTCACAAATGACTAATGATATTAAAGTGATTTTTTCACCATTAGGTTCAATTCACCATTCTAGAGGTCTATGTAAGATTTTGTATCCAACCGTGCACAAATGCAAACTTACTAAAAATAGTAACCCTGCCAAATTTAGCCCTTATTGAAAAGAAACAACATTTTTTTTGGTTGATGCAAGATTGCTCTTACACCCTGGATGCTCCTACATCAGACACCCGAGGTAATTTGAAAAGTGACCCTGTCACTTCTCATGAGTTAGAGGGAAACCAAAACGGTTAACCTCAGTCTCAGATAACCATGATGAATCTTCAACAAGCCTTTCTTTCCATTTCACTAAGTATTTTGTATACTGTCTGTTTCTTGTACTCTTACCCACACGGCTATCCAGAATCGCTTCTATCTCCTCCGTTGAAGTAGATGCCAGAATACTCTACTGTTCTTCTGTTGGTCCATCCTCTGTTCCACCTTCATGATATTTTGATAAATTAGCAATGTTGAAAACAGGGGAAATGTTGATCTCACTTGGCAGCTCTACCTCATATGCATTTCCTAAATCATGTTTCTTCAAAATTCTACATGGTCCAAATTTCTTCATTTTCAGCTCGTATGTTCCAATTAAGAACCTTTCTTTCCTCAAGTGAACCATGACTTCATCTCCTACCTGGAATTCCTTATATCTCCTCTTCTGATCCGCCTTAGCCTTGTACTGAATATTCATCATATTAATGTGCTTTTTCACCTCTTCATGCAAATTCTTCATGTGTTCTGCAAAGTCTTCAGCCTCGGCACTTGTCTTTTCTCCTTTGTCCAGATTCCTTAACTCTGAAGCATTTCTTGGACTATTCCCATATACAATCTAGAATGGTGATTTACCAGTACTCCTATTGACAGAATTGTTGTAAGCAAATTCTTCCTGTGGTAAAATCAAATCCCATCCCTTGGGCTTATCTCCTACTAAGCATCGTAGCAAGTTACCCAAACTCCTATTCACCACTTCGGTCTGTCCATCAATCTATGGATGGTGTGCAGAACTGAACTTCAAATCTGTCTTCAACTTCTTCCACAATGTCCTCCAAAAAAACCAACAAACATGGTATCTCAATCTGAAACTATGCTCTTTGGTAGACCGTGCAATCTCACCACCTCACTGAAAAATAACTCTGCAATATGAACATCATCGTTAGTCTTCTTGCAAGGAATAAAATGGGCCATCTTTGAGAATTTGTCCACCACCACAAAAATGGAATCATGTCCTCTTTGTGTCCTTGGTAAACCAAGAACAAAATCCATACTAATATCATCCCATGGCTTCTCTGGTATAGGTAATGGCTGATATAGCCCTGTATTCTAACTTGTTCCTTTTGCATCTGACACACTCTACAACTCTATACAAATTTCCTCACATCTTGTTGTAATTGTGGCCAGTAATAATGTTCACCAACAATAGCAATGGTCTTATTTCGACCAAAGTGTCTAGCTAATCCTCCACTATGCTTCTCTTTAATCAGGTTCTCTCTCATGGAACTCCTCATAATGCACAAATGGCTTCCTCTAAACAACATGCCATCTTGGATTATGAAATCCAACCATTTTGTCCTATCCAAAGGAACAGGTTCCAGACAAGCTTTCCAGGCCTCTGCAAAATTTGGATCTTCAGGATACAAACTTTTGAGCTCATCAAACCCAACAACCTCTATCTTCATTTTAGCCCCCATAGGGTCTTCCACCAGTCCTTCCACCTTGACCTCTTCCCTTTTGCTTGCTGTCAAATCTTTTATTCAACTTCTCTTCCACCTTCAGGGAAAACTGGTATACATCTTCTATGGTGGTCATTCTGACCAGGCTCAGCTCCTCTTGAATACTCGGCCTCAACCCATTAATGTAACGAGCTATCTTCTCCTTGTTGGGCTCTGCACGACCTGTCCTGATAGTAATTTTATAAAACTCTTCTGTATACTCCTTAACAGACTTGTTGCCTTGCTTCAATCTTTGCAGCTTCTTCAACAACTCCATCTCATAGTCCACAGGAATGAACTGCTTCTTCAGTTTCTCCACCATCCGATCCCATCTGGTGATCATTCATTTTCCTCTTCTATTCCTCTCTAACCGGACCTCCTTCCACCAAATACTGGCATGGCCCTTCAATTTTGTTTTTGCAAACTTGACCCGATTTGGGTCTTCCACATCTTCATACTCAATATTCCTCCATGTCATTGATCCAATCAATAAGTTGTTCTGGATTCAAATCTCCAGAATATGTAGAAACTTTGATCCCGGGCCTCTTTCCAATCTTAGAAATGGCCCTCAACAACCTAACTTCTGCAAGATCTCCTGCAGCTTCTTGTTCTTCCTCAGATAGCTCCTCTTCTGCTTCATCATCGCTTTCTTCTCTTGTTCTTGACTCAAACCCTCTTTGCAGCTCCTCTTGCAATGCATCGATTTGTCTTTGCAGGGCTCTAAAACCCTCTTCCATCAAAGCATTCCTCCCAATACGATTTCTTCATGGAGGCATCTTGATCTCTGCAACAAACCCACAACTTCAGGTCCTGATGCAAACTACCTCATGGTCGGTGATCTGTCTACACACTCAGGAACCCTTGTTCTGATACCACTTGATGAAGGGGGTAAATCATAAAACACACAATAACAAAAATTGCACACAGAAAATAGAATGATATTTTATTAATATGGGGAAAACATTACATTACAGAAGCTCAAATACAATCAAAGAATGAATCCCCTACAGGCTGCAACACATTACAGCTCCCTCTCTCAAGACTCTGGAATCTTCAGCATTTTGTAACCCCAAATCAACTAGGGTTTCTATTTTCTGTTGTTTCTTGACTCTACACCTTCCCCCTTAACTCTACTACCCCAAGGGTTCCCAAAAATGGTCATATATAGCCCTTTTTGGCGGCCACTAGCTTAATTTTAAAATTTGCATCTCCCTCCAAAAATAGGTCAACTTCGCGAGGCCATAACTTTCGATCCGACCATTGGATTTTCCATTATAATACTTTTTTCAGAAAGCTCTCGAAAAGATGATGGTGCACAAGCAATACTGAAAAGCAGACTGCTTGGGTTTCCCACCAAGTTTTGGGCCCATCCGGAGCTTCTAAGCGCCTCAAATTTGACTTTGAATATTTCAATAGGATTTTTGGAACTTGAAATTTTAATATCTCACAAATGACTAATGATATTGAAGTGATTTATTCACCATTAGCTTCAATTCATCATTCTAGAGGTCTGTGTAAGATTTTGTATCCAATCGTGCACAAATGCAAACTTACTAAAAATAGTAACCCTACCAAATTTAGCCCTTATTGAAAAGAAACAACATTTTTTTTTGGTTGATGCAAGATTGCTCTTACACCCTGGATGCTCCTGCATTAGAAATGGACATTATGTATTGATTTGAAGTAGGATGAGTCAGCTCCCGAAGGTGAAAATAATGATAGGTGCACCAGTGTTGATTTTGATAAACATAAAAAAATTGTCTATCTGATCAACTCTCATGCTTTGTCCCTCTTAGTTGTAATTGAGATGACAATGCCTAAGATGTTTGCAGTAAGGAAGAATTACATGGCATATATTATGTTGGTTATCAATTCTTTCTCTCATTTATTGATGATATATACATTGACTTGTATCAGTCAGATGATTTGACACCCCATAACATCAACTCCTATGACCACAATGACATATACCTTGGCGGTGACCCTACTGAACATGCCATGGTTGAAGATCTTCCCTTTGTGGTAGCTTCTTGTGCTTGTATGTAGTGAGGGGATGAAGAAGAAAGTGGGATGGGTCCAGTTTATCATTTGAGATACCTCAATTTGATTCTTACGCTAATGATGATCAAGATGTGGATCATATGTTTGATCCAAGCATAGAGCAGTGCATTAGCAAATGTGAAGACAATGTATGTTTGCTGCAAGTTGTCCAACGACTTTATGTGAGCACAAGTAATTATGAGGGTTTCCTTTGTGATGAAGGTCAAGTTTCTAATGCTACAAATGATGGTGATACACTAGAGTTAAAATATTTCATGTGGATCCAACATATGAGTGAAAGCGATATTGAGTTGCAAGGCATATTATAAATTGAAGAATAGCATGTGGCAATGCAACTTAATTGTATACTTGAGCTTGAGACTATTTAGTTTGAG
This sequence comes from Cunninghamia lanceolata, assembly GCA_027924645.1. Lineage (NCBI taxonomy): Eukaryota > Viridiplantae > Streptophyta > Pinopsida > Cupressales > Cupressaceae > Cunninghamia > Cunninghamia lanceolata. The sequence goes on along the minus strand of BSBN01000472.1, from coordinate 17,211,412 downwards.
ATGTAGGAGAATGCCTTATGAAAATCAACTTTGCAATTAGGTATACTTTTTAGACGTATGTGAATTTGAGACATTTAGTTTTCATCTTGACTCATTTGAAGGTGGCGACAACTATGTGGATGTGATTGGCATGAGTTGTGAGAATTCTCTTCTCCCTGTGTGGTTCATTTAGGTTGTTGGCCTTAGTGGGCAAAAGGTATTACAGTTTGATCTTGATACTCTTTGTAATTGCACTTGGCTTAGGTTTTCATGTGGTGGATGCAATTTATTATAGCTAGGTGGTATATGCACATTCTATTTGAGAATATTCATCTTGATCTTTCAGTTTGTCTTTGATAGGGGTAAGTTGATTGCAACATTTTATCCATGGCCTTGTGTCGTGGATCTTCTTTGCAAGGTCTCACCTGTAAGTGTGTTAATTTTTTTATTGTGGCCACACCTTCAGTTTCCTTTGTGCCTTCTTGTTATTGGCCACAAGTTGTTGTTTGTGTCTTATACATACATTTCCTTTTTGTTTCCTGCCTCACTCCTTTTGACTCTTTGAACCACCTCCCAAAGACCTTTTGTGGATTCTTGTTGTGCCTACATGAGGCACACATACCCAGCCAGAGCCAATGTTGGCCTCTGCCCAAATTTCATGCTTAAATTTGGTGCTTCTATTGATGCGATGGTCATATGTTCACCCAAGTGCCTTCCACATGTCATCCCTTGTGTGATCTCCCCACAACTCATATAAATGCATTATTCTTCACTTGTAGTGCTTTCAAGTGGACTGTTCTATTGTCCCTACCTACTTCCCTTTGAATTGCAGTACTTCCTTTTGACTTGCGGTGTCCTCTAATGCCTTGTAGTTCCACATCACCTACATGTGCTTGTTGGTATCAGATATGCTCCTAACCTATTAGTTATCACTGCAAAGGGAGTGTGCTTTATCTGTCTACCCTCTTTATTCCCTTTCCAATCGATCCTCATGCATTTAGTGGTTTCTTCAAGCTTGTAGTGGCCACACATGTTCTTGTAGGTGTAATCCTATGTTGTGACGATCTCCCTTTGGTCTCATGGTCTTTTGTGGTAGGTTTATTCTTTGTGTGGTAGGATTATAATCTTGTGTCTAGTAGTTGTGGTGGTTCCAATTTGCCTTGTGGTTGGTCTAGCTCCTTTGCAGTGATTTGCCTTGTTCTTGGCAACTTCATGGTAGTTTATAGTGCATCTTTATGGTGTGATGGTGGCTATGTTCTTTGTGGTGGAGGTGTTGTGCCCACAGTAATGTTCTTTAGCCTTTGCAGTGTGTTCTTTGCCCGTGGTGGTCATCTTCAAGTTGGCGGTGTCACGTGGATGCATGTTGGTTGGTTTGGTCCCTGGTTCACTATGTTGTGACTATAGGTGCTTCCTTGATCACAGGTACCTTTGTGATGGATGGGTGTGTTGTTGCAGTGACGTGTTGGTGGTTTTCATTATTTGGTGGACTTTGGGTTGCCTATGGCTTCATCTTCCTTCATTTTGGTGTGATTCAATTGTTCTCCATATCTCATCCATCATCTAATTCTCCACTTCCACATGGACGATGTGTAATCAAATGAGGTTCAAATACTTTACCTACCCTACCATCTACTGTTTAGTCCCACCTACCCTATTTCGTCCTGCAATTTTTTTAAAAAAATTATTGTTGGTTTGCAGGTGGTTGGCATCTCTTCTTAGCCTCGATATTGCTCCTTAGTCTATTTATAGATCTACGATGATAGAATATGATTAAAATATTCATCTTGAGCCTTGTGCATGGTTGTGGTGGGTTTTCTCATTTTAAACCTCCTCCTCGACATGACAAAGATTTTAATGGTGTTATGATTGGTGGTTATGCATGGTGGATGGTTTCTCCTCACCATTGGATATCCTTTCTCACTCATAGTTATGAAGGGTGTGGCATGTTTTCCCTTGCTAATCAGATCTTAAGTGATCCCAGGTGGATCTCTCTTCCCAAAAACTTCATTCTTATGGCATGGCCATGGGCATCTTGGAGGTCGAATTTGATTGCATATGCATTCAAAATATCCCTCCAAAAGCCTTGATGTTTCATGATATATATACATGGCTATGTGATGTATTTCTGGTTGTTCATTGAGCTAATGTTTTGGTTGCATATGTGTCTTAGTTTGTTAGAGGGCATCAAGTGATGCAATTCTAGTCTATAAGGGGATGAGATACACTTTGTAACTCATACAAAGGTTAGTTCGTGAAAACAATGCATGTAAATGGTATGTCTCTGTGGCAGTCTGTAATTATTTAGGGGGGTGCTTGAACCTAATTGTGTATCCTCTCTTGCCACAATTTCTCGTATGAATGTAACAAAGGCTAGATGAATGTGTGACAACTTCTAATTTATTGCAAGTTATCTTGTAATGGTCCTTCTTATGTTTCATGTAGGTAGTTGTAGCATTGAGATTGGATTATTAAGTATGTCCATTTGCATAAAGGATAGTTACAACAATGAGATTGAATTATTAATAATGTCCATTTGCATAAGTGTTATCTCTAATTTGCATGCATGTGTACATCTAGTTCCATTATGCTCTATAGGTGTATCCTCTTCTTCGTTGCATGATTATGACACTATTGCCTAATGGACTAGGCATCGCTATTATTGGCAAAGCTCCAAATGTTTATCAAATTGATTATCTATGTCCTTATTAGTTTAGGAGTAGATTAGAGTCATACATGCTCTTATGATCTAGTATTATAACTCAAGGAACATCTTAAGTGACCACAAACTGCTTAGATTGTTAGAGGAACATGTCATGTATGCTCCTTGCCATTGTGTATGAAAAGTTAATTGGAGTCACTTGTGGGTATATTCTACCATTGTCATCTTTAGGTGCATATGCAAGGTTGTAGTTATTAGCTTAATAAGAGGTCTTACATGTAGCAAGTTAGTCTTTGGCCTAGTGACGAATCTTTGGGTCAAGCATACATTAGGTATAGCTATGGTTGGTTTAATCTTGTTCCATCATATTTGATAGATGTCCTACAAAGAATACCTTTGGGAAATACCCTCCCAGTTTTAGCTAAGCCCAAATTGAAGATGAGCCTGCCCACTCATAATCATCGGTCCATTCATGTCATATTTTGATCATAAGTCCTGTCCATCGCCTTTGTTGACATTCCCTTCCCTTAGGTGTTGGCACAAGCCTTTAGCAATTGGGGAGCCACATGTCTGAGCACCAACAAGGAGATCAAGGACATTTTTGGAATATCTAAAGGCATAGGTTGAATCAAGGAATAGAGTTGACTGACTTATGAACGTTTTAGATCCCTAAGAGCAAAATACACTAGTACTAGATTGCTAGGGTTTCCTACACTAGTGCTTAACTATCAATGTGTCCCATAGGGGCACCCATCACATGCACTAATGTTTAAATAGATTAACCAAAGTCTAAAATTTTAAACGATATTTCTCTTGTCTTCTACAATGTATCCATTCATTTAGATTTTTCCTAGCTACATTTCTAGGGACACCTTTTGCATTTACTTATTTATGTTCCAACTCCTATATTAGTTTAGTTTAATTTTAAAAAATAAAAATATATTTATGCTCCTTGAATTCTTTCAAAATGTATTTCATATTAGTGTTACATTAGACTAATTTATTGAAATAAAGAACCTGTTATACTAAATTTTTGTACCCCTCCTTTCTGTAGTAATTCAAGCCAAATACATATCTGAAACATACTTTGAATTTTAGTTCCACTTTTCCCTGGTGGGGACCACTCCTTTGCTTGTTTATAAGTGTTTTGTCTCTCTTAACTTGCATAATCAAGGCATGTCTAAATGTACACTAATCCAATGTGGCTACAAATTTTGATTCATTTTGGAATGCGATGTTTGTATTTGTTGTTCTTGATGAGATTGCACAACTCTTCGCCAATCAAATAGCCTCTCTTGATTCATGAACAAATTCTTCAATTGGTTTCTTAACAAAAACATAAGATGGATGATTTAATAAGGTTGATTAAAATGTTTTCAAATGATGTAAGTTCTATTTTACATTATCCCTGCCTTGCACTACATGTTTTGTAAGTTTTAATATAAGTTTTGAAGTATCTTGGAGGTGTCAAGGTAAATTAGTGAGAAGCTAAAAGAAAGGCAGGTCATCAAAGTCATTGTTGATCCAATATGTAATAGATTGTATAAAGATAAGAATGATTTGATTTGGCAATTGTTTTGAATGCGTATAAATTCATATGGGGTTTTAAGAAAATACATGTAAAATCAAGGTTCATTTGAACCATGGTTTTAAAAAGAAATTGTCAATGCATTTATTCTCATTTATTGATATTTGTTGTCGAGCTATTCTGGGCTCTTCTCTTGGTCTTTTGCATTTCAATTGATCACTTTACCCTTTTGGTTATCACTTTAGTTGTTGGAGATTCTCGATTTAGCCCTCGACTACTACTCAACACTGGTTTTCTGGGGTTATTAGGTGAGAAACTAAAAGTCAATTGTTCTAACAAAGGATTTGTTTGTTATGGAAAATCATGCAATTTGTTGTGCATTATTTATTCAAAGTTTTGCATTTGTATTTTGAAACAAACACATTTGGTTTTAAACCAAAAACATTTTATGGCTCAAATATGTTTTTAGTCACATGTTGAAGGTACGAAAATAATAAAGGGACAAGGCCACATGTGAAATTTTGGTTTCTTTGTTGTTTTAATTACTCAATGTTTGTAAATTCAAGATTTAATAAATATCTTCACTATTGAGTGCCTTCAAAACAAGATTTTGGCAAAAGTTACTTATACTTCTTATACAACCCAATTATTTTGTTCGAATGAACTTTCTATGAAAGAGAAGGGATAAATGTAGATGTTGAAAGTTATTTTTTAGTCATTTGTAATGAGTACAATTTATTTGTAAATTACTTTCAATAACGGGTTTCTTTGTTGAATGTTTTCAAAGAAATATTATTGATATAAATGCCTTCATGAAAATACAGTCAAAATTTACTAGCTATAGTGTTTAGTTCTAATGGGATTTATTTTTAGTGATGACAGGTTGGAATCAAGAAAATAACTCCTACAAAGGTGGATCTTGGGGAGGTTGCAATGGTAGGTCCAATTTTGGGAATAATGATTTTATCAAAGATAACCATGGAGTTCAAAGAGACACTAACACGCTTCAAGGTGGTAGGTCTTTCATGCCTTAGGTAACAGGGGTCATTGCAAGAACACTTGAATATTCTCAACCTTTCTACACAGGGAGAGTTTAAATGACCTATTATTGAATAACAAACCCTCATTTTGACCCTAATCCTAATCATAACCTTCCTAACCCCAACCAATTTGAAAATAATATTGGTAATCCTATTATAAACTAGCTTGCTCACTTAGCCTTGGATTCTTAGCAATAAATTTGTTATCATTCTCATGACTTGCTTATTGCCTAGATGATGCCCACGATTCTTTGAAATTTGATCAACCCTTCAATCTACCTCAAATCAATGAAAATATTAGTCACCCTATCTCTCCACCTCATGCTCATTCTTCATCTCAACCCACCACCTTTTCACATGTTGTTCCTTCCACATATAAGCATGCTAGATCCTCTTCTACCCAGCCTTTGGTGACACAAGTGCTTAAAAAGTCAAACTCAAAGTACAAGATGAAGTTGGAGTTTTGACTTATACAAGATTTTCCTAGAACTCTAAATGAATACACAAAATGTGCAATAAATACCAACACTCCATTGTTGGATTTGATTCAGGAGGATGAGTAGGCTATGTGGTTTTGAATGACAGTTGTTTCCATTTTTCCTTGGTAGTAAACAATACAAGTTTTATGTTTAATTTTATTAGTACTTTGGATACTCTGCATGTTTAATAGACACATGTTGGATAATCATATGGTTAATGATATATATCATTTTATCATGATACTTAAGTTCTCATATGACATTTGATTTGATTAAAATGATATTTACATGGTTGAAATAAATTTTGGATATATATGCATAGGTGGCAATTTCTAAAGTGTTTCATTGTCTAGATTATTATGCTTGTTTAAAGTTGGATAATAATACTTTTAAAGTCAAAGTTGTGGACCTCAATCAAACCATATGTCACATTTAAACTTTTCTTTTTATAAGCCATTTATTTATAAGATTTTAAGTCTTAAAATGACTAAAAACAAGGTTAATAATTTTAATATTATAAAGTCTATAACTAGATTTTATTAGTTGTAGTCAGTTACAACTAATTTTTATATGAAAGCAAGACTAGTTAAAATACTTTGTTATACAGAAAACAAGGAAGAAAATACACAATTATTTTTGTAACTCAAACTTTCACATTGTGGTCTCTATGCAATACAATTTCTAAGATGTTTATTTGATCAATATGATATTCTTGCAACATATCTCTTGATGATTGAGTATGATTTTAAAATTTTTAGGTATATCCAATATTAAATTTATCTTTTTGATTATCTAAATAAATTTAAAATTTAATTATTCTAATAATTATAGATATTCTTATAATCTTGGGCTTATTTGAATTTGTACTTATCATCTAATATTGAATACTGCATGTAGAAATGTTCGACAATTTATGGGGAGCTTGTATTATTTTAAATAACAATAAATGAATCAAAATTTTGGTCATTTTTCATATTGTAAAACTTTTATTTGGTAAAACACATTCTTGTTTAAATTATTTTCTCAAGTAAATCAATATAAAGGATTCGTTGGTCTCAAAGACTTGTGTTATAGATAATACACATTTCTTTATCAAATTAAGATTATATAGTATGTTTTTAGTGATTGAAATTCCCATGTATTCATTACAATCAATTCGAAATATCTTTAATATATTATTGGTAAATTGTGGTGATCATATTGTAGGATTAATTGTTTTCAAATTTAAAAAGGGGTGATCTTCACCATAGATCATTTTTTACAAGTTGATCATATTGTAGAGTTAAATCATTTTTGTATCTGCTTGTTTGTTTTCTTTTTTTAATTGTTTGCTTGTTTAGATAATACCATACATAATCAAGCACAACTTCAAACCCAACAAGACATTTTTAACAAAAATACGAAAATAAGAGAAGATGGAGAAAAAGACTAAAATATAAACATATAATTAAACCTAGGTTGTTGGATCCTTCAAACAAAAAGAAGCTTTTGAAACATTTCTCCCAAGTCAGTTTTTTTTTACTTGCCTAATTTGTTTATTTTTTGTAGACACATAACAGAAATGAAGGTAATCTCTTTTAAAGACTTGTTTGAACAATGGATTCCCTGGGAGCATTTGGAAAGAAAGAAATAACATGATCTTGAGAGAAAAACAATTGACTAAAGAAGGGTTGGTTGGAAAGATTATTAGAGCTATCAAGGAAAATTTCTTACTTGGGATAGCTGAAAAAAAGTCAAAAGGCCCTAGAATTACAGTTTCAGTGTATGATTTGCAGGTCATTAAGGATTAGAATTTGCAATTTGACATTACTACTCCTTTCAATAATATGAAGGGTTCTAGGGAAAATGTGGTATGGAAACCTCCTCCACTTGGATGGGTTAAAGTTAACTTTGATGGGGCGGTTAAGGGTAATCTTGGGCCGGCTGATAGTGGGGGAGTGTTAAGAGAAGAAAATGCCATGTTTATTTCAACGGTGGCACTCCCTTTCGGTATCCAAACTAACCACTATGCTGAAGGTGCGACGACCTATAATGGCATCAAAATGGCCTTCTCCAAAGGTTTCAAAAAAGTTTGGATAGAGGGAGACTCCCTCAACATTATCCAATATCTTAAGAAAGAGCAAAGCCCTAGCTCAACTATTGACACTTTCATTAGGGACTCCCTTAGTATGGTGGACATCTTCGATGACTTAGATATCTCCCACATTTACTGTGAGGGCAATGGAGTTGCTGACATCCTTGCCAACAAAGGGGTTAAAATCCAATCATTAAAACAATGGGAAGAGTACTCCTCTATTCCCATCGAAGCTCAAACCATTATTTCTCATGAATACCATTAGAGATATGCATTATTGGGAGGTCAAGTTTGTGAGGATTGATGACAGTCTCACACATTTTCTGGGTGTTTCTAGCACTTTCTTTATTAGCTCCATTCATAGAGTTTAGCATAGTATCCATTGTTATTTTGAGAGTTTGAACTAGAGTAGAGAGTTTAGGAGAATTGTGAAAATGATGGGTGGCAACGGGAGTCGGGTGGAGCCCTTATCCTGTGATAGGGTCCGCAAAAACACACATGTTTGGAAGATAGTGGAGGAAGGGGGATTAGTTCCCTATATGGAGAAATTGCACAGTTATGATCTGGGGACGAATGTTATGTTTGTTAAGGGTTGGAAGAACCGCACCCTGCATGCCTATTGTCGGGAATTGGTTATAAGTGAGGACTTGATTGCTCATATTACAGGCCTCTCTGCTAATGGTAGAAAGGTCTTTAAAGACCGAAGGGCAAGTGAGGAAGCAATTAAGCAATTCTTCAAAGGGAAGGAGAGAAGCAAGCTAGTGAAGCTCCAGTCTGGAGGATACGAACATAGCTCCATCAAGCCTATCTAGGCGGAGGTGGTGGAAGTCATAATGAGGTACATTTCCCTTGAGGGAAGATATACCGCTATTTACAGTTATCATTTTAACCTTTTAAATCACTTTCGCCACAAAATGATAGTTTCTTTTCATTTCTATTTGTTAACATCCATGGATTGTGTTATCAAGGATAATAGAAAAAACCCTAAGATATTGGTTATCATTGAAGGGCTCATTTTGCTAATCATGGAATATATGAAAGGCTAGGCCCCGACCTTAGGCACTAGGGGTAAACTTCTGAGGAAGAAAAATGGTAAACCGATGATTGTGGATTATTCTATAACCAATGATACTCAAACTGAGGGGGATGATACTAATAAGGAGTGGGATGTTGAGGAGGACTCGGTGGCTTCTATGGAAGTCTTTCCACCCCCCTTCAAACCAAGAGGTTGGAGTGAACACCCCGAGAAACAGGAAAAGGAAAACTGTGAAGGAGACCCCCAAAAAGAACCAAAATGTTAAGAGAAAGGTCTCCTGGTCTGAAGGATCCCACACTGTCACTGAGGAGATTGAGGGGAATAGGGAGGATGAGATTGATCTATAAGATCAAAGTGCTAAGGATGTCACTGTCAAAAAAAGGAAAAGCTAGGGTGCTGGTGTTGAAACTGGTCAGGGGAAGAAGCGTAGAATGGATAAAGAGAAAAACAAGATGATCGGTCAGATGGAAGGAGCTGAAACCAGTAACAGGAGAGCTCAGGTTCTTGGTTGTGGTATGGAAGACCCAAGAATTGGTATCCCATTTCCCTTTATTCCTGATCCTACACCTAATTTACCTCAAGACTTTTCCTTTTTGGTGTCTAATGCGGCTAACAGAGAAGAGTTGTCTGATGTCTTGGGTTTGGTTAGAGAGGTCATTTCAAGAAACACCAATTGATTTTTTATTGAGATTAACAGGCTGAATGTTAAGTTGAGTGCGATGTAGGACAGATTGGGCAACAACAAGGAGGTCAGCAATGATTTAGAAAAAGAAATCTGTCAAGCTTGGAAAGCAAACCCTAAGAAGGACAAGAAGGAAAATGATTTGAATGATATTAGGAAGGATTATGATACGAGGATTACATCCTTGGAGAAGGAATTGCAGGAAATTAACCAAAACGTGGAGAAGATAGTCAAGATCAGCCAATGTACCATCCATAACAGTGCGGAGGGTATTAGGATTCTGACTAAAAAGTTGAGGGAGCTCTGCGAAGAACAAGTGATCACAAGGACTGTCATGCAAACTGAATGTGTTATTGAGGATTAGAGCTCTAAAGGAAAGAGTAAAAATGTCAAGAATGTCGATCAAGGGGGCCCTAGTACCAGGACCCATGGTAGCAAAGACATTTTAGGATGAGAAAAATGAACTGGTGGGTTTTGTGAAGCTGCACAAAGAATTTTACAAACAAGAGTTGGAGGCGGCGAACACTCTGAAGAAGCTAGAATAAGTTGTTTCTAGCCTTGTTTTGTTTAGTTATTGTAGCAGTGTCTTTTGTTAGCCATTGTTAGGCTGTTGGTTGGCTATGGTTTATCTTTTGGCAGCATTTTGTAATAAGGTTTCTGGTCCCTTCAAAACCTGTTTTACCCCGTAATCAAAAACAGAAATGAAGGTAATATTTTCAACAAGACATATGTTACAAATGAGCAAAACTCCACTATTGAAGAAGAAAACCAAAGCCCTTGAATGAGAGGTAATCCTATCAATATAGGGAGAAAGCCCTCTAAACTACCTTCTTTGAAAGGGACAAAGTTACCTAATTTTTTTTGGTGAAATTGGGTAATCATGGGAAGATCACTTAGATTCTTTTTAGTTGATTGTTACGAAAAAGATTCTCTCAGACTCTTTTCCCAAACTCTTAAGGGTAAAGCATATAAAGCCTTTATTAACTTACCCCCTAGATCCATTTCTCAATGGAGTGAAATTAAAGAATAGTTTGAACAATATTTTGGAAAGGCCAAAGTTAATTATGAATTGATCAATCAATTATCTCAAATTTCAATTGACCCAGGAGAGACCATTTATTAGTTCTCTACATGTGCTTGACCAGGTTAAGATAAGATTCCTACAAACATTAGACTCCAATCTCTCTCTCTCTCTCTCTCTCTCTCTCTCTCTCTCTCTCTCTCTCTCTCTCTCTTGCAATGCTTTGCCTTTAAAATATCAACCTATCTCTAATCATTTCTCAGCCTCTTCAACTTCTAGATAAAATCTCGATGCAAACATGACCTCAAGTTGACATTAATGACAACACATATTAAGTTGACATCAATGACAACACATATTGCCAACAATCTCCCCCTTTGTCATTGATGGAAACATTCATCTATCTACAGGTCTTCTCTACCAACTGTTAAGGCAATCATCAACTCATTCTCCCCCTTTGACATCAAGGACAAAAGGCAAAATTTATTCTACTTATAACAACCCAAAAACTGTATGTACTCCCCCTTACTATAGGATATTTACAAACAACACTCCCCTTGAGATGAAGATGCAACAAAAACTGATTCTATGTACATAGTATTTTCATCAAGAATGACATTACAAGCCTCTGCAATTCTATACAAAACCAAAATTGTCTTATCTACAACACTCTTACAACTCACTTAGAAGGTAGAATGCTTTTGTAGATTACCTTGAGTTGAGCAAGAGTAGATACCCAGTTTTCTTTTTCTAAGGAAAGAATGTGATTCTGACATTCAAATTGTATGCAGAAATCCTCAGCCTCATATATACTACTTGGAACCTTCATTTTCTACTCAATATTTTTTTCTTCATCTAGCAACCCGAATAATGAAGCAAGCCTCAAATTGACTGCTTCCCTTAGTTGACCAAACTATTTCTTTATATGTTCTCTTTGGTCCTAAAGTTGTGACATCTGCGAATGCAAATTTTCTATATGTGCCCTAGTTGATCCATCCTTGTCTTTTGACAAGTCATATATCTCGGCCAATTTAGTGATCTGTGACTCAATGGAGTCAATCTGAGTTTTGATATTCTTGGTGGAATTTGGTCATTTCAAGCAGAACAGGTATAATGTGTAGACACCTAAAATTGACTATATCTCACAACATTACATTTCGACATATTTTATCCTAGGTCCTCTTCCATGACCCCTTCCATCACTCCCACTAGTTAAATAAATTATATTTATTTAACTAATTCCTCTTATCCATTTATCCTTCTCTTTCATCAAATTAAATAAACCTTATTTATTTAATTCCATTTGCCCTCCATTTGCACCAAATTAAATAAAATTTATTTAATCTCATTTTCCTCCATCATCCGATTTAAATAAACTAAATATTTATTTAAATGTCACTTATCTCTCATGATTTAAATAATTTTATTATTTAAATTACTTATTCCCACTCACATCCCTATTTTTATCATCATTCATTGTGCTTCATAAGCACTTCCTCTTCAAAATAAATTAAAAATCCCATTTATTCCCACTACTCTCCTAATTTTGGCCTCCTGTCATACCCCTTTTATGGTGCGTCATAAGCACTAGGTTTGACTCTCAATCCTGTCTGTCCACCTCATCCCCTCTCCCTTCTAATCCTAGCCATTCATTTGATTCCCTCTTCTATAAATCAAACTTCATTTTCCATTCCAAACCCTCACTCACTCACACAAGTCATTTTCATGCAATGCTTGATCTCTGTTATGCTACAAACGGTGAGCAATCAACAATCCTTCGATATCCTGCATTCTTATGCAAGATCGAGAAGACCCTTGGAGATAAATCAAGCCTAACTTGAAGATCGATGCTCTGCATTTCTGTTTTCATTTTCATGCTAGTTTGTGCTTTATGGTGCTTGTTAGGGTTTAGTTAGTTTGAAATCTGATTTTCCCTAACTACAAAATGGTGAACTTGACGTGAAACAAACACGCAACCTTCTGATATTATCAACTTGAAGGTATTTGCATTGTTTATCTTTATGTTATTTGTCTTGCATGATTTTTTGGTTTCATTTTGGCACACCTGGTTATTTATTGACTCACTTCCCTTGATCTAGCTTGCTTTTTGCAGGTTTTATTAACTTTTTGTTGTAGGTTTATGCCATTTTTGCATAAAACCCTAGATTTTAAAGATTTTATCATAGCTTTCAAACAGCTGTAAATTTTACTACAAGATTTTAACAGAAGTTTGTGGATCATCTCAGGAAACTACAGCAGAAAAATCGTGTCTTTATCATCAGTTTTGAATGAGTTATAACAATTTTAGTTTTTTTCATAAATCTACATTTCTATATGCAAATCAGTGAATTTTCTAGAAATTTCTACATTTATGGAAATCTCTTGAAATTTTAATAGGGGATTGTTTTTTACAAATTTAATTTTGAGGCCAAATAAGGTACGAAATGATCAAATCTTTGTCGACTATAACTTTTTCATAAATCCGTATTTCTAGGCACAAATCAAGGAATTTTTCTGACTTTTTTATATTTCTGGAAAGGTCTCAGAAAATTAGCAGGGGTCTCTTTTCTGAGTTTTTACTTTTTAGGTCAAAAACGTTTCAAAATGATCAAATCTATGTCACTATCTAAAAAAATATGTATCTGAAATTGCAATCTTCTGATGAGCTTATCTTTTTATGGCTACATTATAAATTATTTTTTTATTTTTTTTAGGGATTTCGTTTTGTGCTAACACTTTGATTGCAGCTATCTCGTTTGTCGAAGACTGGAAATTCAAACTACTAATGGTGGTTTTGTAGGGCTTTTATTGATTAGATATCTTTTTCAAATGTTTGTTTGCACATAGATTAACTAGGGGGTTAATTAATCACTATTTGCTGTGTTTGTAAGGTGGTAGGTGTATGCTCTCACCTTGTGCAAACTCGGTGATCAGAAGCCAGGCCCATCTCTTATGTTTTTAATCCCTTAGAGGGTCTGCCTCCCGATTTATGAGAGGGACCGACCCAAGCGGTACTTTCATTTTGGTCCGCTATATAAATAATAGTGGTTGTGATGAAAGTCATCAATCACCTGGTGCAAATGTTCTATACCAACGGAAGTCTCCGTCAGTATCCATGGTATGTGTAAAAACCCTTTCGGAGGGCTGGGATTCCTCTGAAATGAGTGAACCGCTGCATGTATAGACACCAGATTATCTTGAAACACTAACTAGAAACCACTTGTTGTAGAGGCCAAAAACCTTTTTTATTTGCTGGTGCAGGAAGTCTGACCTCCGAAGCTGCTCTACACATACTATTCATGGTAGAGATAGAAAATCCCTCGGTCCATAAGATCTCTGGATCTTCGGGGTAAGAGATTTGGTGTGCCCGTGCCGTGGTGGGGGAGCCAGTGTCACCAATATCTCTAGTTGTCTGCCTTGTCTCAATATATGGAGTAATCCAAGTGGGGACTCAGCAAGTAGTATCTTATTTCCAACCTAGGTTGTGCATGCTTATGAGTGTTCAAATTTGTCGAGACCAATGAAATTTCTTTGGGCTAATCTAGGCCCCCATTCAGACTTTTACTCTGATTTTTGTATCAAAGTCATCCAAAAAATTTTGTCTGTCGTGTTTTGCGTATGTGTTCAAAACAAACATTACCAAACACCACACCTCGAATCTATAACATTCCAACCTTGAAAACCTCAAAAGCTTGCTCAAAAAGGTCAAATACTATCATCTTAGTCATCTTAATCATATCCCAAATTAATTTCATTCCTAATCACATCAAAACCCTCATCATATCCTACTCATTCCATATATTCAATCACTTTCATCATATCCTACTCATTCCATATATTCAATCACTTTCATCCTATCTATCCTAATCATCCCTCATCATTACCCTAGTCAAATCTTCATTCATCAAAATGGTCGTGATCATCAACAAATCTAGGCCAAATCCAAAACCATATATACTCCGAGGTGGTCCAAAATTCGCTCCTAATGATGATGAGGATTTTGTAGATTTTGAGGCATACTTGGAGAAACAAACCGAAATCCAAAGACTTCAATCTATGTGTAACTCCATCCCAACACTAGAGCAAAAGATCCTAGCACAAGAACTACAAGACATCGCCCAAACCTTCCACCAACTAGAACAACCCCTAAACCAACAAATCATACAACGATTACAAACCATCATCCAACCACTTCAACAAAACCAATCACCACAAATACAACAACTCTTAGTCAAAATCCAACAACTCATGCAATATCCATCTCCAAATCTTCCACAACATGAGCATGCTAGTACTAGCCACTCCTCACACCAAGATCACGCATCCTTAACCCATCTTAATGATACTATTGACAAGGGAAATACCACCTTAAGTTTGGAATCATACACCACTCCATCTACTAGTCCTCCATCACCATCCAATAGAATGCCTATCCCAAAGCATAATAGTCCTACACCAACACCACCATCAAACTTCCCTCGCTCTAATCCATCAACCAAAGAATCCTTGAATGATTTTCTCCAAAGATTCTTTACAAAATCTAAAAGCAAAAGAAAAATTATGGAGAAATCCAAATCCACTCATCCAATTTCATCCCCATCTAGCACAAGCAATCCTAATCTTGCACATAAGCCTACACCTTCTACCATTATTCTTCATCCATTATATTGTGCATCTACCCATGCTCTTGCAAAGGATGTGATCCAATGGCTACTAGCATGGAAGAGACCATCCCCATGTCAAGCACCCATTAATGAGCCTACCAAAGAACCTTTGAATGCCATGTCCACTTCTTCAGCCCCATCATGTGGTCCACAACCCCTCGAGCCTATTGAAGATTTTCCTCCCATGAGTCTATGTCAACATTCATTTCCCTCTCATGTTGTTGACCAAGAACCTATCCAAGACTCATCCACTCCCATCAAACCACAAGAGATATGTCAAGGGTATAATCCTAAGCATGGGGAAACATCAAGCCCTCATCCTAATCAAGATCAAATCACTCTCATTGAACCCATTCATAACAAGTATCTTTTCCATGATCAAGACATTATCCATGCTGAAGAACCTATGCATGAGCAACTTGATCCTATTCATGAGCAAGATACCCAAGACCTACATACTCCATCTAATGAAATTTTTGTTGACCTTAAGCACTCACCCCATTTCATGGCCTTCCTTCAAAGCAAGGAAACTTCTCCTCCATCTAGCCCTAATGAGCAAACATCCACTTGTCATGATGAGACACATGCCTCCCAAGTACACATAGAAGATCAAACCAATAGCTTGGATCTACATGCACATAATCAAGATCCTAATGATCCTTCATCATCCACTATCAACCCCATTTCAAATCCACCAACATGTCCACTTGGTCTTACCACCACCATCCATGAATGTTCCTCCTTAGGAAAGCAGCAACCATTATCTAGCACTTCACCTTCTCCATCCAATAATGAACTTAAGGCTAGTGTCCAAACTACACCTAGTCCCATAGTCCACCGCATACTCCAAAACATGAACTACCAAGGTAAAGGCTTAGGCCTTCATGAACAAGGTATTTTGGAGCCAATCAATGTCAAAATCCCTCCACACTCATATGGCCTTGGATATACACCCCAAGGTAAACAATCTAAAGATGTTGGTAATTCCTCCATTCCTCCTAAGTCCACCACTTTCCATCACAAATCCTATCATACCCCCAAGACATATGTGGTCATTCCACCTCCATCATTCTACAAATGTCAAAAGCATGTGACCATACACCTTCCTCCATCCAATTTACCTCCACTTCTTCCAACTCCTCATATCCCTCCATTTACTTTACCTCCACTTCTACCGATGCCTAATATCCATATCATCCATCAAACCCCTTACATTCCTAATCATGATCAACAAATGCATACATCGTCTAAACAACAAGCTTCCACCATGCCCATGGGATTCAAAAACAAACATTTGGATGCCTCTACTTATAAAGCTAAACATCCTAAGGGTTCTAATGCCTTAGAGTACAAATGCAAAGAGTCAAAGAAAAATACATTCAAAAAGCTACCCAAGCCCATACCTTCACAAGAAAAGTCCAAAACTAAAATGGTTTGGGTACCTAAGCAAAAGGCAATCAAGTCAAATGAGGCATCCACATATCAAAAATCCCAACCATCCTCTTCCATCCAAAAATCCCATTCCATTCCAAAATATCAAATTCCTCCATCCCATAAGTCAAGCAAAAATCATAAAAATATTAAGTCTATGTGGGTTCCTAAATTCCTACATCACCCATCTCCTAAGCAAACATCTCCATTGCTTCCTACACCTCCAAATTAAAAGCTTCAATGTTTATCACGGTGTGTGCAACCGTTGGTCATGATTCCTTTCCATATCTCCATCACCCCCATCATTCAACTATTATCCTACATATCTTCCTCATCATTTCCCTATGGTCCATGCTTTTGGATAAGTCTTTCATCCATCCTTTTACATAAGACCTACATAATCCACGTCATAATCCATTCTCATCCTCTCCATAATCCACATCATAATCCACCATCTACCTAATCCCTCTTCCTCTCATGCAATCCCTTACCAACATCTATGGGCATCGTGATGTTTGACATGGTCCATGCGATGACATCCACCTCTAATGGGACTATCACTTTTCATGGAACAAGACACTTAAGGCCCTCCTATCCATATTCCCCTTCTTCCATCCAAAAAGTCAAAAATAATTAAAAAAAAAATCAAAATAGTAAAGAGAAATCCCTTCGTCCAACGGTGAAAACCACCGTTGGTAGCGCCTTGGATAAGTGCCATGATGAAAACCTAGTAAACAGGTGTCAAGTGTAGGTTGATCTTCTATGTCACTTACACTTGGGGGCACGTTGCCTCATCCAACTTATCATTTCCAACATATCATTTTCCATTCTATCATATCCTATCTTACCATCCTTATCCATTACATCCACATACATATACCTATCCTATTGAATCCATTCATCCTTCCTTCTTCATTTTGATCTTGATAAAGAAATGGGGGTAAAATGTTGACACATATCATGGATATCTCTTGATATACCTCATCCTTTCCAAATCCATCTTATCACCCTATTGTCATAAGCTTTGTCATGAAAAATCCTAAGCATTATACCTAGAATGGGGCATGTTATTCCTATCCGACATGGTCCTTTGAGATCACATCATTGCTCTCTTATGCCTACATCGATTCCACCCCTTATCACCCATCCATTTATACAATCCTACCTCCATCCTTGCACCTAGACTTGGTTTTCTCTTGTCATTGGTATATAGAATAAAGACTACCCAAATTGTCATCCAATGCCATCCCCATAACATTTTCAAAATCCAAAAAAATCAAAACATTTCTAAAAATCCAAAAAAAATCAAAACATTTCAAAAAATCCAAAAAAATCAAAACATACCAAAACCTAAAAAAATTAAATATTCCCAAAAATCCAAAAAAAATCAAAACATATCAAAACCCAAAAAAATAAAATATTCCCAAAAATCTAAAAAAAATTGAAACATATCAAAACCCCCAAAAATCAAATATTCCCAAAAATCCAAAAAAATCAAAACATATCAAAACCCCCAAAAATCAAATATTCCCAAAAATCTAAAAAAATCAAAACATATCAAAATCTAAAAAAATCAAGTATTCCAAAAAAATCCAAAAAAATCAAAACATATCAAAATCCAAAAAATCAAATATTCCCAAAAATCCAAAAAAATTACAACATTCCAAAAATCCAAGCAATAAAATCAACCCAATCATCAAATCATTTCTTCAAATCAATTCTTCCTTTCATTTCAATCAATCAAATCAATTCTTCCAATCAATTCAATCAATCAAAACAATCTTTATCAAATCACTTCTTCAAATCAAATCAATTCTCCAAAGCATTCTTCCAAATCAAATCAATCAAGTCAATCCAAATGCAAGTCAATCCGTAATCTATACTAATCTAGTCAAACCAATCGACACACATCATCCAATCACATCCTTGGTTTTATCCCAATCTTGCTGTCAACCAAATCAATCAATCAATCATCATCATAATCAATGGGATATATCGTTCCCCGCAATGACAACACTAAATCAATCAATCAATCAACCAATCAATCATCAATCAAATCCTGGTGTTGCTCACATGGCCAACAACACTAACGTCAATCAATCATATCAATTGTCTTATACAGGATGTTGCATCGTCGAAATCAAACCAGGCATCTTATACGGCATGTTTCATTCCTGAAACCAGACACTATCAATCAAATCAATTAATCATTGAATCATTGGTTTATAGCTTGACAGGGGCAATACCTTGTTTGTTTTTGAATCATTTGTGCGTACTTGCTTGTGTGTGTTATCATTTTTATATTGCATTTGTATCAAATCCGAATCATTCCCAGCGAATATTCATATCTTGTATCTAGACAAGGTTGTATTACGCTGGGGCACGAGACACGTCGTCACCTTAGTCCTTATACCTTGGTGCATAATGTCTAGTGCTATATCAAACATCATGGTTGATCACCTTCATTGCAGCATAACACATCCTTCCCTTTCTTCTACCCATTCCCTTATCTTTCTCCTTAACTAATCGCTTTCATTTCGAGAGCCTACCCATGTTTGTCTATCCTGCCTACCCTCTTGAGGGGGCATCATCATCATCCATTTTCTTCTATCCATACCTTAACTTCCTTGAAATGATGTTACTCAACATAAATCTCATCATCTCGAACATCATCTGAAAGAGAGGCAAAATGTAGACACTTAAAATTGATTATATCTTACGACATTACATTTCAACATATTTTGTCCTAGGTCCTCTTCCATGACCCCTTTCATCACTCCCAATAGTTAAATAAATTATATTTATTTAACTAATTCCTCTCATCCATTTATCCTTCTCTTTCATCAAATTAAATAAATCTTATTTATTTAATTCCATTTGTCCTCCATTTGCACCAAATTAAATAAATTTTATTTAATCTCATTTTCCTCCATCATCTGATTTAAATAAATTAAATATTTATTTAATGTACCACTTGTCTCTCATGTATAAATAATTTTATTATTTAAATTACTTATTCCCACTCAGATCCCTATTTGTATCCTCATTCATTGTGCATCATAAACACTTCCTCTCCTAAATAAATTAAAAATCCCATTTATTCCCACTATTCTCCAATTTTTGGCCCCCTGTCATACCCCTTTATGGTGCGTCATAAGCATTAGGTTTGACTCTCAATCTTGTCCGTCCACCTCATCCCCTCTCCCTTCTAATCCTAGCCATTCATTTGATTCCCTCTCCTTCTATAAATCAAACTTCATTTTCCATTCCAAACCCTCACTCACTCACACAAGTCATTTTCATGCAATGCTTGAGCTCTGTTATGCTGCAAATGGTGAGCAATAAACAATACTTCAACATCCTGCATTCTTATGCAAGATCGAGAAGAGCCATGGAGATAAATCAAGCCTAGCTTGAAGCTTGGTTTGCTTTGCATTTCTGTTTTCATTTTCATGCTAGTTTGTGCTTTATGGTGCTTGTTAGGGTTTAGTTAGTTTGTTGTTTTCAACACTAAATCTGATTTTCCCCAGCTACATAATGTAGTGGCTTCATCAATACATTCCTTAAACATCTTCAAATTTTCTTACAATTTGTTATGTGCATTGGCACACCGGTCTGATGCATCAATCATTTATTTTTCTCAAGGCCTCTTGTTCTACCTTTTCCTCAATATGAGTGGAATGATCCTTGAAAGAATCCATTAAGAGCTTCAATCATTGTTCCGGAGGTAAAGAGGAATCAACGTTTACCTTAGGTAAACTCCCCTGAATAATCTTTACTACCTCATCAACAAGTTCAGTCTTGTTCACATGATCTTGTAGAAACTCCTTCCTTGCAAAAGCATGCAGAATGTCACCAAGTTGTAATTTATGAATAGGAGAGATATTGGACAAGTCAGCTTGCCCCTCATGAGTAGGAATTTGCAAGAGCTAGGTATCACCATAGGTTGAAATTGCATCTACAGCCCTAATAGGTCCTTGAAAGAATCCGATGATGAAGAATCTTGACCTACTTGCATGGAAGCATCTTGCTTCTTCCCTGTTGCATCACGATTATCTTCTTTCTTTGGTTCATCACTTCTTGGGTTCTCCGGAGGGGGGATATTATGTTCTCCACCAAGATTAGTATTCTCCAGAGGAGATACATTCACTTCACTTTGATTTCCTACATCTTGAGCATTTGTATTCTCCAGAGGAGCAGTCTCCTCATTTTTCTTATAATATTTCCCAGACTCGTCTTCACCTATCACCTTGTCCTCAAAAGTTGATAGATCTGTCTTGGGTAGACACATTAGGTATATCCAGAGGAACTTGTTCCTCAATAGTCACCTCAGCCCTTTGCATTTCTACAAGAATCTTGGCTGTCTTTTCTTCTGTTTCTTTTTCCATTCTTTCTATCTCTTCTTTGTCTTTTCCCATTAGAGTATTTATTCTATGCTTAGTTCTGAATTCTTCTGCTTGTCTTTAGGCTAATTTAACTCTTTCCTCATAAGAGATGGATGCACCGGATTTCTCTAATGCTTGTTTCCTCATTTTGGCTTCTTCCACAATAGCTTCATTCCTTTTATTGCTTAGTGTCTCTACAAGACTTGTTGGAAGCTAATCAATGATTCATTTAAAGCCACATTAAAGCCCATCATATACATAACTATAGCTTTTTCAATAGTAGCTTTGTTATAAGGAGACATCTCATCATAGAGATCTGCAAGCCCTTTTAGTCCACCATGCACTGCAATTGCATTAATAGTAGCCTCAAGCTATAGAGGTGGATGTTCAGGTGCTTTCAAAGGAATCTTCTTTGTTTTCTTTGCTTTTTCTTTACATTTTCCTTTGGATGTTCCTTCCTCTTCTCCTTGTTTAGTTCTTTTCTTCAATACAAAGGCTTCCTTTTCTTCTTCTTCATCCTCTTCATCCTCTTCTACATTCACCAGATTTACCTTTCCCCTCTTTGCCTATACCTTAGGGCTACGTTTCTTCTTCTCTCCGGTCCTGGTTTGCACTAGTACCTCAGTAGCAGTTCTTAAACTGCTAGGATATCAAGCATCTCTTCCAAGTTTGATTTCATCTTCTCTGCCTTTTCTTCTATATCCTTGTTTCCCTTGTTGGTTATCTCATCAGAAGTACCAAACCTCTCTGCAGAGGGATCCCTAGGTTTGTTGAGCAAGATTTCAACATATCCAGTCCAGTCATGTCCGGAGACCTCATAAGGAAATGTAGTTATCCATGCAGTTCTTGGTTTAACTGCCTCCATGTAGCAGTTATCCTTGTCCACCATAAATGTGATATCATTCTTGTATCTTTCTATAACTTGTGCTGGTATTCTATCCCTCCTTTGCATTTCATTTTGGAATGTTTTAAAGAATCCCCAAAACATTGTATCACATTGATTGGTATCACAAAAACTAAGCATGTGGTCCCTAATTTGGTGTGCAATAGGGATGTCTCTTCTCCAGACCACATTCTTCATACCAGGTAATTCCTTTAGGAAATAGAACATAAGACAAATGATCAAAGAGCCATAACAAAATTTGTAGCGTGTCTCCTTGGTTATCTTTAAGTTGTCCATCAATTGCTGCCTCAAGAGCTCACAAAGGTCATAATCCCTTCCTTCCTTCACCATCTGATGAGCAGTGTAGATGGCGGTGGCGGTAGCAGATCCCTCTCTGTTTGTGTAATAGACCTTGTATGCAATGCTCATTGTGGCATATCGAACCCCTAGGTCAGTGATGTAATCCACAGTTAGGGTTCTCTTATCAAATTTTGCTCCTGTAAGCTTCATAACCTCTTCATTCTTCACATCTTTTAGTGCAGGCACAGGTCCAGAGGAGCATAATCCGGTCACAACTCTGATGGCTACTTTTGTGATCATGTAGGGTTGATCAAGACAAGAAATCTTCATGAATCCGATTCAAAGCAATTCTGACCCATTCATCTTCATAGCAAAAGTTGGGGAAACCCTTCCATATGTCTAACTATTTTGCCTCAACATGTGCATACTCTGGCTTGAGCTGAAAATAATCTCCCAAGAGATGATCGTTTCTAAATTGTTCCAACTTCAGATGATTGTACTCATCTAGTTGTGAGTGAATGTATATGCGAACATCTTCTGTATGTAGCACATTGATAGGAACACGTGAAAACACTTCATCCTTATCAATCTCAATGGATATATATGAATGTTTCTTGAATTTTAGCCTTGGCCTGTGAATGTTGTTGTTAGGGTTTGCACACAAGCTTTGCTGAAAACCTTCTTCTCTTCCTTAGTTCTTGCACACACTTGATATCTTTCAAATGAGATCAATTTTGATCAAGTGGGGAATAAATAAGCTTCACATCTACCCTAGTTGGTTCGCATTAAATGCATTTGACACAACTTCTTACTGTCCTGAGATAACACATAGATCTATGACCCTTCAACAAACTTCTGCAAAGAGTATATTTGCTCTAGAACTTTGAGCAAATGTCATATTATCACTAGCCAAACATATCCATGTCACCATTAACCATTATGCTGAAGATTTCAGCATCTTATGCTTTATAGGGGTTTGAAAAGATTTGCAATTGCAACTCCCCCTGAGCCAATACTTTCTTTTAGTTACCGGAAGATCCATTTGCACCAGGCAAAGGTACATATCCTTCACTTTCTTCCTTCTTCTTCCATATCTTGTTCATTTCCTTCTTTTGTTGATCAATGTCAATCTTCTTTTGATGAGCAGAAGATCTTACATCCTTTCCCTTGCAGAACCTTGCAATGTGTCCTGATTTATTGCAATTGTAGCAGGTGATTCGGGATTGTTGAGCATAATAACCTCTTCTCACATTAGATCTACAATCAACAACCTTATGACCAAACTTGTTGCATGTGTAGCAGTAACCATAGAAGGATTGAGAAGTCATGGCATTGTTCTTGTTCATGAAACTATTCCTCATCACTTTATTTTTGTATGCATTAGCCTTATGACCAACCCTTTTGCAAGCATGGCACTGACCATGAAATAAAACAACACCATATCTTTGAGGCACAAATGGTCTTCTACTCATGTAATCATTTCTTCTTTGCATAGGTCTACAATCAATAGCCTTATGCCCAAAATTATTGCAAGAAAAACACTGACCTTGAAAAGATTGATTGAACCTAGTAGGAGCATGTTGTCTTGCAGGTGGAGGACCTCTGAATCTTCTTTGTCTCTGGACAGGAATGAATCCATCTTCTTTTGCATCTCTGGAGGCATTCTTCTTAGGATCTTTAGTGCAATCTTTTTCCTCCTTTGTTTCAGGCTTTCCTTCTGCTTTGAAGTTATCATATAAGCTTGCAAAAGCACTAGTTATAGGACATTTCCCTTTTTCAAAACCAAGACCAGATTTCTCTTTTGATGGATTTTGAGAGTTAATCTACTCATCAAAAATTTCAAAACCTCCTTTCAGTTTTAGACCCTTGTCCATTTGTTATTTTGTTTTTTCCAATTTTTTTCTCAGTGACAACTTCTTCCTCAAGTTTTAAACATTCAGTTGCTTTCTCATTGAGCTTGGTATTTAAGAAGTCCTCAATCCTCTTGCCTTCTTCAACTTTGACTTTCAAATTGGAGATCACATCTTGTGCCTCCTTGAGTTTAATTTCACATCCTTTGTCTTCTTCTATTTGAGCTTTCAGTTTGCCAATTTCTTCTTTTGATTCTCTAGCTCGTGTCTTCAATTTGACAATTGTCTCCTTTGATTTTTCAAGAATGCCCTCACATTCCAGATTTAGTGTTCTTGCTTCATCCAGATCTTCAAGAGCTGACTGGAGTTCTCCTTCAAAGTCTACTTCACAATCATCTGGATTTAAGTCCCAACCTTCAAGTTCCATTGACTCTAGATCCGGTTCTAGAGAAAACATTTCATTAGACATTGTTTCAGATTCCATATGTTCAAGTGCAGGATCTACCACAACTGTTAGGTTTCTCAAAGGCACTTAGCTCTGATACCAATTATTGAACACACCTGGAGACTAAGACGCAAGGGGGGGGTGTGGGGGGGATCAGTCTATCCTTAAACTTTAAATAAATTCCATTTACAGTTTTAAACATCAAATCACATTAACCAAAAGAAGAAGAACAAAAAGGAAAGCATGCACCACACAAGGACACCAAGATTGTTACATGGAAACCCCAATGATGGAAAAACCACAGTAAGGATTAACTCACAATATATGAAGCTCATTGCTATAAAAATTACAACTTTGTTTTAGGGCTACAACCCAAGGAAGCTACTACTCCTTGTTGGACTTGCAGACTAAGGCTACAACCTTAGGGCAAGATACAAGGACCTGCTTAAGAGACTCACTATCTGATAGTAACATACATGAGAATTACAATGAAAACATAAATTTGAACTACTGTAAAGAAGGCATCTGTCATATGTTGATGTTGCAGTCCTTTATATCACACAATTACTCCATCACTCTGACTTCGCACACTTCATGCTTAACATACTACTCAATCCATCCTCTCTACTCACAAATGATTTTGTTCTTCTATAAATACCCTCTGCAACAACTCAAAACTTCAATTAGGTCAGCACCAAGATGACCTTTAGATGAAACATGTGATATTGTATAGGTCGGCTCAAAACAAATACATTATGAAGAGAAAATGAGTTGCGGATCACTACACATCGCATAACAAAGTCAAATACATCACAACACATCCTCCAAAGCAAAATTAATTAATCAGGATCAACCACAAATGAAGGAAATCAGACTGTCGGCCCAAATAACATCAACACTGCCAACTGTTCATCTTTACACCACCAGGGAGAGACCAAAAGCATTATGCTGACCAAAATATGAGCAATATATTTTATCAATAGTTTCATAAACCTTGTCCTGAAGTATCTAAACATTATGTAATGTCGTAAGAAGAGAAACATATTGATATGATGAAAACAGAGCATCCCAGACTAACTGTGACACATCAACACTCGGGATATCGCGTTGCAGTTTACCAAAACATCTGAAACACATATGGATACACCCATACACCACTCTGAACATATCCCCAAATCCACACAGCCATATCTATCACTTCGGAGGAATGTGGAGTCTTCCAACAAGCCTTCATCATTACTTTATTCTACCAGAGTGCAGGTCGGAACTCTGTCACTTATAACTTTTACTGCAGAATGTTTAATGACTTGAAATCTTAGATATGACACCATCACATCTCGACCAACGTATCTTCTAAACCGCAAGACTAAATCTTGCTTTGCGGAGGGATGCGGACCAAAACACCATGGCACTTGTCCTAGAGTATACACTGTGAATGCCTTAGCAAAACTTCAGCAACCTATCTCTAAGTGAGGTACACCACACTGGTAAGATATCAATGTAAAAATACTAGAAACATATTGAAACAAGTCTACCCACCTCCACATCACACTTAGACATCATATTGATCACCATTCTTCCTCATACTTAGACAGCTTCTCTCCATCTACTAGGTCTTCCGGATTGACTTGCCTTAAACATGTTGACCCCATGTCTCTAACTGTGTCAAACAATCTCTCTCAAATCTTCTATTGTGTCAAACATGTTGATCCTATGTCAAACCATCTCATTCAAATCTTCCACTGTCCATCAACCTATCTCTCATCATTTCTCAACCTCTTCAACTTCTATACGAAATCTCTATGCAAACATGACCTCAAGTTGGCATTAATGACAACACGTTAAATTGACATCAATGACAACACAAATTGCCAACATATTCATGGTTTTGGAACACATGGTTTACCCAATACTACATCTTGTATTTGTGTGAGCTTGATTATAAAAGCAAGCACATGGTTATTAGTTACGGTTGGTTGGTTAATTGTTTTTGGTTGTACAGGAGGTTGCGTGAGAGGTCATTGTATTGAGTTTCTCCTGTGAGTGCATTTTGTGAAGAATGGCATGAGATGTGTGGATTCATGCTTGGGCACATGGAGGATGCATTGGAGGAGCTAGTTTTTTTCATAGGTGTTCATGGAGATTCTACTTATGTATTGTAATTTTTATTGTTAAATAATACATGAGATGGATGCTTTTGAAGGCTGGGTTTTTCCCTCATGGAGGGTTTTCCCAGGGTATATCTTGTGTTATCTTGTTGATTGTTTATTTATCTTTGCATTATAGCATTATGGTTACTTGTATGCATCATTTTCGCCTTTTGGGTTATGTGGAATTGGTTTGATCAACCTGATAATTCCTAACATTTGGTATCAGAGCCATAAGGTTTTTTCATTGCTTGCATGTGAGTCGCATGTACTTACATGTGCTTGTATGAGCTTGCATGTTCTTGCATGTGAGTTGCATGTACTTGCATGTTGCTTGCATGTGCTTGTATGAGCTTAGTTTCCAGGTTAAGGTAGGTGTGAGCTCCTTGGTGTTGTATAACACATGTGTGTAGATCTGGTGCAAAGTTGATCTCATGACAATGTTGGAAAAGGATTTGGGACAATATAGGATGAGGATTTTGTGTAGGTTGTGCTTTGTAGATTTGGGGTTTTGGGTGTTGCAGATTTGTAGACAATATTCTAGATCTGTGCGTTAAAAATTGGTTGCCGAAAAGGGTTTCTTAGATGACTTCAATGAGGGTTTTCAGGAGGGATTTATCACAGATGACCTCTTGTGCAAAAACAAACCTTACCATTTGATTCAAAAGGTCCGAGAGGCAGAGAAAAACATATCATTTGCCCTATTTTGGCCATTGTGACGCAAGGCAAAAAAATTGGCCCCTAGGTACGATGGTAGGGTCGTACAAATTTGCAAGTATGCAGAGAAGAATTAAAAATAAATTCAGCGCAAAAACTTGGTTCTATAGTTTTTTTCTAAAAATTTATTTTAAAAAATTCATTTGGAAAAATCTTTCAAAAACTATAGAGATTTGAATTTCCTTTAAAAATATATATATATATTAGAGGTAGGGGGTACGCAGAACCCCGTACTTGCCTACGTCAGGCAACGAGGGTGCCACCGACATGAGACTCAGTCAGCCCCCTGTTGAGCCTTGTTGACCACCAGTCGGCAGTCTGGCCCGAAAGGTCTTTAGGCCGTCGGTGCGGCGCCGGTTCGGTAGGCCTGGCCAGAATCTAGGACCACTAGCTGGCAGGCCCTTTGGCCACTAGTCTGGCAGGACAAGGCCCAATGCCCAGTGGGCATTTAAAAAATTAAAAATTTAAACTAAAGTTTATTCCAGTTTTGGGTCCGCAGATAGAGATTTGGATTTTTTGAAAATTAAAATGTTTTAAAACTACCTCAAAATCTGCCCACAGTGCCACATCACGTCAGTGCCATCCTGACACCACCTAAGCCCAATCAGTGCCACATCAATGCTTGTGTCACCGCCCAGTCAATGATGATGTCATAGTAAGGACAGGTCCCCCATGGGGCCATTTTTAGCCCTCAGGGGGCATTTTTTTGGGAGGCATAACCTTCACCCACGGTGTCAGATTTTAGACTTCTTCTAGGCGTCAGAAAGGTCTCTCTAAGCACTACACAGTGGTGCAAGTTTGGTTATCATATTTTTCTGTGTCAGAATTTGGTGCCTGTGGCCAGACATTGCTTCAGATCAATTTTATGCTCATAACTTTTGCATACGAAATTGAATTTTTGATTTCGGATAGGCATTGCAGAGCTATTGATGTGAACTACATATTGGATCATGTAGATTTTTAAGTTGGTGTGCAAACAGAGATTGGTACTTGTTTGATCACTTGTGGGAACCTGAGATTCAAGGAGTGATTGTGATAGCATTCGGATAGATTTTTGGATGCAAACTTGTGGGAGTGCGTATTGTTATATGACCATCAGCATGCTATAACAGGTTTTCAGATTTGATAGTTCTAGTTATAGGTTTACAGGTGTTTTCAGAGTTTGGACTTTGATGGAGACGGGTACAAAGGTTGTCTTTTGGTATGAGGACATGATTGATACATGTACGAAACTAGGAGTCTTGTTTTAGTGGGAGTTGAGTACAAGTACAACAATGATGATGATTATGGTGTCATGGATATACAGGTACACTTTTGCATTGGCACGACATGATCATGTATGCGATAGGAAGGTATGGGTTATGATGTTTGATTCTTCATTATAGGTGGTGGTGTGTTGTAGTTTTAGGAGGTCATTCTTATCTCTTAGATGCTTGATTAGTTCCTTGACTATGGTTACTTGTGATGTGGACTTGTTTGGCAAATCGAATCTAACGTTGATTTGGTGTTTGAGTCTATAAGTTGTCTACTTTGATATCTCGATTTGCAGTTTACTAATGTGCTAATGAGTTTGCATGTTACATTTGTTTTGGAACTTTGAGTTATGTAGTTTGTGGATTAGCTACCCCTAAGCTACAGTGCGATGACTCGGATGTGCACTGTCTTTATCCACGAGATTAATTAAATTTTTATGTAGACTTTGTTAGTTGGCCTTGTCTGTGGTCATTTTGTACATTGGTATGTTACATCATGATGAGAGGATGGATGATTAGAGTGCATGGATAGTCGATTATTGGGACTTGTAGCACGTTTATTACGATGCCATGGTTTTATGTGAGCCTTTAACAGTGATGGTTTTATCTCCTTGGTTTGGAGATTATGGTTTACTTGATCTTTTGGGAGTTGTTGATGTTACAGTGGGATTCCTTGATTGTGTTGGGGCCATGGATAATCTTCATTTAAGAGATGGTTATCTTCATGTGATTGGAGATGTTGATCCTTGCTTCAGAGGTGTTGATATAGTGTCTTGATGGACTATTGATTATGCGTTAAAGTGTTGACATGATATAGGTTCTCTTGAAACTAGGATGTGTGCATTGGTGCATGTGGTCTTCCATTGAGGAGATGGTTAAATCATGATGTCATGATGTGTTCCTTGATTATGCAAACATGCAATAGGAGCATTGACAGTGATCTTGTTGGTTCTCTTGGTATTGAGTACATTGGTCATTTGCTTGAAAGATTCATGATAGTGTGGTGTTGCATTTGGAGTTTAGCATGGATTGATCATGGAGGTGCTCATGGATACTTGGAGACTTAGGTGAGGCTGGAGTTCTCTTGGGATTAGACACACTTGTTCAGATGGTTAGTCTTTGGAGGTTTCAGCAAAAAGACAGAGGAGCCTACACCTGGATATGGACGTGAGTTATTTATGGACCTAGAGGAGATTGTTCTTGGAGGGAGTCATTGTGGCTTGTGTTGGAGTACAATACCACTGAGAGGGGAGGTGAATCAGTGGTATACAAATTTTAACAAGACTTAGTGACCTTAAAATCTGTATTTCAAAACTTTGATATAAAAACAATTCCCATTGACTATAGATGACATCATGAAAGATTTGGACAACTAAAACAGATTGATTCAAAGTCAAGAATGCATTAACTCAATGTAGGGATGGAAAATAATGACTCATTATCATAAATCTTAACACATAGAGACTAACTGTGAAACATGCACAGTATCATTGTTTCAGACAGTGATATAAGACGAGTATGTATTCATATAGACCAAAGTAAATTAAATGACTTTAAAACAAATGACACATGATAAGAAAATAAACATGAGAATCAAATTCATCAATGATAAACCATAACACAAATATTGTCCTGAGTGGAAAACCCTCCGGGGCATAAAAACCACTTGAAAAAGTGCCTCACTGGCTTAATAAAAGAATCTCACTGATTACAGGCCTCACTGGCTATTAATTCAAGCCTCATTGGCTACAGTTGCCTCACTGGCAAAGGTCATTTCTTGTCTCACTGACTTGACCTTTCAATACATGCTTCAATCTTGAAGAAAAGACCAATACAGAGGGACACTCTGTTTCTCTAAGTCCAATACAACAACTCTGATCTAACATCAATGATAATGCACTTGGTCATCTATCCTCAACATTACATCAAGTGTATATACACTTACACTTATCATTCATATTATATCAGGTTATATACAACATATGGCATTCTGTCCAAGTCATTCGTTCTCTCTACAGACAATTAGAGAGTCATAACTGCAAAACTGAAACTAATTGGAAGTTTATAACCAAACAAGAGGTTATATTCAACAAAATGCTTTGCATATGAAACTAGAACATTTACAGCTAAAGCAGTTTGTTGTCAACCAAAACTCGAATGTAACTACTAAGGTAACAAGAAGTAACTGATTCCAAACTGTTTGCAACAGATTTACAAGTACCCATAACAGAAAAATATTGTGTACCTTTATTATTGACAAGATTTAAGACAAGTAATAATCTCTTCATCATGTGTCGAGTCAAAAAGAGAAGAAAATCCCTACAACACTGATAGCTTTCATCCATGAAATCTGCCTTTGTCATCAAATGATCACCGTCATAAATATTCAAACCCTTTGCATATTATTTTTAAAGATCCAAAGATAGAATAGAAAACCATCGGCAGCGATAGTCAAATGCAAAATCTTTGCATGAGGAAACATAAATAAACTAGCTATGTCTAAAAAGAGGAAACCCTTGTAAAATAATTGTGAAAGAACATAACCCTAAACACCATAGATGAAAAGAAGAAGAAACCTTTTACACAGTCTTAAAGAACTTTGAAACAACACAACAATGAAGGCACAAAACTACCACCACAGAACAGATATCTTCCTATTTCAAAGACCAAACAAAAAATAACCCTCGGCCCTTCCTTTTCTTCTTCCTCATTCTTTTAATAAAAACTATAAAATATTTTGTAAAAAGACTGCAAGCAAAAGAAGTCACCTATGGAACAAAGTAGAAGACACAAATGAAATGTTTACCACAGTTGTAACCGAGCTCTGTCACATCAGATTTGAAGATTCTCAAACTATTCTCCATGATTACCAGCATTAGGTCAACAAGCTTTCAACAAACCAGAGTTCCATGCAAATTCATGATGATTTAGCCATGTGAAACCCTTCCATGTGCCGCCGGAGACCAAAAACGAAAAGTATGCAACAATGAGTACAAAACCCTAACATTTGCCAATAAATATCTGATGACTGGTGCCTTTGGTAAAACTCAAAAAATCCGGTGAGTAATACTCATCTTTTGTATTGCTAAATCCACATTAACCTGTTCGGGAGGTTAAACATTATGACAACATTGTAATCCTTGAAACTTGTGAGATTGCCCGCTAGACAAATAGAAGACCGTGGTCAACACTTTTAACATGCCATTGTCTTTATGCCTTATAGACCCCTTCAGATTATAACATCAATCTTTTGTGCAAATTATAATAACCTTGATAAATTAGCTCACCATCTCAAAATAAAAGATACCACACAAAGTGCCAGGAGAAATAACATTATGCTATCATAATGTCACCACCAAAATACCACCATACTATGTGTCAAGAAGAATGCTCAAAACAACATAGAGCCAAAATGCCAACTGTATCATGTCAGAGCCAATAGAGAATGCCAAACTGAATCATAAGACCACATCATGATGCAACTGTGTCAAGTGTATGCCAAAGGTACCATACCAAAGTCAAACAATGTAATCAACCATATCAATTGAGAACTATATCAACTGGTAAACATCATGATCAAAACGTAAACTGTAAATAACATGGTCAACTGAATATGTATCAATGGAACCATCACAACTGAATGAGTCTGTATCTTAACATAAGCTATCCACATATACCAAGGTGTGGTTTGGACATCAGGGACAACAACTGAGGGTAAGTCAACAAACTCCCCCTTTTGTTGAGACATGGACCAGCTAGGACTCAAACCTAGGACCTTCCATTCACTGCTGGAGTGCTCTACCACTGAGCTACTGGCCCCTCTTAGACCAGTCCATCGTCGGTCCAGGTGTGGCTTATTTCCAACACCAACACCCCCCCTTAAGCCACACCTCTCGTGTGCTTGGGGCTCCTAGCCTGGGCTTGACTCTGATACCATGTTTTCTTTTGCCTTGTTAGACCCCTCATTAGAACTATGTTTGATAGACTCAAGAACACTGATATTATTCTCCTCAAGAATTTGTGTCAAGTTATCAATTTGTTTCTTCAGACATTTATGTTCATCATGACCGGGTCTTTTACAATAGGCACATTGGACCCTCTCTTTCTTAGGCTTGTCGCCCTTGGAAGATTGGGTCTCATTAGTTGCTTTTGAAGCAACCCGTATCTGATCCTTCTTCTCCTTGCTATTCTTCTGTTTCTTATCCTTACTATTGTTGTTACTACTTTGTCCTTTTTGTTCTTTTGTGCCTTGGTTGGCAGCCAAGGCATGTGACTTAGAGGATTTAAAAGTGCCCATTTGGAGTAGCTTGTCCTGTTCCCGAGTGAGATTGATAGCAAAATCATCTAAAGATGGTATGGTGAATTGAGTAGCAAGTGCACCCTTAGTAGCATAGAAGGTATAAACAAACACAGAATATTCTGAACTTAGCTTAGAGAGAATACTAAGAATCAGTTGTTCGTCTTTCTTTTCAATTCCACATTGTTTTAACTGCAGCCTTAGTGATTTCAATTTAGTGAAGAAATCCTGGATTGTGTTGAAATTGCCTAGACTTAAACTAATTAGTTCATTTTCTAACATATGACCCCTCATTGAATCTTGTGTGCCAAATAGTGTTTCTAGCTTTGTCCATATTTCATTTGGTGTATTCAAAGACTCAATGTGAAAGTGAAAATCAGGAGAAATAGACAAACACAATGTTCCATATGCCTCATCACATTTGTTAAACCACTTAGGCTTATCTTCATCTTTAGCAGGTTCAGTTTCAAGTCCCATAGTTATCCTATTTAATCCAGCTTTCCTTAAATGAATTGTCATGCGTGATTTCCACTCAAAGTAATTGTATGGAGTTAGGATGGGCAGATTTGTTTGATCCATGATGAAGAAATGCAGAGAAGAAATGTCGAAAAAAAGAGAACACAACTAAGACAACCCCCCCTTTTCACTCAATCAAAGAACCCCCCTAAGAAAATATGATTTGGCACTTTATATTAGTGCGTTTACAACTACTACTAGCAAGAAATACTAAATGGTCTTGATTTCAATGCATTACAAAACCCTCACAAAGAGCATATGCTAAAAATACAACTTTGGCATAATACTCAAAGAAATAGATAGCACCACTGCGATCTACTCGAAAAATCATCCACTTTCAAAAAATGAATCGCCTCAATACGAGGTCGTATGTGAAAGTTATGATCCTCCGAAGTTCCCAAAACAAGAACTGTGCAATGTCACGACTAAGAATCTGCAATAATTGAAAAATCTCAGCATCAAAATCAAAAAACGTCTACACTAGTGCATAGAGCACGAAAAAATAGCTAAAATCAAAAAACAATTCGTGGGAAAAGGAGTTCGTATGAGCAAGAACGGAGCTTTTGAAAACTGTCTTCAAAACTGCAACTGCCAATGGAGAGGGGTCCTTCTGTAGCTTTCTGAGTGCGTTTTTGCAAAATATATAAACTACATGCAAAAACAAAAAGATACCCAGATGGTTTTTATGTGCTGCGAACAAAACGCAGAAGGCCTTTTTCTTGTTGTTGTACAAAAGATGTTGATCCAGTGTAAACAGAACGCCTTTAGCTACAAAAAACAACCCCAGCAACCAAAAACTGACATGCAAATGCTGAATCAGCTACCTAAGACAAGCAATGGCATGCTGGAACCTGCAATATTGATTGAAAACACCAAATATGCAAGCTGGTTGTCAAATTTGAGCTCGAAACCCCGGTTTGGCAACTGTGTATGACGATCTCCGATTTCAGTGAAATGAAAGCCAATCTGACTTTCTCAAGCCTTTTGGACACGTTGGAACAACCAAAAATGCTGCCAGTATAACCAGAAATGTTGCAATCACCTAGATTTCATAAAACACGTGCAAACCCCAGAGATTAAAAAAGTTTCCATCAAACTTTTCTGATTCTCAAGATCATTCGAAGATGCAAGAGAATAGCATACTGGGTTTTTCAAAAAACTGTAATAAGATTTATTAGCCCCCCCCCCCCAAATCTCTCAAATATGGAAACTAAAATCTATTCTTGCACATAGAAAAACTCTGATACCATGTTGAGACATGGACTAGCTAAGACTCGAACCTAGGACCTTCCATTCACTGCTGCAGTGCTCTACCACTGAGCTATTGGCCCCTCTTGGACCAGTCCATCGTCGGTCCAGGTGTGGCTTATTTCCAACACCAACACCTTTGTCCATGATGGGCAAAACACAACTTCCAACTGCCTCTCCCCCTTTTTGACATCAAGGCAAAAGGAGTGAATGAAATGCAAATGTCTGTAACATATATAAAGCTTGAAATGTGAATTATAAGCAAAGATGAAAATCATACCAAGGCTGTCTCATGACTGAGAAGGATCTAGAACATCTGAAACAAGAAGAAGATATCAGCACCATAATGAAATAACATCATGAGAAGCAGAAAGAGCATGTAGCAAAGATAGACAACAACTGAGAAGAATGTCATAAATAATGCCAATTATCAAGTAGAAGTCATGCCAACTGTCATAAGCTACTAAAAACCATCAGGGATTAGAAATATGCAAGAAAAGACTCCCCCTAAGTCCAACATCTGAAAAAGTCAAAATTGTTCACATGAGCTACCATGCCACTCGTAAAAAGTTACTATTACTAAAAACAACCCTGTCACTTCATTTACCAAAACAATACTTGGATCATAGTTTATGCACTGCCTTCAACTCAATTGAACAAACTTAGTCAACAATGTCACACTGTCATCGCTGTGCATGAATGTAGATATACAGTGTTAACATTTCCAATCAAAGCATATATCATTAGTTCTTGTGCATTGTCTCAACCACTGTGAAGATGGATAAACCCAAAAAATAATCACTGTCAAGGTAACACAAGAAATAGATTATCACTACACTGTGCATTGGTATGACTGCCATCATCAACTCATTGTTACTGTATCTCTAAATATTGTCATCCAGAGCCAACAAAGAGCAGAGTATAGAGTATGGATCATCACAGAGCATAGAGTATGGATCAGTATTGTCAAATTGCAATCATTATCTTGTACATCATTGAGGACAATTGTCTTCATTTCCAAAGCACTATCAAAGCAAAGGCAATCACCATGCTAACAATCACTATAGCAATGATCAAACACCAAAAGAATAGCTAAGAATACCACTGAAGCAAACACCAAACAGTAGAATATACCACTTGTTTAAACAACATTATGGTTGATGTTTATTACTGATTATATGTCTCAGAGGTTCAAGAATCTTTGAAAACAATTTCACATGGTATACTCTTATCAGGAATATACCATTTATTTAGTGTCCTGCTTTGAAGTCATTGCTTAAATAACCTTGTGTCACTGAATGTAGATAATCTTACCCATACTGTTATTTCACCGTTACACTATCAAGAAAAGAAAAGTGTTATGCCAACATTGTCATCTCTCAAAAACACACTATTGTCTGATCACACAATCAGTATGAAATCCTCTGTCTATGTACTATCTTGAAACAAATGTTTGCAATAAACCTCTTAGTGCACTTCTTAAACTAAGCAATGTATAAAAATCATGACTACTTTGTGTCTTAACATCATTACTTACATCTTAACAAGAGCATTGAAGACTATCTAACAAAGTGTTATATGTCATGACTCTTTGCATAATCCACATCTTGAAGCATAGGCACCAAACTAACCAGACTCCCTATCTACATTATTCATACCTCAACTCTATGACAAGAAACCTTAATGAATAATGAAGATATCCAACTCAACTCCTCCCAATTACTCCTAACATATGAAGACCAAAGATAAAAACCACGACATCAATTCAACTCAATTTCAACATGAAAGGTGTATACAAGTTGTAAAGAGGAGAGACAACCTAACCATCTGTCAATACAACCTTGGCATCACTATGTTCCTTAAGCATAATGAACATCACAAACACTGAAATCTACCTTTGAAACCATGGCATCTAA
Organism: Cunninghamia lanceolata; assembly: GCA_027924645.1. Lineage (NCBI taxonomy): Eukaryota > Viridiplantae > Streptophyta > Pinopsida > Cupressales > Cupressaceae > Cunninghamia > Cunninghamia lanceolata. The sequence goes on along the minus strand of BSBN01000472.1, from coordinate 17,174,862 downwards.
AATTCCACCTTTGAAAAACTCATGTACCAAATCAATCAAGAATGAACTCATTATGACAAATATCCATCAACAAACCTGATGAATCTCCTAGGGGATAAGAGATAGGATATTTGACACCCCCCTAACTTCATGTCACTTCTCAAGTGACTGGTGAAGTAGCTTGTGCAACATGCACAAGTTTAGGATCCTTCTTATCCTGATTTTGCTTCCTTCTCCAAACCTTCCTAGGTTCTTTCTTTTGCTTGTCCATAGGATTATTCCAGCAATATTGTGATTTATGTCCAATCCTGTTGCACCTATAACATATAATATTGCTAGAGGAATAATGATGTCTATTTCTTGAATTTCTATAATGCATCCAACAGTCTCTTTTCATGTGCCCAACCTTATTGCAGTTATAACAAATAACATTGTAGTTTTGATTTGACAAACCATAATAACTACAATTTCTAGTTCTATGACCATACTTATGACAGACATAGCAATCATCATGAAACTGAGAATAGTTATACCTGACTGAATGATATTGCCTGATAGATGAAGGTCTTGAAAAACTGTTAGTTCTTTTTCTCCCAATATCAGCAGTTTTATCCTTTGCTTTCTTCTTGTCGTCGTCAGAAATAGCAAAATGATAATTCACATCTATCTTCTGCCTAACCTTGAAACTCTTCCTATCTGTTGTTGCAAAAACTATTTCCCTTTTAACTTCATCTTTAACACCAGAGCTTTCCCCTTTTTCATATCCTAAGCCAAAATGATCCTTGTAGTTTTTCTGACTACTAAATATTTCATCTAAAGCATTTGTGCCTTTCACAAACTTCTGTATTTTGAGAACATCCAGACTATTCTTTAGATTGACAACTTCACTTTCAAGTCTCAGACATTCAATTCTTTTCACCTCGAGATCAAAATTTGTTACATCTATTATTCTTTTTGCTTCCTCAATTTCACTTTTAAGACTAATAATCAGTTTATCAGATTCATTAACATGTCTCTTTAATTCTTCAATTTGATTTCTAGCATTTTCAAATTCTAAAGACACTTTTTCAAAATCTGAACATACCTTGTCCTTGGATTCTTTTTCTTGTTGAAGTTGGTGTTTTAGTCTTCTGTTTTCTTCATTAAATTGTTTGACTATATCTAGGGCACACAGAAGTTCTTCAACATCAACTCCACAATCTTCTTCATCCTCAAAGAAATCTCTTTCTTCATCCTCAAAAAAATCTTTTTTCATCATTAAATTCTTGTTCTCCTTCAAAAACAACTCCTTCAAGGTTACTAACACACTCGTCTTCTACAGGATTGTTCTTATTATCACTTATTGACTCAACTGACAAGAACTTTTCTTGAGACTAGACTACATTTGACTTGACACTGGTGTTTTTCTTTTGACTTCTGTTTCTTTTACACTTACCCATCACAGTACTCCACGACCAGGAAACCCTAAGGTTGGTTAGACCTACTAGACAAGGGTCTACCTCTGATACCACTTGTTGGAGTACAATACCACTGAGAGGGGGGTGAATTAGTGGTATACAAATTTTAACAAGACTTAGTGACCTTAAATCTGTATTTCAAAATTTTGATACAAAAACAATTCCCATTGACTGTAGATGACATCATGAAAGATTTGGACAACTAAAATAGATTGATGAAAGTCAAGAATGCATCAACTCAATGTAGGGACGGAAAATAATGACTCATTATCATAAATCTTAACACATAGAGACTAACTGTGAAACATGCACAGTATCATTGTTTCAGACAGTGATGTAAGACAAGTATGTGTTCATATAGACCAAAGTAAATTAAATGACTTTAAAACAAATGACATATGATAAGCAAATATACATGAGAATCAAACTCATCAATGACAAATCATAACACAGATATTGTCCTGAGTGGAAAACCCTCCGGGGCATAAAAACCACTTGAAAAAGTGCATCACTGACTTAATAAAAAAATCTCACTAATTACAGGCCTCACTGGCTATTAATTCAAGCCTCATTGGCTACAGTTGCCTCACTGGCTACAATTCAAGCCTCACTGGCTACAGTTGCCTCACTAGCAAAGGTCATTTCTTGTCTCACTGACTTGACCTTTCAATACATGCTTCAATCTTGAAGAAAAAACCAATACAAAGGGACACTCTGTTTCTCTAAGTCCAATACAACAACTCTGATCTAACATCAATGATAATGCACTTGGTCATCTATCCTCAACATTACATTAGGTGTATATAAACTTACACTTATCATTCATATTATATCAGGTTATATACAACATATGACATTCTGTCCAAGTCATTCTTTCTCTCTACAGACAATTAGAGAGTCATAACTGCAAAACTGAAACTGATTGGAAGTTTATAACCAAACAAGAGGTTATATTCAACAAAATGCTTTTCATATGAAACTAGAACATTTACACCCTGTCTGTACAGCTAAAGCAGTTTGTTGTCAACCAAAACTCGAATGTAACTGCTCAAGGTAACAAGAAGTAACTGATTCCAAACTGTTGTAACTGTTTACAACAGATTTACAAGTACCCATAACAGAAAAATATTGTGTGCCTTTATTATTGACAAGATTTAAGACAAGTAATAATCTCTTCGTCATGTGTCGAGTCAAAAAGAGAAGAAAATCCCTACAACACTAATAGCTTTCATCCATGAAATCTGCCCTTGTCATCAAATGATCACCGTCATAAATATTCAAACCCTTTGCATATTATTTTTAAATATCCAAAGACAGAATAGAAAACCATCGACAGTGATAGTCAAATGCAAAATCTTTGCATGAGGAAACAGAAATAAACTAGCTATGTCTAAAAAGAGGAAACCCTTGTAAAATAATTGTGAAAGAACATAACCCTAAACACCATAGATGAAAAGAAGAAGAAACCTTTACACAGTCTTAAAGAACTTTGAAACAACACAACAATGAAGGCACGAAACTACCACCACAAAATAGATATCTTCCTTTTTCAAAGACCAAACAAAAAATAACCCTCGGCCCTTCATTTTCTTCTTCCTCATTCTTTTAATAAAAACTGTAAAATATTTTGTAAAAAGGCTGCAAGCAAAAGAAGTCACCTGTGGAACAAAGTAGAAGACACAAATGAAATGTTTACCACAGTTGTAACCGAGCTCTGTCACATCAGATTTGAAGATTCTCAAACTATTCTCCATAAGTACCAGCATTGGGTCAACAAGCTTTCAACAAACCAGAGTTCCATGCAAATTCATGATGATTTAGCCATGTGAAACCCTTCCATGTGCCGCCGGAGACCAAAAACGAAAAGTATGCAACAATGAGTACAAAACCCTAACATTTGCCAATAAATATCTGATGACTGGTGCCTTTGGTAAAACTCAAAAAATCTGGTGAGTAATACTCATCTTTTGTATTGCTAAATCCACATTAACCTGTTCGGGAGGTTAAACATTATGACAACATTGTAATCCTTGAAACTTGTGAGATTGCCCACTAGACAAATAGAAGACCGTGGTCAACACTTTTAACATGCCATTGTCTTTATGCCTTATAGACCCCTTCAGATTATAACATCAATCTTTTGTGCAAATTATAATAACCTAGATAAATTAGCTCACCATCTCAAAATAAAAGATACCACACAAGGTGCCAGGAGAAATAACATTATGCTATCATAATGTCACCACCAAAATACCACCATACTATGTGTCAAGAAGAATGCTCAAAACAACATAGAGCCAAAATGCCAACTGTATCATGTCAGAGCCAATAGAGAATGCCAAACTGAATCATAAGACCACATCATGATGCAATTGTGTCAAGTGTATGCCAAAGGTACTATACCAAAGTCAAACAATGTAATCAACCATATCAATTGAGAACTATATCAACTGGTAGACATCATGATCAAAACGTACACTGTAAATAACATGGTCAACTGAATATGTATCAATGGAACCATCACAACTGAATGAGTCTGTATCTTAACATAAGCTATCCACATATACCAAGGTGTGGTTTGAACATCAGGGACAACAACTGAGGGTAAGTCAACAACTTGGTGTATCTTGGAGGAGCATTCTCATTCCCCACTCTTGGTCTACTCGGCGGTTTATCATCTATGAGGTATTGCCCATCCTTTTAGATGCATTTTGCTTTATGTTTTATCTTCTCATGCTTATGGATCTTGAGTTATGGTTATTGGTTCTAGAGGGTTCATTTGAGGGATGTTGGCATGATTATATCCTTGTTCATATTGTTTGATTTATGATGTCCATTGTGAGGAGTTTAGGAGATGTGATTGGGCTTATTCTTGGTTATGGAATGGTTATGAGTTTGATCTACATTGTTTAGAGAGGCTTATATCCATGTTGGTTACATGATACATATGTTCATTTGATCTATTAGATTGAATGGTTGGGTGTTGTTGAGGCTTTTCATTTGGGGTTGTAGAGGAGATCATACTTGACACAACTTAGCACTTTGAGGTGTTGGTAGGACATTATAATTTGCAGGTTTTCTCTATTTGTCTTATGGCTACTTCCTTGAGGTTCATGTTGGTATGGTTGGACTTGGGAGAGTTATGGTGACATGTTGTGAGAGACTATGCAATGGTTTATCTTGCATGTGTGGATCATTGTGATTGTTATCGATACTACATTGGCTTGTTGATTAGCCACACCTTGGTTTGAGTGTTGATTGGTAGACTTGGTATGCCTTGGATCTATTTTCAGATTTGACATTACCCATGCAATGGGAGTTCTTGGATGTATGTGTTCTTCATTGACAAGTTTTATACATGGAGATTGTGATTGCGGTATATGGGTTGGACATATTGTTGGCATGAGTTTACTGATGTTGTTGATACCTATGAGGTATGGATGGTTGGATGTATTAGCATATGTTGTGGGTGCTATTTCCAATCATGTGGGTTTTTACCTTTGACAACAGCTTGGAGCCTTTTGTTATCACTTGGATTTGATGATTGTGTTCTTTGGATTGGTGCATCTTCACCTTGGCATGTTCCTTTTCTTCCATAGATGGCATATTGGAGGATGAGAAGAGTTCTTGTTTGAGATGGTAGTTACTTTGATTTTATTGCAGGTATCTTGATGGAACACGAAAGCATGTTGGAGATTCATGTGGTTTCATGTTTTCCTATGGTGATGTATTACATTGATTGACCCTTATGCAATGTATACAAGTGGGAGAATGTTGGAATAGGTGTGTTGTACACCTTGCATAATATTGATTATTTTATTCATGTAAAATAAATATTTATTTGTGGTGCAACTTAATTGATGTGTTTAGCCACATTAGATATTTATTTGGGTGCCACTTGTAAACGTTGTATGTAACATTGGGTTAGATATTTTATGTGTGGGAGACATAAGACAAATATTTAATATTTGTGGCAAATATTTAATTTTGGGGTCAATGGTTTTGTGTATCCATGGTTTTGGAACAATGGTTTACCCAATACTACATCTTGTATTTGTGTGAGGTTGATTTTTAAAAGCAAGCGTGTGGTTATTAGTTTGGGTTGGCTAGTTAATTTTTTGGTTGTACAGGAGGTTGTGTGAGAGGCTTTCATTGTATTGAGTTTCTCCTGTGAGTGCATTTTGTGAAGCATGGCATGGGATGTGTGGATTCATGCTTGGGCACATGGAGGATGCATTGGAGGAGCTAGATTTTTTTCAAAGGTGTTCATGGAGACTCTGCATATGTATTGTACCTTTTATTGTTGAATAATACATGAGAGATGGATGCTTTTGGAGGCTGGATTTTTTTCTTCATGGAGGGTTTTCCCAGGGTATATCTTATGTTATCTTGTTGGTTGTCTATTTATCTTTGCATTATGGCATTATGGTTACTTGTATGCATCATTTTCTCCTTTTCGGTTAAGTGGAATTGGTTTGATCAACCTAATAATTCCTAACAACTTCCCATCACATATTAAAAAATTCATTGCCCATAAGACAACGGTAAACCAGGGCTCCGAAAGGCTGCTCCTATCGATTTCTTCTATGACTCCTTTGCTCAATATATAATGGGGCAAAGGCTCTGAAGCAACATTAAAGTTCTTGAGTTCCTGATAAGAAATTTTAGACTAAGAAATATCTTCACCTACAAATTCTTTGACCAATTCTATCTCAAATCCTTTAATTTTCTTTAGGAATTCTAACCAACCAGACTGCTCAAACACTTTCGCACTTGTCAGGTCAAATATTAGGTTTGGCCTTTCGCTTCTATCCCATGGATCCTGTGATGTAATTTTAAAACTCAAACAAATGAGAAATGCATTATACAAAAGAGCTGTAGAGATGGAGGAGAGAATGCTTGCAGATTGTGAAAATAATTTTGAACAACAGAATGTGATGTGTATTGTGGTTAATTACACATCTATCCCTTCACAGCTATCATACCATTTATGACTTGTACTTTACAAAGCACAAGGGGGCGACTTGACATTATAATTGTGAGTGAATTTGCATAAACTGGGATTCTATCCTGATCTATCGCAACTTTTCTTTCATTATGCTCTCCTTGTTGGACTCATGTGGGATATCTTACCATTCCTTTAGTTGTCATTTCACCCTTGAGCTAATATACGTGAGCCCTAAAGGTTTTGGAAAACCAAGTGGTCTTTGGATATTCATGCCTCATTAGTAAACCATTCATGGCAGCAACGGTGTGGTATTTTGCTATTCAACTTTCACATTCCAATTGATTCTGGAGGAGAGAAACAAAGACCCTCAATTGAACTTCCCCAACATATATATTTAACATTTAAGGATGATGGTCTCCCATGAAGAACCCATGTTGGAAAAACTCACATATCTTTTTGTTCTACTGTGTTCAAAATAGTTCTCTAGTAAATCCTAATCATTTTCAAAATCAAAAGGTAGATTGCAAAAAATTCTCAATAGTTCCGAACATAGAAATGGTTTGCATAGAAATAGGGTATACACATCTCATGGCTGACGTTGGGCTAAACTAGCCTCCCCAACTTCACAAGATTGGGCAACACGCTCCTCAACTACGTTCTTATCTTGCTAGAGGGCCTTTAGAGCTCTCCAAAGTTGGACATTCTCTTCTCCAAGCCGAGTCATTGCGAGTGAGATAGGCCTTGGTGGTGGCGGAAAAGAAACCTTAACTCCCTTATCATGCAAATAAGTAGATTGGGACTGTTGTTCAGAGATAGTAGAAATTTGGATATCTTTGGTGGTAGCATTAGCTTTTTCTTATTCAATAGCTTGTTGAAGCTCTGAGACCATCTTATTGTGCTCTTCCCTATCCTGTGCAACTTTCTGGTGAATTCCTTCCAATTTGGTAATTTTACTCGCAAGAATTTGCTGCAATTCTTCGAGTTCCCTATTGAATTCTTGGAGGTCGTGTTATGCTTTCAACAGGGCAAGGGTTTGCAAGGTTTGTTCTTCCTCCTCATCTGTTGTAAGTTCAACCTAAGGTTGCTTTCCCTTTCTTCGGGGGTCTCCGGAGGGCTGTTCCTAATGCTCTGAATGGGTTGAGGACATGCTCCCTAAAATTTCAGCTACCCTTCCCTCCTCAGCCTCCTCTTCATCCTTTTGCAAAATAAGCTTTTGATGCAATCTTTTCGAACCTGAGGCTGAGGCAGTTGTTTCTTCTTCAACCTCAACGGTTGGCTACGGAACGGCTTTCTAGAACCGTCTAGAGCCACGAGTGACTGGCACAGCAAAAACAGAGACGATGGCAGATTTAGTCCTCTTTTTCTTTTTCTTCTAGGGCTTCTATTGGAGGAACTCTTCCCACTCACTCTAGCCTTCATCTTGCTACATGAAATGATGCTTGATGATCAAATGAATTACACCATGTGACTAATCTTCCCATTAGCTCTTTTGTATTTGTTGATCATTATTTGACGACAGTGATAAAGAAAAATAGGTATGTTGACAAGGCATTCTGGTTGATTGGCCCCATGCCGAAGATGATTAACCAAACACATTCCCAGTCCCAACATTGTGCCATACTTATGTTGGAATAGGTGTGTTTTACACCTTGCATAAGATTGATTATCTTATTTGTGTAAAATAAATATTTCTTTGTGGTGCATCTTAATTCATGTGTTTAGCCACATTAGATATTTATTTGGGTGCCACTCGTAAACGTTGTACATTACATTGGGTTAGATATTTTGTGTGGGAGACATAAGACAATTATCTAATATTTGTGGCAAATATTTAATTTTGGGGTCAATGGTTTTGTGTATCCATGGTTTTGGAACACATGGTTTACCCTATACTACATCTTATATTTGTGTAAGCTTGATTTATAAAAGCAAGCACATGGTTATAAGTTTGGGTTGGTTGGTTAATTGTTTTTTGTTGTACAAGAGGTTGTGTGAGAAGTTGTCATTGTATTGAGTTTCTCCTGTGAGTACATTTTGTGAAGCATGGCATGGGATGTGTGGATTCATGCTTGGGCACATGGAGGATGCATTGGAGCTCATTTTTTTAGAGGTGTTCATGGAGACTTTGCATATGTATTGTAATTTTTATTGCTGAACAATACATGAAATGGATGCTTTTGGAGGCCGCGTTTTTCCCTCATGGAGGGTTTTCCCAGGGGTATATCTTGTTTTATCTTGTTGATTGTCTATTTATCTTTGCATTATGGCATTATGGTTACTTGTATACATCATTTTCTCCTTTAGCGTTATGTGGAATTAGTTTGATCAACCTGATAATTCCTAACATTTGGTATCAGAGCGATAAGGTTTTTTCATGGCTTGCATGTGAGTCGCATGTACTTGCATAGACTTGCATGTGCTTGTATGAGCTTGCATGTTATTGCATGTGAGTTGCGTGTACTTGCATGGACTTGCATGTTGCTTGCATGTGCTTGTATAAGCTTAGTTTCCAGGTTGAGGGAGGTGTGAGCTCCCTGGTGTTGTATAACCTTTGTGTGTGTAGATCTAGTGCAAAATTGATGCCATGGCAATGCTGGAAAAGGATTTGGGACAATATAGGATATGAGGATTTTGTGCAGGTTGTGCTTTGCAGATTTGGGGTTTTGGGTGTTGCAGATTTGTGGAGAATATTGTAGATCTGTGTTAAAAATTTGTTGCAGAAAAGGGTTTCTTAGATGACTTCAATGAGGGTTTTAAGGAGAGATTTTTCACAGATGCCCTGTGCAAAAACGAACCTCACCATTGGATTCAGGAGTCCCGAGAGGCAAAGAAAAACATATCATTTGCCCTATTTTGGCCATTGTGATGCGAGGCAAAAAAAAATGGCCCCTAGGTACGATCATACGGTCGTACGGATTTGCAAGTATGCACAAAGGAATTAAAAAAAACAGCACAAAAAACTGGTTCTATAGTTTTTTCTGAAAATTTATTTTAAAAAATTCATTTGGAAAAATCTTTCAAAAACCATACAAATTTGGATTTCCTTTAAAAAAAAAATAAATAAATATTAAAGGCAAGGGATACATAGACCCTTGTACTTGCCTACCTTAGGCAGCGGGGGTACCGCCGGCGTAAGAGCCGGTTGGGCCTTCTCGGCCACCAATCGACAAACTGACCCGACAGGCCCTTAGGCCGCCAGTGCGACCCCAGTTTGGTAGACCAGGCTGGAATCTAGGACAGTTGGCTAGCTGGCCCTTTGGCCGTCGGTCCGGCACGACAAGGCCCAACGCCCAGTGGGCATTTAAAAAATTAAAAATTTCAACTGCAGTTTAATCCAGTTTCAGGTCCGCAAACAAAGATTTAGATTTTTTTAAAATTAAACTATTTTAAAACTACCTTGAAATCCACCCACAGTGCCACGTCACGCCAGCGCCATCCTGACACCACTTAAGCCCAATCAATGCCACATCAATGCTTGTGTCACCGCCGAGTCAATGATGATGTCACGGTACTAACAAGTTCCCCATGGGGTCATTTTTAGCCCTGGGGAGACATTTTTTTTTTGGAAGCCATAACTTTCACCCACTTGGTTGGATTTTAGACTTTTTATAAGCACCAAAAAGCTCTCTTCGAGAACTACACAGTGGTGCTTGTTTGGTTATAAAGATTTATCTATTTGTGTCAGAATTTGGTGCCTGAAGCCAAGCATTGCTACGGGATAATTTTATGCTCATAACTTTTGCATACAAAACCGGATTTTCAATTTCAGACAGGCATTAAAGAGCTATTGATGTGTACCACAAATTGGATCGTGTAGATTTTTAGTTTTGTGTGCAGAAAGAGATTGGTACTTGTTTGATCACTTGTGGGAGCCTAAGATTCAAGGTGTGATTGTGAGACCATTCGGATGGATTTTTGGGCACAAACTTGTGGGACTGCATATAGTTATGTGACCATCAGCATGGTATAGCAAGTTTTCAGATTTGATACTTCCAATTATATGTTTACAGGTGTTTTTAGAGTTTGGACTTTGATGGAGACAAGTACACAGGTTGACTTCTGGTTTGAGGACATGATTGATACACGAGTGAAACTAGGAGTCTCATTTTAGTGGGAGTTGAGTACAGTTACAACGATGATGATGATTATGGTATCATGGATATACATGTACACTTTTGCATTGGCACGACATGATCATGTATGCGATTGGCAGGTATGGGTTATGATGTTTGATTCTTGATTACAGGTGGTGGTGTGTTGTTGTTCTAGGAGGTTGTTCTTATCTCCTGGATGCTTGATTAGTTCCTTGACTATGGTTACTTGTGTCATGGACTTGTTTGGCAAATCGAATCTAGCTTTGATTTGGTGTTTGAGTCTTAAAGTCTACAGGTTGTCTTCTTTGATATCTCGATTTGTAGGTTACTAATGTGATGATGACTTTTCTTGTTACATTTGTTTTGGATCTTCGAGTTATGTAATTTGTGGATTAGCTACCGATAAGCTACAGTGGGATGACTCGGATGTGGACTGTCTTTATCCATGAAATTGATTAAGTGTTTATGCGGACTTTGTTAGTTGGTATTGTATGTGGTCATTTTGTACATTGGTATGTTGCATCGGGATGAGAGGATGGATGATTAAAGTGCATGGATAATCGGTTAATGGGACTTGTAGCATGTTTATCATGATGTCATGGATAGCTTGGATACATGGTTTTATGTGAGCTTTTGTAAGTGATGATTTTATCTTCTTGGTTTGGAGATTATGGTTTACTCGATCTTTTGGGAGTTGTTGATGTTACAGTGGGATTCCTTGATTGTGTTGGGGCCATAGATAATCTTCATTTAGGATATGGTTATCTTCATGTGATTGGAGGTGTTGATCCTTGGTTTAAAGGTGTTGATATTGTGTCTTCATGGACTCTTGATTGTGTGTTAGAGTGTCAACATGATACAGGGTCTCTTGAGACCAAGATGTGTGCATTGTTGCATGTGGTCTTCCATTGAGGAGATGGTTAGATAATGATGTCATTATGGGTTCCTTGATTATGCAGACATGCAGTGGGAGCATTGACAGTGATCTTGTTGGTTCTCTTGCTATTGAGTACATTGGTCATTTGCTTGAGAGCTTCATGATAGTGTGGTGTTGCATTTGGAGTTTAGCATGGATTGATCATGGAGGTGCTCATCGATACTTGGAGACTTAGGTGGGGTTGGAGTTCTCTTGGGATTATACACACTTGTTCAGACAGTTACTCTTTGGAGGTTTCAGCAAATAGACTGAGGAGCCTACACTTGGATATTGATGTGAGTTCATTATGGACCTAGAGGAGATTATTCTTGGAGAGAGTCATTGTGGCTTGGTGTATCCTGGAGGAGCATTCTCATTCCCCACCCTTGGTCTACTCGACGGTTTATCATCTATGAGGTATTGCCCATTCTTTTAGATGCATTTTGCTTTATGTTTTATCTTCTCATGGTTATGGATCTTGAGCTATGGTTATTGGTTCTGGAGGGTTCATTTGAGGGATGTTGGCATGCTTATCTCCTTGTTCATATGGTTTGATTTATGATGTCCATTATGAGGAGTTTAGGAGATGTGATTGGGCTTATTCTTGGTTATGGAATGGTTATAAGTTTGATCTACATTGGTTAGAGAGGCTTACATCTGTAATATCCCCAATCTAGCCCATTGGATCAGTGGACAGGAATTAGCCTATGACCAGACTCCCATAGGCTAATGGAGATGTTTAGGGGGTCATTTCAGGGGACTTACTATTTATAATAAGTCAAGAGTCAAGCACTTGCTATTTATAACATGACAGTATGGATGGTCGCGGCATAGGAATTCATGTTATTTAAGGGCCCAAGGTATTACAAGTTGATATATAAGTTAAATTAAATATTTAACTTATACTATTCAAAAATTAAGTTACTTTAAGTTATAAAGTAATATTGCTTTATAAAATTAAGTTATAACTTAAAGTTAGGCTACTAGGAGGTGGGCGCCCCTCATGGAGAGACAAGGGGATGTTTATAAATTAAAAACAAATAAAAAATCCTCATCTTGGGCGTTGGGCTTGGGAGAGCAACAAAAAGGAAAAAAGAAGGCTCATTTGCATATGCGAAGATTATTGATTTTGGCTCACTTTATGAGTTTATTGTGCTTTGGCTTTGGAGCTTGGCTCTAGGGTTTCAGTTGGTCGTGTTGGGATGAAAACCCCGACATTGGTCCCTTTACTCGTGCATGGAAGATCGTATCAGGAGAGGATTTGGAGGCTTCATTTGAGCTTCATATTGATACATTCTGGTATAGATTTGAGCATGTATTGAAGAACTTGTTGGCGATTTCTCATGAGCAGCTGATAATAAAGATTTAATGTATATTTTGTGTGCTTTTCATTGGTATTTTGGAGATTGCAGACTTTTATTTGCTGGTCGTACATACTGCAGAGGCCGTACATCCTTGGGAGGCCGTACATGTCTAGTGTTGGGATTTTGGAGAGTTTGAGACTGTTTCTTGGCTACCATTCTAGGCGTTGAGAGTTGTAAGGAGGCTACAGAGGGTTCTCAGCATATTACAGAAGTTTTTAGTGTGTTTGCTGCCACTACATACCTCAGACATGGTCGTACCAAGCATGGGAGCACATGGGTTTTGAAGTTGATATCTCTTCATTGTTTGGAGCTGCAATTTATCTTATTTTGGAGCGCCTAGGACTATTGTATCTCTTTCTATTCATTGTATATCAGAACTCTCTCATTTGGACCAGTTAGGAACCATTTTCATAGTGTCATATTGCTGGTCCGACTACAGCATCCAGACGAAGTTGTAAATCTTGATTTGGGTATGTTACTGTAATTCCTATTTTGGCCAAATACAATCTGGGTCTTCATTATTTTGTTGTTATCTCTTTTAGTTTTTTTGGGTTTTCAGTATATTGTTCATATTATATGTATTTCATGCAAAAATGCACATGCAAGCAAAACTCATAAAACCCTAAACAACAAAACATAAAAAATAACACACAGAGCAAAACATATACCACAGGTGTATGTTACAGTGGTATCAAAGCGGAACATCTTGCCATCCTGTGATACAGATACATACATGCAGTGAGATTTGAATTATGTACCCTATACAGTCATTGACACACCACTACAAAACCAGGAGAAACAGGTTGCAATAGGAAACATAGGTACCACAGATAGAAGAACCTGAGCATCCAGTACCCATAGTAGATCCATTTTCAGATGAATTACCACTAGTTATAGAACCTACTTCAGGAGAGATGGGTGACAGAGAACAGGAGGAGCCTAATATGCGTGAGATTCTAAACGCACTAACTAGGAGTCAGTTGGCTATGGAGAGAAAAATGAGGGAGTCAAGGGAGGAGTTGAGAGAATCATAGGCAAAGATAACACATATCCTTGAGCAGATGGCACCTCGGGATGGAAGAAACAACAAGGACAATAACAACAATCACCGTGACAGGAACAAGAACAATGGTGGTGACAGACACAGGGATAATTGTGGTGATAGCAACAGGAATAACCCAGTCGGTGATAGGCACAATGGCGACAGGAACCACGGAGATAGAAATAATGGGAACAAAAACTAGGATGACAGACACATGCATAGGGATGATGAGGGTGGGGCATTGGTCACCAACCGAAGGGCTTCACAGTTTATAGCAGGTAATAGACCTGGCATACCAGTTTTTGTACCCAAGAACCAAGTTCCTGAATAGGATCCCACACAGGCTGAGTTCCAGGATGATATCCTAAGGGATTGGAGAGCATCCAGTACAGAGTTTAGGGCCGAGATGACATTTGCCAACTACTCTGACATCAAGATGAGGAATAGACCTCGCAGGGGGAATAGACCACAGAACCAGGGGTTGCAGAAAAAAGTTAGTAAAATGACTCTTCCATATTTTGATGGTTCTGGTAAGACCACCGCAAGAGCTTGGGTCCAGAAATTGGACAGTTACTTGCAAATCAATCCCATGCCAGAGGAGGATGCCATAACCTATGCAACTTTACACTTGGAGGGGACTGCGCATAAGTGGTGGATTAACAAGAAGGTTACACTGGGTTATGATCAGATCACTTCATACGTGGAGTTCACTACTAGACTAATCGACAAGTTTGACAAAAAGGACCCAGAATTGCAATTTAAGGAGTTAGCACAACTGAGGCAGAGTGGATCGATAGACTCCTATATATCAGAGTTTGAGGACCTATCTTTATGGTCCCAGACATCTCAGAGCATAGACTGGCCATTTTATTCATTGATGGATTATCAAACCCACTACGTGGTTGGGTTAAGGGCTTTGACCATGCTTCACTCCAGGAGGCCATGAAAAAGGCCCGAGATATGGAGTCATCAGTGTGGCGGAATAAATTTCAGTCTAAGGGCTTCCCACATAGGAGGGATAAGGAGAAGGATAGGAGACCCTTCCAGAGGGATGTTGAGCAACCTAAAGATAAATCAAACAGGTTGATAGATGACCAGCTTAATGAATATAGGAGGAAAAAGATTTGCTTTCACTGCAAAGAGCCATGGGATACCTCACATAAGTGCCCACACAAGGCTAAGGCTAAGTTGATAGAATATTATTCAGCCGAGGAGACACAATCAGAGGCATCCGATTCATCTTCAGATCAGCCTTCAAACCATGAGGATAGTGGGGATGAGAGAGCATCACAGCATAGTGTTGGTAGTGGTGGGACTGTTGCCCAGCTTTCTAGTTTTCAGAGGGTTGGTTCTTTCAGGGTGCGTGGTGTACTCGGAGGTCAGCATATCATCACTCTCATTGACACAGGAGCCACACATAACTTTATCGATGAGGGGTTGGTAGCTCGACGTGGATTGAATGTAGAGGAATTCAAAGGCTTCAAAGTGACGGTAGCTGACGGGTTCAAAATGCAGTGTAACAGGAAAATCTCAGGATTGAAGATCATCATGGGTGAGTATGAGTTGGTGGATGATTTTTATGTTGTTGGTATTGGGGATACATATGTTAGACTAGGCATGCACTGGATGAGCCAGCTGGGAGAGTTCACCATGAATGTGAACAAAAGAGACATGAAATTTGAATTTAAGGGAAAGAAAATGTCTTAGAGGCTTGTCAGATGGTGGACCACAGATAGTGTCACTGAAGAGAATGAAGAGATTATTGCGACATGACCAAGTAGAGTGGGCAGTAGAGTGGCTTATTATGCCAGAGTCCCCACCACGGCCAAAGAATAGTTATCATCTAGATATTCAGTGGCTCTTGACCAAACACAGCAAGGTGTTTGGAGATATATCACCAGGAGTGCCTCCAGATAGAGGCATAGATCATGTTATTGAGTTAGAGGATGGGACTAAGCCCGTCATGATTACCCGGTATCAACATCCTAAGAGACTTAAGGATGAGATAGAGAAGACCATCAAGGAGTTGTTGGAGATGGGACACATTCGGCCCAATAAGACTCCCTTTGATTCTATTGTGGTCTTGGTAAAGAAGAAGGATGGGACGATCAGGATGTGCATTGACTACAGGGCACTGAATAAGAAAACCATCAAGAACAGGTATCCTATTCCAAGGATTGATTAGCTGATAGATGAGCTGCATGGCGCTTGTTACTTTTCAAATTTTGATTTAAGGTCAGGATACCACCAGATTCGTATGAGGGCAGAGAACATAGAGAAGACTGCTTTTAGGTGTCATTACGGCCACTTTGAGTTTCTTGTGATGTCGTTTGGGCTGACCAATGCCCCTTCCACTTTCCAAAGCTGCATGAATCATATCTTCAGACAACAACTTAGGAAGTTTGTGTTGATCTTCTTTGATGATATATTGATTTACAGCAAAACTAAAGACGATTACATGAGACATCTGGAGGAGGTATTGAGCATTTTGGAGAGTGAGTCTCTCTATGCCAAGGACTCCAAATGTGACTTTTGCATGACTGAGCTACTTTACTTGGGCCACATTATCAATGCTAATGGCGTCAGGGTAGATCCAAAGAAGATAAAGGCAATTGTTGATTGGCCCCCACCCACAAACCTCACACAGCTTAAGGGTTTCTTTGGACTTTGTGGGTTTTACAAGAGGTTTGTAAAAGGCTTTTCTCAGACAGTTGCCCCATTGACAAACTTGACGAAGAAAGGAGCCTTTGAGTGGAATGATAGAGCTCAGCAATGCTTTGATCACTTCAAGCACTTGATGTCTACTTGCCCTGTGTTGGCAATCTCTGACTTCTCTAAGCCATTTGAGCTAGAGTGTGATGCGTCAGGAGAGGTGATAGGGGCAGTGCTTATGCAGGAGAAACACTCGATAGCATTCAAAAGCAGAAAACTTCGGGGTGTTGAGAGGAGTTACTCGGTGTATGACCGAGACATGGTGTATGACCGAGACATGTTGGCCATAATGCATGCATTGGCCAAATTCAAACCTTATTTTGTAGGTGGGAGGTTCATCATAAAAACAAATCATAACAGCATAAAATATTTCATGAACCAAAAGGATCTGAATGATAGACAACAGAAGGGGGTCAGTAGGCTCCAAGCTTATGACTTTGACATCGAGTATGTCAAGGGGAAGAGGACTATAGTTGCAGATGCCTTGTCGAGGAGACCTCACTTGTGCTTAGTTCGAGAGATATTTGCTGATTGGAGGGAGTTGATTGGAGCAGAGTATGCTAATGACTCTCGGGTAGCAGGAGTCATTGAGGGCACTATCAGGGATGATAGATATTTTGTGGTGAATGATTTGATCATATACAAAGAGAGGATATTTTTGGTGCCTAGTTCTCAGTTCAAGCATAAGGTGATAAGAACTTTCCATGATACTCCAATGGCTGGCCATCCTGGATTCTTCAAGACTTACAGACAAATTCGCGAGAGGTTCACATGGAAAGGGCTAAAGGAAGAAGTGCTGAAGTATGTTCGTGAATGTCCCATTTGCCAGCAGAATAAGCATGAGCATACTTGCCCAGCAAGTTTATTACAGCCATTGCATATTCCCAACCAAAAATGGGAATGTATGTCCATGGATTTCGTCACAGGGTTGCCTAAGATACAGGGGAAGGACTGTATTTATGTGGTAGTCGATAGACTCACCAAATTTGCACACTTCTTCGCCATTTCAGCAACCTATACAACTGCTCAGGTGGCTGATTTATTTTTCATAGAGATATTCAAGGTTTTACGGGATACCCAAGAGTATAGTCAGTGATAGGGACAGCAAGTTCCTGAGTTTATTCTGGCAAAAGCTATTCAGAGTATGTGGCACTGAGTTGACTCCTAGTACCAGTTACCACCCACAAATAGATGGCCAAACAGAGGTGGTGAACAAGTGGTTGGAGGGGTATCTTCGTAATTATGTTTCGGGGTAGTAGAAGGCATGGATCAGATGGTTGCACTTGGGGGAGTACTGTTATAACACCACATACCACATGTCTATCCAGATGACTCCTTTCAGGGCACTATATGGTTATGATGCCCCATGCTTCACAGATCTTTTACTTGGTGACAATCGGGTGCCTGAGGCAAAAGATATTTTGCAGAAGAGCCAGGCCATAGTGAAGGAGCTCAAGGAAAATATACAGCAGGCACAGAATCAACAGAAGCTTTATGATGATCAGCATCGAGTGGAGAGGAGTTTCAAGGTTGGAGACATGGTGTATTTGAGGCTCCAACCCTACAGGCAATCCACTCTCAAGAAGAGTGGAGCAGAAAAATTGAAACCCAGGTTTTATGGTCCACGCAGGATTATCAAAAGAGTGGGTGAAGTGGCATATGAGCTTGAAGTGCCAGTAGATAGCAAAGTGCATTATGTGTTTCATGTTTCCAAGTTAAAAAACTCTTGGCCACAATGTGATTCCTTCAGTTGAGCTTCCACTGTTGGATGAGGAGGGGAAGTTAATTATGGTACCAGAGGCTATTATTGACACCCGAGAGAGGAACTTGAGGAAACAGGTCATCAGAGAGTACCTGGTTAGGTGGAAGAATTTACCAGTTGAGGATGCCATTTGGGAGAGTGCCCAGATATTGGAACATCCTGAGCTAAGGTTGCTTGAGGATAAACAATCTTGGGGAGGGCAGACTGTAATGTCCCCCATCTAGCCCATTGGATCAGTGGACAGGGATTAGCTTATGACCATACTCCCGTAGGCTAATGGAGATGTTTAGGGGGTCATTTCAGGGGACTTACTATTTATAGTAAGTCGAGAGCCGAGCACTTGCTATTTATAGCAGGACAGTATGGATGGTCACAGCATAGAAATTCATGTTATTTAAGGGCCCAAGGTATTACAAGTCAATATATAAGTTAAATTAAATATTTAACTTATACTATTCAAAAATTAAGTTACTTTAAGTTATAAAGTAATATTGCTTTATAAAATTAAGTTACTTTAAGTTATAAAGTAATATTGCTTTATAAAATTAAGTTATAACTTAAAGTTAGGCTACTAGGAGGTGGGCGCCCCTCATGGAGAGACAAGGGAATGTTTATAAATTAAAAACAAATAAAAAATCCTCATCTTGGGCGTTGGGCTTGGGAGAGCAACAAAAAGGAAAAAAAGGAGGCTCATTTGCATATGCGAAGATTATTGATTTTGGCTTTCACTTTATGAGTTTATTGTGCTTTGGCTTTGGAGCTTGGCTCTAGGGTTTCAGTTGGCGGTGTTGGGACGAAAACCCCAGCATTGATCCCTTTCCTCATTCGTGGAAGATCGTATCAGGAGAGGATTTGGAGGCTTCATTTGAGCTTCATATTGATACATTCCCGCATAGATTTGAGCATGTATTGAAGAACTTATTGGCAATTTCTCATGAGCAGCTGATAATGGAGATTTAATGCAGATTTTGTGTTTTTTTCATTGGTATTTCAAAGATTGCAGACTTTTACTTGTTGGTCGTACATACTGCAGAGGTCGTACTTCCTTGGGAGGCTCTACATGTCCAGTGTTGGGATTTTGGAGAGTTTGAGACTATTTCTTGGCTGCCATTCTAGGCGTTGGGAGTTGTAAGGAGGCTGTAGAGGGTTCTCAGCAGATTATAGAAGTTTTAGTGTGTTTGCTACCACTACATACCTCAGACATGGTCGTACCAAGCATGGGAGCACATGGGTTTTGAAGTTGATATCCCTTCATTGTTTGGAGCTGCAATTTATCTTATTTTGGAGCGCCTAGGACTGTTGTATCTCTTTCTATTCATTGTATATCAAAACTCTCTCATTTGGACCAGTTTGGAAGCATTTTCATGGTGTCATATTGTTGGTTCGGCTACAACATCCGGACGAAGTTGTAAATCTTCATCTAGGTATGTTACTGTAATTCCTATTTTGGCCAAATACAATCAGGGTCTCCATTGGTTTGTTATCTCTTTTAATTTTTCTAGGTTTTTAGCATATTGTTCATATTATATGTATTTCATGCAAAAACACACATACAAGCAAAACCTATAAAACCCTAAACAACAAAACATCAAAAAACAAAAAAATAACACACAGAGCAAAACATATACCAGGGGTGTATGTTACAACATCCATGTTGGTTACATGATACATATGTTTATTTGATCTATGAGATTGAATGGTTGGGTGTTGTTGAGGCTATTCATTTGGGGTTGTAGAGATCATACTGGACACAACTTAGCACTTTGAGGTGTCGGTAAGACATTATGATTTGCAAGTTTTCTCGCTTTGTCTTATGGCTACTTCCTTGAGGTTCATGTTGATATGGTTGGACTTGGGAGAGTTATAGTGACATGTTGTGAGAGACTACATCAGTGGTTTATCTTGCATGTGTGGATCATTGTGATTGTTCTCGATACTACATTGGCTTGTTGATTAGCCATACCTTGGTTTGAGTGTTGATTGGTAGACTTGGTATGCCTTCGATCTATTTTCAGATTTGACATTACCCATGCAATGGGAGTTCCTGGATGTATGGAGATTGTGACTGAGTATATGGGTTGGGCATGTTGTTGGCATGAGTTTATTGATGTTGTTGATACCTATGAGGTATGGATGGTTGGATGTGTTGGCATATGTTGCGGGTGCTATTTCCAGTCATGTGAGTTTTTACCTTTGACAACAGCTTGGAGCCTTTTGTTATCACTTGGATTTGATGATTATGTTCTTTGGATTGGTGCGTCTTCACCTTGGCATGTTCCTTTTTCTTCCATAGATGGTATATTGGAGGACAAGAGTTCTTGTTTGAGATGGTGGTTACTTTGATTTTATTGCAAGTATCTTGATGGAGCACGAAAGCATGTTGGAGATTCATGCCGTTTCATATTTTCTTATGGTGATGTATTTCATTGATTGGCCCTTATGCAATGTATACAACAAGTGGGAAAATGTTGAAATAGGTGTGTTGTACACCTTCCATAACATTGATTATTTTATTCATGTAAAATAAATATTTATTTGTGGTGCATCTTAATTGATGTGTTTAGCCACATTAGATATTTATTTGGGTGCCACTTGTAAACGTTGTATGTAACATTGGGTTAGATATTTTATGTGTGGGAGACATAAGGCAAATATTTAATATTTGTGACAGATATTTAATATTTGTGACAAATTTTTAATTTTGGGGTCAATGGTTTTGTGTATCCATGGTTTTGGAACAATGGTTTACCCAATACTACATCTTGTATTTGTGTGAGATTGATTTATAAAAGCAAACACGTGGTTATTAGTTTGGGTTGGCTGGTTAATTTTTTTGGTTGTACGGGAGGTTGTGTGAGAGGCTGTCATTGTATTGAGTTTCTCCTGTGAGTGCATTTTGTGAAGCATGGCATGGGATGTGTGGATTCATGTTTAGGCACCTGGATGATGCATTGGAGGAGCTAGATTTTTTTCAGAGGTTTTCATGGAGACTCTGCATATGTATTGTAATTTTTATTGTTGAATAATACATGAGAGATGGATGCTTTTGGAGGCTGGGCTTTTTTCCTCATGGAGTATTTTCCCAGGGTATACCTTGTGTTATCTTGTTGATTGTCTATTTATCTTTGCATTATGGCATTATGGTTACTTGTATGCATCATTTTCTCCTTTTGGGTTATGTGGAATTGGTTTGATCAACCTGATAATTCCTGACAACTTCCCATCACATGTGAAAAATTGCATTGCCCATAGGACAATGATGGACCAGTGCTCTGAAACGCTGATCCTATCGATTCCGTCTGTGACTCCTTTGCTCAATATATAATGGGGCAAAGGCTCTAGCAACATGAATGTTCTTGGGTTCTTCATAAGAAATTTTATACTAAGAAATATCTTCACCTACAAATTCTTTGACCAATTTTGTCTCAAATCCTTCAAATTTCTTTAGGAATTCTAACCAACCAAATTGTTCAAACACTTCTGCACTTGGCGGGTCAAATATTACATTATCAGGTTCGGCCTTTCGCTTATGTCCCATGGATGTTGTGATGTAATTTTAGAACTCAAACAGATGAGAAATGCAGTATAAAAAAGAGCTATAGAGATGGAGGAGAGAATGCTTGCAGATTGTGAAAATAATTTTGAACAATAGAATGTGATGTGTATTGTGGTTAATTAGCCATCTATCCTTTCACAGCTGTCATACCATTTATGATTTGTACTTTGCAAAGCACAAGGGAGTGACTTGGCATAATAACTGTGAGTGAATTTGCACAAACTGGGATTCTATCCCGATCTGTCGCCACTTTTCTTTCATTATGCTCTCCTTGTTGGACTTGTGTGGGATATCTTATCATTCCTTTAGTCGTCATTTCACACTTTGATGACATCGTAAGAGCGGTACTATGATGACAGAGTCATCAGAGTTTAAACATTTCAGCCATCCTTTCTTAATATGTTGCATCAATGGTGTAATTATGTTACAATAAATTGCAAATTCAAACCTTGAGTGCAATCCGCTCTATTTGTGATGCATTTAAGGGAGGTGATTTGTTATAATTATATGCAATTAGTGCCATGTATTCCACTTGTCCCATCCGGTGCCACATAACAGTATGTTGTTGTCACGTATCCTAGTGGAAAGGGTTCCATGTTTTCCCCTGAGCGTATGATGTGAGCTTGTGCACGGAAGGACTTGGCACTTAAATACACTTCTAATTACCTTAACAATTTTGAGAAATGAAACGTAAAATGTGCAAGGTACTTACTTCACAGATGTCGTTGTGTTGAATGTTTCTGGAGTTGCAATGCGTGAGCCTGTTTATTGCAGCAACTATGTCTGAAGCCCTCTGGAGCTCTATATGTTGTGCAACATTCCATTTGTTTCAAGATTCTAGAGCTATCCGTTGCCAATTTTTATAACCAGAACCTTGTAAAATGGTTTCAAACGTAAGTATATTGGTTTTTTTGAAGCAAGAATATCATTTAGAGTGGGTCACCATTGTTGGTTTTCGTTCCAACTCTTTTTGTTTTTGCAAGGAGGGCCGTCATTTCTGGTTTTCATCCTTCCCTGTTTATTCAAGGTTCTTGTATTATTTGGGAATGTAAAGGAATCAAGACATTATATCCATGGAAGAACGATCTTCCAAGGTGAAATGCTCAATCCTAGCTTGTAGTTCTTCAGAAAACTCTTAGATGCTAGTTTATGATAGATTTTCAACTTATGGCCATTGACCAAAAATGTTGCATCCCTAATTTTGACTATGTTTTACTTTTTACTTGTATGTAATTAGTAGATAATTTTGTATGATTTAATGATTTGGCATTGTGGAAATGTCAAGATAAATCAATGATTTCATGAGTTTGATTTTAAATTCATAGAATTTAGACATGTGATTATAAGTTATAGTGATTATTTATTCATGATGTGTATGGGTTAATTAATGATACACTAATCCCAATTTGGTGATTGCAAGTTGTATTCAGAAAACAAGTTTTCCACCCTCCAAGAAAGAGAGGGAGAGCATCATTGGAGATAAGTGAATAGACATATGGAAAGAACAAGTTGTTGCCATCTAAGTCTAGTGTTGCAAAGTTTAGTGAACCCTGTTAAGTATGGTAAGCAGATTTCGACTTCATTGGTCTTGGTTGGTTTTCAATTCGATAATCGTCGATTTGATGTCAAACTTCCTTAGCATAGGTTTTGTTGAGAAAAACCAAGAAAGATTAGTATGACCATCGACGAGATGTAGTCGATAGTCGACTTCTTCCTAATATAGTTTATATTTAGTAGAGAATATATATGTTAGAGGTTAACTATCTCTTCTTTGGTAATTTCTGATTGAAATTCCTATATTGTATCCTATCAAGTTAATGTGTTTGTCTAAAAAGCTATAATCGCAAGACAAAGGGGGAAAATACCTCAACCCCATTCTCGTATCTCGTCAAGTGTTTGAACACAACGTAAGGTATTCGTTGTGTCTGTTTCTTTATGATATTATGTTCATATTTATATAAATATTAAGTTTGATATTTATATGAGACTCTTGTGTTAAGGTCGATAACTTCTTTATGAAAGAAGTTAAGTGTTATTTTATGCAAGTTGTTATGTATTATGTGGTCCTTCGACCTCCTTACTCTCAACTGATTAGGAGAGTGGAGTGTCCTTTTCACCGAGTTATGAGTGGTCAATTAATGACTATCATCTCCATTTGTTTTGAATGTCATCGTGGAAATTATAACCTGCATTATCTTTAGGAATGGTGGAAGGCGGTCAAAAGAGTAGTGATCTATTTATAACGAGCGAGACTCTTTGGTAAGGGACACAGAGACAGAGACACGTATGGAGGAGCAAATAATAAGCAAAGAACTTTTGCTTAGAGCTTAGCGAGGACAGTCGACGACAGAGAAGGTTTTCAAAGCTCGTTATTGAAGGAAGGAGAAGGCCAAAAGATCGACGTGAGGCACTATCAATCATAGGTTCTTTTCTTCTTTTAAAATGAGTTATTTTTGCTAAGAACCTTTTGTTTACTGTCGGCTCTATAGATAAGTTTATAAGAGATAACCATAGCTGTTAGTATCTCTATGTTTCGAGAATAATGTTAATGTTATTATCTTGGTGTTTTGAGAAGAATGATAACTATTGTTATCTCTGTGTTTTAAAGAAAGTCGATAGCTTTCCTATCCCTGTGTTTAAGAGAACTGATAGCTTTTTCTATACTTGTGGTCGGAAAACTATAGCTTTTCTTATTTCTATGTTTAGAGGAAGTCAATAACTCATTATCTTGGTATTATGAGCAATCAACAACATATAATATTACTATGCTTTATGAATGAATGAATTCGGTATATCTTAGTGTAAGAAATCGATACCATAGTCTATCACGGTGTTATTGTTAAAACCTTATAATTTGAAATGATCTCTGTGAAAAGAAGACTGTATAACTTAAACTTTTTCTTGTAAGAGAATGAGGCCAAATAGCCTTACATTCTTATTTGTTGATAACTAGTGGAAATAAACCCTTTCGTTTGTCTTACTGAAGATAATCCTATGGTTCTGTTTGAATTATATGTGTTAGTCTGAGTAGACTGAATGATCTTTGAGACATAGCCTATGATAGGCCGACAGGTCGTTAACTCAGTTGGTTAGTTATTAAATTTCAGTTAGTAAACTTTTGCAAACAGAGAGGTCAATCATTAGACAATGGACTAGATAGCTGTAGACTTTGAATTCTTGAGAACTCAGGTTATCCTTAGTTGTCATTCACCTGAATAGCAATGAATACAATGTAGCCTATTTATCCTAAAAACTACTTGAAATATATCATTCGACTTCAAATCGAGCCATTCGAGATCACTGTAATGAGTTTTAGAAGTGGAACTAAGAGTTTGATATAGATATTCTTTTATCTCTTTTGACCCTCTTGAGTTTGTCCATCCAAGATGTTGGGATGGGATGTCTCTTATTCTATAAGTGTAGAAACGATTTAGACAACATTAGATGCACTTGAAGCTTTGATATATATTTATATATTATCATATATGTTTATTTAACTAGACTATGTATTTCCAATATGCAAAGTTGATGTTTTATTGTTCTTAATCTTTCTATGACGGTGAACGAAGAGTGACCATTAGGTCAAAGACATCATTACTTTATTATCTATCTAGACTTGTATCCTTTATCGGATTAAAAGATTGGTTCTAGTCAAGAACTCTTATGCTTTGTTAATATCTATTATGACTTGACATAAAGGACGATAAACCTGGTATTTTTGTGTTTTCAAGAAATGGTGAATTCGATCAGTGACTAAGTAGTCAAGATTTCATAGTGGTTATCCTTTTCACACTATGTTATGGATATAATTTTAGAGTATTCTGATATAGCAAAGTATTGGATTAAGGGAAATAATAACCCTAGATTTTACTCCAAAGAGATTAGAAAATCTTTAATTCTCAAGTGATTTACGATATTAAGTGAGTCTATTGTGTACTTTGGTTGACAGAAGAAAGGTCAAGAAACCATAGACCTAGACATAGTTAAGAGACTAAGAAGCACTTGGTTGTTAGAAAGTCAATTTTAGTTATATGTATACCAAGTATGGTTATTAATGATTAGAAAGTAAAATGACAGGTAGTCACAGACCTTAATAGATTACGGATATGCAATAAGGAACTCTCGGAAAAGATTAAAATATCTAAATTTTCATATTAAATGTATATCCTAGAAAAGGAATATATTTCTAAGTCAAATGGACTAGGAATTGAGTATAGACCAGACAATAATGTCTAGAGGTACTAGCCAAGTAAATCAAACTATAGGATGAGATAGTCTTCAAGTCGAATTAGAGGTGTGTGAACACATGACTACGTTTATTGCACACACACACACACACACACACACACACACACATAGAAACTTAGCCAAAGTGATGCATTTGTCTATGCATGCATTAGTTGGTTCACAGTGTCTAGATGACGTAACTGGTCAATACGATCATACTTAGCTAGAAGATTGTCTAGAGTTGTATGGTCGATTGAGTTATGTAGGACACAACACTAGGACTCAGATGGCAACATGTTAGATCCACATTTATATACTCTTCGTGAAGGGTAGGGCCACTTCCAGGAGGGAAGGTGTGCGGGGTACCACCGGTCTGTAGTTGGAGGTAAAGCACTCTGATGATGCTCTCCCTCTGTGGCAAAAGACTTGCCAAGATTTGAACGACAGATATCAAGATTCTAGAGACGTTACTTTTTATGTAAAAAATTCATATATGATTTGGTGTAAAGTTATTCTTTTGCCAAGAGAAATATATTTGTAAATGTAAAGTGAAATGTTATCACTTAAAGTTATCCTTGAATATAATGAATTTCAAGGTTGGAAAATATTCAGAAAAGATATACTTTTATTTCTTGAAGTTTAGAAAATTATTATAATAAAATATATATATTTCATTCATGTATATCATGTTCTTTTACTTTCCAAGTAAATTGTGTGTGTATTTCTAAGTAATATGAGAAGGCATGTTACAAAAAGGTTCCTACAATTTCCATCAATTGGTGATAACTGTACCACCCCATTACTGAAGACCTGGTTGATTTCATATGATCCCAACCACCTAGTGTGCAATTTTCCCTTAAAATCTTGATATCTAGAATTGTACAGTAGAGCCCAATCTCCTACCTTGAATTGCTTGTTGATAATATGTTTGTCATGCCACTCTTTCCTCTGTTGTTGAATCAGTTCTATGTGATGAAGTGCCTCTAATCTCATTTCATCTAGTCCATTGAGTTGTATAATTCGGTGTTGTTGGGCCTCTGTTAGGTCTATCCCTACTTCCAATGTTGTTTTCAGTGTTTCCAGTTCATACTCAATAGGGAATATTGGTTGCTTCCCATAGACCAATTCATATGAGGTAAAATTTGTTGAGGTAAAATGTCGTGTCCTCCAAGTGATATTGTAAGCCCATACGGCTTCTGTCATTTTATCAATCCAATCTGTTCTATTGGTTGAAATTGTCTTTGTCAAAATATTCTTCAATTCCCTATTAGTCACTTCAATTTGTCCATATGTTTGAGGGTGATAGGGAGAAGATTTTCTATGGCTGATTTGATATCTAGTCATGAATTCCTTGATCATTGTTGACATGAACTGTGGGCCTTGATCTAAGACAAGAACCCTTGGAGCTCCAAACCTCTGCAAGATGTGCTTATACAAAAAATTGTTACCTTCTCCTCTCGTGCAGCAAGCAGGGCCTTTGCTTCCACCCACTTAGTGGCATAATCAATACAAACCAAGATGTAGTGGTTACCTTTGGAAGGTGGATCAATTGGACCAACAAAATCCATACAACATTTCTCAAATGGTTCAAGAACCAATTGAGAATGAAGAGGCATTTCATTAGAGAGTGTAGGGCATCCCATCCTCTGGCAGTGGTCACATTGCTTGACATATTGTTGATATCCTTACTTGTTATATGGAGCCTAATCAGACTTGGAGATTAAATTTTCCCCACTTTTAGCAGCGCGGTTTCCTCCCGAATTATTTAACGGGGGTTTGGGGGCAACGCCCCCAAGACGGGGTCAACGAGCAGTCACGATACAGGGTAGGGTCGAGGGGCAACGCCCCAGGGACCTCAAACGAATTTTATTATTTTATAAAGGTGTCGGGAGTTATTTTTTCTATTGGCCGACATAAAAAAAAACCCTACTTGTAACCAACATAAGTCTTGACACAAATGGCTAAGGGTTAGGGTTTCCGTTGATATTGTATTGTAGCATTTGCAGCAGTATTGAGTTGCAAGGATTCCTAGTTGTAATTGGTTTGATTTGTTGCATAATAATATTGGACTTTGTTGGTGGATGTAGCCCGAGTTTGGGTGAGCCACGTTAAAAATTGTCTCACTGTTATTATTTCTATGTATTTTTCATTCCTCTGTTTAATCTTTATTTGCATTTAATTGATATCTTTTGCATGCAATTCCTAACATTACTCATGGTGGACCAATAGTATCCAACTCCAAGGACTTTGTGTCTAGTCCGTAGAGCTGAAAATGTCCAACAGATGGCTCTTCATGGCATGCACGATGATGTCATATACTTCAATTTCCTGTACACATCTTTGCAAAACATGATCAAGGTAGCATTTAAATAATATACCATTTAACCATGCACATCTAGAGTTGTTTTTTATTAGTCTTTTAATTTCCTTTTGACTAAAATGCGAGGGACACTTTCCTATGGCCAAGTAATTGGCCAAATTAGCAAACCATGGTGATTGAATTGAGATAGCAAACATATGTTCATCTTGGAAAGCATCATCCATCGGTTCATTATTCCCCTACATAGTCAACCTTGACAAGAAATCAGCAACCACATAATCTTTACCTGGCTTGTCAATGATAGTTATGTCAAATTCCTGCAATAACAACAACCAACGAATGATCCTTCTTCCAACTACAACTTTATTCATGAGGTGTCTTATAGCAGAATGATCTATGTGGACAAACACTTTGTACCATGTGATGTAGTGGCAAAATTCATTAATGGCATAAACTACTGCTAGAAATTCTCTCTGTGGTAGTGTAATTTTTCTCTGCTAGATTCAAGTTCTTACTAATGTAATAAATAACATGCATACCTCCATATTCACTTGTTTGTCATAAGACAGGCCCTATTTCTTGGTTAGATGCATCTACATGGATATGAAGAGGTTCTCCCCAATTTGGTCCCTCAATAACATGTGTTGTGATCGGGGATTTCTTGAAGGACTAAAAAGATTCTTGACATTGATTAGTCCAGTTAAATTCGGAATCCTTCTTCAAGAGGGTGAACAATGGGTCTACTATTCTACTAAAGTTCTCAATGAATCGTTTGTAATATCCAACATGCCCTAGAAAACTTCTTACCTTAGTTTGAGTTTGAGGTGTAGGGATTTGTACAATGATTTCAATTTTCTTAGGGTCCACTTTAATACCCTCTTGAGAAATATGATGTCCCCAAACTATTCCCTCAGTCATCATAAGGAGACATTTCTCATGATTTACGGATAATTGATGCTCTTCACACCATACAAAGAATTAGTCCCTAATAGACCTCCCAATTTTGAAAAGAAGAATCAAATGATTCATGTGGCTGAAGAGGAGGCTGCCCATATAATGGCTTCCCATGTTGTTAATACTATGTTTCGGGGCATTTTTCAAGGTTCACACTTAAAATTGTTCCTCTTGTAATAGTCACCCTAATTTCAACCTTTACAAGTAAGTGGGCAATTACATTAGGCCCACTCAAGTTCTTACCCCTAAAAACTCTTTCTCCCACCTAGAAGAATCACTCCCAAGCCTTTTGCTATTGCTTTCCAAAACCCTAATCGCCTAAAAACTTTTTATAGTTTTCCAATCCAACACCCCCTAGTTGTCCAAATTGACTGTGCCTCTTGCCATTCCAATTCTCCAATCCCAACCCCAAGACCAAAAACCAAATGATACTCTCAAGAAGCAACCTCTACAAATCCTATCCAACACCAATTCCATCTCAATCTAAATGTACTGAGAAAATGGTTGATTGTGTGGACTATTTATCTTTGGCCAAAACAACCTAGTTAACTGCAATGAGGCCATTGAAACTATACTAACCTCTGAAAAGAGAAAGAAAAAGGCAGCTCTCAAAACAATCCAGCAAATGGCTGCCAAGAAGCAAGCTATGGAAAATACACCAACTGAATCTAATATCTTGCCTCATTATTCTCCCAAGAGCTTGTTCAAACCTACAGCCAGTACTGCTGCAGCAACTTGGAGATCAAATTGGAGAACAATGAAACTGATGCAAACATGGATAAGGCCATAGGTGGCTACCATTGATGAGGTTCTATTGCTGATAATCAACATGTTTGCTCTCTAAAAGTCATTTTGTATTGTGAACTATAACTGTTATTGTTATCTTTCTTATATGTATAGCTGTCATGATGTTATAAATGTCTAATAGTCCTGCATTATCTCTTCCAGCTATTTTGTTCTTCCCCCTTTATGTCCTTGGGGATTTCGTTGAGTATGCTTTCTTGCCTCTCATCGATTTCACTATTGCCGCTGGCTGTTTTGTAAAATGCTGTCTCTGTTTATTATTAACACAATTGTTGTTTTAGCAGAAAAAAATAAGGATAGCCAAAGATGACAAGTCAATTGGAGTCACAAATTAGTGGATCATGGTATCCAAACAAGATACACAAAGAAACAACATGGGACACTCATCTATTGACAAGGTTATTGATGATCATCCACTATGGTAAGCTTCTTTATTTCCATAATCTTGAAGGTTACTGACCGTTTTGCAGTGATTTTGTATTTTTCTGTTGTGCACAGCTATTGGGAAAGGGCAATCCATAGTAGTGAGCTTAAGCTACAAATTTAGTGTTGGAACAAACTGAATTGCTTTAGAAGGTATTGTGAGCCCCTATGACTACAAATACACTACTTACTGTATTGCAGTGACTTTGTATTTTATTGTTGTGCACAGCTATGGGTAAGGGACAATCCATAACCGTGAATTAAGTTACAAAATTAGTGTTGATAGAAATTGAATTTCTTATAAGGTATTGTGAGCCTCTATGACCACAAATACATGCTAGCATGCTGCAAAGCAGTGAACAAGGTTGAGGGTTAGCTGAAATTTCTATGTTCTGTATCAGATTATGAGCCCTGTGTCAGATTTTAATTCCCCCTCCTTTTTTATAATTGGTTTTAAATTTTTATCTCCCCTCTTGGCTCTCATTCTTCACACCCTCTTGTCCTCCCTTTTTTCTTTTTAAAGCCCAAGTCTTATAATCCAATTCATAATATCGTGCCTCATCTTGATGATGGATCATGTAGCATGATCCAAAATGTTGATGCAAAAATACTTACACAGTTGAATCCAAAAGCACTCCAAAAAATCATTCCGTACAAATATTTGTGGGGACTTCTGAATATATTATCCGTCTAATTGAATAGTTCAACATATTATATGGCTAAAAAAATGCATAAGATCCCCCATGTGAACATAAATATTTATACTGCAGCATCTAGTGCCGACATGTCCAGCATAAGGAAATGAAAGATACGTCTAAAGATAAACAATGTCAGTTTTCACTATACAAATTGATGTTCCAAATGATCACCAATTCAGAATCATGCACAGAGAAAAGCCAGTTATGGTGGAAAAATAAGGTCATTCAAATACCATCTTACACCTATTTAGGTAACACACCGAATCTCTTTAATGATAGAAGTATTTAGCATTTGAGTAACTCATAATGTGTTCTGCTCCATTAATTCATATTGTAGAATATCGTGGATAAAATTTATTTAAATATTTTGAAAGATGGGAAATACTTTTGTAATATATTAGATCTTATGAAACCACTTCTCAAGTAACACCAAAAATCAAATCGAAAAAAGATGTAGCAAACCACAAAAGAATAAATTAAACTAGATGAATAGCACATAAAAATTTACAACAAGGTACCAAAAAATTAGCAAAAGTTGCTTTTGAAATTTATGATTGATCAACCTTCAAAGAAGTCGTAACCTTCCAGTGACAGAATCCACTAAAGTCTTCGCTCCTGCCAAGAGGTATCATTATCCTTGAGAACATAATGAATAAAGTTTACACTGTACCAAGTTCTAATTAATACTTGCTACAAAACATAGTGCAAATGCCACAAGAAACCTGCCTAAAACTTAGAAAAATAGACAAAAATCAAATGTTTTTTTATTGATTAGCATAGCTCTATTGATTAGAAATGAAATTCCCATAGTGAAGAACTCGATGAATCCAGATGAATTTGGTTACACTCTACAAACATCTAGAGGAATTTGACTTTAATCTTAACAACAAACCAAATACCGTTAAGTTGCCTAAGCGATTTATTTTAGAATGATAGACGAAAGCAAGAAGTTCCAAACTGAAGTTATGCAATGTGAAAGAACTGAAATAATAATGTAAATGAGGAAAAAATCTTATCTTATAAAATCAGTTTTTATAAGGTTAAAAAATGAATACTATCAGAATATAAGATATTATACAGAAAATTGCAGAATCTAAGTTCGGCTATCAAAGGAACTTTATAGGGGTCAGTAAGAGCCACAGTCCAAAACCAGATAAAGAACTATCTACTGATATTCTAAAAGAAATTGCTTCAGCTCTAATCCAGTAGATATCTGTGATTTCTGCTCCTGCAGGGGAAATTACTTTAGTCAATTTATTAAAGCTTCTCCTAATAATTGCTGTTGTGTGAAAAAAACAATTACATGCAATCTACCTCCTTGAGCTTTCCCAGGATTTCTACCTCCAGGAAATCTCTCCCTTAGGAGGATCTCCTCTAGTTCTTGAATATTTGTCTCTTGATGGGACAATTCATCTAATCACCCTACTAGATTATTGCTTCTGCAGATCTTCCAACTTCTTGATTACAGCAGATTTTGTTCTCACAGCCGCATTTCATTCTTTTACAATTTCTTTTACCAGTTTCAATTTTCTTACCAACCAGAACATCCTAGACCCCTCAACTTGTGCTGACAACCATTCTTGTATCCAATCCCTCAAAGAATTGTCCCTTAGTCACATCAGCTCAAATTTGAAGGTATATCTTTTAGGTTCTTTTTCCTTTGTAAATAAAACTTTAAATCTGTATTGATCGGTTGTCAGCCTGCTCTATACAGGCTCTCTGAATTGAATTTTGCCTTATTGCATCAAAGAATGATTGACTAGAAACTTGTTCTGTGTTGCTGCTACAAATGCCTCTCCTAACCTTCTATTCCTCTAGATGTAGCTACCATTCATTGGCTCCGAGCCTATCAGGCTAAAGTCATTAAGTCGCTGCAATCAGTAGCAGATTGTGATAGGCTGCTATTGTTCCTTGATCTTTCTGAAGGTACCAAAGTTGCATTGAAAGCTCCACCAAGTTTTAGCTGATCTGATTGGTCAATTGAAGCAAAGACCTTGATTGAATCCCAACACAGAGCTCAGCTGGGGCTCAACCCAGAGCTCTAGCTGGGGTCAGATTCTGCTCATATATATCGATGTATTTGATAATGGTGAATTCCTCTCTCCTTTATGTCCACAGATTGACCTACACACCATCTTGAATGGGAGTTAAGGAGAAATTCAGTGACTTTACTTGAGTTCCATAAAATGGAAAATCCATTTAAGGCCCCATTAGAATAAACTAAAAAACTTCCAGCATGTATTGAAAATAACTCAACTATTTCTCCAAAGTAATTTGAATCAACCTTAGTCTGTTGTAGGCATAGATTTAAAACTCTGTGAGTGACTCCCGACTAGCAAGTACCGGCGAACCATTCAGAATGTAAAGTTACCCAAAACACAGCTAGCGAGTTTTGGGAGAGCACTCACCTACCCACACACAGTCACAGTCCACAGCTATAAACAGCCAAAAAACTCATTTTTTAACCTTTCTGATTTTTGCTCTTGTGCTTTTGAGTCTCATTGCATCAATTTTCAGTTGATTTCGACATGTTTCAAGTGATCTTCAACTGATTTATTGACTGGATTTGACATGTATGTAATTCTTTTTTATGATTTTTGATTTAGGTTTTTAGTATTTACTGTTTTTTCTTTCAGTTTTAGTTATATTCTAGCACTTCCAGGGTTTCAATCTTCCGTTTTTTTGTTTCTTTTTTCATTTTTTTCTTTCTTTCAGGGCTAGGATTTACAATTTTTTAGTTGAAGCTTTTATTTTTTATAATTTTTATTAGGGTTTCCAACTTTGCAAATAGAGATCAAAAATGGAGGTAATCATAATAGAGGAAACACCGACGATCTCACTTGGAAGTATGGCACACCAGGTTTAAAGGCAAGGATGGTAGTGTACAATTATTGTGGCTTGAGAATGAGAGAAGCATCAATTGCCTCAAATATCACCTTGCACAAATCTTTGGCCAAGATTTGCAGCTAAGTAATTCAATGGAACCCAAGGTAATGGGAGAGATTAAGGCTCTCCTTGCTATGTATGAAAAAAGACAATTATAAAGAAGCGGATAGTTGAGGCAATTGTCGTTGTGATGAATTCTCCTCCTGTACCATAGACCGAATAAGTAGGCTCTTCTCTTTGCCCACAAATGTGGGCTAATCCACTAGAGAGAGTTCTAGGCAGTTGCAATCACGAGGGTTATTTATTACTCAAAGGTACCACTTGGAACTAGAAGCATCATGAACTAAGGATGGAAACCACAAACTTTTGGTATTATAACAGCATACTGTTCTATGTTGCAAGGAGCTCACATTGGGAGTCATTGGCTAATACATTGACTATTGCCAAAAAAGGGTTCAAGGCACATAATTTGCATGACTTGAGTTGACCCTTATTGGAGGAAGCCGTAGAAAATATTAAGGTCATGGTAGATATCAAAAGAGAATTAGGCACAAAAACATTTCAATTTTTTTTGTTTGATAAGTGTAT
The DNA here is from genome assembly GCA_027924645.1 of Cunninghamia lanceolata. NCBI lineage: Eukaryota > Viridiplantae > Streptophyta > Pinopsida > Cupressales > Cupressaceae > Cunninghamia > Cunninghamia lanceolata. Next base: position 17,140,132 of record BSBN01000472.1, on the reverse strand, counting down.
GAATGGAAGGAACCACATGTTGATCAACTTCTTAGTGGCCGCACGTGGATGGTTGGTGTTCTTGAAGTCGCAATGCCTCCAGCGATGTGAAAAATGCTAAGACTTTGTGCAACATGCTAGAGGAGGTGGTCATGGAAGTAAGTGGAGAATGTCCTCTAGGTTGTGACTGACAATGCAACAGCATATGCAGAAACACAGAGAGTTCTTGAGGAGAGGCACCCTACCATTGTTTGGAGCATAGATGCAAGACTTGCTGAAAACTCGCCGGGTTTCAAGCTTACGAGTATTTGGTGCAAGAACTCGCATGTTTTACTCGCTGAGTTTTTCACAAAAACTCAGTGAGTCCGTGAAATAAACTCGCCCGCTCAGAAAAAGGTCATCCACCGGCATTTTAAGAGGTTTTCTGATTCATTTTTGGCTTTATTACATTTGTGGTGTAATGAAATTATGTGAATTCTATTATCAATTTGATATATTTGAATAGAATATATATATATATAAAATATAGTTTATAAAGGCATGAAGAGCGCTGCCATAAAAGGCACGCGGCCGATAGACAAGGAGGAACAGCACATAAAGCGCTCAGCATAATGGCACATGTATATAGCTGTTCGGAGGTTATGGTAGTTAGAAAACAAAGCCTATGTATAAGCCTATCCAAGCGCTTATGGGAGCGCATAGGCTTGAGAATTATAAATATTTCTTAGTGAGTTTTAAAACAAACTCTTATGGCAATTTTCACTTTGTCTTTGAACGCATGTGGGAGCTGAAAATCAGTTATGAGATTTAAAAAATGTTTTCATTGTTTACCAACGTACATTTGACTATTTCCTTGAAAACAATTTTTGCTATGTATTAGGGAATGTGGTCTTTTATGTGGCAATTTTGTGAAGAGTTTTGTATACTTTAGAAGTCTGATTTATTTGTTGTTGTTTGGGTGTACACTTACGTGTCATTTCTTTTAATTTCCCTTTTTGCCACCTCTAATTCGGTTTTGGAGAAGGTGGAATTGTGGCACTTTTTCAAGCTAAATTGTAGCCTTCGTCCTCTTGGGTTTTTTGTATAAAAAGAGGAGCTCTCTTATTCTATTCCACACAAGTTTTCAGCCAAGAGCTCTCTTATTTTGCTATTGTGATTTTGAGTTAGTGATTGTGAGATTATTGTTATTTTGTTTTGGCGTTGTGAGAGGAAGCATAGGAAGATTCGAGAGAGTTGTTTTACTTGGAGGGGAGATTTAGTTCGTTGGAAGGAGCTTAAGCAAGGGATTTCATTGTTTCATTGGAGCTATTATCACAGGCATGAAGATTTCTCTTTCATTACATTTTTATGTTTAAAAGCCATTTTGTGTTGTTTGTTATTGAGGGTTAAATTGTTTGTTTATCAATTTGGGTGTTTATTTGAATATATATATTTGTATTGTGAATGTGAAATTAATCTCCATAGTAGAGATTGTAGGAGTCAATGACAACACTGAGAGGGGGGGGGGTGAATCAGTGTTGTGTTAATTCTTAACTTTTTGCAAACTTTACAAGATAAGTAGAAAGAAATACATTAATGGTCTGTTGATCTCATATGCACAAGACTAATAGTCAAAGATGTGAACCAAAAACTTATCAATAAAACACAAATATGCACAGATAGAGACAAATTATAACACAGAAATTTCTGGAGTGAAAAACCCTCTCAGGGTAGAAAAACCACTCATGAAGTGCCTCACTGGCTTAACTTTAAAAACTTCTTACAAAGCCTCACTGGCTGGGGAAGGTCTCACTGACCACAAGCCTCATTGGCATGCTGTGCCTCACTGGCAAACACAATCACTATTAACAAAACATCAAACTTTGTGTGCAAGACATGATTGCCGTTCAATCAGATTTGCACCATTTTATACAACCTTATACCTCCTGTTTGATTTTCAAATCAAGACCATTTTCTTTTCTGCAAACAAGCTCCATATACAAATCTCTATAAACAATTTTCTCTGCAAATTATCTCTATCAATCTTTTATCAATCACTGCAATCAAAGTTTGATTCAATATTTCTTCTACTCTGCAAATTGGTCATCTGCATTAATCTGTATAACCTTGACACACATTATATGTATTCAATCTCTCATCATCTGTATTTTTATCTATGTCTTCTTCATCAACACACATCAATGCACCTGAAAAAAAAACATTTTTATACAAGTTGAATGTCTTTTCATCTTTCATCTTCTGTATGATCCATCTCTGTCAAATAAAATACAACTGCCCTTTCACATTCTTCTAATTCACAAAAACCCTTCAATCTGCAAATTTCTTCAACCGAATTTTCATTATCCTCTTTGTACAAAACCCTTCAATCTCTGCAAAAATAAAATCATATATACATGTATATATTTTCTTCTCTACAACATGATTGGCAAGATCATTGAAATTCCTTCTTCCTTAAAACTTTTTCAATATTCAACAACCTGCAAAATAACTCTTCATATCCTGCAAAAAGACTTTAATACTAATAAAATTCTTTGACTACAACTAAAACAATCTTCACCAATTGGTCTTCTTATTTTGAAAAATACCTCCCTCATTTATCTGCAAGAAATATAAAAAGACTCTCCAAAATCATTTGATCTTCTCACAAATAAAATCATCTTTTTGTGCCAAAAAATTTTCTTTATAAAAACTCCTCAAATTCTTCTTCTCTACATATTCCTGCAATTTTATTTAATCACCAAATTCTTTATCTTCAAAAAAAAACTTTCAATCAATTATGTCCACAAAAAAATTTTCTTCAAGGTTTTGTATCCAATCTTTGATAGTCTTCAAAAAATATCATTCAACTTTTTCTTCTCTGTAATAAAAAAAATCAATAGACTTCAATACATTTTTCTCCCAAAAAAAAATCCTTCCAAATATTTTATCCTCAAATCCATCTTCATAATAAAATCTCTCTTAAGAAAAAATCTTTAAAAAAAATACCTTTTTGTCTTAACTCCATAAAGAAAGAAATTTCCATTAAAAATATATTCCTTTTTTAAAAAACACCACCTTACTCCACTTGCCACGAATGGGAGAGCATAAATATAGAAAACTTCATAAAAACCCCTTTAAAAAACTCCTTGGAGATATTCCTTGATTTGCCTTTTACTTTCTTAAACAAAACTTATAAAAATCATTAAAAAGCTGTCATAAATGGATGACATCAAGAGACCGCCAAAAAAAAGGAAGTTAAGAAAAGATTTCTAAATTTTAAAAAAACTTTTCATATGGCATATTTGGATTTTTTGTGGGGCCACTCAATGATATGACTTAAGACCTTCTCTAACAGGTCATTTTAAATGACTTGACCTTCACTTGCAGGTCAACTAACAAATATAAAATAAAGTGCTTTCAGGTGAAGGTGGTTAGATATTAGGATGTTGATGCACATGAATTAGGAATATATTAAGGACTTTAGACTATATTGACTCCAAGAAAGCCCACATAGTAACCAAGAAGACATCATATGAAACATTCCATATTGTAACCAAACATTCTTTACCAAACCAATACGACAAGCATGATCACCCTGATGCATGAAGCATAACATAATGTTCTCCAATGAAGAATATACAATCTCCACTTCAATTACTGACATCAAACAATCCCTGATTCCATCAAAATATATTCCAACTGATATCTGCATCTGTAAAGATCATGACAATTGTGAACACTGACCAAGCATACTGAACAAGCTATGATATGACCAAGCATCAACCTCTTGCACTTACCTCCCTATTAGTGTTCTTCAGATGTTCACTAATATCAACCCAAGATCCTGCAAGACCTTTTTGACATCACTGACAATCTAACACCATCAGAGATTTGTGCTTAGATGGGACTTATGTGAATAATTATTAGTTTGAGTATGGTTAGATACTTGTATAATAGGAAAGGATAGTAAACTGTAATTTGCAAGTAGTATTACTTCGACATGTGTCATAGTAAAACTTGGGAATAGGTTAACCGTAGGATATGTGATCCATGGAAGAGGGAGATAACCTAGTATAGAATTTGATGTCTTTCCAAATCGAGATAGAAGGATGGGTGAGAGTGTGACGTCCATTCCGAGTTAGGGGTGATGAAACTTTGGCCAAAGTAGTGTAAACAGCCAACATTTGCATTGTCAGTTCACTGTGATCCAGGTTTGCATACTAGGAAGGGCAATCATGCTTGTAGGTTGTAGCCACAATGTATGACAGTACTAGTTATGTAGGACACAACATCTTGCTCAATTTAGGCTTATCTTTGAGGTTACCAAACCAATCCCTTCGTCGAAGGGTAGGGCCGTTTACCAGTTTAGTAAATGTGAGGTGGACCGCAGTTAGTCCGTGGTTGGAGGTAAAGCGCTTGAGTGATGCTTCCCCTCATGAAGTTGGCGGCCGGGATTTGAATACAGACATCAGTATCATTTTGGAACTCTATTTTCAGTTGGCTCTTGAAGATTGTATGTAACTTTCTTTGGAAAATTTGTAATGAGAAATATTCAATTCTTTAAATGATGAAAAGAAATTTGATTATGCAATTGGAGTTTGAAATATGTTTCAAATGTGCATCTTATCGAATGTATTTTATGGAAAAATTTTATTACTATCTCTTTAAGTACTTAGATCTTTTACTCTTTAGTTAAACTTAGTAAATCTTAGTTGGTAGAACAAGCGGCATGTTACACGTGGTATCAGAGCTACAGGTTCAACTCTGGAACCTATGTGCTCACTATGTTTTCCCATCCAACATTATGAGAGTCTAATGTTTGGAATTCTTGTGCCAGGATGGTGCATCTCATAACGACTGCAAGGAAGTCCGTTATTGTGAACAAGCGCTACATCAAGGCCAAGAAGGAGAGGGAAGCCATTGTTCAAACCATCAAGGGAACCAATGATGATACCAACTTATGGTTAGGAGACGAGGAGACCTTGAGTCATGCACTTGCTAGGGTTAGCCAAGAGAAGAAAAAGATGGAGACCATCAACTTCAACCGTTTACCATCGATCTCTCCAACTAAATCAGCATCTTTACCACTTTCTAGGGATATGCCCTCCGAGTACAGTGTGAGCCCCGCCATGTTGTTTAGGGATCCACGTATTCCTCCTTTGTCTGAAATAATTGTAATTTCTTCTAGTGATGAGTCGAAGGGATATGTACCCCGAGATTATGTATCTGAAGAAAAATTGGAGGGATATACTCCACTCACCCATGTAGATGAAAGTGAATCCGATGGATACTCTCCTTTGGACTATCTTAATAGTCATTTAGGTAAATCAAAGGATATTTAAATCCTTATCTCTATAAATAAAAGAAGAAAGTTTTCTTATCAAAAAGCTTGTGTTTTATGCTCTTTTGACAAAATGCTTTGATTATAAATATTTCTTTTTGAAAAGCTAAATGTTTTAATAATGTTAGGTAAGCGTTCATAGAATCTGACCGTAATGGAACCTACGGGGTAACTTTATAGAAAAGGATGGTTCGTACTAGAAATAACCTTGGAGGAAGTGAGGAAGTAGGACAAGGGTCAGGGGATATGAACACTAAATTGGACCGTATTCTTGCAATGATGATCGAGACTAGGGAAAGAGTGGGAATCTTAGAGCAAAACGGAAAGGATGGAGTAGAAAAAGAAGTTCCCAATGGTGAAAAAGAAGGAGAAAATTCTCGTGAACATACGCAAGCTAGTGAACACGAGGATGAGGAATCCCAATCTCAACCACATGCTGAAAGGACTAAGAGGAGGAGAATGGCGAAAGAGCTATCTAGGGATATGAGAAAGATTACCCCTCCGAAATTTGAAGGTAGCACCAGTGGGGATGTGGTTGAGGCCTGGCTTGTGGAAATGGAGAAATATTTTGAGATCCGAAACTATTTTGAAGTGACCAAGGCAGTTTGGGGAGCTTTTCAGCTAGCGGGTGAAGCATCCAGCTGGTGGATGAGTAAGAAGACAGAACTAGGGATCAGTTCAACTCAACTCACTTGGACTGAATTTGTGGAGATATTTCGGAAACATTGGCTACCCCAACTTTTCTATGACCAAAAGCTCTCAGATTTTCAGAATCTAACGCAAGGAGATTCCTCGGTTAGCGAGTATTGGGAGAGGTTCACACGTCTTCTAAGGTATGTACCCATGTACCAAGCCGATGAATGGTTTCGCATTAGAAAGTTTATCATGGGCCTGAACAATCAGATTGGTGGGGAGGTAGACATGCATGGTCCTACCACAATGGACCTTGTGTATGAGAAAGCTCTAAAGCAAGAGCAGAAGCTGAAGTCTATCGCCAGCTATCGTGAAAAGAATAGGAAAAAGTTTAATTGGTCACAAAATAAGTAAACTTCTGGAAGGCCTGGTGAGGTGCAAGGATTTCAGAAGCAAGGAGAAAAGAATTTTCAGAATAACTGGAGTGAATCAAAGAGGGACCGAAAAGGAAATAATGGCAGTAACTTCAACAATGCTGCTAGGAACAACGACAACTCTAAAAGAACTTCTGGAAGGAAGGGGCCCTAGCCAATATCCCAACAAGCCATCAAGATCACAACCTCGTGGTAATCCTCTTCCACCACAGCGGGAGGCATTTCAGCAAAGGATTCACGCTGCAGTGAATAACAGGCAGGCGAGATACCAAATCACTCCAGTGGAAGTAGCAGGTACTTTATCCAGCATTCCCATTTCTGTTTTAATAGATACTGGTGCCACAAAAAATTTTATTTCACTTAGAATAGCTAGTAAAATGTCTAGAAAAGCTAGCTATATGGAAAAGTCTTGGATTGTTGAATATGCAAACCAGACAAGAGCTAAGGTGGACCAATGTCTGTTTGAAGCAAGGGTTGAACTTCCTAGTTTCTCTACGGAAGTTAATTTGTATGTAGCTCCCTTAGGGTCTTATGATGTCATCTTAGGGATGAATTGGTTATGGAGGCATAGGGCTAAGGTAGATTGTCATGCAAAAACCGTAGAATGCCTAGATGATCTTGGAAATTGGGTATCTTTGCAAGGGGCACCTAGAGAAGTTAGGTTGCGACAAATCTCAGCTACTCAAATGCAGAGGACAAAGAAGAAAGGTTGTCAGCTCTTTGTAGTAAAAATGGAAAAACTTGAGGAACACGAAACTGAGGATGGAGAGCTAGAGAATGCAGAAAAGATGGATATGGAGAAATACCCTATCCTTAGGGATTTTGCTGATGTATTTCCAGAGGAACTACCTGGATTACCCCCTAAGAGTGTTTGATTTCTCCATTGACATAATTCTAGGATCGGAGCCTATTTCCAAAGTACCATATAGGATGACAACAACAGAATTGATGGAGTTAAAGTCTCAGCTTGAAGAGTTGTTGTCCAAAGGATTGATAAGACCATGTGTTTCACCTTGGGGAGCGCCAGTGATCTTCGTAAAGAAGAAAGACGAGACACTGCGTTTGTGTATAGATTACCGGTTGCTCAATAAAGCAACGGTAAAGAATAAGTACCCTTTGCCGCGTATTGATGATCTTTCTGATCAGATGCGAGGAGCAATGGTGTTTTCAAAGATTGATCTAAGATCAAGTTATCACCAGTTGAAGATCAAGGATGAAGACATTTCTAAGACTGCTTTCAGGACAACGTACGGCCATTATGAATTTACAGTTTTACCTTTTGGGTTAAAGAATGCACCTGCAGCATTCATGAACTTTATGAATAGCGTGTTTAGAGACTACTTGGATAAATTTGTGTTGGTCTTCTTGGATGACATTCTGATTTATTCCAAGAATGAAGAGGAGCATCTTCAACGTTTGGAAATGGTACTCCAACGGCTAAGAGAGCATAAGTTGTATGGAAGACTCTCCAAGTGTACTTTCTTTCAAAAGGAGGTGCAGTATCTAGGGCATGTGATTTCAGCAAAGGGAATAGCAATTGATCCAGCCAAGATCAAAGCAGTGCATGAGTGGCCCGTGCCAAAGAATGTTTCCGAAGTGAGAAGTTTCATGGGTTTGGCTGGGTATTACCGTAAGTTTGTGGAAAACTTTTCTAGTGTAGCTTTTCCTATCACTTCTTTGCAAAGAAAAGGGAAAAAGTTTGATTGGACTGAAAAATGTCAAGAGGCATTTGATATCCTAAAGAAGAAGTTGACCACGGCTCCAATTTTGAAAGTGCCAGATCCAAAGGGTAACTTTGTAGTTATCACAGATGCATCAGGACAAGGTTTGGGTGGAGTGTTGATGCAGGAAGGGCAAGTAATAGCCTATGAGTCAAGGAAGCTAAAGCCTTATGAGCAGAATTATGCTTCGCGTGATTTGGAGTTAGCAGCAGTGGTTCATGCATTACAAATGTGGAGACACTATCTGATGCGTAAACCTTTTGAATTGAAAACAGACCATCATGGTTTGAAGTATCTATTTACTCAGCCCAATCTGAATGCAAGGCAGAGAAGGTGGTTATAGTTGATATCAAACTATGATTTTGACATTAACTGCATCAAGGGAAAAGAGAACAGAGTTGTCGATGCTTTGAGTTGGAGAAGGCATATATCTTTCATGGTATCAATCCAAACAGACTTCAAAAGCCGAGTATTGCAAGGATCCAAGGGTGACGAGTTCTACGAACAAGTCAAGCAAGCACTCTCTGTCATGTCCTGATATTAAGGCATTGTTTAAATTAAAGATTTAAACATCATGATAAGTTAGAGAAGCCGTTAATGTATAATAATAGTAAATAATGTTATATTTATGGTATTTATAAATAATGAATATAAATACAATTATAATATTATCAATTTTAATTATGATATAATATATTATTAATATATATTATATGAATATAAATATAAGTATAATATATAATATATATAAATATAAATATAAAATAATAATAATATTAATATAGATATAAATATTATTTATATAAAATGAATATTAATAGTATGAATATAAATATCATCATAGCAGCGAATACAATATAATACCTATTATAAGTAACTAATAAAAAGAGAAACCAAAGGTATAAGCGAATTTAATAAGACTAAAACATATCAAAAGGTAAGCAGACCTTATACAAAACAATGATACGTCACAATTAGGAAGGGCTGCGATAGCAAAAGGATGTGTCTATAATAATGGGTCACGTCTCTCCATAGAGATCGACAGAGGTTGAGTAGGCATAAAGGGATATTAATAGGGAAGGATATGAAGAATTGGAATACACAGCTCTGAATTTATGATTTGCAATAAGAAAAAAGGAAGACATCACTCATCACAGCAAGCAGGAAGCAGCGAACCAATTCGAAAAGAACACATCAGCAAGAGAGGAAAAAAAGAGATCGATCAAAGGAAACTAGTCAATCAATCCTTGTAAGAACATACGAAGAGCATCAATCAGAAATCAGCAATCTGTTGCAAGAAGAACTTATCATATAAATAAGTCAATTTCTGATATTTCTGAGCAAATAGCAACAACCAGCACCACGTTAGCAAGTTTCTATTATTTATCACTCCCATATCACTCGATCATATGTATATCAGGTACGAATGCCTCTTTACATTTATTGCCAATGATAAGTTCAGATTTGTATCATTATGATAAGTTCAGATTTGTAAGCAATCATCTCTTTTAGACAGTCAAATACCATAGTAATGTAAGTTGTATGGATCTTATGTGACCCATTAACCTCTTATGAGAGTGAGAGTAAGTGCCTAAGAGGCCATTCATGGGTAGTTAGTCTCATAGAGGCCTTGACTCTAAGAGTATGGAACTTGAGTCTAAGGATAGGAGACATTAGAGCCCCATGGTGGATAGTGGCAACTCTCATCTCAACTCTCATAGGCTGTTAATGAGTGACATAAGAAGAGATAGCCAATATGTTTAATTCAATAAGCATGAATGAATATATCTTTCTTTAGGCAATAACACATAAACCTCATAGGAGAGTAGGTAGAAGAGGATCCTTGCCATTAACCAATGGGTATTTAGAGCCCTTTGACATTATGAGTACAAAAGGTACCATATGCAAAGGTTTATGACATAGAGGCCTTGTGTGCAAGTGATGCAAAAGGCATCATTGTGCCAAGGATAGGTCATCCTATAAATGTGACATAGAGGCCTTGTTCACAATTGATGCAAAAGGCATCATTGTGTCAAGGATAGGTCACCTTAGAGGCATTGGCTGCAAAAGGATGCAAAAGGCATCATTACACCAAGGATATAATAGAGCCCCATAATGGCAAATGGCAAAGATACTCCCTCCCTACTCTCATATAATATCCATGAATTAGTGTAAGATGTTATAATGATATGAGATATAAAGTGATAGTGCATGTGAAATGCAAGTGATAGAGAATAATAGAGAAAGTGAAATATAAAGTGAATGTGAGAATAGAGAATTGAGAAATATAAATAGAGAGTGTACATTATGTAATGATGATGCATATAATGTTCAAAGTTAGTGAATGAGAAATAATGTCTAGTAGTAGAAGATATGAAATGAAATGATCATAAGGAAAGGAAAGTGATCGTGTAAATAGTGAACATAGATTGTGAATCTTAGAATCATGAAATATATATGAGTAAAAGAGCAATATGATGAATATATCTTATGTTTATTAGTGCTCAAAAGATTTAGTGTACTAATGTTCTCTTCTTGCAAGTTGAAATTTGTGAACAAGGTTGAGAAATTTCGAATTGTGATAAGTGGACATTACACTCTCGGACGATTTGCAAGATAAGAGGTATGAAGGTTTTTACTTTGAACCCAATGATTTATTGAGGTATAATGGAAGAATTTATGTACCTAAGTCTGGTGAGTTAAGGAATTTGGTATGGAAGGAGGTTCATAATGCACCAGACTCAGGGCATCCTGGTGTTACTAAGATGTTAGCGGATGTGAAGCCATTATATTTCTGGAAGGGGATGAAAGGAGATACCGCAAGGTTTGTGGCCAGTTGTTTAGAATGTCAAAAATTAAAGGCAGAACATCATCATCCTGCAAGTTTGCTATATCCCCATGATGTACCAGAAAGTAAGTGGCAAGTTATTAGCATGGATTTTGTGCAAGGTCTTCCAATGTCAAGGAATAAGCACAATGCCATTCTAGTAGTCATAGAAAAGCTTACTAAAGTAGCACATTTCATACCAGGTAATCTTACAGATGGAGCTCCTGTAATAGCTTGGAAGTTTATTAGGGAGGCGTTTAGATTGCATGGGATTCCCGAGAAGATTATTTCTGACAGGGATGCTTGTGTAACTTCTAGGTTTTGGCAAACCTTGTTTTCTTCACTTGGAACTCAGCAAAATATAAGTTCAGCATATAATCCAGAAACAAATGCGCAAACGGAAAGAGTAAACCAAGTGCTAGAAGATCTTCTAAGGATGTATTGCATGGATCAGCAATACAAATGGGAGGATTACCTACCTTTGGTAGAGTTTGCATACAATAACTCCTATCATTCTGCGATAAAGATGGCTCCATTTGAAGCATTGTATGGCAAGAAATGTCGGACTCCTATAAGCTGGGATAAGCTAGAAGATAGGATAAATCTTGGGCCAGAAAGGTTATCATATATGGAAGAGCGGGTCAAGGTTATTAAGCAGAGGTTAGCAGAAGCTAATGATAGGCTTAAGAGTTATGCAGATGCCAAGCAGGTTCCTAGGAATTTTTCTATTGGGGATAAAGTGTTGTAAAGAGTAAAACCCCAAAAGAGTTCAGTAAAGTTTGGAAAGTCATCCAAATTAGCTCCACATTATGTAGGTCCATTTGAGGTCCTATAAGTCAATCATGTTGCTTACAGAATTGCTTTGCCACCAGCTCTTGCCAAGATGCATAATGTCTTTCATGTCTCGTATCTTAAAAAGTATGTTCCAGGGGATAACCATGTTATTGATTGCAATGCTTTATAGGTAAAGGACCTAGGGGTGGTAACAATCGAGCATCTCAAGGTGCTCGAAACATGTAAGCTTCACTTACGTAATAGAGGTTCTGCAATGCGAGGTCCAATGGGATCAGTATGCAGAAGATTTTGCCACTTGGGAAGATTATGTTGACATGAAGCAGAAGTTTCCACAAGTTATTCTGAATTTTGAAAGTTCTTGAAAAACAATATGTTTTGTGATATGATACTTTTTATGTTTATTTATATTGTGATAATAATTGATACTTAAAAATCATCGAGGACGATGATTCACAACGGGGGGAGTATGTTACACCCCGTGTGTTTTTATCCATTTACTAGTTACCTAAATTGGTTAATTTGTTTGAAAATTGAATGATTATGAATCTTGCATCTATTTGTGTTATCAATCTTGAATGCAATATGCTAAAAATGGAATAATGCAATGTCTTGTATTATAAATGATTATTGTTAGAAAATGTATGAAGCAAATGATTATATTTTGATCAGCTAACTACTGTGGTGGTGATCTAAGTGAATGCAGGAGCAGGTTGCTCCTCCGGAAAAGAGGGGAAGTATCACTTAAGTGAAGGACTTGGTCTAGTAAACGTTGGAGAAAGCCTAAACTAAGCAAACACACACACCACTATCCTATTGGTCTAGGTTAGGTCAGTCAATATGGGTAAAGGTAAGTAACCTATGGTTTTATGAGTGCTTTGGGTGAAGATTGTGATTTAACTTGCATGTTGATTTAAGTCTTCTTTAATAAGTTTATGGTTGCATGGGCAAGGTTTTATTGTGATTTGGATATAACTTGTGCAAATCCACGATAAGTTCATACATATGAGTTGATACGAGCATGAGTGTACATGGGTAGACGTACCAACACACACTCATGAGCGTATTTCTCACAGGTATGAAGATATTAGATTGGACCATGAAGAGTTATCGTCACTAATGTGAATGTGAATTTTATGTCAATGATGCCTATGTGCATTTTATGTCAATAAATGATTTTATGAATGATAAGTTGCATGTGTTTTTATATTGATGATATATACTTTGGAAATAGGCTCCGATCCTAGAATTATGTCAATGGAGAAATCAAACACTCTCTTAGGGGGTAATCCAGGTAGTTCCTCAAGAAATAAATCAGCAAAATCCCTAAGGATAGGGTATTTCTCCATATCCGTCTTTTCTGCATCCTCAGTTTCATGTTCCCCAAGTTTTTCCATTTTTACTGCAAAGAGCTGACAACCTTTCTTCTTTGCCCTATGCATTTGAACAGTTGCGATTTGTCGCAACCTAACTTCTCTAGGTGCCCCTTGCAAAGATACCCAATTTCCAAGATCATCTAGGCATTCTACGGTTTTTGCATGGCAATCTACTTAGCCCTATGCCTCCATAACCAATTCATCCCTAAGATGACATCATAAGACCCTAAGGGAGCTACATACAAATTAACTTCCGTAGAGAAACTAGGAAGTTCAACCCTTGCTTCAACTAGACATTGGTCCACCTTAGCTTTTGTCTGGTTTGCATATTCAACAATCCAAGACTTTTCCATATAGCCAACTTTTCTAGACATTTTACTAGCTATTCTAGGTGAAATAAAAAATTTTGTGGCACCAGTATCTATTAAAACAAAAATGCGAATGCCAGATAAAGTACCTGCTACTTCCAATGGAGTGATCTGGTATTCCGTCTGCCTGTTATTCACTGCAGCGTGAATCCTTTGCTGAAATGCCTCCCGCTGTGGTGGAAGAGGATTACCACGAGGTTGTGATCCTGATGGCTTGTTGGGACATTGGATAGCATAGTGATCACCACCACAATTAAAACATCCTTTTACTGGCCCCTTCCTTCCAGAAGTTCTTTCAGATTTGTTGTTGTTCCTAGCAGCATTGTTGAAGTTACTGCCATTACTTCCTTTTCGGTCCCTCTTTGATTCGCTCCAATTATTCTAAAAATTCTTTTCTCCTTGCTTCTGAAATCCTTGCACCTCACCAGGCCTTCCAGAAGTTTGCTTATTTTGTGACCAATTAAACTTTTTCCTATTCTTTTCATGGTAGGTAGAGATAGACTTCAGCTTCTGCTCTTGATTTAGAGCTTTCTCATACACAAGGTCCACTGTGGTAGGACCATGCATGTCTACCTCCCCACCAATCTAATTGTTCAGACCCATGATAAACTTTCTACTGTGAACCGTTCATCAGCTTGGTACATGGGTACATACCTTAGAAGACGTGTGAACTTCTCCCAGTACTCGCTAACCAAGGAATCTACTTGCCTTAGATTCTAAAAATCTGAGAGCTTTTGGTCGTAGAAAAGTTGGGGTAGCCAACGTTTCCGAAATATCTCCACAAATTCAGTCCAAGTGAGTTGAGTTGAATTGATCCCTAGTTCCGTCTTCTTACTCATCCACCAGCTGGATGCTTCACCCGCTAGTTGAAAAGCTCCCCAAACCGCCTTGGTCACTTAAGAATAGTTTCGGATCTCAAAGTATTTCTCCATTTCCACAAGCCATGCCTCAACCACATCCCCACTGGTGCTACCTTCGAATTTCGGAGGAGTAGTCTTTCTCATATCCCTAGATAGCTCTTTCGCCATTCCCCTCCTCTTAGTCCTTTTAGCATGTGGTTGAGATTGGGATTCCTCATCCTCGTGTTCACTAGCTTGCGTATGTTCACGAGACTTTTCTCCTTTTTCACCATTGGGAACTTTTTCTGCTCCATCCTTTCCTTTCTGCTTAAGATTCCCACTCTTTCCCTAGTCTCGATCATCATTGCAAGAATACGGTCCAATTTAGTGTTCATATCCCCTGACCCTTGTCCTACTTCCTCACTTCCTCCAGGGTTATTTCTGGTACGAACCATCCTTTTCTATAAAGTTACCCCGTAGGATCCATTACGGTGATTCTATGAACGCTTATCTAACACTATTAAAACATTTAGCTTTCAAAAAGAAATATTTATAATCAAAGCATTTTGCCAATAGAGCATAAAACACAAGCTTTTTGATAAGAAAACTTTCTTCTTTTATTTATAGAGATAAGGATTTAAATATACTTTGATTTACATGGAATGACTATTAAGATAGTCCAAAGGAGAGTATACATGAGATTCACTCTCATCTACAAGGGTGAGTGGAGTATATCCCTCCGATTTTTCTTCAAATACATAATCTCGAGGTACATATCCCTCCGACTCATCACTAGAAGGAATTACAATTATCTCAAACAAAGGAGGAATACGTGGATCCCTAAACAACATGGTGGGGCTCTGTACTCGGAGGGCATATCCCTAGAAAGTGGTAAAGATGTCGATTTGATTGGAGAGACCGATGGTAAACGGTTGAAGTTGATGGTCTCTTTCATCTTTTTCTTCTCTGGGCTAACCCTAGCAAGTGCATGACTCAAGTTCTCATCGTCTCCTAACCATAAGTCGGTATCATCATTGGTTCCCTCGATGGTTCGAACAATGGCTTCCCCCTCCTTGGCCTTGAGGTAGCGCTTGTTCCCAATAGCGGACTTCCTTGCAGTCATTATGAGACGCACCATCCTGGCACAAGAATTCCAAACATTAGACTCTCATAATGTTGGATGGGAAAACATAGTGAGCACATAGGTTACACGTGGTATCAGAGCTACAAGTTCAGCTCTGGAACCTATGTGCTCACTATGTTTTCCCATCCAACATTATGAGAGTTTTGATGTTTGGAATTCTTGTGCCAGGATGGTGCGTCTCATAATGACTGCAAGGAAGTCCGCTATTGGGAACAAGCGCTACCTCAAGGCCAAGAAGGAGAGGGAAGCCATTGTTCGAACCATCGAGGGAACCAATGATGATACCGATTTATTGTAATGTCCCCTTCTGGTAAGTCAAAACTTTTCTTAACCTTGCACAATTTCAACTCACAAAAGAGAACATTAGTATTCAATTTTCCTTTTCATATCATTATTAGAATTCATTAATCAAGTAACATTCCATACACTTTTCCTCATTTATCCTTTAAAGCTTATAACCTTATGATCTCAATCACAATGGTTTCATCTAATCATTAATAAACATAGACATTTCATATTCACATTCTTTCATTCACAATTCCCACGCATTTGTTGCAAGTATGAGGTGAGCCAGTGTTGTCATTGATGTCAACATACTCATATTGCATTGACAAGAAGGATTTGATGAGCTGTGTGCTGAGGATATTGAGAAAATTAGCCTCAGTCAGGAACAGTGAAGAACAGTGATGAGAAGAAGGCAAATGTACTGTATAGGATGAGAACCGGAGGATGCGGATTAAAGGGTTAGTAGATATGAGTCTTGAGATGCTTCAGTTAAGATTTCAGAGGTCCGCATGAAGATCTGAAGGAGTTGTGGCTGTCGGTATAGAACCGGTTCCGGCAAGTATCCAGAGGTGACAGAGGATCACAAAAAGGTCCGGTGAGGTCCGGAATTGTATTATCCTAATCTGCGGATTGGAAGGAGTGTTTGGGATGTCCTTGTGATGTGTCATTCTGATTTGTGTATGATTTGGAGGTCCGGAAGTACCTCTTGCATTATGACAGTGGCGACAGACTGTGTTCTTGAAGTTCCGGATGAGGAAGACAAGAGATTCCAGTAAGTAGAGGAAGTGCGGATGTATCCGGTCATTCAGACAGGCTTGTGAAGGTTCTTGGATCATGTTTAGGTTGTGTTGTTGGTCCGCATTGATGGTAGAGCCCGGAATTGAAGTTATTCTTCCGGATGAAGTTCTTGCTCTGTTTAGCCGACCGGATGAGTTGTTCATCCTGTGAATGTTCTTGTGGTGGCCGACCGGATGTGTTATTCATCTTGCGGATACTCTTATGGTTGTTTGCCGACTTAGATGTTTGTTCCTAAGTCGATGTCTTGTATAAATAACGGTTTGTGAGTTCATTTCAAAGTGTGGTTTTTGTGGATGAGTGTGGCATAGTGAAGGGAAGTGCGAAAGGCAGAGCAGAAGTTTTTGGGCTTAATTGGAACTGATCCGGACATGGTAGAGATGTCATTCTCCAGTTCAAGACTGTGATTTTTATCACTTTGTAGACAGTGTGTCTCCTTGTAGGCAGTGGGCCTCTTTGTGAGCAGTGTGCTCGGGCAGTGAGCCCTAATTGGCATGTGCCATTCATTTTTCTTTATTCTTCTAACAGAGAATAATTCTTGGGTTAATCACCCCGTGGTTTTTCCCTTAACCGGGTTTTCCACGTCAAAATCTTGGTGTTCAATGTGTTGATGCTTATCTGCTCTTGTGTTTATGTATCATGCTTTCATGGATGATTAATTGATATGCTGCTAACTAACAACAAGAATCAAGTGTTTGAAAGGAGAAGAAGTTTTATACAACTGATTCACCCCCCCCCCCCCTCTCAGTTGTATGCCCTAGATCCAACAATTGGTATCAGAGCTAAGTTCCTCTGATAGGAGCTTAACCGCTTGAGGAGATCCAGGATGTCGTCATACAAGAAGGATAGTCCGAAGTTCGATGGAACCAACTTCACTCTCTGGAAAGGTCGCATGAAGTGTCACTTGGAATGTATGGGAAAAGCATACTTGGCTATGGTTTCAAAACCATATATACCTCCACAAGGTGGTCCGACAACTCTGAATGAAATCACAGAAGCTGAAAACAATCTGCGGACCAAGGAAGCTCTTCTAAGCGCATTGAATGACTCAGATCTCTCGAATGTTATTGACCTACCAACTGCATATGAGATCCTGACTAAACTGGAACTTCTGTATGAAGGAGATGAGTTTGTCAAAAGTGCAAGGTTGCAAAGTCTGAAAGGGAAATTTGCAAGATTGAAAATGAGAGATGATGAAAACATCACTACCTTTATGCCAAGAGTGAATGAGCTGGTATGTGGAATCACAAATGCTGGTGGAACTTTAGATAAAAATGAGATTGTCTGCAAAATCCTAAGGTCCCTTCCTGCTGCCTACAAAATCAAGGTTGCTGCCATTGATGAATTCAGAGCCCACACAACTGTCACAAGAGAACAACTGGCTGGCAAACTAGCTGCATTTGAAATGACCGAGTTTGGAGATGATCCTCCCAAGACTGAATCTGCCTTCAAAGCCAGTGCCTATGTGAAAGGCAAGCAGAGATTTGATCCGGGAGAAAACTCATCAAGGAAGATGTCATGGTATGATCAAGCAAGAAGAGACATGGAAGAAGAAGAAGCAGAAACAGCTCAACTTGAAGCCCTCATTGCAAAGAGACTGCCAAGAGGATCCGGTAAGTATGAAGGAAAACTACCCTTTAAGTGTTTCAACTGCAATAAGATTGGTCATTTTGCTTCAAGATGTCCGAAAAGATCTGCAAGGTCTAATAATAACAGACAAAGGTTTCAAAAGAATTGCTATTATGTTCATGAAGAAGATGACAATGAAGGAGTAACAGATGATGAATCAGAACTAGGAAGCAAATCCGGAAATGAGTGGGTGTTTATTGCCATCAAGGAAGAAGATTCAATACTCTCTGAATCTGTCAATCACAAAGTTGTTGAAAAAGCTTTGGCTGCTCAAGTGGAAGAAAAGGATGATTGGGTTATTGACAGTGGATGTTCTCACCATATGACTGGTGACAAGAATAAGTTCTTAGATTTGGAAAGATATGAAGGAGGAATGGTAAAGTTTGGTGACAATTCTGCTGGCAGAATCAGAGGTAGGGGAACTATTTCCTTTGATGGTAAGAGCAAAACAGGTAATGTACTGTATGTTGAAGGATTGAAGCACAATCTTCTCAGTGTTGGTCAGTTAGTGGACAAAGGCTATGATCTCCGGTTCAAGAATGGAAAATGCAGAATCTTTACAAGCTCCGGAACTGAAATTGCATCCGGTACTCAGACAAAAGGTAATATCTTTCATCTGGTTGGTTCAAATAAAAGTTGTTTGTTTGTTCAAATTGATCAGAGTTGGTTATGGCATAGAAGAATGTGTCATGTAAATTTTGATAACATCATCAAGATAAGCAATACTCAGGCTGTGAGAGATCTTCCAAAATTGATGAAACCTACAAATAGTGTGTGTAAAGAATGTCAGTTAGGTAAACAAAGCAGAGTCTCTTTCAAAAGCAAAGATCAGTCTTCTACCGGATTGTTGGAATTAGTACATACTGATCTATGTGGTCCGACAAGAATCAAGAGTCTGCAAGGTGATAGATATTTCATGTTGTTAATTGATGATCATTCCCGGATGATGTGGGTTACCTTTCTAAAAGAAAAATCAGAAGCTTTTGAGAAGTTCAAAATCTTCAAAGCCATGGTGGAGAATCAAACCGGATTGAAACTAAAGTGTTTAAGGTCTGATAGAGGTGGTGAATTTACATCTGGTGAATTCATTGACTTTTGTGAGAAACAGGGTATAAGGAGACAGTTGTCTGCTCCTAAGACTCCACAGCAAAATGGAGTAGTTGAGAGAAAGAACCGGACCATCCAGGAAGCTGCTAGGACAATGATGTTGGAAGCAAATGTTCCTCAAATGTTTTGGAAAGAAGCTATCAGCACCGCAGTCTACACTCTAAATCGAGTCCAAATCAGAAACAACACCGGTAAGACCCCCTATGAACTTTGGTTTGGCATCACTCCTACTGTGAAATATTTCAGAGTATTTGGTAGCAAGTGTTATATTAAAAGAGATGAAGATCTAGGAAAGTTTGATGCTAGAAGTGATGAGGGAATTTTCTTGGGCTACTCCACTCAAAGCAAAGCATACCGGTGTTACAATAAGAGATTGAGGAAGATGATAGAAAGCACCAATGTGAAAGTTGATGAAGGAATTGAGAAACCTTCAAGATTTTATGAGCTTGATGAAGATGACCAAGACAGTGTTCAAGGAACTCAATCCTCTCCGGTGAGACAGAGTCAGCCTGATCCGGTAAATCAGGAAGAAGAGATAGGTTTGAATGAGCCTGATCAAGAAACAGCAGTGCTGGATACTCCCAAAATTCCAAGGTATGTAAGACTGAACCACTCTGAAGATCAGATCATAGGTGACAGAAGCAAAGGTGTACAAACTAGAAGGAATATTGCTCAAAATCAGGATGAATGCTGTCTGATTTCAAAGATTGAACCTAAAACAATAAATGAAGCCTGCAATGATGAAAACTGGACCAAAGCAATGGAAGATGAATTGATGCAAATTGAGAAAAATCATACTTGGGATCTTGTTCCCAGACCTAGAGACAGGAATGTAATTGGAACCAAGTGGGTCTTCCGGAACAAACTAAATGAAGCTGGTGAAGTAATCAGAAACAAAGCTAGATTGGTCTGCAAAGGCTACTCTCAAATAGAAGGAATTGACTTTGAAGAGACTTTTGCTCCGGTGGCAAGAATTGAAGCAGTCAGATTACTTCTTGCATTTGCTGCCTTCAAAGACTTCAAGGTATATCAGATGGATGTCAAGTCTGCCTTCCTAAATGGTGATCTGGAAGAAGAAGTCTACATTGAACAACCGGATGGATTTCAATTGTCTGATAATGATGATATGGTCTGCAAGTTGAAGAAAGCTTTGTATGGATTGAAGCAAGCCCCAAGAGCATGGTATGAAAGGTTGGATAAGCATCTTGTGCAGATTGGATTCAACAAAGGTACTGCTGACAGTAACTTATATTTCAAAATTGATCATGAAAACATTTTGATTGTTGAAGTGTTTGTGGATGATATCATTTTTGGAGGAAGAGATAGTATGTGCAAAACTTTTGCAAATCAGATGAAAAGTGAGTTTGAAATGTCTATGCTTGGTGAAATGAATTTCTTCTTGGGTCTGCAAATTGCTCAAACAAAAGAAGGGATCTTCATTTCTCAGACCAAATATGTGAAAGAATTGTTAAGGAAATTTGGTATGGAAGACTCAAAGCCAATGAACACTCCTATGGCAACCGGATGTAAGTTAAGCAAAGATGATGATTCTCCAAAGGCAGATCAGACAAAGTATAGATCAATGATTGGTGGATTGTTGTATCTCACTCAAACTAGACCAGATATAATGCAGGCTGTTGGTCTTGTGGGAAGATTCCAGGCTGATCCTAGAGAATCTCATGTTATGGCAATCAAAAGAATTTTTAGGTACTTGAAAGGAACAGTTGAGTATGGTCTATGGTACCCTAGAGATCCGGATTTCTCTCTTCATGCTTACACAGATGCAGATTGGGCAGGAGATGTGGATGACCGGAAAAGCACTAGTGGTGGAGCATTCTTTTTGGGGAAGAGATTGGTTTCTTGGCTAAGCAAGAAACAAGATGCAATATCTCTGTCTACAACTGAAGCAGAATACATTGCAGCAGCAGGTAGTTGCACTCAAATCTTATGGATGAAGCAGATACTAAGAGACATCAAAGTTGAATATGAGGAGCCTATCACAATTTTCTGTGATAATTCAAGTGCAATTAATATTTCCAAGAATCCGGTATTGCATTCTAAGACTAAGCACATATCTATCAAACTTCACTTTTTGAGAGAACAAGTAAACAAGGAAGAAGTCAGATTGGAGTATGTTCCCTCCAAGGATCAGATTGTAGATATCTTTACAAAACCTTTTCCCAAGGACTCTTTTGAATATCTCCGGGAGAAGTTAGGGGTCATGGCCCCTCCCGTGATGAACTAAGATGCACTGATGTGCATCAGTCCGGTGGCTATCACAATCATATCTTGTGATCCGGACTGATGGGGAGCTGCAACTAAGGGGGAGCAGCTGGTATGATTCTGATGTATGAGAATTGCAAGTATGAGCCCTTTGCCATTGATGTCAAAGGGGGAGAGAAGACATGTGAAAAACAAGTGGTTGATGATCAAAGGGGGAGCAGTAAAGGAAGAGAAGACATGTGAAAAGTTGAAGTTCTTGTCTTAATGGTTTTTCACATCATATGTTGCCATCAATGACAAAGGGGGAGATTGTTGCAAGTATGAGGTGAGCCAGTGTTGTCATTGATGTCAACATACTCATATTGCATTGACAAGAAGGATTTGATGAGCTGTGTGCTGAGGATATTGAGAAAATTAGCCTCAGTCAGGAACAGTGAAGAACAGTGATGAGAAGAAGGCAAATGTACTGTATAGGATGAGAACCGGAGGATGCGGATTAAAGGGTTAGTAGATATGAGTCTTGAGATGCTTCAGTTAAGATTTCAAAGGTCCGCATGAAGATCTGAAGGAGTTGTGGCTGTCGGTATAGAACCGGTTCCGGCAAGTATCCAGAGGTGACAGAGGATCACAAAAAGGTCCGGTGAGGTCCGGAATTGTATTATCCTAATCTGCGGATTGGAAGGAGTGTTTGGGATGTCCTTGTGATGTGTCATTCTGATTTGTGTATGATTTGGAGGTCCGGAAGTACCTCTTGCATTATGACAGTGGCGACAGACTGTGTTCTTGAAGTTCCGGATGAGGAAGACAAGAGATTCCAGTAAGTAGAGGAAGTGCGGATGTATCCGGTCATTCAGACAGGCTTGTGAAGGTTCTTGGATCATGTTTAGGTTGTGTTGTTGGTCCGCATTGATGGTAGAGCCCGGAATTGAAGTTATTCTTCCGGATGAAGTTCTTGCTCTGTTTAGCCGACCGGATGAGTTGTTCATCCTGCGAATGTTCTTGTGGTGGCCGACCGGATGTGTTATTCATCTTGCGGATACTCTTATGGTTGTTTGCCGACTTAGATGTTTGTTCCTAAGTCGATGTCTTGTATAAATAACGGTTTGTGAGTTCATTTCAAAGTGTGGTTTTTGTGGATGAGTGTGGCATAGTGAAGGGAAGTGCGAAAGGCAGAGCAGAAGTTTTTGGGCTTAATTGGAACTGATCCGGACATGGTAGAGATGTCATTCTCCAGTTCAAGACTGTGATTTTTATCACTTTGTAGACAGTGTGTCTCCTTGTAGGCAGTGGGCCTCTTTGTGAGCAGTGTGCTCGGGCAGTGAGCCCTAATTGGCATGTGCCATTCATTTTTCTTTATTCTTCTAACAGAGAATAATTCTTGGGTTAATCACCCCGTGGTTTTTCCCTTAACCGGGTTTTCCACGTCAAAATCTTGGTGTTCAATGTGTTGATGCTTATCTGCTCTTGTGTTTATGTATCATGCTTTCATGGATGATTAATTGATATGCTGCTAACTAACAACAAGAATCAAGTGTTTGAAAGGAGAAGAAGTTTTATACAACTGATTCACCCCCCCCCCCTCTCAGTTGTATGCCCTAGATCCAACAGCATTATCTAGAGAGAGTTCTTGGTTAGCCCTATCATTAATCGATCCCTAATTCTATGAGCATGGTTTGTTAAGGTGCCATTAACCATCCCATACGGAGGACCGATGGCTTCACACTACACCCGAGGTACTTCACCATTCGGCTCAAAGGACTTCATGCTACACCCGAGCATACTTCATCCATTTGAGAGTCACCCACCGTAGGGCACATTTAACATTGATGAGCTCATCATACCATAGGCCCAAGGCTTCACCTCACACCTGGAGGTACTTCATCTTCTTGAGGGTCACCTAGGTCCAAATCACACCCTTAACTTAACCCCATACCCATAGATTGGTGAGATGATTAAGAATGAGGCTCAAACACCCCTTTTGAATATGTCATGAGTTGTGAGTTATCAATCATTCAATATTGCTATCTTGTTGATTGGCGATATTTAATATGCTTCCTCATACAAATATAATTCATCATATAACATTCTTATGCCTTAATCATTCTTAGGCCATTCATTCTCATTCCATCATGATTATGAGCATTTTTATGTTCAATAGAATTGTAACATTCTTATTCTATATCTAAATTGTTCCATGTATTTATTCATTTATGATAACTTACTCATATTATGATAATCTTCCAATTGATTCTAATTATTTATTCTATGATGCATCTTATCCTATATTAGTATGTCACTCTATGACTTCTAGGTTAACATTAACAACCATTCTATTTTATATACATATCCATCCTATCTCTAAATGTTCTCATTTTAGTATAATACGTTGGTTTCCATTCATATATATATATACACATTATTCTTATTAGTATGACACATTCATTCATTATTTCTTATTATCATAGCCTACTTTCCTTTACATTTACTCATGGTAAGATTATAATATTCATTGTTATGAAGCATATCATTTAGAGATAAGTGACGTACCTTTCTCGATTAACTGCTGCTCTTCTTATTCTATTCCCAATTTCCTATTTTCCAATGTTTCCTTTCGATAGAAATTTATTTCCTTTTCTGCTGTGTATCTCCGATGAGATGATTCCTCCTATACCATAAGACCCAGAATTATATATGTTTAATTCCCTATGAAAGAAGGTATCTCTTTAAAGAGAGAGAACCTTTCACAAGGGACATAATCCTTTGTTAGGAATGCTGATTGTTATCTAACTAATAAATATTTGCTTGTTGTCTTTATATTAACGACTCCCTTTTAGGAATCGCTGTCCTCTTAATATTAATCGTATGCCTTGGAAATAAGCCTTTGTTTTAAGATTTAGTAAAGATCACTGCCTTTATCATATGTTATGATCGTTGCATTTAGTCATAAGGTAATTATATCATATGATACTTTATGAGATGGGTCTTTATATATATTCGCTGCCTTTCACCATTTCATAAGGGGAGTCGGCACCCTAATAATATTTAGTTTATTAAATTTTATATATAAAATATATTATATCATAATGATTATAATTATGATAATATTAATATTTGGTAATATTTATATTTATATTAACAATATTGATATTTATATCAATATTTATGTTATTTATATTTATCCCCCATATATAATATAATAATATTCTATATTATTAATATTTATATTTTAATTATTCAAAGAATATTAATATAATAATATTATTTAATATTATCTATTAGATATATATATATATATATATATATATATATATATATATATATATATATATATATATATATATATATATATATATATATATATATTTCTATCATTCAAATTGATATTTTATAAAAGCAACTTCATCGTCTTTTACATGATGTTTAAATCTTTAATTTAAACAATGCCTTAATATGGAGACATGACATTTATGGTTAGGAGACAAGGAGACCTCGAGTCATCCACTTGCTAGGGTTAGCCAAGAGAAGACAAAGATGGAGGCCCTCAACTTCAACCGTTTACCATCGGTCTCTCCAACCAAATTGGCATATTTACCACTTTCTAGGGATATGCCCTTCGAGTTCAGTGTGAGCCCCGTCATATTGTTTAGGGATCCAAGTATTCCTCCTTTGTCTGAGATAATTGTAATTTCTTCTAGTGATGAGTCGGAGGGATATGTACCCCGAGATTATGTATCTGAAGAAAAATCGGAGGGATATACTCCACTCACCCCTGTAGATGAGAGTGAATCCGATGGATACTCTCCTTTGGACTATCTTAATAGTCATTCCATGTAAATCAAAGGATATTCAAATCCTTCTCTATAAATAAAAGAAGCAAGTTTTCTTATCAAAAAGCTTGTGTTTTATGCTCTTTTGGCAAAATGCTTTGATTATAAATATTTCTTTTTGAAAAGCTAAATGTTTTAATAATGTTAGGTAAGTGTTCATAGAATTTGATGTTACACCCCGTGCGTTTCTATCCATTTACTATTTACCTAGATTGGTTAATTTGTTTGAATATTGAATGATTATGAATCTCTACATCAATGTGAAAAGTGAATTTTGAAGTAAATATATTTGGAAAAATGAATTATGCAATGTGATGATTATTATTATGAAATGTATTAAGTATGTGATTATCTTGTGAACGGCTAACTACTGTGATGGTGGTCTAAGAGGGTGTAGGAACAAGTTGCTCCTCCAAAGGGGAGGGGAAGTATCACTCAAGAGAAGGACTTGGTCTGATAAACGTTGGAGAAAGCCTAAACTGAGCAAACACACACACACCACTATCCTATTGGTCTAGGTTAGGTCAGTCAGTGTGGGTAAAGGTAAGTAACCTATGGAATCTAGAGTGCATATGTGGATATGGTTTTATGAGTGCTTTGGGTGAAGATTGTGATTTAACCTACATGTTGATTTAAGTCTTCTTTGATGAATTTATGGTTGCATAGGCAAGGTCTTATTGTGGTTTGATTATAACTCATGCAAGCCCATGATATGTTCATACATATGAGTCAATACGAGCATGAGTGTACGTAGGTAGACGTACCTACGCACACTCATGAGCGTATTGCTCACAAGTATGAAAATATCAGAATGGACCATGATGAGTTAATGACATTTGTGTGAATGTGAATTTTATGACATTATGTTTATGTAGAATTTATGACGATAAATGAATTTATGAATAATAAGTTGTATGTGATTTTTATGTTGATATATATAGTATTTATATATATATAAAAATATATATGTATATAGTAAGATATTTAATATTATTTTCATATAATTGTAATTATGTAATTATAACGTTTTGGAGAAATGAAATTATGTGAATTCTATTATTAATTTGAAATGCTTGAATGGAATATATATATATATATAGTTTATATGGCATGATGGGCGCTGCCATACATGGCACGCAGCCTAAAGATTTGGAGGGACAGCACACTAAGCGTTCAGATTTGAGGCACATGTGTATAGCTATTTGGAAGTTATGTTAGTTATAAAGAAAAGTCTATTTATAAGCCTATTCAAGCGCTTATGCAAGCGCATAAGTATGAGCACTATATTCATTTCTAAAAGAGTTTTAAAACAAACTCTTGAGGCAGTTTTGACTTTGTCTTTGGACGCATATGGGGAGCTGAAAATCAGTCAAAAGATTTAAAAGAGTTTTTCAATGTTTACCAATGTACATTTGACTATTTCCTTGAAACCAATTTTTACTATGAAATAGGGAATGTGGTCTTATATGTGGCAATTTTGGAAAAGGTTTTTATCCTTTGGAAGTCCGATTTATTTGTTGTTGTTGAGTTGTTATTTGAGTGTACACTTATGTGTCATTTTCTTTTAATTTCCTTTTTGCCACCTCTAATTCGGTTTTGAAAAAGGTGGAGTTGTGGCACTTTTTCAAGCTAGTTTGTAGCTTAAGCTCACTTTGATTTCTTGTATAAAAAGAGCTCTCTCATTCTATTCTACACAAGTTTTCAGCCAAGAGCTTTCTTATTTTGCTATTGTAATTCTAAGTTAGTGTTGTGAGATTATTGTTATTTTGCTTTGGTGTTGTGAGAGGAAGCATAGGAAGATTAGAGAGAGAGTTGTTTTGTTGGAAAAGGGATTTTAATTCGTTGGAAGGATCTTAAGCAAGGGATTTCATTGATTCATTGGAGCTATTATCACAGGCATGAGGAATTCTTATCCATTATGTGTTTCTATTTTAAAAACTTATGTATTTGATTGTATTGAGGAATGAATGGTTTGTTTAGCAATTTGAGTGTTTACTTGTTTGTATAAAAGTATATATATATATAATATGAGAAATATAATATGTATTGAGTGTGATATTAATCTCCATAGTAGAGATTTATGTCAAAAGTGGATTTATGAGTAATTATTAGATTGGGTATGAATAGTTATTTGTACAATGTGAAAAAATAGAAAAACCGTATCTTGCAACTAGTATTACTTCGACATATGTGTCATAGTAAAAGTGGGGAATAGGTTAAATCTGAGATTGGTAAACCTAGAATGGACGAGTAGTGTTATGCCTGTGATTTGTTGATCCATAGGAGGGGATATCCTAGAATTGTTAGTGGGGTTATGCTCGAGATATGTTGATGCATAGGAGGGAATGACCTAGATGTCTTTGCAAATCGAGCTTGAATGATGGGTGAGCGTCTGACGTCCATTTCGAGTTAGGGGGGGTGATGAAACTTTGGCCAAAGTAGTGTAAACAGCCAATGTTTACATTGTCAGTTCACTGTGATCCAAGTTTACATTCTAGGAAGGGCAATCATGCTTGGATTTGTAGCCACAATGTATGACAGTATTAGATATGTCGGACACAACATCAGCTCAGTTTAGGCTATTCTTTGACGTTACCATACCAATTCCTTCGTCGAAGGGTAGGGCCATTTACCAGTATGGTAAATGTGCGGAGGACCGCAGCTAGTCCATGGTTAGTGGAAAAGCGCTTGAGTGATGCTTCCCCTCATGCAATTGGCGGCCAGTATTTGAAGACAGAGATCAAAATCATTTCGTATCTCTATTTTCAGTTGGCTCTTTGAAGCTTGTATGTAACTTTCTTTGAAAAAATTGTAATCAGGAATATTCAATTCCTTTACTGATGAAATGTATTTGATTATGCAAAGGGAGTTTGAAATATGTTTCAAATGTGCATCTTATCGAATGAATTTGAGGAAAAATTTTATTGCTTTCACTGTCAATATCTTGATCTTTTTACTTTCAAGTTAAACTTGGTAAATCTTAGTACTAACAATGAAAGCAATAAAATTTTTTCCTTATATTCATTCGATAAGATGCACATTTGAAACATATTTCAAACTTCTATTGCATAATCAAATTACATTTCATCAATAAAGAAATTGAATATTCCTCATTACAATTTTCCAAAGAAAGTTACATACAAACTTCAATTAGCCAACTGAAAATAAAGATACAAAATGATTCTGATGCCTATCTTCAAATTACGGCCGCCAACTGCATGAGGGGAAGCATCACTCAAGCGCTTTACCTCCAATCACGAACTAACTGCGGTTCCCCGCACATTTACCACACTGGTAAACGGCCCTACCCTTCAACGAAGGGATTGGTATGGTAACCTCAAAGAATAGCCTATACTAAGTTGATGTTGTGTCCTATATATCTAATACTATCATACATTGTGGCTACAACCCCAAGCATGATTGCCCTTCCTAGTATGTAAACCTAGATCACAGTGAACTAACAATGTAAACGTTGGTTGTTTACACTACTTTGGCCAAAGTTTCATCACCCCTAACTCGGAATGGACGTCACACGCTCACCCATCATTCAAACTCGATTTGCAAAGACATCTGGGTTATTCCCTCCTATGGATCAATATATCCCAGACATAACCCTACTAACAATTCTAGGTTATCTAATCTCAGATTAACCTATTCCCAACTTTTACTATGACACCTATGTCAAAGTAATATGGTTTTACTATTCTTTCACATTGTACAAATAACTATTCATACTCAATCTAATAATTACTCATAAAATCCAGTATTGACACAATCTCTACACTAGGTTATCTACCTCTTCCATGGATCACATATCCTAAAGTTAACCTATTCCCAAGTTTTGCCATGACACATATGTCGAAGTAATAATACTTGCAAATTACGGTTTACTATCCATTCCCATTATACAAGTATCTAACCATATTCAAACTAATACATAAAAGTCCCATCTAGACACAAATCTCTATTACTGAGATTAATTTCACATTCACAATAGAAATCACTTACTAGGCATATATATACTTTTATACATACAAGTAAACACTCAAATTGATAAACAAACAATTCATTCATCAATAACAAATAAGCACAAATAGCCTTTTAAACAGAAAAACATATTGGATAAGAAATCCTCATGCCTATGATATTAGCTCCAAAGGATCAACAAAGTTCCTTGCTCAAGATCCTTCCAACGAAATAAATCACCCTTCCAAACAAATCAACTCTCTCTCTCTATACCTCTATACTTCCTCTCACAATCCACAATAAAATAACAAAAATCTCACAACACTCAACTCAGAATTGCAACAGCAGAATAAGAGAGCTCTTGGCTAGAAAAATTGTGTCGAATAAAATGAGCTCCTCTTTTTATACAAGAAATCAAAGTGAGCTTAAGCTACAAACTAGCTTGAAAAAGTGCCACAACTCTACCTTCTTCAAAACCAAATTAGAGGTGGCAAAAAGGAAATTAAAAGAAAATGACACATAAGTGTACACTCAAATAACAACTCAACAACAACAAATAAATCAGACTTCTAAAGGATAAAAACCTCTTCCAAAATTGACACATATAAGACCACATTCCCTATTTCACAGTAAAAATTGGTTTCAAAGAAATAGTCAAATGTACCTTGGTAAACAATGAAAAGCTCTTTTAAAT
Organism: Cunninghamia lanceolata; assembly: GCA_027924645.1. Lineage (NCBI taxonomy): Eukaryota > Viridiplantae > Streptophyta > Pinopsida > Cupressales > Cupressaceae > Cunninghamia > Cunninghamia lanceolata. The sequence continues at coordinate 17,110,173 of BSBN01000472.1, read as the reverse complement.
CTTTTAACTAATTTTCAGCTCCCCGTATGCGTCCAAAAACAAAGTCAAAACTGCCTCAAGAGTTTGTTTTAAAACTCTTTTAGAATAGAATATAGTACACATACTTATGCGCTTGCATAAGCGCTTGAATAGGCTTATAAATAGACTTTTCTTTATAACTAACATAACCTCCAAACAGCTATACACATGTGCCTCAAATCTGAGCGCTTAATGTGTTATCCCTCCAAGTCTTTAGGCTGCGTGCCATGTATGGCAGCGCCCATCATGCCATATAAACCATGCCAATCATGCCATATAAACCATATTATATATATATATATATAGATTCTATTCAAGCATATCAAATTAATAATAGAATTCACATAATTTCATTTCTCCAAAACGTTATAATTACATAATTACAATTATACGAATATAATAATAAATATCTTACTATATATATATCATCAACATAAAAAATCACATACAACTTATTATTCATAAATTCATTTATCGTCATAAAATCTACAGACATAATGTCATAAAATTCACATACACATTAGAGACGATAACTCTTGAATGGTCCAAATTGATATCCTCATACTTGTGAGCAATACACTCATGAGTGTGCGTAGGTACGTCTACCTACGTACACTCATGCTCATATCAACTCATATGTATGAACATATCATGGGCTTGCACGAGTTATAACCAAACCACAATAAGACCTTGCCTATGCAACCATAAACTCATCAAGAAGACTTAAATCAACACGTAGGTTAAATCACATTTTTCACCTAAACATCCATAAAACCATATCCACATAAGCATTCTAGATACCATAGGTTACTTACCTTTACTCACACTAACTGACCTAACCTAGACCAATAGGATAGTGGTGTGTGTGTTTGCTCAGTTTAGGCTTTCTCCAACGTTTACCAGACCAAGTCCTTCTCTTGAGTGATACTTCCCCTCCCTTTCGGAGGAGCAACTTGTTCCTGCATCCACTTAGACCACCATCACAGTAGTTAGTCGTTCACAAGATAATCACATGCTTCATACATTTCATAATAATAATCATCACATTGCATAATTCACTTTTCCAAATATATTTAATTCAAAATTCACTTTTCACATTGATGCAAAGATTCATAATCATTCAATATTCAAACAAATTAACCAATCTAGGTAAATAGTAAGTGGATAGTAACGCACGGGGTGTAACATACTCCCCCCCCCCCCTTGTGAATCATCGTCCTTGATGATTTTTAAGTATCAAGTATTATCACAACATAAATAAGTCATAAAAAGTATCATACTACAAAACATATTGATATCAAGAGCTTTCATAATTTAGAATAACTTGTGGGAATTTTTGCTTCATCTCAGCATAACCTTTCCAAGTGGCAGAATCTTCTGCATACTAATCCCATTGGATCTTGTACTGCATAACCTTTCTATTATGCAAGCCGAGCTTGTGAACTTCAAACATTTAAGAAGCTCGATCAAAACCATTCTTGGGCCCTGTACTTGTAAAACATTCTAAGAATGTAATAATCATCAGTTAAATATATATATTTCAAATTTGAATCATTAAAAGCATTATGCCTCCTCACTAAGGTGTAAGCACCCAAGGCATATCCAGGCTGCTAGGCTACCTAATTACCCTTAGCTATCAAAAAAAAAATCTCATCCTCAATCCTCATTACAATTTGATAACCCACTTCTACTATGAGGAGAATTGGAAACATGTCTTAGAAGCTTTTGGGAAGCTTCCATCAACTCATCTATTTTAATAAAAGTATCTTCAAGGTATAAATGGGAACCAAGAAATAATCACAAATATCTACATACCCAAATATGCATACATGCTTGTGAAGCACAGGATTGTGGGAATGTATAGGCTCATAAATATAGTTCCAAGTAGGGAACAATGTGCCATCCCAATGGAGCTCTACACATATGCAATCCAAGGTAAGAAGCCATGTAAAATCCACCACTTCCCATCTTGTATAATCTAATACTATTTTCAATGTAGAAAGAAAGGATCTCCGCCCAATTCATAATAGTTTCCTTCTCCCAAATTTCATGCAACCCAATTATCATCTACACCAATAGTGTCCATTAGACTAATCAAAGGACACATCACAGCCATAGTATTGCAAACATCCAATTTGAAACTTCTAATTGCATACTTCTTTAGAGTCCCTTAGGATCCTAGCTATGGGGAAGGAAATTTGTAGATTATAAGTTTACTCCAATAAAATCAGCCATTAGAGTCCCTTAGGATCCTAGCCCTAAATGGTCTCTCTGCCCAAAATATACCTAGGCATATCATAGCATAGGAACACCTTTGATCTGGCATAGGCTAAATGAAAATAAGAGTTATTGTCAAGTGGACTTTGGTCTATTGATGAAGTTGAATGGCTCACAAAAAGCCCACCAAGGCTCAAGTCTTGTTGCATGCAAAGGCCTGTGATGTTCTAAAGGGATGAGGCTAGCATCGTTCCCCAAGCAACATTCGCAAAATAGATAACTCCTCAATCTTCGGCATTAAGTTGAAATAGGTCGATTATTCATGCACCCAAGATGATTCATGCTCTCCTTCATTTGCTTGATCAAGGGAAGTGAATACATAAGAAACTCCAATAAATGAAATTAGAGACCAAAGTACTGCTTAAACTTAATTGTCTTGGTCAACAATTTATTATCTCCAATCTCCATGACTACTAGTGTAGCAAGAGAGGTACTCTTCCCTTTGTCCAAGTTCCTCTTTCTGTTCATCTTGTCTTTGATTCCCCACACAATGCATCTAGAGATTCACTAATTTGGTCATTACATACTTCACAAAGGAAGTTAGCAACACTCAAAAATTCTAGATCTTGCGAGAGAGTTGTTTGTATTTGATAGACTGGTGCAATGAGAATGTAGTGCCCACCCCCATTTTCTCTATACTCATAACTTCCTCAACTATGTATCAGGGCTTGCAAAAGGATTGTTATGGTTGATACATATCTCTCTATCTCTATCTTGCACTTTTCCACTCTATATTTGATGTGTTTTGATAATTATGTGGTTTGTTTTCACATAATTATGTGATGGTACCAGTTTTGTGTTTTCATACCATTAATCACATGAAGGATTTGTTATGGTAGATCTCTCTCTATCTCTATCCAACTCTCTTCCCCTCTTTATACTTGATGTGCCTTGATAATTATGTGGAATGAGCAAACATTATCAAGAGATGGTACCAAATTGTGTGTTGATATGATGTATGCAATTATTGAATTTTATGTAATTACTAGAATGAAATTTGTGGCTTATTACTAATTAATGGCCTTTGATCACACGACATTTTGTGAAATTTTATTTAGATTATAAAATTTCAATGATCAGGTAATAGGTGTTTAGAGTATAATGTCATTTAATTAGTATTTAAGTGTATCATACATCTAAACTAATCTCAACTTAGGTGCATAATATTTTTTTATGTTACAAATTTAATTAATTTGGTCTAACATTCGTCAACGATGAGGCACATGTGTTAACTAGCACCCCACGTGGTCCACATGGATCTTTCTTATGCAACACACAAACCTGTTCAAGTACTCTAGGGACCCTATGGAATTCACTACTGGTCGAATGAGAACTAAGGCTTGTACACTCAAATAAATTTAATTAATTACAAGGTTATTAAATTAGCCCCTATGTCTAGGCATTTAAACACAACTTTCTCACCCTCCCCCTTCTCATGGACATCACATCCCTAGGTTCGATGTGCCCACAAAGTGTCAAGGCTTAGGTTAATAAAATTTCTCCCTTAATAATAATTAAAATTGAACTCCCAACACTTTCCTCTAACCTTGGTATCTCTACATGGGAGATGGAATATTCCCTTCCTATAAGGGTCCAATATCCACCCTAGGATTTACATTAATCCTAGCCATCCAATTTAAGCTTCCCTTTTGAATATTAAAACAATAAAATCCACTCAAGTGGATGAACCCCTAATATATCTCTACCATTGATTCAAAAGGATCTCCACCCTCCATTTCTCAATTCAACCCTAACCCTAATTCCCTCCTATGTAACCATTAATGGCTTCCTCTATTTCTTTTCCTCCACAAAAAGGAAGTAATAACATTAAATGTTATCCACAAACATCAACAAAAACCAAAAAACTTAGCTGCCATGCCAAACATTGACAACACACCACAAAACAAATTTGCTAAAAAGAAGTGATACAACTAAAAGAACATCACCACAAATGAAATACCATGTGATCAAAGGCCATTAATTAATAATGTCATAAATTTCATTCTACTAATTACATAAAATTTGATAATTACATCCAACACATCAACACACAATTTAGTACCACCTATTGGTATAAAATCATATTTACACATTAGCATAACTTTATTAAGGAGTAATTAATTAGAATAATATTTCCTTTATTTAACTTGAGAGCTTTGTGGCATGTGTCATAAGCTTTCCTTTCCTACTTCGTCTCTTTTTGGCAAGTGTGGTTGTATTTATTTGTATTATTCCTTTGTGAATAATCAATGCACATGAAGTACTAATTGCAATTTGATCCTCTTAATTCTTACTTCTGCTTTTTGAAGTAGCTCTCTTGTGTAGAAGAATTACTGCAAATGATCCTTGGAATCTAACATGGTATCAGAGCAAATGAAAGATATTCTAAATACCCTCCAAGAAGCAACTCCAATAACAATGAATGCTTGAAGACAGAATCCAATCCACTGCCTGCAAACAACATTTATCCCCTGCGGGAGAAATAGATACATTGGTGAATGTAGAAGCCATTCCCACATCTTGGATGAATAGGGAATCCAAATCCAAATATATTTCTGTGCCTCTAAATGCAACTCTGGTGTGCTCATTCTGGAAAAAGATATCTCCTCAAAAACAAGAACTGAATGTCCAATCAAAGAAGTAGATCCAAGAGAGGACAAAATGTGAACTACATCTAGAAACACAGAAGATGATGTGATGACATCATTGCCATCAAAGATGAAATGAATATATTCTAATGTATCCTCCACACCAAAATGTAAGACTCCACAAACAATAATGAAATGTCTGATAAGGAGGAAGCCCAATGAGATGGTGGATCTAGAAGACTACAAATGACCTGTTAAAAGGAATCATTGGAAACTCTCTGTGAAACAACACTGGACTCAGATGTAGCAACAGGAGATGGGGTAATGTCTGCACATGTTGGGTTAGAAAAATCTGACAAGCTAATGCCATTGGCAATGCAAAGTTATTTTAACTGATGAAGCTCATAAAGAAGTTTCAAATCATCAAGTTCTTTTAGCATGCATTCATCTATTGTATGCCTTTTTCTCCCACAATAATCACATTTTAATTTCCACAAATTAGGAGACATGATTAACCAACAAAAATAAAGTGCACAAATGAAGAAGCGGAGATGAAGCCCACCCAAAAAACAAAACTTTACCAGGTGCCAGTATGTCCAAGTTATCAAACAGAGAGCACAAAACCGACAAACTGATCAAAATAAACCTGGGGCTGAATTTGGAAAAATCACATGGGTGACTAAGTAGAGCTCCTCAATACCTTTCCAACACCTATTCGATCTCAAAAACTGAAGATTCTAGGTGGAAGATATAAGCTCGGAAGCCAGAAAAGAAGCCTGGACTTCAACTTACATAAAATTGACCAGCAACATAATCTAGCAAAGTTACCAACACCACTAGATAGAGGATGGAAGCAGCTTTCCGAAGTTGATTTCTTTGCCAAAAACGGATTCCGTATGCTTGAGATATGGCCAAAAGAACAAAAAGACCCCTCTTACGCATGCAGAGGAGGGCAGAGGCCCTGGCTGGTGGTGGTTGATGAGCGGAGACAAGGTAGCGGCCCAATTGGCGGAGCGACAATGGTGTCTGGGCAGAAGGACGGCAAACGTGGGAGTGACGTGGCCTCTGGCTGGCGGAGCCCATGCCTAGGGGCATAGCCCCCTGGCTTGTCGTGACGAGGGGCAGAGGCCTCAATAAGACCGTGGGCATCGGCCTTTTAATAAACTCGTGCCCGTACAAACCAAAAATTGGAGGATAAAATTTTATCTTGTTGGAAAAAAGCTCGAAACGTTGTAGCGACCGCAAAAAAAAAAATAAACCGTTGATGGAAGAATGATTTGACCACTGATTAACCAGAACCTGTCATGCATACGCAAGAACTATTGTGCAAATGCAATGTCCGTTGGATGAAAGCCAAAGAGCCGAATGACATAGGGGTAGCGTACGACAACATGGCGAGGTATGGATTTCGTACAAATGTATGGAATTAACATAGACGAAAATCAAGCCCAAAAAATCACCTAAATTTTTTCGATGCCCAATTTTGGCATTTGGACAAGCGATCTTAGGGTTTTGACGCCTTCTGGACTCATTCGTGAGGTCTGTTTTGCACTACAAAGCATCAATCACGACCTAGTGGCTAAAACCATCTCAAATTCAAGAAGAGACTTACAGATCGAGAGGACCATATTACGGACATCTGTCTTCTATTTGATGCCATCCCAAGTGGAGTTGGATCACTACCATCATCTTCTTCAGAGATTCTTCTTCATCCTCCTATTCAGTCACAATTTGACAATGGATTGGAGATCTTTGAGTACTTTTCGAGAGCTTCATTGTTGTCTTTGACTCATGTGCAAAGTTCAGAGACATTCATCCTTCTTGCATATTCCTATCCGGAATGGGAAGATATTTTGCACACATTTGCAGTTCTATTCCTTCCCAAGAGGAGGAATGTTGTTCGGTGTTCTTGGATCTTCATCATCATCCAATGTCGAGCATCTACTAGCATTGCAAGAGTCATCTTGAGGGGCAGTTGCATGGTCTCTCTTCTCATTTCTGTTTTGGGAGGGAGCATTTTCTCGCATGGGGTTACATCCTTCTCACTTCAGGGGGGGGGGGGGGGGGTCGCCAAGACCTTCTCTCTACATCCTTTCTTATGGGGGGTTGTACATATTTATTGTTTTCTCCCTTTTGAAGAGAAGCTTTTTCCCACTAGGTTTTTCTCCTTTTCTCTAGTTTTGAAAGATCTTTGTTTGTAAATGGGTACCTAATCTAGCCTAGTTGTCAGGACCCATGTTTCCTTCTAGCATGTGTGTAGCCCCCCTAAGTTGCACTTATTGGGGGGTGTTGGTGTAAAATCATATTTACACACTACCATAAATTTATTAGGAAGTAATTAATTAGGAAAATATTTCCTTTATTTAACTTGAGAGCTTTGTGGCATGTGTCATAAGCTTTCCTTTCCCACTTTCTCTTTTTGGCAAGTGTGGTTGTATTTATTTGTATTACTTCTTTGTGAATAATCAATGCACATGAAGTATTAATTGCAATTTGATCCTCTTAATTCTGGCTTCTACTTTTTGAAGCAGCTCTCTTTTGTAGAAGAAATACTGCAGATGATCCTTGGAATCTAACACCACCATATAAAAATGTTTGAACATTCCAAATAATTATCAATACACATCAGGTATAGAGAGAGGGGAAGAGAGAATAGGATATATATATATATAGGGACCCACCATAACAAATTCTTCACGTAAGTAATCGTATCAAAACACAAATCTAGTACCATCACATAATTATCAAAACAGGTCAAATATATATATATATATATATATATATATATATATATATATATATAGAGAGAGAGAGAGAGAGAGTATCAAGTCCATATATGCAAAACTCACATTTGAGTACTCATTTCAGCTCTTACTCAGTTACATTTTCAGCAGCATTTCAAAGGTATGTAATTGTAACACATTTCTAGTTTTTTCTTTTTCTTTTAATGCCTTCACTCTAAATTGTATTGTGCTAGGCTGCTAGGTTTTTCTTTTTCCCATTTATTGTTGTCTTTGATATGTTAAATATGGACTGATATAAAAAATCAAAAATCAAAAATATTAACAATAGTCTTGTTAGCGTTTTAATTCACATTTTCCAATGCAACACAAAATGGAACAGATGTGTTGTAGAACCACTCTTCAAATTAGAAGGGGAAGCTCCCTATAATTAAAAACCTAATTTGCACAATATATACTTGTCATTTAAAATCTATACAATCTTTTCTAAGCTGGTTTGCGATCATGCTGATAAAATTAAATGTGCATCTTTTTGGATTCACCTAAGGCAAAAAGCTAACATGCACTTCAATGCAAGGCAAAAGGTTTTTATGCTTTTTGACTAAAAGAAAACTCTAGAATTACTACACACTTATGTTGTTCAACTAAAAACAAAGACTAAACAATGCAAGTAAACATAAAGATTGAATAGGCTTAAACATTGTTGGCGTTTCAATTCGCACCTTTGGACTGCGAGTTGGAAACGGACAGCTATGCACAGATAAACTGCTCTCCTATTATGAGGGGGAATTCCCTTTTTGCTGAAGTTCGCTAAAAAGATAAATAATTCAAATTTGCCTATCTTTTTTTTGGTTTCTTAGCTGCGAGCACAAGGTTATAAAACTCTATTCACTGTAGCAGAGGTTTTTCCTTCTTAAAACTTCTAACTACAGCTAGGCCTAAACTAAATGACGCTTTTAATCTCCTAAGTAAATTCAGAGCAAAGGGATTAAAAGTTAATAAGGAATGATTTGTTTTTAACATAAAAGCTCAAATAACTCCTTCCAAATCACATCAGAAGACTCACTGTACTTTAAGATGAAAGCTGAAATAAGATTATACAAGCCACACATCTGACGACAAAACTAGATGATCTGAGATAGAAAATCAAAGCCAAAGGCAGGCATGAGACTTCTATTCCAATATCATAAAGTTGATACAACTCCAGGACAGCAATATTGTAGCAAAAGGCAGGCATACAATTTGCAATCAAACACTGGAAAACAAACAACACAGAATGAACGAGCACTTGAAATAACAATTTCTGCAGGCTAGAATAGGCACAGCAAATCTTGCTATCACAATTACCATTACTTACAATGGGCAAGGTTGCCCTCATTTATACTAAATCAAAAGAGTAGGAACCCTAAAATCTCCTTGATTTACCCTAACTAACTTGCCAACTAACAAGCTTTATTTCTATTCTAAGACAAAGATTACAACTAACAAATGCTTTAAAACAATCTTCTTTAAAGCAAAGAAAGCTCCAACTATTACAAAGCGATTTCTTTCTAAATAAAGAATGGATGAGCTTTGAATGAAAGCAAATGCTTTAAAACAAAAAGCATTTGAGTTAAAGTTGCTTTCTTTTGAGTCACATCCTCATCTACATTCTTGTTTTATTGGTGATGTCATCCATTGATATTTTGGGAAATAATATCTTCTAAAAAGTGAGTGACCGCATCTTTGCCAGAAACACTGATACTCTCTAAGATGATATTCTGGTCTTCCAACATTTCTTCACCATTTGCAACCATCTGAAGGAATTCATGAACTTCGCCCACATCTTTATCAAACTTTATTGTCATCGCAGCAAAACGATCCATCTTGCCGGCAGTGATATTTCCATTAAAGCTGTTGCGGACGAGAGTCTAGAAATCTGTCTGTACTTCCATGAGATCATACAGGGTACCATCTTCTTTCTCATATGAACACGGGATCTGAGAAACAAAAGATCTCACAAACTTGAGAACATTTACCACTTTTTCTTTCCATTCTACTAACTCTGAAATTATACTGTCATAAGTTTTTACTGTGAAAAGATACTATGCTTTCCAAGTAGAAACAATCTTCTTATTTTCAGCTGAATCAACAAAATTAAACGCTATCTTCAAGTCAGAGATAATGATCTCAAATACCGGTCTATTTTCAGCCAAAGTCTGTTGTAGCCCCTAAATGTCTTAACGCAGATCATGTGTGTTATACTTTAATTGGTAGATCTGTGAAAGTACAACTCTACCTTTAGTCACAAATTCTTCCACCCAATCCTTCATGTGCCTCCCATAAATGACCAACTAACTGAACTGCTGTTGATCGGCCGGTGATCCCAGATTCAGAGGAAGGAGTAAGTCGGCCTGTGACGTGCCATGAAAAAGATTGGAAATATACTGCCACAGCTGCCTAACATTAGCCTTGAGGGCTGCTTTATCTTCTCCATCTTTCAACACCCTCTCCTTTAAATTATCTGCTGCAACCTCGAAGAGATTTATATCTGTATGCCGGGTACTCCTACCAAGATTAGCTTTGACAACCTTGAAGTCATCAACCTCAATATCATCAACATTTTTATTTTCTGGCGGCGTTGCAGTTTCAAGGATCATTTCTCCATCCGCATTCTTTTCAATATGAACTTGCTTCTTAAGTTTCCTATCTGGTGTGTCTTGGTAGACGCTTTTAAGCTCCGTCAAATTCAACTGATACGAAGGCTTTCTCTTCTTCCTACCCAAAATGTTCTTAAGCCAAGATGAACCATCCTCTCTTGGAAACTCGGTTCTAACTTCATCAACTCCTGATGAACCAATATGTGTATCAAAGTTATGAACTGACGAATCTGGCTCTGAATCTATGTGAATGGGAGAACTTGGTGAAGAAGGTGGAGAAACATGAATTGAAGGCATTGTTTCAACATGCGGTACTGGTTTAGTGGGAACTTCTGATGCAACTGTTGGTTGTTCCTGCTGAATATGAACTGGAGACTCAACCTTTTTCCTCTTCAACTTGGCCATCTTTGTTCCTTCTGGAAGGACACTCATAGATTTAACCCTTTGTTTTGGTTTGGAAGTGGAAGGTAATGATGGTTGAACTACTGGTTCTGCAACCGAAATGGCTTCTTTCCGCTTATTTTTCAAGAATATCATACTGTTTTTGATAACTTAGCTCGTTCTTTCCTCAATCGAGGTGTTCTCTTTGGCAGAAAAATTAACTAGTGGCAGTGGTCTTTGCTCGACCTGATCTCTAAAATATGTGGGAAGTAAAACTCCACCATCATCTGACAAGCCCTGTACATCTTCTAACAAAATATCAACCAATTGCCAAAAAGTAAACCTATTGTAACTAAGTTTCCACACTTCAAACCCATCTACACAATTAGCCCAGAAATGTTCAGCCGCAAGCACATGAACACAATTTTGACCGAGGTGTGATGCAAAAACACCACGAGGATCATATGAAGACCTCATGTCGAAAAACTTAAGCCCATACTTGGACGATTCACTATCAATTACTTTGGCATCTACTCCAGATCTGCATCTGTAAATACCCATTCCCATTGGAAAATTGAAAGCCGCTTTGCACCTGCTGCGCAGAAATGTATGAACTTCATAGACTTGCCTCAGAAATTCCATGAACGCTACCTCATCTATAGGATATCTCGGCAGCATGGCTGGTTCTCCTGAGAAGCCATATACTCTAATGTAGGAGAAAGTGGGAAACTGGATAAACCAATCAACCCATTCCGCCATTGCCAATCTGGCATCAGCTGAAAACCGTATATGCAACTCATTATCCAGATCTCGCACTGTATGCATAAGGAATGCATCATTTACCCACCTATAATGTCGCTCAGCCTGAGAAAATTCTAACTGCGGGAAATGGTGATAAACATGTTGAATGCCCAGAGTTCCAACAATATTCAAACCTCTAAATTGACCCTGGAAAGCCATTAAATATACAAGGTATGACATCATGTGGAATTCATGGGCCCTTTGAAAATCAATTATCTAATGGTGGAGACTATCACTAATGAGTGCTGACCAATCATAGTATTTAGTTCCGTCAACAATTTGGGACATGATGTAAAACATCCAAGGCTTAAATTTGTTAACATCTTCTTGACCTGTGATTCGGCTTAGCAATCATTATTGCATGTTCTTCCTTGAACTCTCCACATCCAACGTTCTTTGGCATAACGTTCTGCTTTTCTTTCAACCACCTCTGAGCAATCTTTTTCCGATACTTTTCTTTATCATTGTGCCACACCCTCTTGCATTCTTCAATTGAAACGACTAAGTTTTCCCTCCATATTGGTATTGAAAAACACTTCTCAATATCATTTGGCCTAAGGCTGCAGAGCACCCGTCCATCTGCTGATTGGATTTCTCTTGTGACTGAATTGTAATGCTTCATACAAGCAATTATGAATTCGATACTTTGCATTGTGATGGGGAATGAAGCCGCTGCAAGCAATCCGAAGTGATTCAAATTCCTGATAGCGTCGTTTCCTGCATCTTCCAAAGGATGCAAATTGAACACTGGAAGTACCTTGTGCAAGTCTGTCTCGAAAGTTCTCAGGTAATCGTGAACCAACATCATTTTAGGCTTGATCTCTACTGGAGAGTACTGCATATTGAAAGAGTTGAAGAATGACTGTGAACACGCCTATGTCGGAAAAATCTTGGACAAAAGGCTGAAAATTACTCACTGATTTCTTCTAAAAAGCAGAATGTGAGTGAAAAAGATGGCACATGGGTTTTGCAGGTAATCCCGTTTTGAAGCAACCCAAATTGTCGAATTTTGAAAATGCGGAGGATTTCCCGAAAAAGCAGCGAAAAGCAAATTCATGGAAAAATAAAATTTCCCAATCTTCAAGAGGATGAAATTCTGGATGGACCCATCTCGATGAAAATTGAAAAAGCTTCAGCCCTATTTCTAAAAAACGATCCCCTAGAAAAAAGGACCTTGAAAAAGCGTGCCTCCTTGCTTCCTCATTCCGAAACTATGAAAAATGCTGAAAAAGCACTTCGTTTGGGTTTTCGAATCTCCGTGGAAAGAAAATAAAAATCTTCCTCCTCTGGATGCAACCTGCAAAAGTAATGAATAAAAGAAGCCAAAAGCTTGTTTTTATAGAACTTTAGGACCAAAAAAACAGCTTTCTTTGTGAAAGAATAAAGCTTCAATCTTATCCATGAAGAAAGCATCTTTTAAAGCACAAATCCAAGTAGATATCCTCGAATAGAAAGAATCCCTATTTTATAACTGCCTATGGCTTCATGTGTGATGAAAAAAATATCTTCTTTGATGATGTCATCAAACACGCAAGATTGCAAAAGTGTTAGCTAATTTTTCCTTCGTTTTGACACTTTTGCACTCGTTTTGACTCCAGTATGGCCTGCCCCTGACTCCAACAAGACGGCAAACTGTCACTGTTGACTGAAAAAGCTAACTAATCATGGCACCTTGAAGATTTATCAACTCTGATTTCATCCCCAGCCTCGGACTGACGATCCAACGACATCTGACTGCAAATCTGTCGCCGGACGAAGAACGGAAGCAGCTATCAGAAAAACACTGACAGGCATGAAAATTTTTCTAACACCTTAAAACCTGGGCGCCCCCAGCCTCCAAGGGCGCTTGGTTTTTTGTGCCTTAGCCATTTTTTGGAAATTTTCAACTTTTTCAACTTCTTGATTTCTGCGCCCGTTCCGGTGACTGTGGACCTCTGTCCGGATGTCGATTTCCGCTTGTCGGAGCAAAACTGACTCTGATGATTTGACAAACAGGCAAGCCTGATGAAAATTGAACTGATTGTACCCTCTGCCTATCTCGAAAATCGTGCCAAACTGGTTTCTGCGGATCCGAACGGGCTAATGAAGGAAGATTTATCGTTTTCCGGAAAAACATGGAAAAATGGTTAAGGTTGGAAAAGATGGGCGCCCCTAGCCTCCAAGGGCGCTTGGCATTTCATGCCTTAGAAAAATTTTGATGTTTTTCAATTTTGTTTGCATTTCTCCGTTTTGCATGCCGCAGGTCCCGTTCGATCTTCGTTTCTGGTCGTCCGTCTGACTACTGAAGCAAGATGGGAGGTGATCTGAGCTGTCTGAACACACCTGAGATGAAATTCCATCTTTTTCGAGATTTTAGACTAAGTTTGACTGAATTTGACCACCAAGAAGCGGGCTAACGAGAACTTTTTGACGTTTCTCAAAAAAGTGGAAAAAATTCTGAGGCAGGAAAAGATGGGCGCCCCCAGCCTCTAAGGGTGCTTGGTTTTTAATGCCTTAGAAAAATTTATGATTTTCAAGCTCTGTTTGCAGTTTACTTTGTTTCGCGTGCCGGCAGCTGCTCCTATCACCAATTTCGATGTTTTGCCAGTCAACTGCGCCTGGATGAGGGATGGACTAAATAGCCTAGGTATATCTAAGGTGAATTCTAGCTTTTCAGGATCTGTGGACCAAAATGATTGCTTTTATCAACCTGGGAACTGATCGACGGAGATATTTTTAGCATTTTCTCGAAAAACACAAAAAAAATCTAACATTGCTAAAGCTGGGCGCCCCCAGCCTCCAAGGGCGCTTGGAAATCCATGCCTTTCAAAAATTTCATGATTTTTCACTTTTCAACACTTTCTGTATCCACCATGCTCCATCTTCTATCCAACAATTGTCGAATGTTTGAGAGTTCTGCGTGGTCTGAACAGCGTTGAAAACTTGCAAAAGAGCCTTGGCAGATGAAACTTCTCCAATGATAGCTCCGGAGCTCGTGCTTCGCCAACTGAAAAAGCAAAATTGACCCAGTAGAGAAAACTCGACCTTTTGCAAATTCCATCTGGACCACCTTGATCGTGAAGCAAAATCAGCCAATCAGAATCAGGCGCGACACCTGAATCGGAGATTCTATTTTTAGAAACTCTCTTTTTAGAAAATTTTGCCAGCATCCGTATCTCAAGAATCCCAAAAAACCTAATTTGACGTCTATTTTTAGAAATTTTGACTTTTTGATTTTTTGACGAAAAAAATTCTAGATTCTTACAAAATGCCTTAATGAAGCAAAAAAATTTGATTGGGTACAACAAACACAAACATAAGACATTATAAGGTAAACACAATAGTTGCATCCAAAGCTACAACTGACTTAACACCTACTGCAATACAAAGCTTTTAATAATTGTTAAGTGATATTTAGATCATAAAAGCACAATAACACATAAGACAAAACCCTTCAACAATAATTTAGAAGCAATAATGGCATACAAAATTCTACTGAATGACTAACGAATTATGAATTGACAATAACAAATACTCGACAAACAACAATTCAGCAACAAGTAGGTATGAGAATTACCATTCCTCAAACTAAATACAAATGACATTTATAATATTTGCAAAGTTATTGCATTAAAATAAATTAAAAGCTTATTGCTACTTCTACTCTAGGAACTTTTATTAAAAAATCCTATCCACTAAAACTAAAACTAAAACCATTCAAGCATCAGGTAGATTGGTGGTAAAGATTAATGTAAACTACCACTTAGAAGTCACATCTCTTGCATGACTAGAGATCCAAAGATAGATGATCTAAAAATAGACATCACTAAAAATAGCATGAAAGCTAACAATAGCGTCGACTAAAAATAGAGGTAGCTATAAATAGCACGAGCTATATATAGTACCAACTAACAATAGCACAAGCTATATATAGTGCCAACTAACAATAGCACATTTCGGAATATGCTCTTATCCTTGAAAACAATGACAGCCCTAGAAGACCCTGAAAATCTACTTTGATGTTTTGAATCCCGTGTGATAGGCGCACACTTCTTTACACATGCCATTACACTATAAAACAAACTTTGAACTTGTACTTTTGATTTCTTTTGTACAAGTGTGCACCTATGAACATAAGTTAAAACAATTTTTAAATTTGAAATATATCTTTGGTGATGTGCACACCTGCACCCTAGACACACCTAATAATTGGATTTGAAACTTGAGTTTGAAATCAAATTTCTTTAGTGAGGTATGCATCTTCAACCAAGACGCACCCTTGATAATGAGGCTTCTTTTCACTATAATCTTCTCTTTTTGGGGTGCACACCTAAGTGTGTAGTCCTTTAATTTTGAAATTGATTTGAACTTGAATATTCTCTTGATAAGGTGAGCACATGCACCTACCACCTAGATGCACACTTGACAAAGGCTTTTTTTTCTACGTTTGCATTTTGAATTCACTCCTCTGGTGAGATGCGCACTAAACTTTAAGACTTTTGGTCTCCACTATCAAATGCACACTGACCCTCTCACATGCACTTCTAAATGTAAATTAAATTTCAACTTTCGCCTCACAAGTGCATGCACGTCATGCTTCCACACACATCTAACAATGGAATATGGAACTTTGGACTTTAACAACATGATTAGCCAATTTTTTATTCGAACACCTTCTCAAAGGTGTGTCCTTGACCTAGTTTGAACATGACTTCAATTTCTCCTCATAGAGGTGCACACCTCAAAATGGAAGCTCAACTTGAATTTGGACGTCTTCCCTTCCAAGTGCGCACTTATGTGTGCATTCCAAAACTTGAATTTGCCTTACCTAAGGTGCACACTTTATAACCTAAGTCACAAGGTTCGAGTTCGTGTTTGAGTTGAACAACTATAAAATTCGGATGAAGTTCAACAAGGGGAAAAAAAATTCGTCATTAAATTCGCCTATATAAATTTGATTTTTTTTTTAAATATATGTTATATAAGTAATATATTAAATTTTTACTTTTAACTTTAAAAAATTAAATGAAAAAATCATTTAATTTAGATTTGGGTGAGGAAATAGAATTTTTACTTTTAACTTAAAAAAATAAAACAAAAAAATACTAGGTTTTATTTTAAAACTGTAAAAATAAAAATGTATTAATTTTTATTTTTAAATTCAAAAAACAAAAGAGAAAATACTAATTTAAAATTTTATTTAAAAAAATAAAATAAAAAATATTAAATTAAATTTTATTTTAAAAACTTATAAATTTATAACTATTTAAAAAACTTAAACAAAAATATATATTATATTTTTATTTTTATTTAAAAACAAAATAAAAATCTTATTAATAAATTTTATTTATAAATTATAAGTAATAAATTTTATTTAAAACAATAATGTGTAATAGTGTACACTTTATCACATACAAATCAAGGTTGGAAAACTCGTCCAGACTCGCCGCGGACTAGGGAGTCTGCAAGCTGGCCGAGTCGACTCAGCGCGGATTCGAGAGTCGAGTCCAGGAGAGTCCCTGCACGGGACTCGCGAGTCCGACCTCAAGACTCGCACATACAAATCAAGGTTGGAAAACTCGTCCGGACTCGGGAGTCGAGTCTAGGAGAGTCCCTGCACGGGACTCGCAAGTTCGACCTCAAGACTCGCGCAAGTCCTACCTCAAGACTCGTGCAAGTCCTGAGGTTGGACTCGCGAGTCCCGTGCAGGGACTCTCCTGGACGGCTGGGACGTCAAAAAGAGGATTTAAAACCTCTATTTTTTTAGTTCTTTCCTCATTTCACTCCTCTACTTTGCCTAATACAGGTGAATGGACTATTAATGAACAAAATGATGATGTTGATGTCTTCTTTATTGATGAGGATCTTACTGAATTGGAGAGAGCAGCAGCAGAAGAAGAAGCAGCAGGATTGGAAGCAATGGCGGAGGACGAAGACACTTTTGAAGATCAAGAAACCACTCAATCTCCTCATTTGGATACTGTAGCACCTACTAGTTCTAGGCCTATAAAATTGACTTCCATTAGGAGGGGAAAGAGGAAGATGAATGCAAATCTCTCCATCACAAGCTCCAATTTTCACTATCTCATGACCCTCCATCCATAGGGGTTATCATTGTCTTCTCCCTCACAAGAAGCGAGAGTTTCTCGTTTCTCGTGACTTGCCCTCCTTGTTGATCTTCACCACTCCCCCAAACACTTTTGGTGCACTCTTCTCCCAAGGAAACCTACAAATATAGCCTCTAACATCAGCTCCACCACGTGGGTTTCCTATGCTCCTCTTTATGATGTGCACAACCAACATGTCATGGTCCCCACTTCACCACCTACTTCTATTGTTTTCACCACAGGTAATATCAAGAGGGCTATTCTGAACTTACGTACCAACAAGGCAGCTGATTGTGAAGGCCTCCAAGCTGAATTTATCAAATATGGGGGAGATTCCTTGGCCTCACTTTTGGCTAAGCTTTTCAATGAGGTTATTTGTTCAAGCTTTCCTCAATCTTGGTATCAACATATAATACATCCTATTCATAAGTCTGGGGATCTTCTAATCTTGGCAATATAGGACTATCATGATTGGGCATACATTTCCCAAACTTTATGCCACAGCGCTGGATATGCAATCTTCCAAGTACCTAGAGAAAGGCAATCTTCATGCTCACGGGTAGGCCGGTTTCAAGGTAGATTATCAAACCATTGACCACATCTTCACACTCTGGGCTATTGTAGAGGAGGCTCGCCACCGATCTTCCACAATCTTTTGTTGTTTCATAGGCTTCAAGAGAGGCCTTTGACTCAGTCCCAAGACACCTATTTTTCCAATGGGTGTGTGATATTGGCATTTTTTATTCTCATTTCTGCTGCTTGGAAGCCTTATGAGACAGTTATTGCACAATTTTGTACCTCTCACGGTCTCTCTAACTCTATGAGGAGTACCATTGGGGTCAAACAAGAGTGTCCTCTCTCCCCAACCCTCTTCAGCATCTACATTGATGAGTTGGAGGTATTTCTTCAACAACACACTCACCCGGATGATGGTTGCACTTTACATGAGGTGATTATTGCCATTCTTCTTTTTGCTAATGATGTTGGTCTCCTCTCACTCTATCAAAGGTTTAAAACAACAACTTGAGGCCCTTGCCTACTTTTGTGATCTCTGCCAACTTGTCGTCAACCTTAGTAAAACTAAGGTCATGATGTCTTCTTTCCATATTTCGATTCTTTTATAAAGGGGCAGTGTAACAATCTACCCCAAATTTTTTTCAAAATGTAAACAATGATAATCAATGTTAGCACAATCTTTCAAGAACAACTAAATGACCTCCACACTTTTTATCACCAAGATCCCAATTGGACGAGGTGACAGCATAATGTGCTTTGGTTTACAATCTAAAACATTGTGCAACAAGTAAATACATTCATCTGCTATGAGCAAGCATCCATGTATGCAGTGGGGATTCACCACTTATTAGTGGGTGGAAAAACAAGAAAGAAATTACAAATCATCCACTTATCTAGTGGGAATTCACCACTTATTCAGTGGGTAGAAAGAACATGAAAGATAAAGATCCAAGTTGCCCACACTGGCGGTAAACCATCCAGGGGATTACAATATGAGTTTGCACATTCATGAAATGATTACAATAGGCAAATTATATGCATCACTGATCAGAAAAGATGAAAAGGATCATAAATCAATACTCTATGAATATCTTGCATCAAGGAGGGCAACCTGCATTCATAAGATCATTAGATTTCACTTGATAAATCTGTCTCAAATCTGCATTGATATTTGATACTTTACTGCTGCAAAGAAGATCAGAAAGTCTGACTGTTATAGTTGTTGTACGGACTGTATGAGCATACACAGGACCTCACAAAGGAAACACCACTGCTATTATCACAACCCAGACTTAGCTGATTGACAATATATGCTGTCACAGACTCGAAAAGACTCAATTTCTGATCACAGACTCTTCACATGAACCCATACCAAAAGCACTAAAGATCATATCTTATTGCAAGACCCATGAACTAAGAAGAATCAACACCAATAAAATCTGCCTTTGCTGAACGGCTTCCCAAGGATGAATGCAATCCACAATGTTAAACATACAAATCTGAATCCATTCCAAACAATGTTAGACTACTTTAAGTCCATGATACATCAACAATGGAATAGAAGACATCCATAATCAAGTCTGAAATCGCATTAAAGACTCTCTACTTCAGACTAGTACGGCGCCAATAGGAAAAAGAGTAACTTCACAAAGATTCTCATATACTCAAATCTCCAACTAAATCTGAATGGATATTAAAATACTCATATATACATTCACAAAGAAACCCAAGGACAAAACAAAAGCCAATATCTTCGTTCTTTAATGATCCACGATTTCCCTGGCAGGTACGGCACTTCCAAGAAGGTACGGACTGCATTAAGAAATAGAAATCAGACTATAAATCTCAGCAATACATCAGAAAGGCAGCGCTACAACTGGAAGATGAATGCTCATTCATTTGCAATCCACAAAACCATGAGCTGGGCACAACATGAAAATCGCCCTTAAGGCAGAGTACGGACCAGCTGGTACGGCTAGCACCAGAACCACAGTTCCACACACCAAAGAATAACAAATACTCCAAACAACCCAAAATCTCATATATAATATCATCAAAACATCAATTAAACAATCGCTCCAAAAACTCCATGAAAGCGCAATGGCAGCACAAAGGTGATCCCTATATGAAATCACGCTCAACCTCAAGAGGGTTTTCGTCTTCAAGAGCATTCTACAAGAGGGTTTTCGTCCTCAAGAGAATATGGAAGAACTCACAGGTTCAATCCATCTACAAACAAAAATCAATTCCAAAAGTATAACCCTTCAAAATGAGCTCTCATTCCCCTTTTATAACTTTTTGAGAGGAATATATTATTATTTTCCTTTTAACTCTTCATTTTTCTCCTCTCCAAAAGACCTTTTTGAAATAATAAAAATATATCATGTGTGAGATCCCCTTTTTAAGTGTCTATCATTTAGAACACTTAAAAACATTTCCAATGAGCTATAACACTTAGGTATTTATTAATTATTTTCATCCCTAAGAGCTTAAGTGAAAATAATAATTAAAATAGCTCATTAAATATTACTTTTTACGGAAAATCCCAAACTACCTCCAAATGCAAAATAAACTGAACCAATATGCTCTGTAGGGTTTGGGATGCGAAACGATGCCTTCCAGATGACTTTCCAAAAATAGACGGCTCCTCCAAGAATCTTGGAGAGCAAATCGGGAGCCCGATTCAACTTCTAAAAACATCACTGACACCCTGAACATCAATTGAGCTCAATGCCATAGAGAATTCGTCCATTCCTAGAAAGAAAACCACCTATCTGTTCTGCAAACTGAACCATAACCACTCCAAGAACATTGGAGTTCTCCCAAACATGTCGGATAGCCTCTGAGAGACTAGGAACAAGCATAATGCACACAAAAATCTATGTGCCAAAAAAAAGGGACATTACAGGCAGCCTTGGAGATCACTCCACATGCTCATACTTGGGGGTCCAATTTTCTAGTCCTGTGAGACATCTCTAACAGCTTCTACCTCAGGTCCTCAACAGGTTCTCCCTTGATATCATGGCTTGTTTCTTTCCGACTACATGACCCAACTTCTTCTCACCGACTTAGATCTTTTCCTCTTTGGCCACCTCTCCAGTCACAGGGACAAAGAAGCATATTATGAGCTTTTTCACTACTACAAGTGTTACTTTGCCCTTGGATATTAGGTGTGATCCTAGTGGGGGTACACCTCCCGATCCTCGGCACTCCCTAATGAACATTCTCGGATCTTGTATTGGCCCCTTCACAGTGATTGACAATGGCATTGGCGACTTCACCATTTCTAGTCTAGACAATGATACTTGATGATCTTCAATTTTCCTCTACAACTGCTCTTTGCGCTTTGGGGTTTTTGTTCCCCTTTCTTGACCATTTGCACCTATTTCCTGACCACTTGTTTTGGTGTTCCCTTGTTGTTCTGTATTTTCTACTTTTGTTCTTCCCCTTGGTGGAACGTTTCTAGGTTTCTCTTCCTAGAACTCTCTATTTATAATGTTGTTCTTGTGAGTCCCATTGACCTGCTTTTGGTCATCCATGGACATTAATAGAATTTCCTTCTTTCTTTTTTTCTATCTATCTAAATCCCTTTAGATTTGCTTCTGCTGAACAAATTTCAAATGCTGACTGGCCCAGCATAAGGAGAGAAACAAGTAATGTGATTGTGAATGTAGAGGTTAAACCTAAACTAGTATGAGAAACAATAAGTGCAACTGCAATGAACACATTTAGTTGCGAATGTTTTCATTGATATGTCCTTTGCATTAACTGTCCCGATTGACCCCATCTATGAATGAGTATACTTCATGTCCAACAACTTCAAGGATCTCATCAGAGTATTGGCAAATTGATCAAAAGGAACTAAGAAAGAGGACTAATCAAAGGCTTTTGAAGTATGAGATGATGTTTATAGACATACTTATCTTCAATTTGTAGATGATCCCCACTCCTGCGGAGAAGGCAAAAACAACTAAAGAGGTGAAGATTAAGGACTATCTTACATACTACCAGAAGAAGTTGTCAGTGATATTCCTCAAAACCTAAATGCCCAAGAGGAGGATATAAGTGACCATGCTCAACTTCATTCTCAATGGGAGGTGACCCAATTAATTTAAAAAACAAAGTAGATGTGCATCTAAATAACATCCAATCTGCTGTGACCGCTAAGTTGGTTACTCTCTATCTGTATTTTGTATTTAATTTATTATTGGTACAGTAAGTACTCTCAAATAGGACTTGATCTACTTTATGATCCATTATTATAATCATTGAGCTGCCCAGACTGTTATTATTGTACTTAAGCATTCCTATGGTTCATAGTATATTATTGTACAAAACTGCCATAGTTTTACATTGTAATTTAATTTTGTGGATATCCTAGTCATAATTCTAGAACATCTTACATAGTTGTAAAAACCACCACGCAAAAGTGGATTGTGAGATTCATTCGATACGGAAAAAAGATCCCTCTTTTTCCAACCACATGTTAAGATTCTTTTTGTTTGTGGTGGTCCTTGTCCTTGTAATCAGTAGTAGATTGACGGCTAGAAATCTAAAACAGTGTTCTCAAAATGCACCATCTATTTTTCCTTTCTAGATAAAGCAGGTCAATGATACAATTCATCAAGTGCCACAGTTGGAGACCATATGAAATTAGTTGCCCTAATTATTCACCAACCAGAGATGGCACAATTTTTGATGCAACAAGCTACCCTAACAAACTCTCCAAAACCTCCCTTCATACTCAAACCGAAAATGTTCAGTATAGACTTGGTTCTGATTCTCCATGGAGATGTCCTAGGCTCTTCAGAATCACTGAGTCCTTACAACAAACATTCCAAAAACATGGCACCATTATTGGGAAGTACCTGGCATTTCTATACTGTTCCTAGGAGGAACCCATGGTAAGGGTCTGCTGAAAGTTTGTTTGTTTTTTGTTTTTTTTGGAAAAAAAACAAAACCTAAATCATAAGTCACAAATTATAAACTGCTGATGTTTTGAATGGTGTGATGCTTTATTAATTTTTGTTTGTTTATTTTCATGTTGATTATGCACATAACACTGATATTATGGTTATTTTTCTTTATATTATTTATATTTTATGTACAAATATTTCCACAACGAATCATAACCATGGTGCCCAAAAACATTGGTAATCCCCATTACAGAACCAGAAACCATGCTTATACCTATTTCCTAGTAACCTAGGCAACAAGTATACATGATGCAAAGGATTCAATTCAACTTGTCAAGTTTCTTTTGACCCCTAAGCTACTATTTTGTTGAATGTCCAAAGAAAGGGGAGCCAGTCGTGAATTGCATGAGTCTAGATTGCCATCAATTAGGCAAATAAACTTTTACAGCACCACTTGGAAGACCGTGAATGACAGACATGAATGATTCAAGACTTCGGAAACAGCATTGTGATGATCAACACAGAAGGCAGCGAAGCATGATGAGTGTATGATTCCACAACATGATCATAATCATGTGGTTATCATATGTAATTGCTCACATCATTTGCATCAATAACATGACATTACATTCAATCATGTAATTGGCTACTTGTTTGTGAATTATTTGTGCTTAATTTAACAACCTACATGGACTTGGGAAAAATCCATCTTAACAGCCATTCTCTATACACTAAGCTTTCTTTTTGTGATTGAACCAACAATTTTCACCTGCACAGATGTCTTGTTCAACAACTTGTTGACACCTCAAGTCAGTAATGAAATTGATGAGAAAAATAAAAGATGTACTTAAAAGTAGCATGAAAACTACCAATACAGTTTTCCAAAACCATTACTAGCTCTCTCAATCTAGTCAGTTAGCATAAGAAAACATTTTATGTTCATAAAGTATAACAATAAGCTGTACCAACTTGAAGATTGTAATAAAAGCTAAAGCACATGAAATTACACAATGACATAGGTTTTCCAAATGATTGTGGCTTCCAAACATTTTCATTTTCTAAGAATGAGGATACACACATTGGACATGTTGTCATTGATGTCAAGAAGGTAGTCATGATTGTTATCATTAATGAACAAACGAGAGTATAAGGAATGGTTGTCATTGATGTCAACATAGCAATATGATTGAATGCAAGACACGGAGCAATTAACTAAGGCATTGATGTCAAACATGCAAGAAGGAAATTGTTTATTGGCAGAAGATCACATGTTGTCTATCACAAAATCCAAGTTGACCGTTAAGATTAATGATCTAATTGCAACTGTTTATCCCGTTGAAGAAGATGAGTTTTATTGTTTAAATTGAAGATTTAAACAATTAGTTCTTGAGATGGCCGACTTTCCCCTTGGCGCCCAAACAGAAAATTAAATATAACTAAAAGGTGGCCGACTCACTTAAGATAAGCGGCATAAGACAAATGTCTTATGATATATATAAACATTGAAGATATGTGATTTAAGTACAGTGATTGTTATAACAAGAGAGGATGCGGTTTGAATAGAGTAGAGCAGGCGCTTTGTATTATAGCAGCGGTTTGTGTTAGTAAATGAAGAGATTAATGAGGGGCTGGGATTTCATAATATAAGGCAGTGATTCATATTAAAAGAGCAGCGATTTAATTAAAGTGAGGGGCTGCAATTTATGAGAAGTTGTCTCTTTTGAAAAGGTTGTGTCTATTGGATCTTGGAAGATATATATATATATATATATACTAGTTTGTAATTGAAAGGAAAGTGTGTGTGGTGTATGAAAAAGATATCTATAAGACACCTACAAATCTGCAAATAGAGAATTTAAGGCAGATTTGTATGAGAGAATAGAAGGAAGATTTATAAGGAAGATTCATGGCAGAATTATAGAGAAGTAAGAGGCAGATTTATAGAGGAAGATAATGCTGATCTAGAAGAAGATTATACTGAGATAAAGAAGAAGACCTTGCAGGGATAAAGGAAGAGTTTGAGCAGATATAAAAGAAGAAAATCTAACAGAGATAGAAGAAGAGTTTTGGGCAGATATAAAAGGAAGACATTGCATATTTTGGACCAGTTTTGTGAAAAGAGACTGTGTAGCTTTTGGATCAGATTTGATAGGGAGAACATTGTGTGATTTGGATCAGATTTGTGAAGAAAGGATATTGTGTGAGTTGTGATCAAATTTGTAGAGAATAGTGATCCAGATCCGTAGAAGGTTGGTGCCTTAACGAGAGATTGGTGTCTCTTACTAGGTTGGTACTCAGTTGTAGATTGGTGCTCACAAAATCTACAAGTGAGGATTGGAGTCTCCAATGGGTTGGTTCTCACAAATTGTATGAGAGGGGATTGGTGTTTCCTATAGGTTGGAGCCTACAAAAGCTTGTAAAAGAGATTTATATATAGGCAATATTTTTCCGTGGTTTTCTCTCGTAAGGGTTTTGATGCAGGAGCATCCCTGGTTCAAGAGCAATCTTGCATCAACCAAAAACATTAGCATTTCAGTTTGTTTCTTTTCATTTTTCAGTTTAGTTCAATCAGTAGCAGTTTCAGTAGATTGGTCCGCATTCTGCCGTAGTTTCATTTCAAACCTTGCGGAGCTGGACTTAGCATCTAGACACATTCATGCACATCATATCCAAAATTCAGATCATTTGGATCAGGTACTGGAAAGATATCACTATCAGAAGATCGACTGTTTTCTCATAACAGAACATCCTGACAATCTCAAACAATCAGCTCAAAGAGAAGACTCGCAGAGCATTTTACGACTTGCGGAGCTAAATGACACATCATTCAATGTTGTTTGGATTGTGGCCGACCTTCCCTGAGATCTGCACGCTATTCAATTCATTTGCGGAGGAGTTCTATACGATTAAGTCCAACCTATCCGTGTACACACGTTACACCTCTTTCATCGGAGTTTGTAATCATCCTTGGCCGACGCGAAGGAATCTTATGTTCCGGAGATGATATATATTCATGTACTAGATGCCTAAGAAAGTAGTTGATCATTAGTTCATAGTTTGATAGTTTGAATTCTTTGCAAAGGAGCTTCAAATCCATATCTTGTTCATATTTTGTAATTGAGGAATCAGGCCTATGAGCCCTAATTGTAAGCCCACATGTTGCCAGCCAATTTGTACTTTGAATCTATGATATACTGAATGACTAAATCTGCATTTGCTTCATATCTTTGAGTTGTTTCCGTTGTGTTTACTCTAGCTGCACGGCTTGGACAGTTCACTTTGTGGACCCTCCTAATTGTGACTGCACCATGTTTCCACGTAAATCTTGTGTTCTCTGTGTTGCATAATTTGTTGATCTTGTGTGATTGATATTGCTATGGTTGTTAAGATTTGAAAAAGATAAAAGTTTATGTTATATTGATTCACCCCCCCCCCCCCCCCAGCTCTCAGTATAACCGTGTGCTCATCGACACACAAATATAACAAAAGAAGTATAGATTAACATAGGAAATGCCTCATTTCACTTGTTTCATTTTCATTATTTTCTGCTATATTTATTCTTTTCTTATCATTTTCATAATATTTATTTAAATTCTTTAGGAGTGTTTTCCAATAAAATTAAGGGTTGTAAAAAGATAATGGCGAGCATCAAAAATTGAATCATTGAAAAAATACAACTGAATTTACTAATTTTCTCCAATATAGCCTACACAACTAGGAATAGGAAAGAAATGCAAAAAGGACCGCACATACTTTGCTAATTGTGTCTAAACAATGTTTTGGTACCAAATTGCACCACTCATGAAAAATAATATTACAAAATAGGCAAAGAGAGACGAGAATTTGTGATACACATACCTGGTCCAATGGCCAGAACAGTTCTTGACCCTGCAGAAACCTGGTACAGTTACAAATCAAAATCTAAATAGTGTAAATTTATTACTGAAAAAATATATATAAATTGAAAACATATTGATTCACTCAATGATGCAGCCAAGGGTAAGGAACCAGGTGAATGGCAACCTTTCCCTTGCAGCAAAACTTCACAACACACATTTATAAGGCTATCCAAGGTCTGAAAACCCTCACTAAACTGAAACCAGAGACCTATTCACAAGGTCTTGAACCTAGAGTTCAGATTGCCACAACTAGACTCCCAATGGAGATCCCTGCAAGGTGAAACCCTACACTATTGTTTGGGTTCTTTTGCATTATAATTTACTGATTTGTTACAGACTTAGAACACTCTCACAAGTCACCAATTGACTGTTGAAAACAGAAAAGAAATGATTCTCATAAATTCTGAAGATTTGTAGTTTTTTAAGGCAATTTATGAACAAACAAGATATAGGAAAGTGTTGATTTCATTACAATCGTTTAAAACACTTACATCAAGACTTCATGGAGGAATTTGGACAGCATTTTCACATGTAAAACTGATACAAAACAGATTACAACTCCTCACAACACTCCCACGACTGATATCTAGAACAATAGTCCCATTACAAAACAACAATCTGTAATAGGAACTAGTGATTGGCAACTTTGGCATAGTCTTTCCCTTGAGCTTCACAACGCACATAAGCATCTTCAAGACTCTTTCTCCACCTTCAACCTGCAAGAAAAATGAGGAAGCTAACCCAAACTTATTCTCTTCTCCTCTTTTTATAACCTCTTTAAGTATCGCAACTAGCTAGAAGATTCTAGTCAACTAGTCAACAATGTAACCCCCAAGTGCATCTCTCTGCAAATGTGGTGCCATTCTTCAAGGGGGTCAAGGTTTGAAGTCAAGCAATCAACTTTGTAACTCCCTCCAAATGTGGCATCATTCATCAAGGATTAATGCAAAGTCAAGTCTAACTTCCACTTAGTGAGCACAATTAAGACAATAGAATTAAACCTCGCCAAGTACTTGTGCAACTCGTGAGTACTCGTGAGCTATTTGTTGGCCAAGTTGCTCAGCAACGGACTTGCAAACCATAGACTCACCCAAGTACTTGGCGAGTCTACCACGCAAACTTGCCATACCACGGCAGACCCATGGGTAATCATGAAAACACAACAAAACATGATAAAAAAACACAAAAAAGTTATCTTTTTAAGAAAACCCGACCCATGCAATTTCCTCACACAGCATTTGCAAATTTATTTTAGTGATTTGAACGAGTTTAAAGCCAAGAGGAACAAAATTCTGCAATTTTTAGAGTTCCAAGTCAGATTTTTTTCTGAGCATTTCAAGAATCTTATTTCTTTACTAAATATTAGATCTATATGTCTAAGCATGTTTTGAAAGCATTGAATTCAGTTTTAATCAGTGATCTCCAGGGATGTGTATCAGGGACGCAGGGACGAGGACAGAATGTCCCCCTGCCATCCCATGTTTTTTTTTTAAAAATGGAGACATCCCAGGGACGAGAACATCCCTCTACTTGGGAATCCCCAGCCATCTTGGGGACGCTGGGACATCCCCCACAGTGAACAAAAAATTTCGAGTCAAACAAAACTATTTTGCTGACTTTTTTCGAAACAATAAAAAAACCTAATGCGTCCTCTTGGCCCTAAATTTAGTTTTTTCACTTTTGTTTAGTCTTTATATCATATATACCTTGTTATTTTTTATTTTTCTAATTCCATTCAGTCAACTCTACACTCTGCAGCAGCAGCAGGATTCAAATTGAACTTCACTTTCAAATACAGCAGTCTACACTATACAATGTTAGTAACTTAGCAGCAGCACTTAGCAACTTAACGATTCTGAGCTAGCACGGTGAGCAATCTACAGCAGAAAAGAAAAAGCTAAAGGTATGTAAGGTTTCCGTTTTTCATTTTTAAATTTTCAATTTTTATTTTTATTTTTCATTTTTGTTGTTGTCTTCACAAGTTCCTACAAGATTTATCATTATGAGTAAAAACTACAAAAATGCTGCATTGAAACTAAGATATTCATATGATATAATAGAGTTAGACTTAGAAGTCAGAACTAAAAATGCTCTTCAAGTTTTACAACAACTCTGAGCTGACTGTTGAGACATTTATGATTTATTGTTTTGAAATTTAATAGTCTTTTGTGCCTGGGCCCTATTTTTACTTCTTTATATTTATTATTTTAATTTTATATAATATATTGTTATTTTACGTTGCATCCATTTCAGATTTCCAGAGTCAAGATGGATACATTCAATGTTAATGCTGATTTTGATTGGGAGAATGAAATTGATGAGGAATCAGTTACAGGTAGCTAAACGCGAACTCCAAGCAGAACCACAGAGAGTTCAACTACAAGTGTATTGAAATCTGATTGCCCTTCAGAATTGTTGGCACAAAATGCCAAAGGGCCATTTAACAAGAAAAATCTTTTATATCAATTTGCAACAATAGTTGACACAAATTGAGTACCTAATTCAAGTGGAAGTCGGAAATGAAAATGCAACATTTGCCCAATGGGTTGAAATGGCAGTATGACAAGGACCAATGCACACTTTTTGCATACCCTGTTAAAGGAGTTGGCCCTTGTAAGAAACTTGCACTTGAAATGAGGTATGAGATGATCAAATTAGTTAAAGGGAAAATCATTGCACCATCAATTTCTAGTACACCAGGAGATTCAAGAAGACCACCTTCATTTTCGTCATTTTAGGTGAGTGCAGTGGAGCCAAGGGGAAAACGAATAGCTACAAATTCATCCTCACCAAACCCAATCACAGATATGTTCAATGTGCAAGGAAGGGAGGTTGCAGATGTAGTCATTGCCAATTTCTATTTTGGTAATGGCATTCCTTTCCAAGTTGCTCAATCTCCTTTGTACAAGGAAATAAGTGACAAGATAAACAAAAATTGGTCCTGGTTATGTGGGTCCTAGTGAGACTAGATTGAGAACCAATGTCTTGGAAAAAAGTTATTCTAAGGTTAACTTATTGATGGAGGAGAGGAAAGCCAAATGGGTGACACATGGCTACAGCATAATCATGGATGGGTGGAGGGATATTAAACACAATCCACTCATCAACATTATAGTTTCATGCATTGATGGACCTTACTTCTTGCAAGCAATTGATTGCTCAAGAAAACACGAAGATGCTAAGTTTTAGATTCAAATCTTGAGAGAGGCCATTAAAGAGGTTGGCCCTCAAAATGTAGTGCAAGTGATTTATTGATGTGGCAAATGTTCGTAGGGAAATAGGTATGTTGATTCAATCTATACATATAAGCACATCTATCGGACCCCTTGTTTTGTGCATGCTATGAACAATGCACTCAAAGACATCGGAAAGATAGGGTGGGTGAAAGAAGTTTTCAAAGAAAGAATTCCTCAAACAATTGAGACTCAATTCGCTTCCTATTTCATTCTATTAGAGCGGATACTTGATTTGCAAGAGCCATTCCAACTTATCGTTATGACATAGAATTGGAACGAGTGGAAGGAGTCAAAGATTGAACAGGGGAAGAGGGTGAAGGAGACTATGATCAATGATAGTTTTTGGTCGAATGTGAGATACATCACATCTTTTGTACAACATATTTTCATTGTCATCAAATTAAGGGATTCTGATAGTCTTAGTCTTGGGAGATCTACGAGTGCATTGATAGCATGCTTGGCCAAATGAACGCTGCCATTTGTGAGAAAGATCCCACCCCAAAGATGTACAATGAGCATATTCACCCCATCATCCAGAAAAGGTGGGAGAAATTGAATACCCCTCTACACATGGTTGCATATACTTTGAATCTAAAATGGTATGTGGAAAGGGTTGGTAGAATTCTCCCTATTAATGATCATGAGGTGAGGAATGGCCTCATGGAGGCCTTCAAAAAAATGTATAGTTCAAAGGAAACTTCATTGATCAGAGTTGGGTGGATTAAGTTCATGAAACTAGATGGTTACAAGTCTTTGGCAAGGATTGACAAGCACACTTTAGCTCAGGCCAAACTAGTTAGTTGGTGGACAATCTATGGACGTCCATGACCATTATGCACACTTGCCATTCATCTTCTCTCACAAGTTTCTAGTCCCTCTGTTACTGAGAAGAATTGGCCCACATATATCTTTATCCACTCTCTAAAGAAGAACAAACTTACCTCTGCGAGAGCAAAAAAGCTCGTTGCAATGCATAGTGCCTTGTGTCTGATTGATCGCAAGACACCTAAGTATAGGTAGAGCCTAGCACAAAGGTGGGATGTAGAGCCCAAGGAGCCATGACAACTTGATGATGACCACGATATGTAGATGGAATTGGAGGAAATAGTTCCACTTCCTTCCGATAGTTCCATCGATGAGGAGTTTTCTACATATGCAGCTGCAAATGATAATGAATCTGATTTTTGAGCTTTTTGTTGAAACAAAAATAGCTACAAATATCATTTTTGGCAATTTAATATTTTCATTTTGATGCTTGTCACTTGTATAATGAGACTCTAGTTGGTACTTTGAAATTTCAGCTTATAACTTATTTGGATATTTCAATTTGAAATGGATTTCAACTTTCGGCTACTATGATAATTTATGAATGATGATTGCTATTCAAGTTATAAGATTTTGTCATTTTGATGTATGAATAATGATTCAACAATTTGAATTAGGCCTTAGCATTATCTAGTTTAAGTTATGACTTATGATTATCAATTTGAAAATAATTTTATAAGTTACCTGTACTTTTTTTGTAACCTATATATTTTTTTATTAAAATATATTATTATATAGCCAACCCGTCGCATTCCCAAAATTTTGGAAAAATTTTGCCGTCCCCAAAAGCATGTCCCCCTGCCCTAGAAACTTAATGAAACACTGGTTTTAATGTCTTTTAAGGCTGATTTTATATTATTGTTTATGAATAAAAATGCTGATCTTTTGCTAGTTAGAGTTTATCAAATTATTATTTTGCTTCAATTATTTATGTTATTCATTCATATTCGAAATGCAAACCATTTTATGTTGATTTTATTTTATGTTTTAGCAAAAATGCTATTTTTTTTTTAACTATTGTAGCCTATAGGGTTTATTTTTAGAGTTTAAAGCACAATTTTTTAATTTTGAACATTCCTTATTACCAAAAAAGTTGCATTAAAATATCTTTTTTTGAATTTATGAATGTCAAGTTTGCACTAGGAATACAATGGCATCAAGAAGAGGAAGTCAACCCGTTTTGGCACACTAGGACCGAAATTGGGGACTATTATTTGCAACTATTGTGGGTTGAAGATGAGCGAAGACATTAATTGCCTCAAATACGACCTCGCACGTATTGCTAGCCATTACGTCAAAGTGTGTTCCAATGCCACGACTGCAATAAAATGATAGATGCACACAACCCTTGCATTAATAGATCAAAAGAAATTTGAGAGGATGAAGATAAACACAGCCATAGCAACAATCATTAATCCCACCTTGGCGCCGGAAATAGAGGTGGACATGACAAAGATAGTGGGTTTTAGTCATGGTCCACACTTGTGTGGCACATCCACCTAATCTAGCTTGAGCAGAGTCCAATTACAGGCCTCTTTTGTTTCTTGAAAAACACTTGAATCACAACCTTCCCTTGAACGTACAACGTAGAACAAAGAGAAGCATGAGGAAACAAATATGGCTTGTGCTAATTTATAGTTCTATATCAACCTTCTTCTTAACCTGGCAAAGAGCACATATTAGGAATATTTGGTCATAGCATTAATAGTTGCAAGGAAAAGGTACAAGGTGTGCTCTCCATATGACTCAAGTGAACAACTACTCCAAAGGTTGTCACAGATGCAAAATCAAGTTTGAAAGAACAAAAGAATCAATGGTGCAAGTTTGGATGCACCATAATTTCAAATGAGTAGATAGATGTAAGAAACTAAACTGCACCCTCATCAAATTTCTAGTGGCTTTGAATGGTGAAATGGTGTTTTTTCAGTCCATAGATGGCTCTAATAATGTAAAAAATGCAAAGAATTTGAATAAACTCCTAGAGGAGATTGTGTTAGAGGTGGGCATTGAAAATGCGGTGCAAATTGTAACCGATAATGCAACAACACCCATGAAGACAAAGAGACTACCTCAGGAGAAGCATTCATCACTTTTTTAGACCCCTTGCACTGCCCCTTGCCTTGACCTTCTCTTGGAGGACAAGCAAAATTGATAGGGTGAGACTGGTGGTGGAAGAAACCAGGAACATCACCGAATACATCTACAATCACCCTTTGGTTATCAGCTTGATGAAAAATCACACCATGAGGAAAAAGCTTGTGCAAGTGGGTGTGACACAGTTTGCAACTAACTTCCTCACGTTGCAAAGCATTTGTAGTTTCTTAACACCTTTGAAGCAGATGTTTGCGAGCCAAGCATGGCTAGATTTATCGCATTCAAAGAAGACTAATGAAGAGAGGGTCATAAAAACATTTTTTGATGATATCTTTGCCAAAAAGATACAACGATCATCAAGATAGCTTCAAACTTCAATTTAAATTTATAGTTGAATCCTTTAATTTCACTTTTTTCAGTATTTATTTTAATTGTAATTTAGTTTAATGGAGTGTTGGAGGTTTTAGTGAAGATTTTGCAATTGGTGGACTTGATGGGATACATTTATGAGGCCATGAACAAGGGTGAGGCGGTCATCCAAAACTACTACAAGGGAGATAGAAACAAATTTGAACCCATTTGGGAGATGATTGATCAAAGGGGGAACAATCAACTCTACCAACATATTCATGCAGCAGGATACTACCTGAACCCCAAGTTTTTCTTCTTAGTGGACTTCATAGATGTTAATAGGGAGGTTATGGACGGCCTCTCAATGTGCATTGAGAAGATGACACCTAAGGTTGAGGTAAGGCACCTAATTACTCAAGAATGGCAAAATTACAAGCAATTTAAGGGGAAGCTCTTTTCTTTGCCACTAGATATTTGAAGGAGAACCATCCAAGTACCACGAAACAAAAAATTAGTCTTCACTTACATCTTACAATTATTGCTTAAAACTTTTGAATATCTTATTTGCAGCTACTTGGTAGGAAGATTGGGGTGGAAATATCCCAAATTTTGAAAAGATAGCCCTTTGTATTTTGTGTCAACCTTGTAATGCTTCTGGATATGAGCTAGAGTTTAATTGAGACCATTCACATGAAGAAGCACAAGTAGTCAAAACAAAGCTTAAATGATCTCATTTTTGTAAAATAAAACTTACACCTTCACACAAGAAAGGTGGACATAGTTGCTCATGAACCTATAGACTTAGATGAGATTGATCCATATAGCATAGAAGCAAAAATCACGTTAAAATCACAATTTTTGAAAAAATCACGAATCGGGCCCTTTCCTGATTTTTTCACTGGTTTAAATCGAAACTTAGGTAAAAATCAATCAACTGCGATTTTGACTGATTTTAACCCGATTTTTTGCCAATTAAACACGATTTCAACATTTTCTTCTGCGAGGTAGGGTTTACGCACGATTTTAGGGCTTCTAGCTTCGCTCCTTCGCAATGCGACCCATCATCTGAAAGCTCCCGTTGTTTGAAAGGTTCTGGGACAAATACAAAGTTCCGACTATTTTAGCACTTAGCACTTAACTCAAACTGTAGCGAAGCGCTTTTTATTGTATAGGGGCTTCGGCTTGCATAAGGGCTTCGGCCCCCTTTGGGGATGAGAAAGCTAAAGAAAGGATCAAGTAAGTACCAAGGTAAGTTACCATTTAAATGCTTTAATTGTGGTAGAATAGGTCATTTTGCTTCTACGTGTCCGCAAGTCAAAAGTGAAAGCAGCGATGATGAAGAGGATTACAACATGAAGAAAGGAAGAAGATATCAACAATACAAGAAAGGTTACAAGCAAGGTCAATATGAGAAGAAGAACTTCCGGAAGTACAAGAAGAGCCTTTATTCCAAAGAAGACAATTACTCATCGGTGGAAAGCGATGAAGAAATCTCTAATAGTTATAGAGAAGAAATACTCTTCATGGCGATAGAAGAAAAGGGTGATGAAGACAAAAGAAAAGAAGAAATAAATTTAGAAGAAAAATATAGCAAAGACGAAGGAGAGGTAGATCTCGAAGGAGTACTTATTTCTGCCCTAAGCGAAATCAAGAAGCTTAGAAGAAGGAATACGAAACAGGGATTACAGATAAGAGGATAGTGAAGCCAAGGCAAAATTGTCACATAGTCTTGAAGAATCGGAGAAGTTGATCGTAGATCTGAAGGTTCAAATAGAAGCAAAAAGAATTGAGGAAGAGGTGAGAAACCAATTGAAGGAAAAGGAAAAAAATTTCGAGAAGCTGGAATCTGAGATTGTTTCCTTAAAAAAGCAATCGGAGAAAACAACGGCTCAATTAAACAAGGAATTGAGGAACGAGAAGAGTTTGGGAATATTAGATGACATCATCAACTCTCAAAATCCCATGTTCGATAGGATATTGAATGAAGGTTTTTGTGTACACGATCACACTTGAACTTTATTAAATGATTGTTTTTGTGTACACAGTAACACTTTATTTTATAAAATATTTTTAAATTGATTTAAGTAACTTAATAAAAATATAATTTTATAAAGCAATTAAAATACTTAATAAAATTAAATTAAAATTAGAACCTTTTTAAGTTACTTAAAAATGGGGACATCACACGACCCCCCTAAGGTGGAGCGCTCCTATAAAAAGACAACATCTCATCCAAGAGACACAAGTATGAAGTGGTGTATTGTTTAAAGAGTTGCATCTCCTTGAAAAGACATATCCCTTTGTGAAATCGCCTCCCTTGAGGAAGTATAAAAGGTGGAAGAATGTGTGAGTTGAAGATGTGCAAGGCAATGAATATTTTTTGAGTATTGGGCAGATTTAAAGCTGACCTAAGGGCAGATGATTATGAAGAGTTTTTCAGGTCTATATTGAAGAATATATGCAGCCCTTGTGTGAAGGATAAGTGCAGATATATATGAAGAACATGTGTGAAGATTATGAGCAGATTTTGAAGGAAGACATTGAAATATTTGTATTGAGATTTGTGAAAGAAGAGAGTACATTATTTAGATCAGATTTGTGTGTAAAGGAGAACGATATCATTCATTGTGGAATTTGAAAGTTGATGCCTATCAAAATAAGAGATTGGTGTCTCTTGCTGAGTTGGTGCTCAGTTGTGGGGATTGGTGTCTCCAGTGGGTCGGTGCCTACAAATTCTGTAAGTGGGGATTGGTGTCTCTAGTAGGTTGGTGCCTACATAAGAAGACTTGTAAAGAAGTAGGTTGGTGCCTACGAAGAAGATCAATATATATAAGCAACATTTTGTTGTGGCTTTCTCCCATAAGGGTTTCCATGTAAATCGTGTGTTCTTTTTGTGTGCTAAATTGTTAGATCTTGCATGTGTGATATTGTTGTGGTTGATTAAGTTTTTGAAAAAGTAAAAGATTGTTTTATACTAATTCACCCCCCCTCTCAATATAATCATCAAAGTCTCCTCATAGTCAACTCCCTCCTTCTGAAAGAACCCTCTCGCCACAAACCTCACTTTGTACTTCTCAATGCTGCCATATGCAGCATGCTTTATCTTGAAGAGCCACCTAGAACTCACAACTGACTTCCCTTCTGGTCTTGGGACTATGTCCCATATATCATTCTTCATGATGGAGGTGAACTCCTCTAGCATGGCATCCCACCAAACCTGCTGGTCTGCTGCCTCTTGAAAACTGGAAGGCTTGAAATCTATGATGTTGCTTATCAATTCTGCTAGAATTGGTTCACCCTGTAACCTGTAAAGATTGCCTTCTCTAACCCCTATAGGTTGTGTTGTATCTGGGATAGATCCTTTCGTTCTAATAAAAACTTGTTGATCCTTGAATTCAACTGCAAAGCCCTTATCCTCCATTATCGAAACTAAATACAATTTTTCTTGAGACCAGAAACAAACAAAACATATTAACCTGTAAAAAGGTACCTGAGTGAAGTTGAAAAAGAATTTTACCAACACCTACTACTGGATACTTGGCATCATCACCAAGCTCAACCTAAACTCCAAAGTTGTCGTCTTCCGGTTTGGTTAAATACTGTCAGGCTAGAGTCATACACCAAGAGGACCCACTATCCACATACCAAGCATCATGTGAAGTTGTGTTGGTAGAAAGACAGGAAACCATTGAGAATTCATTCTCAAACTTGGCAACAAACACGTTCATCTGAGTTTCTACAGAGGCTGCTACTTCCCTTGATTCTTCTTCCTGTCTAGACACCGTGATGCATAATGACCCAACTTATGACAACTGGTGCACTTGATTTTACTCAAGTCCTTCTTCCCTACCTGTGAGCATGAATCCTCATCCTTTCCCTTTCCCTTGTTCCCTTTTCCTTTATTTCCCTCTATCTATCCAATGAGAGCTAAATTCTCATCACCACCCTTCTTGCTAGCTCTTGACTAGATCTAAGTTTCCTCCTGGATAGAATCATCCCACGATCTCTCAAAGGAAGGAAGCTTTTCTCTAGCACAAATGCCCTAAACAAAAGCTTACCATGAAGATGAGAACCCATTTAAAGCTAAGTTCACTAGCTCTGCATCTTCCACCTTTTCCACGACTACTACAAGTTGGTCACAAAGCTGGGTGACCTTCATCAGGTAACCAGTAACAGTATCCATACTAGACATCTCTATGGTATCAAAGCATGTGTAGCAAGTAGCCGTATAAATTTAGTCAGGTCAAGAGGAAAATAGCATAGGTTGATTTGTGGAGAGAAATAGTGACTTGTAAAATCGCAAGTATATTTCATTATGAAATCGCACGTCGTTTTTGAGCAAAATTGCAAGATTATTTTCAGTTGAAAATCATGTACATTTGCAAAGGGAGGAATTGTGCCAGATTTAGTAGATATCGCGCATCCAAAACTAAGGAAAAATCATGGCTGTATTTTAGAAGAAATTGTGCAAAGTTTGTAGGTCAAAATTCCAATCACGATGACTAATTACCTAATGCTAAAAACATTGAATTAATCACACTAAACATTGAAATTCAAACAGCAGAAACGATGAACACCAGACGCATATATTTTACACCTTATAATCTGCTTTGCATTCCTTCGAAAGCTTACAAGGAAGCCTCCACAACTAGTCCTTCAGTTGCATGAATATATTACACTATTACAATCTTTCTATCTCGCACCTATCTTTATATTTAGCTAAAAATCTAATTTTTCAATAAAGCATTCTTATCTCTCGAAAAGAAGGCAAACTTATCTAGTGTCCCCCCATTTTGGTCGCATCCTAGCTTCAGAACGCCCAGGGGACGTGCGGACGGGAGCAAAATGCCCCCCCCCCCCACTGTCCCTATTAAAAATTTAAAATCAAGGATGCCCCCTCTAAAACAGGAATGTTCCTTGGAAACATCTTGACAAATGGGGACACCCAGAAGGTCGTTGCAAAAATGAAACCCAACACCCAAAAAAGACGCAACTCAAAAACCAAAAAAAATCGACGCAAATAACAAAAAACCCTAAGTGCCTAAAATAAAAATGTGACTTTCAAGTTTCATTCCACCTAAAAACAAAAACGCGACTTTCGCACTTTTATATTTTAATTTGACTACCAGCGGCTTTGGTTCACGACTTTACTATTGCCTTTAATCGCAACAAAAGGTATCAAGTATGTATCAATATTACAGTGTTTATTAGTTATAATAAAGACAACTATTATTTACAGGTCATGGAGATTTCTAATTATTACAAATCCACCTCCAACTTCTAAAATCTTTCTAATTTGTCTTCAAACTCTTGAATTATGTTTGTCTGCCTTTATTTGTGTCATCTTTGCTCTGACTAGTCAATTTGAATTCCTAGTGGAAATCTTCTACTGCAATGCCTTTTCTTACCTTTGCCAACCTAGTCAATGGCATCACCTACAACTTGAAGCACCACAACCCACACTCCAAGGATAACTTGAAAAGATCTGATACCAAAATGATCCACAATTAGCTTGGTCAGACTAATGTCTATTTCATTAGCCAAAGTCTTGTCTAGTCTTGTGACTGTTTTGATTAATTATGTGCAGATTTATCTTTGTGTTTATAATAGTTTTAGTTTTAGTTGCCATGAAAAAATGATCTAAGATATACAGATCAAATTATGCAATGTAATGCACAACAAATTATATATCAAATTTTACCTTCATGCTGTTAAAAGTTTAGTTTTACCTTTTAACTTTTTAAGTTTTATTATTTTATTGCATTGGGATTCAGGGTTCAGATTTTTTGACTGAAGAAGGATACATTCAGTGTAAATGTTGATTTTGATTTGGAAAATGAAATTGATGAGGAATCAAGCAGCCAAACAGAAACACCGAGCACAACCACAGACAATTCAAGTGTAGCTGCAAGTGTATTAAAATCCAATTACCCTTCAGAGTTGTCAAAATATGTCAAAGGGCCATTTAGCAAGAAAAATCCTTTACAATAGTTTGCAACAATAGTGGACACAAATAAAGCACCTAATTCAGGCGGAAATCGAAAATGGAAATACAACATTTGCCCAAATGGTTCTTGGAATGGCAGCATGACAAGGACCAATGCACACTTTTTGCAAATCCCTGGTAAAGGAATTCGGAGTTGTGTTAAGCTCACATTTGAAATGATGATTGAGATGATCAAATTATATGCAGAGGAAAACACTACACCATCAATTTCTAGTACACCGACACGAGGAGGTTCAAGTTTACCACCTTCATATTCGTCATTTGGGGTAAGTGCAGTGGAGTCAAGGGGGAAACAGAAAACTACAAGTTCACCCTCACCAAACCCTATCACAAATACGTTCAACGTGCAAAGAAGGGAGGCTGCAAATGAGGCCATTGCCAATTTCTACTTTGGCAATAACATTCCTTTCCATGTTGCTTGATCTCCTTTGTACAAGGAAATGGTTGAGAAGGTAGGCAAAGTTGATCCTAATTATGTGGGTCCTAGCGAGACTCGATTGAGAACCACACTCTTGGAAAAAAGTTATTCCAAGGTTAACTTGTTGGAGGAGAGAAAGGCCAAATGGGTGACACATGGTTATAGCATAATCATAGATGGGTGGGCGGATATTAGACACCGTCCACTCGTCAACATTATAGTTTCATGCATCGATGGACCTTACTTCTCGCAAGCAAGTGATTGCTAAGGAAACGCAAAGATGTCGAGTTTCAGTTTCAGATCCTGAGAGAGGCCATTGAGGAGGTTGGTCCTCAAAATGTGGTGCAAGTGATTACTGATGCAGCAAATGTTTGTGGGGCAACAAGTATGTCAGTTCAATGTACATATAAGCACATCTATTGGACCCCTTGTTGTGTGCATGCTATGAACAATGCACTCAAAGACATTGGAAAGATAGGGTGGGTGAAACAGGTGGTGGGGGATGCAAGGGAGGTGCAAATGTTTATTTGCAACCATCATATTTCATTGGCATTGTTTTGGACCTTTGCAAAGAAAGAATTCCTCAAACTCTAGTTGAGACTCTATTTGCTTCCTATTTCATTCTACTAGAGAGGATGCTTGAGTTGCAAGAGCCATTGCGACTTATGGTTATGACACAAGATTGGAATAGGTGGATGGAGTCAAAGACTGAGCTGGGGAAGAGGGTGAAGGAGATTGTGATCAGTGATGATTTTTGGTCGAATGTGAGATACATCACATCTTTTGCACAACCTGTTTTCACTATCATTAGATTTGGGGATTCTGATAGTCCAAGTCTTGGGGAGATATATGAGTGCATTGATAGCATGCTTGGCCAAATGAAGGCCACCATTTGTGCGGAGGACCCCACCCTAGAGTTCTACAATGAGCATATTCACCACATCATCAAAAAAAGGTGGAACAAGTTGAACACCCCTCTACAAATGGTTGCATATGCTTTGAATCCAAAATGGTATGTGGAAAGAGTTGGTAGAATTCTTCCTATTAATGATCAAGAGGTGAGGAATCGCCTCATGAAAGCCTTCAAAAAACTATATAGTTTAGAGGAAGCTTCATTGATCAGAGTTGAGTGGATTAAGTTCACGAAACTAGATGGCTACAAGACTTTAGCAAGGATTGACAAGCACGCTTTGGCACAGGAGAAGCAAATTAGTTGGTGGACAATCTATGGACCTCCAGGACCATTGCGCACACTTGCCCATTCGTCTTCTCTCACAGGTTTCTAGTCCCTTAGCTGTTGAGAGGAACTGGTCCACATATAGCTTTATCCACTTTCTAAAGAGGAACAAACTTAGCTCTGCGAGAGCAGAAAATTTGCATCTAATTGATCGCAAGACACCTCAATGTAAGCAGAGCTCAGTGTAGAGGTGGGATGTAGAGCTCGAGGAGCCACAACAACTTGATGATGACCACGATGTTAAATGGCATTGGAGGATCCAGTTCCTTCCGACAGTTTTGTTGATGATGTTTTTGTGACAACAACATTAGAATAAAACACTAAGTGCTCTATCCTCTCTTGAACAAAGCATCTCGAATGCTAAACTATGTGATCAAACAAGAGTGCTCCAAGGTTCGTTTGATGTCAAGTCTTGACTTGCACGTGGATTGACTCAGTGAATGGATGTGATCTTGCTGGTAATCACAAAGGGACTTACACTAAATTGCTCCTTCTTCATGGACAAGATTCACTCCTTACTCCTTGGATGTGTGAATGAATCGAATTCCTTCAAACTATCTTAAAAGAAAATGCAAAAGGAAAAGGGTTGAGAAATCTAATCTAAGGACAATGAAATGATGAACAATGCTTCGATAGACAAACTCCTTGAACCAGGCCTCGCTTCGCCATGAGAGCAACAACTACACGAAGCTAGTGCAATCTTCAAAAGGAAATGAAGGATTTTCAAACTGCAAAATGCATCCAAATACCTACAGCTGACGCAACTTGGATGAACATCGACAATCGAACTAGAGCACATGAAAGGTTCAGGCTAACTTTGCATTGTGAATTGCAAGCCACAAATCACAAAAAGTATGAACATAAAGGAATTCATCAAATATCTTAACACAAATCCATCATATCAATGAACTGCAACTAACATCTATTTAAGTTTGCCTTGAATTATCTTTGAAAGAATCATGAAACCATGCTAACATCCCAAAAGGAACACAAATTCATCAAGCTTCAATGAGAATGTATTAGATTTGGTAGTATCTTTACAACAATTGCATAATGTCTTCTCCAACTCTTCAAAAGCTTCTATTCTACTCTCCTACTCTAATTTCCTATATGCATTCTAAGAATCCCTCACAAATGAGAAGAATGAGCTTTATATAGAGCTCAACAATTACAACCAAGGGCCCAGATTGATTTGAGAATCAATGGCCAAGATTAATACTAGTATATCTATATTTAAAAAATATATCTAAAATACACCGAGATATTGAGAGGCACCTATTGCACCTATGTATGGTAAATTGATTAAAAATAGGTCTGGGCGTATTTTAGATATATTTTTTAAATATAGATATGCTAGTTAACTAATAAATAAGATCAAATGTGCTCCTAAACCCTCATATAAATGTTAATATATTTATAATATATAAATATAATATTTATATATTTTATTTAAGATAATTTATTAAATTACTAATAAATAAGGTCAAAACATATTTGAGTTTGTCTATTATTAGTATTTCCGTTTCACAAGTGTACTATTTTAACCACCATTTCTTAAATATTTATTATTCTAAAATTTTTCTATCCAAAACAAATATTTATTGCTTGCAAAGTAAATATGTTTTTGCTATTTGAAAGAAAGTAAAACAAATATTAAAACAAACTATGTTTTTGCAAAGTAAATATATGAAAAGTGAAATCCTTACTATTTGAAAGAAAGTAAAATTTTTCTATGCAAAACAAAAATATGTTTTTGCTATTTGAACGAAAGTAAAAACAAATATTAAAACAAACTATGTTTTTTTGCAAAGTAAATATATGAAAAGTGAAATCCCAAAAACAATGAAATATTTCAGACATATATAATATATAATTACAAATATTAAATTGAATTTTCAAAAGTAAAGAAAAAAGTATATATAAACATAAATAACAATATAGTAACTTGGATTTTTTCAACTTTAATTTATTTGGTGCACTTTCCAAAATAATTTATTTGCTGCACCTTCTTATTTGTTTTGGGCTCTCAATTTATTTCTACTTTATAATTTACCAAGTGATTTATCCATTCAAATGTCTTTTACATTGTTTTATTTGTCGGCCATTTAATTGAAAAAGTTAACATTTTTTCATTTACACGCATCTATTCTACCATTATCCATTCAAATGTCTTTTACATTTTTTTATTTCTAGGCCATTTAATTGAAAAAGTTAACATTTTTTTATTTATACGCATCTCATTCTACCCCTTAAACACAATTTGACTCCTGTATGAAGCCAACTCTCTGGCAATAATTCAGCTGATCTTTCACAGCCTCAAAATTGCAAATACATTGAAGATTAAACGTTCTTCAATGGCTGATACACAGAAACCCTTGTCTTCTCCAGAAAACCACAAAGCAAATTCAAGTGATTATTCAATAATCAGTTTGATTTGCTTTTTTGAGTCCTTTTATAACCTCAATCTCCTTAATAGCTTTTAAATCCACTTTAGGTTTTTAATTAAAACTTTATTATAAGTCTCATAAATGGGTGCTCCAATCCATGAAATTT
Organism: Cunninghamia lanceolata; assembly: GCA_027924645.1. Taxonomy (NCBI): domain Eukaryota; kingdom Viridiplantae; phylum Streptophyta; class Pinopsida; order Cupressales; family Cupressaceae; genus Cunninghamia; species Cunninghamia lanceolata. The sequence goes on along the minus strand of BSBN01000472.1, from coordinate 17,066,590 downwards.
TAAATGTACTTTAAGTGATTTTAATGATGGGTCATGGCCCCATTGAATATAAAGTGACTTCAAAAACTTTATAATATAACTTCACTTGAGCACTTTAATCCATGGCTTTATTATTTGACTTTAACATCATTATATGACCCCTCTTATAATAATAATTAATTATTATTAAAGATTACCTTTAATAATAATTAAAAATCACTTATCTCCATAATTAGACATCATTTCGCAGTTCTATCTGAACCTGGGGTTTCACCATGACACCCTCTATGCATCCAACCATCTTACCAAAAATAGCAAGGGTCCATCTCTATCAACCTCAGTCGGCTAAAAATAGCAAGAGCCTCCAATACAAGACCAGAGACCTCTAAACAACCTTACCACCAGCTGAAACTGGGGAACAACACTGAAATCACCACATGACCAGATACCCTGCTATAAATAGAAACTCTAGAAAGATGACTTACTATAAATAGTAAGTGTGTAGAACTGAGTCCAACGAAGGCCAAACCTAAACCCATACTGAGCTCTGATGGAGAAAACACATTGATCTCTGTCAAAAAGAACCCTCTAACCATCTGAGTTAGCCTACGAGAGCCAGTGATAGGCTAAACCATCATAAAATAGGATCACGCTAAAAAGGGGACATTACACAAGGCGACTTATCATGGTTCTTTTGCAATATGATCCTACCTTGGGCGAAATCCATGACTAAATTAGAATTCCTCTTCCTTTGATGCAATTCCACAAGTCAACTACAATTCACCTTAAGCGCATTCCATGGATTTTTTTTTTTTCTTTTTGAAATGTTGAAGTGCCACAGGATTTAGGCGGAATTCCATGCTTGAAGTGCAATGTGAAGTGCATTCCTTATATTCAAGTGAAATTTCCTAGGTTGGGCGGCATTGCATGGGTGAAGTGCAGTAATTCGACGGTTAAAGAGGAATCCGGCCAAGGTTAGGGCGGCATTTCAAGGGTGAAGTGGAATCTCTCCTTCCTTAAGCGGGATTTCATCCATGAAGTGCAATGTTCCTAAGGCGCCTTTCACTTAGACTCATCCAGGATTCATACTTGGAGCGCAATTCCTAGATGTCCTTTCAGTGTTTCTCCTCCGGAGCGCAAATCCAGTACCCAACTCGAATCCCGCCCAAGACTGGGCGCATTTCCTAATGGCAAGTGGAATCCCGCCCAAAGTGGGCGCATTTCCTGCAGGCACCTGAAATCCCATATATTTCAAAATATATATTTTGAAATATACTGTCAGGATGTTTGAGATAGGTCTCGGATCCATGGGATTTAACATGCAGATTCTAGATTTTTGAGGATCCACCAGATTTCAGACTTAGTCAGTTTTCAGGATTTCAGGACATCAAACTTAGTCAATTTTTCAGTGTTTCAGGGACTTTGAGCAGGAACTTGGCGAGACTTGGGCAAATGTTTGAGGAAGTCTTTCAATTGTTTCCTTGAAATCTTGAGATGTTGCTTGTCAAGTGAGAGTCAGATATTGCAAGAAGTTATTCAATGTTCAATCATTCAGTGTTCAATCCTGCAATGTTTAATCTTGCAATGTTCAATCTTGCAATGTTTAGTCTTTCACAAGAAAATTCGGGGATTGCAAGAATTCATTCAAGAATAGGCGCAAATTGCAAGAAGTCTTTCAATATTTTCCTAACACTTGTTTGGAAAGGTCTTTCAGGAATGAGCGCATTTTTAAGGTTCTCATTTAGGATTGTCTTGTTGGAGTGTAATTTTAAGGATCTTTAGTGTTTGCTTGGATTTCCAAGATCATAGGCGGCTTTTCAAGGGTGAGGTGCAATTTTCTTAGGGCGGTATTTCAATGTTGGAAGTGCAAGATTGCCTTAGGTAGGGTTTTCACCGCCATCCTGCAGTGCTGAGCGCAACTTCAAGGTTCTTTGTCAAGAACTCATTCCTAGGGCAAGGTTTCTAGGGTCTCCTACAATGAAAGGCGGAATTCCAAAGTTGAGTGGACTTCCCATGTCCTTGTTCAATACTCCTCTTGACCCCTGACTTCATAAGTGAAGGACAACTCCATTCATATGAGCATCGTTCAGTGAAGGAATTTCCCAAGTTCCTTAGACAAATTTCGCTATCCCTTGGAATTTCCTTACGCACTTTGCAACTCTAGCATTATGAATAGCAAGTTTCCTGTTCAATTCGGAGTGATCAACCTTAGAATTCTTACATGGCATGATGGACTATGACAGGAAGTTGGCAAGACTTAAGCGAAACTATACTACCAAACCTACAAACTCAAAGAAAACAAAACCCTAAAGCAAACCTATGGCAGAAAGCAGAAAAAAGAGGGGGTCCCCATTTGCAATGGGGCGATGTGAAAACGTCACAACAAGTTCCAGTGATGAGGAGTTTCCTACATATGGAGCTGCCAATGATGATGATTCTGATTTTTGAGCTTTTTGGCATTTTGCTCAAACAAAAACAACTATAGATATCATTTTTGGCAATTTAATTTTGTCATTTTGATGTTTGTCACTTGTATAATGAGATTATGAGACTCTACTTGGTACCTTGAACTTTCAAACTACTTATAAGTTTATAACTTACTTGAATATTTCAATTTGAAATGGATTCCGATTTTCAGCTACTATGAGACTGAGTATGAAGTTGAACTATGATAGTATGAAGTATGATGATTCATGAATGATCATTGATATTCAATTGTTCAATGTTTATTGTTTATTTTACACTTTACTGTTTAAGTTACCTGTATGATTGTGTAAGAACCTTGTCCAATTCTGCCCTGAATTTCTGAGTCTTAGTGTGTTGACATTTTGTCAAACACTTTGCATGCAATCTGATTGTACTGATTTCCTGAGTTTTGTTTGCTTGTTTGGTGTTTGTTTGATTGGGTTTTTAGTTTAACATGCAAATGCCATATGATAATACCAAAACATAACACTTTACCAATTGAACAATTACCAAAGATAAGACTGAAATAACAAGACCAAAGTCTGATATAGTTCAGAACAGCAAAGATGTCTTTATTCAAATTAAAGATTTGAATACAAGGAGGGAGTTTTACATCAGCATTCCAATGTTTGACATACTCGATTTGCCCTTCTTTGAAATACCAATGAATGAAGGCCCAAACACAATGATAATAGCTGCTGTGTATACAATGAAACCCTGATGTAGACAGCAAACACCTTATTTGCTGTAAATGAACTCAACCTTGAGAATATGCATGGCTCAATGATGGAGATGGCTCCCTGTGACAGCAAACCTTCAATGGAATGTAAACAGCTAGAGATGAAGGTAGATGGCCCTCTATGACAGCTCCTTCAACATGTCATTGATTCCTCTAAGGCATAAGACTCCAGAATGGAATGAGTAAGCCCTGGGACAGTGAATACTCCTCAATCAGTTCGATCCCTTCAACTTGTTTCAACTCCCAACATGACTGTAAAAGATGGCACCGATCAGTAATCCTTGGGCAGCGATGACTTATCCTTGGACAGCTTACACAAGTTATGGAACCGGAGTCACCTTAACCCTAGAACAACATGTGACAACACTGAAATCAGACCTGCTCTAATATTGATCACTCAATACAGCCTGCCATACAATCAGAGAATGTGATCTGCCCTTAATCACCTTAATTCAATCGATCAATCCCCAATTTGTATTTGGGACAAATCCACAAATTGGGTAATTAAACCCTCCAATGGTGACCTGCAGTAGATAATCACTTTGAAGCTCCAAATCAATGTCAAAAACCTGCAAATAAGCTCTATAGCAAACCCTGAATGGATTCACCTCTCAAGTGGCATTGGGTTTTCGTCCAATCCAAGAATTTCCAAGGGTTTTTGTCCTTAGAAATGGTTGAACCTGTTGTTGCAACTCAAAGGAAAATATGTCATATCCCTTTTTGCGGAATGGTCACCATCTGAAGATTATTGCACTTTCCTAGAGGACTTCGAGGTACCGGGAGAGGTTGGACATCACCGAGGATGTTATTTCTTCATTATTGGATGCCTTCACCTAATTATTGGACCTTGGGCGAATCACTTGTGGCATGAAGATCATGGGCTTATGGGCGCCTCACATGTGTTATTGCATTTATAAATAATAATTAATTATTCCTTATCCTAGCGCTAGAGAAAGAAGGGAAAAAAAAAATCAAATCAAATCTTTAATTTGATTTCCTTTTGGCACCTAGAGGAGAAGACTTGGTCGGCCCTCTTAGAGGGAAAACAATTCAAAAAACAAGTTGTACTTGCATGGGTTGGCCAAGAGAAGGAATAAAGGAACGATGTGTATAAATAACCCTTGGCATTTGGCATTTGAGACATCATCGAATCATTCTTTCATTACATCTTGGAGAGCAATCTCAAACGAAGCTTGGGACGAAAACCTCAAGTCTTCTAAGGGAAGTTGGACGAAACCTAGCTTCTCATTGTGAGGGTTCCATGACGGGGATCCATTGGAGCATTCAATCAGCAAGTGCAGAAGTTCATATCAGCTTTGGAGAAGCCATTATTCTTGGGCGATCACACTAGGGATTAATCCTACCTTGGAGCGCACTGTTTTAGGGCAGAACTGCGGTGAACATCTTCAGCTAGCGCCCTAGGGTTTTGAGCAGAGATATAACAGCAGGTTTCATCTTTCTTTATCAGCTCTTTGTTAGAGATTCTTTGTATACTTTGGCATGTATGTAAGCTGATTCATATCAGCCAATTATCTATGCATATTCGCCCACCATTTGGAGTAATAAATCAGATATAATACTCAGTCTATATCAGCAGCCTGCACATTTCATATTTCTTGGTTTTCTTCTATATGTTCATATGTGAACTCAATGCTAAATATGTTCTATATGAAGGAACGAACCTAATGAGCATGATTCCTTGATGTTATTGTGAGTTGGGTCATAAATATTATTGTTTTCAAGTCTGATTTTGAAGAAGCTAGGGTTAGAGCAGACTGTTAAAGTGCAGAAACTCAGGGCAGACCTAGAGTTTCTGTGTAATATCCATTTGGGATATTACAAAATATCGAATATGCAAAATGACAATACAATATGATATGAAATGAACTCCCAATGACCTCCTTATAAAGCCTCCAAGAGGTCCGCCCAAGTTTGCCAATTTTAATTCTTTTTTGACATACATAATAAAATAATAATTTATTTGACATTTTATTATATTTTATTATGTTACTTCCTTTCTCCAAGTGACTTTAAAATAAGTTTCACTTAACTAACTTTCCTTTCTCCAAGTATCACTTAATTGACTTTCCTTTCTCCAAGTCACTTTTGCTACAATGGCTCAACTATTCATTCCCTTATCATACGAATTAGCCTACGAGAATGGTGAATAGGCTAATCATCCTCTACTAGGGGATCACTCCGGAAATGAGGACATTACAAATTGTATCTCTTTTTAGTTTTTCCTTTTTAACCTATATATATTTTTATTAAAATATATTATTATATAGCTGTCCCCTTGCCTTCCCCCCATCCCAAAAACTTAGAGAAACATTGAACTTAGCTCATGCAAGAGATCACTTGAAAGATAAATCTAAGTCATTAGTGCTTACCCACACTTTATTAGACTTGATTAACTAAATAAAAGACTTTCACTATAATCACTAAAGTGAATTACAAAACAGAAATAACTCGAACTACTTGCACGTTCACGCTAAACCTGTGCAGAAGTTCCGAACTGAGCTAAAAAGCTCAACAAGTCCATCTTACAATCCATTTGACTTTCATATTGACCACTAATCTATTTAGGCATTATGTTTTTTTTATAAGGATAAGTAATAGGCTAATTTTTTTTCAAAAGATTTTTCAAAGTAATTGGCTGGATAGATAAAAGGCAGGTCATTTACAGTCAATTTTCCAAACATGGGACTGAAAAGAAAACTATTTCAATTGCAAGTAAATTGCCTAACACAACACCATTTCATGCCATCATTCTTTTATAACCTTATATCATTGCCACAAAACCCTTCCTATCCAAGTACATACCACTTAAAACTGTAGGACATAACAACAAAGATACTCAGAAAAAAAAGGCCACATGTCAACTGGAGATCGTTTTGTTATATTGGCGAGGTCCAGATGATGTTCTAGAACATTGCATGTTCCAACTCCAGTCGTCCATCATCATTCAAGAAGCTCATTGAGGCCAAATACAAAGGTCTATTGAAGAAGACACATTCATACATATAATCATATTGGAAGATTATGGTGACCATAATTGCTTTCAAAGTTGAACATCCAAATTCAAAGTGTGCCAATATTTGAAACATTGTTTGTTGCAACTCAATCCTTTTACAACCTAGAAAGCATTGAGCAAGGGGAGTGAGACTAATTACCCAATATCAACTAGAAGTAGAAAACATACAAGCCTCAAATGCAATAATAATCTTGAAACAAGTATAGAAGAAACAAAGATGGTAGTTGTACGACATCTCACAAATCCTCGATAAGGTAGCAACTAACAACTATTTCCATCATTTCAATGTTTATATTCAACCACAATATTGCAAGACTAAACTTTTACAAAGATCACTACCAACTAAATGATCCAAATAATGAAAAACTAGTAACAAGATAAATATCTGACTATAAAGCAGCCTTCCAAAGTTAATCAAACTAGTTCAACAATTTTCAGACATTTGACTAAAATTTAGCAAGGTGATGTAATGTCCCATACTTGGAATGGTCGCCATTAGAATTGATTTGGGTTTCTCTCCCCGCTCTGGGACTTATGGAGGATGTCATAAGCGATGACTTGTCATATTTGTGTGGATGCCATGTTGATGCTTTCATCCATCCCAAGATAAGGATAAGGGCACCTTGTTCACATTTCCCATTCATGATCACATTGCATACATCACTATGGAGGTTGCTATTGTTACCTTGGGCGACTTGTGATAAGGGATCAAATATTCCCTAGCACCTCATGAAGAAATAAGATATAATATCCTATACTAGCACTTGAAGAGAAGAAAAAATAATAATAATCAAATCTTTAATTTGATTACATCTAAGCGCTCAAGGGTTGGAGGCTGGTCAGCCCTCTTGGAGGGAAAATATCATTTAAAAAGCAAGGCATAATTGCCCTAGGTCGGCCAGGTCAAGGAGGAACAAGTTGTGTATATATACTAGTTCATTTGGCATTGCAAATCATATCATTCAAGCATTCATTCATTCATACTTGGAGAGCGATCTCTACTAGGAGCTTGGGACAAAAACCTCAAGTGACTAAGGAGGAGTTGGGTGCCAATCTAGCTTCTCTTCTTGTGGATTCCGTGACGGGAGTTCAAGTGGACTTCATCATCATCAAGTGCAGAAATTATATCAGCTTTGGAGAGCATTCCACCATGGGCGAATTAGACTAGGGTTTACCCTAGTTTGGAGCACACCTCATGGAGGTGAAGGCTACTTCATTGGAGGTGAATTGGAGAATACATTGGCTGCTAGGGTTTCATGTTTCAGCAGTCCTGCTACAGCAGTTAGGGCAGACCTCCTTCGCCCTCCTTCTAGAGCATATTTTGACATAATTGGTATGTAATTTGATGATAGATACTATGATATGTGATTGGTGACTTGTGGCTGCTTGCCCTAGTCAAATACTTGGACTGCATATTTCCAGTTTATAACAGCAGATCAGATTCCTTCATTTATGAGTTGATATCATGGTTGCAATTGTGTATTTCATGGTAAATATTACTTGCATTATTGGGTCGATCATGTGAAGCAGTTATGTTGATGTTTTGATGTGATTTATGATCATTATATGTTATTGTTCAAAGTCTGATTTTGGAGCAGCAGTTAGGGTTAGGGCAGAATTATAAAGTGCAGAAATTTAGGGCAGAATTAGGGTTTAAGCAGAAAAATCAGAATTTCAAGCAAATATCCTATTTAGGGTATTACAGGTGATTGTCAGAAATAAGAAACCCTTCTTATCCTTATAGCAAATAATTGCCAAACTTATGTATGTTACGAAAGCCATGAGCATGTAGCAATTAAAAGCAAACCTGAGTGCGTCCAGCATCAGCAACGGTAAACGTAGGTAAGCCTATTTTCTCTGCTGCTGCTCTTAGATTGTTCCTGTCAAAATGACAAGTTAAGTCTGTGTCTGTCCATATAGAAAAACATGCACTAAGAGAAATGTCACAGATGATAAATATAATGCTAGAATTTATTGTCAACATTTCCATATGGAGCTCCTTAATGCATGTTTGCAAACTCGATGAAAATACAATTTATTTATAAAGAAGCCTATTGCTTAGTATTTGCTATTTTTACTTGGCCCAAAAATGTTCTCACATTTCATGTTGATTTTTACATGTGACTACTATTTTGGGCTGTCCAGCTTGCTCCCACTTGTTCAAAAGAGATCGTTGGCTGCCAGGAAACATACAGAAAATCTGAACAAAATTTCTGACAAATTATTGTTGGCAAAAAGTACATCTAAATTAAACACAATAATGACTGGAAAAAGGTCACAGTAAAAGTGAAACAGAAACATTTACATAACGGATTGTAAGTTGGAACGAAGATAACAAAAAAGGTACATCTTTGATGTAATCTTATATTAAGGTCCATACTAAGTAGTAAGAAGTCTCTGAATTTTAACTTTGATAGTAATACAATGTAAGTCACCTGATATTCAAGTTCGGTGAGCAAACATCTAAAAACAGTGAGCAAACCTGATACTCTAGAAACTAACATATACAGAACAATAAAATATCACTCTTGCATGTTACTTATGGCCCTATACTCTTTTCATGTCTGTCTAGACTTTCGATCATGCATTCACTTGCTTTTCCTTCCTGTTATCCACATGAGTGGAAAAAAGTTGTTGAGATAGAAACACAAGAAGTTGGTAAGAAGCGGGACCTTCTCATGAGTTCTCCATAAATGCCTGTAGCAGCATCTGCCATTTCACACAAGCAACAATTATGATAGGTTAATTTCAGAGTGTTAAATTTTAAATGCATTCATTAAAAAAGCCTAAAGTTAATTGGAGAACTTTTGGATTCAACTGTGCAAGTTTTGTTTGCATCAATGTTTCAGATCAAACTCTGTGATCCATCAACAAGATGAGGCATCAAAAATGCCTAAAGTTGTTTAAGTGAACATATATCAAAAATAACATAGCAAGCATTGTCAAGAAATGTTTCAATGTAAAACGTCAAAAGAACATGGAGGCAATGGAGGTTGCCAAGAGGCCTTGCATATGAAAGCACATAGCAAATCACAGCTAAGAATACATGCCTCAAAGACCCATTATTTCTCAATTATCAGCAAATTAAGCTTACAATCTCCTCCAACAGCCACCACTAAATAATTTTCCTAGGAAAAAGCAAGTACTGAAAAGTTTATAGAATGGATCTGTCATTATGGGTGCCATACCTTGGTACTAGACAAAAAATCAGCATTTTACATAAAGTAAAATGAGTGCATAATAACAAGAACAACAAACATTAAGCAAAAAGAATCTTACGTGCACACTGTGAGGCTATTTTCCCACTACCCATCTTCAAGTCTTGCCGAACTACTAACACCTACAAACCAAAAATAAGATTAGCATACCATCACAAAATACAATAAGAGTTTTCAAAAAACTTCCATTTACACAAGTTATGAAGTTGTCTTTAGAATTCATAACGTTGTTTTCTTATGTTCATATGGAATAATGAATAGATACTAGTCAGATAACAGTAAGCTGGATCAACAAGAATAGAAGCAACAGAGGGGAATGATAAAATAAGCCTTCGCCACAAAGTTGAGGTAGTCGCAGATTGGATCAACAATTATTGTCAAGCAATGGAAGGAAATGTTCAATTGGAAGGGAATGAATAGATGATGATTACTAAAATCTGCTACTACTTCCATGGTCCAAAAACTGCAAACAATCATTGATTGACAAAATCACAACACTAACTCAATTAAGTCCTAGTTAAGAATCTATTAAGAACTAAATATGAAAGTTAAAAACCCATTATAGGATACTTTGCTAACTGACCAATCATTCCACACTTGGAGGAACAGGTTTGTATTGATAGTTCAGTGATTAATTATGATGATATTATTGTGAACAATACAGTATATTACTTTGTACTCTAAACCTAGCAATGTGCATCTTAAAGAAAAAAGTTCATCTGTATTTGAAATGCACATCATTGAGAAATACCCATTATTAGATAGATTAAAAAAAAATCCGAGTGTATAAAGAACTACTGAATGCAATGCAAGCTTAAATTTACCCGGTATTGCTAACCCTCAACTACCATGCTTACTAAACCACCCTAGAAGAGAGAGTTATGCCCAACATAAACTTTGGACCTCCAAAGTAACCCCCTCTCCTAAGGTCAATGGTAGTTATGTCCAATGTCAACCCATCATAGACAGCAATTCATAGATGGTCCCACCGTGTTGTAAAATGTAACTCTAAAGATATACAAGGCTTGCCCTTAGTGCTTTTGAGCCCCTATACCTTTACTCATAGGTAAAAATAACAAAGCCATGCAAAAGGATGATGACAGTGTCCCATACCAACAGACACAAGAGCTCCTCCCTCCACCTCTAGCTAGCATTTCCACTACCATTGCCAATCCCGTTTCAACTCATAACATATACAGAACTTGTACACTAGTGGCCAAATTTCAAATTTCAAAATGGCATAGTGGAACAGCCTGCATTTACATCGCACACTTGCCTTAATGAGAATCAGATCATTGCAACTTTGATAAGAGGAATACACTCATTATGACTGACAATTAAGGCTATAAATAGGATTTATCTTACAAATTTCCTAAGTGCTTTGTGCATTCTGAAATTTAAAAGAGTTTCCAAAGCCTTGGGTTTTCAGAGAGTCAAAAGTTTCCAAGTATTTTCAGAGCAAACTAGAGAAAGGTGAGAAAGAATAGGTAGAATGGCACCATGGAAAATGTCATCTTCTACATCCAAAGTATTAGTTGAGGGAGTAGACAAACCAACCATGAAAGCAAATAGGCCACTCCACATACCTCCCAGCCCCCTCAATCCACTTCTCCTTCCCTTTTCACCTATAGTGCTACATCTGGCCCAAGAACTCCTCAGAGTCATTCCCATGTTACCACATTCCTTTCTGCTTCACAAGTTCACAGCCAAGGCCTTGTCCCTCAAAAGTCAAAACCCTATCAATCCACAAGCATCATCCAGCTCTAACCCACGTAAACCTCCTCTAAGCTGCTTTTCACCAATAACTTCGTGGATGTCTTTGACTATTATCCAAAAGGGCCCAAAGACACTTAAGGATTTCAGATTCATAAAAGCCAAACTACCAATACTTAAGATTCAACCATGGCTCACTTCTAGAATATGGGTTTGAGATAGGTCATTACTCACCTAGTATACCCATACCCTAAACCTATCTAGGTATGGGCAGCATGTTGCAATCCAAATGGCATGCTAAACATCAACTTGACAAAACAAGAGCCGGCCACTATGATGGCAAAGAAGATCATTGAAATGTTCTGCCTCCCAGCTAGAGATACTTCTACAACAATAAAGCGCCCAGATTAAAGATGGGACACTGCTAAGAACAGGGATAATTTTGTAACGTCCTCATTATAGAATTTTTGGAATATATATATATGGACAATGCTAAGAACAGGGATAATTTTGTAATGCCCCCCCGTTACAGAATTTTTGGAATATATACTTTTTTTGTATTTTCTGATTGTATGCTTTTTTGGTATTTTCTGATTACAAATGACTGAAATATTTTATGAATACAGAACAGTACATATAGAGCAACAATATTGATCAGATTTATAAATTTGCTAAGATCTGAAAATGAAGGAATGTTGTTGCAATAAACTGAACACTTCGATTGGTGAGCAAACCGGAAATTGAATAGCAAACACACATCTAATATAAGTCGAACAATATGGAATCTTTATTCAAACCACCCATACTGAGAGTACAATAATAACATGCCTTGTAACCCTTGGTACCTGGACCAGTAGTAATGAAGCTACAATGAACAAGAAGCTCTGTATGCTGCTATGAAGCGACCCAAGGTGCTGCACACAATATGAACCCAAGCCTGTGATATGCTTATAACATGCAGCGCTGCCTTCTATGCCGGAAATCAATGAAGTATAACCTCATAGCGATCCAAAACACTCTCGAACTCTACTATATTGGCTGCGGACGATGACTGCAGGAGCAATTCAGCATTCAAGCCCTGCAAACAACATCCCGAATGGTGTGAACTGCATGTGAAGGCTTGCGATCAGATGTTTAAACTCCTCTATAACTGTTGCGACCTCCTTGTGTTCTCAATCGCTCCTCTAATGATGTGTAGAAGACAGGACAGTAGACTAGCACGGCTCACAAATTCAGCATCAACAATAGCAAAATATATGAATAACTCTGAAAATCCACAATCCAGACCCCAAAATATCTGAATTTGCCAGCGCTCCAAAATAGATGAAAAATCAACAACAATGAATGTGGAAAAATCTGAAAATGCAATGATGAATCCTCTTGATGATATCCAAACAATTTGCTTGCAAATCCTATCACCCAACTCTGAAATCTTTTTTTGTCTTTTTTTTTTTTGGTAACTGCAAGGGTATCCCCGCAACCCAGCCCAGCGACCAAACCAGTCTTGCCTTGGTCTTACATATTGCCAAGTTGGGGTCCAGAAGGGGCGAGACTAGTCCCCTAGGGATGTACGCAACCAACCACAAGCCAGGTGCATCGGTTAAGTCCAGGCCTTGAAAACCCAAGGCTCAAGCCAACTACACTACCCGTGCGGGCTTCCCAACTCTAAAATCTTGCATGAAATCGCCCAAAATTCAGATCCAATGCAACCCCTGTGTGGAGATGCCCTAGACAGATATGGAGATTTTCGTCCCTAAATCTAGAAATGGAAATCCATGAGTGTTTTCGTCCTTGGATGCCAACTTTAACACAATGCTCCAAAGTAAAGAATGCCAAATGAAATCTTGATGATGAAATGAAGCCAAGCGCCACCTATTTATTGCTTTCCAAAAAGGGCCCTTGGATTTAAATTTCCCTCCAAAGTATTTAAAAATTCTTTTTATAATTAAGTTTTTAAAAACACTTTTTAAATTATTTAAATAATATTATTAAGTTGTCCCTTAAATATGAAATTACCGAGCCCAACTTAAAATAATATTATTAATTCTTTTAATCCTGAAAAGAGGACATGATAGTCCGCCCTTCCCAGAATTGCTTGCCAACAAGCAATTGTAAACCTAGATGCTCAAGTATTACCAGGCCAATATGATGAATCATTCTGCAATGTCCATAGAGTCTGAACCCTGTACCTATCAAATGAAACAACTTCTACCAAAAAACACCATGCAAACTCGGACGCTCAAGTACCATCGTGCCAACATTATGAATCATGTTGTAATGTCCATAGCATTTGGATCCTATATCTGTCAAGTAGAAAACAACTCCTACCAAAAATCACTATGGGATCTATACCTCCATCATCCACGTTCTTATGCAATCCACGAAGATATCACCTCTTTGAAAAACAATTTGACCTCTTAAGGAAAAATAACAAAGAAGTGTGCATGACTCACAACAACATAAATGCAAACCTCTGGGAGACCCGTGATGAGATGCATGATTATACTTTCCCACCTTTGACTTGGATCGTGCAAAGAAAGCAACCCACTCGCACTATGCTCCTCTTTGACATGATGACGAATGATGCCTTCTTCCCAATGCTTGAGGACATCTTCAAGCTCCCACAAGGCCGAAGGCTGCCTTATGAATTTGCCACCACATTTTTGTTGCGCCACTCTCTTATCACAATGAACATGATAATAATTCCCTTAAGTTCTGATAGATCTTACCACTGTACTGTAGACTGAAACCCTCATAAATTTGTGGAAATCAGCTTGTATACAAGCTGAAATGAAGGTGCAACAGTCATAATTCCTTCGAAATTTCATCCAAAACCACAATATGACAGTTGGAATAATTGTTTTCAGCAGCTCCAATCGCTGAAACCCTTCACAAACAGCATGATACAAGAAAAGTTCCTTAAAATCTGCAAACTAGTGGCTGAATATGACTGATAACATGTAATGAAATAATTTGCACAATAGAAGAAAATAATAGGAAATATGCTGCAAATACTTGATAATAATATGCCACTTTGAGGGGGCAACCTCCAAAAGTCTCAAATGAAGAACACAATTTGCAATCTGATTATAATGACAACCCTCTACCTCCTATATATACCATACTCAAGCCTTGGATATCACCCAATCCGACTTAGATACCAAAATATATCACCTAGGCTGACCTAAATACCTATATAAGTCCATATTAATTATTACATAACTTAATTAAGAGTTAAGGTAGCCACAAGCCAACTACTCATAACCCTATACCAATGTATGATTAAGGGCATAGCATGCCCCCCTCTTCAGAGAAGCATTGTCCTCAATGTTGATCAACTGTGGATGTTTCTGCACAAAATCTTCATCTTCCCACATGGCATCTTCAACTGGTAAATTCTTCCACTGAATGAGATACTCGATGATTGTCCTAGTCCTCAACTTCTTTGTGCACGTTTGGAGAATTAACTCTGGATCCAGAATGATTCTTCCTTCATCTAGTTTTGGTAACACAGTCTATATGGGAATCTTTTGACCAATCACCTTCTTCAAACAAGAAACACGAAAAACTAGATGTATCTTTGCTGTAGGTGGTAATTCAAGCTTGTAGGCTACACTTCCAATCTTTTGTAGAACCTGGTACGGCCCATAATATTTTGGTGACAACTTATTACTCTTTGTTTGTTGCTTTAGGGACATTTGCTTAAAGGCTTGTAATCTCAAGAAAACCCAATCACCAACCTCAAAACTCCTTTCACTACGATGTTGGTCTGCCTATTGTTTCATTCTATTTTGTGCCATGGCCAAATTCTCCTTGAGTCCTGAAAGTATCTGTTGTTGATGATTCATGTGATCCTCCACTACCTGAACTTTTGGTGTCACCTTCAATGCTGATGTGATGGATGGAGGATGGTATCCATCTAATGCCATAAATGGGGATATTTTTGCAAAAGTATGTAAGGAAGTGTTGTACCACCATTCTGTGAGTGGTAGCCAATCCACCCAATGAGATTGTTTATCTAAAGTGAAACAACGTAGATATCCTTCCAAGCACTTATTGACAACCTCTGTTTGCCCATCAGATTGAGGATGGTATGAAGAGTTGAGAGCCAATTGAGTACCCAAACAAGAGAATAAATCTATCCTAAAGTTACTAGTAAATATAGCATCACAATCACTGACAATAACCCTAGGGGTACCATGTAACTTTTGTATATTCTCCATAAATCTTTTTGCCAGTATACTTGTTGTAAAAGGATGGGATAATCCAATAAAATGCGCATATTTGGTGAGGCGATCCACAACTAGCAAGATGACACTCTTATCTTTAGATCTCAGAAGGCCTGTGATGAAATCCATGGAGACCTCTTCCCACTATTGGCTAGGGATAACTAAGGGTTGCAAGAGACTAGATGTCTTAACTATCTCCTCTTTATTTCTTTAACATATCAAACATTATGCCACAAATTTTGATCACCTTTAAGCCCTTCCCAAAAGAAATCCTACTTGATTCGATGATGTCTTCAAAAATCCTAAATGACCCCCAACTGGAGAACCATGGAGCTCTTCGAGAAACTTGTTTGAGGATGGAATTTTTACATAGGTACAATCTCTCTTTATACCACAAACAATCTCCCTTCCACAAAACTTATCTGAACTGCTAGGATTAATTTGCAAGTTGCAACTATTGAATGAGATTTCTTGTAGCCACATCATTTTGCCACTTTGCTTTGCCTTCTTCCACCCAATCTGCTTGTACAATTGAAATGGCACACAATAATGCCTCATCCTTCTCATCCTTTCTAGAAAGTGCATCAGCCACTATATTCTCTTTTCTTTTCTTATAGACGATCTCAAAGTCATACCCAACATCTTAGTGACCCATTTTTGTTGCTCTTTTGATGATAACCATTGCTCCAAAAAATATTTGAGGCTGTCATGATCTATCTTGACTTTGAAGTGTCTAGCCATCAAATATGACCTCCACTGTTTCACTGCATGAAGAATAGCTAGCATTTTCTTCTCATAAATGGGCTTGAGTTGATTCTTACCCTTCAATTGACTACTTTCAAAAGCAATGGGCCTTCCTTCTTGCATGAGAATTGCTCCTATACCATTTCCTAAAGCATCACTCCACAATAAAATCCTTGGTGAAGTCTAGAGTGGCTAGAATTGGAGTGGTACACATAGCCTCCTTCAATCTCTCAAATGTTGTATTAGCTAACTCATTCCATTGAAAAACATCTTTCTTCAACAAAGTTGTAAGCGGTGCTGCTAGGCGGCCCCAGTTCTTCACAAATCTTCTATAATATCCAATGAGTCCAAGGAAACCCCTCAAGTTCTTAATGGATTTAGGAATAGGCCACTCTATTATAGCCTTGATTTTGTTAAGATCAACTTTTACTCCTTCATGTGACTCTATATGACCTAAGTACTCCACCTCTTTGAGACCAAAAGCACACTTGGAAGGTTTAGCATAAAGCCGATGTTGTTTGAGAACTTGTAATGGTTGATCTACATGATGCAAATGTTCTTCCCAAGTCTTACTATAAATCAATATATCATCAAAAAACACTAATATAAACTTCCTCAAAAATGACTTAAAGATGGCATTCATCAAACTTTGAAATGTAGATGGAGCATTAGTAAGACCAAATGGCATCACTAGAAACTCATAATGACCCTCATGAGTCCTAAATGCTATCTTGGGAATATCCTCTTCCTTAATTCGAATTTGGTGTTAACCTGATCTAAGATCTACTTTTGTAAAAAACATAGCTCCATTCAATTCATCTAGTAAATCATCAATGACTGGAATAGGAAACTTATCTTTGATGGTGTACCTATTGAGCTCTCTATAGTCTAGACACATGCGCCAAGTGTCATCCTTCTTATGCACCATCACAACAGGAGAGGAGTAGGCACTCTGGATATACCTTATAATACCTGCCTCTAGCATCTCCTGAACTATCTTCTCAATCTCACTTTTTTGCATATATGGGTACCTGTAAGGCCTAATGTTGGGTGGTTGGCTCCCTGGTACTAGCTGAATGGCATGATCATGGTCCCTTTTTGGAGGCAATCCTTTAGGCATATCTCCAAAAACACTGAGTGACGATCTATAATTGCTTGTAGATTTGGCTGGATAGGAGCATTTGGTTGATAGGCTGCTAATGAAAACAATTGTGCCACATATCCGCTAGCCCCTTTTTTAAGCATATTTTGCATTTGATGAGAGCTTACTATTTGTGGGGACTTTGCACGCACCCCTCTTAGTTCCGATATCCTTCCCTCTGAATGAAATCTCGTGAATAGATGCTGGAAGTTCATCTCAATTATCCCTAATGTGGTGAGCCACTCTACTCCCAACACAATATTTGTTGCCCCCATGGGAATAGAAAACATTGGACAATCAAGTCGATATTCTCCCATGGTTAATTTAATGCTATGGCATTTTCCTGAACAATTGACATACCCCCCATCTACAATTTGAAACCGAAATTCTGGAGTAGCAAATATAAAACAATTCAAATGAGTCGCTAACTTCTTGTTGATGAAGTTATGAGTGCTTCCTAAGTCTATCAATATTGTTACTCTCTCTTTCTTCAAGAACCCCACCACCTTGAGAGTTTGTGGAGCGCTAACTCCAGCAAGTTCATGACAAGAAATGATTGGATGAGTATCTCTTGATTCCTCATCTAACTCATTGTCACCCTCTAATATTTGTTCCTCCTCTTCTTCCTCACTCGGCCCTTCAATATAGAATAATTTCTTTTCAATGCATTTATGTCCTCGACTATATTTACTATCACAATTAAAACATAACCCTTTTGCTCTCTTCTCTTCAATTTGTTGTGGTGTCAATCTAGTAGGTTGAAAAAGTGATTGTGTAAGAGTGCTTTTATCTCTTATGTTTACAAAACCTTGCTTTTTATTAACCATAAATTTTTCCTCTACCTGCCTTGCTAATCATTGCTTGGGAGATAGAATTTGGACAAAACATGTGTGCCTCATATTTGATGTGATCCTTTAAGCCTCCAAGGAATAACTCCAACAAATCTTCTGTTGCCACATTTTCCACTCTTAAAGACAAAGTGCGGAATTTATGAATATAATCCTTGCCCATACCTGTTTGCCTTAATTTGGTGATCTGGCTGAAGTAGCTATCCATAAGATTGTCACCGCAATGTGTAGTGAGTTCCTCCTGTAAAACGGACCAAGTGACAACACATCCCTTCTTTTTCTTTTCTTCACATAGCCAACAATACCAAATGAATTGGTCAGGTTCCAAGTATAAGGAAGCCATGGCCACCTTTTGTTGACAAGGAACATGGTGACTATCAAAGAATTGCTCCATTTCATAGAGCCAATTGGTAGGATCTTAACCATCAAACTTTCGCATATCCATCTTTGGCATGAAGTTCCTAGCCATAGAATGATTGAAGTGTTGATCCATCTTGAGGTTTGATTCAAACCCAAAAGCACCCTTCCCCTTAGAAGACTCCTCTTCCTCCCAATCCTGGTGGTGTGACTCCCTATGTTTGGGGTCTCTAGGATGTTGGCCACCAACAAATCTCTCCATCATTTTCTCAATATCACTTGATTTAGGCATCATTTTCTCCAACCCTTGCATTCATTCTAACATAATTAACAAGATTTCATCCTTTATCTTGTTGGTTTCTTTCTGAATGTGTTCAAATATATATTCATTTTCTTTATGAAGAATCTCCTCATTTTCCACATCCTCATTGCCTGGAGATTTTCCAGGTGTGACAACATTCTTTTTACCTCTTGTTGCAGGCCCCACAATGATAGGAAAAAAAAATAATTTTGGAATAAATCACACAAAACAAATCCAATCAATCTGAAATTTTTACTGTAACTTACCAGGGCCTAGATCTCACTTCCCAAAAAAATCTCTCAAAAATTCGTTAATTTGCAGCCTTGAGAGAGAAATTGGTGGAAACCCTAATTTTGCAATAACTTCCTCAAATCTGATCCAAATGGCCTCAAATCTGGACTGTAGTAGCTTCGATATGTCCTCGAAAAACCCACTAAAAATCTTGAAAAGATTCACCAAAATGAAAGAGATGCGCTTCCCAAAATGACCTCCAAAATTGAAAAAAATTGCCTTATTTTTTGCCTTCACAACATCAAGATCATGCTCTAATACCACTTGTAATGAAATAATTTGCACAATAGAAGAACATAGTAGGAAATATGATGCAAATACATGATAATAATATGCCACTTCGAGGGGGCAACGTCCAAAAGTCTCAAATAAAGAACACAATTCGCAATCTAATGGTAATGACAATCCTCTACCTCCTATATATACCATACTCAAGCCTTGGATATCACCCAGGCTGACTTAGATACCAAAATATATCATCTACACCGACCTAAATACCTATAAAAGTCTATATTAATGATTATATAACTTAATTAAGAGTTAAGGTAGCCACAAGCCGACTACTCATAACCCTATACCAATGTAAGATTAAGGGTGTAGCATAATAGCAGTCCAAAATCAGTAACCCTAAAGATCAACAATATAAAAATGGTACAGCAACTGCCATAACGAAAATCCCTTGCAAAAATCAGCAATATTAGTCATATAGAGGCTGGAAACAACCATACAATGAGTGAAAATCCTCCAACAAATAGCTGCTCACCCCCAAAACCCTTAAAAATCAGCAACTCTATGATTGAAGATTCTTCAACAAGCTGAAAGTCACTCAATCCCATGACTGAAATCACTTGTGTGGCTGCAAATGCAATAATGTAGTAGCTGGGAATGATGATGACAGCAGCCTTAAGGCTGGAAATTATGATGACAGCAGTCCTTGACATGTTTCCCTTGCAACATAATTGCAATATGCTATCATTACTCTTCCTCATCATGCCTTGTTTGTAGTCTTTTGCAAACATATCAGAATTTGAAACCATTCCACCAAGCTTATGTTGTGCTACCATGATATTATTATGAACTCCCTCTTGATATCATTTTATGGTGCCAATTTCTTCCTCGATAGGAAAGATATCTCCAACATATCTCCTCCCTATCTCTTGATGAAACCCTCTACTAGGTGGCCATCCTAGAGGTATAACATTGAACACCGCACTATGTTGATCCAAAATAGACCAAATACCATCTTAAAAAGGTATCTCACCTATGAATGAAATTGTAGTTATCATCAATTGATGTCCCATCTTCTTCGATACGATGACTCTTGGAGCTCCATCTTCAAGGCCTCGAAGCACTACCTCTTTCCCTTCCGATTTGAATTTCAGCTCCATGGTCTGATAGTTTACAATGAATTTCCCAAGGGAATAAAACCATTGCACACCCAAAACCATGTTGGTCTCTCCCAATCCAACAACATAGAAATCATCGTGCATCTTATGTCCTCCCAAGGTGATGTCAAGCTATTGTATTTTCTTGGTACAAGGAATGGTGAAGCCATCTGCAACTGACATTGAATCCTTCAAAGTCTTCTGTATCTAATCTTCTCCTGGATACCAAGTCCTCATCTATGAAGCAACGGGTGGCTCCACTATCAATCAACACTATGATCTTTTGCCCATGCAAAACCCCACAAACTCTGAATGGATAATACTTAGGTGTGCCTAAAAGTGAAGAAAGGGTGCCCTCCTGAATCTCTTCCTTATGTTCTTTCTCTTCAACCTCTAGTTTCGAATCCTCTTTTTCTAACTCTTCATCCAAGAGTACCTCTATGCAATGTACCTATCCACGACCAAGGCATCGATGACCCAGACCCCATGGCTCCTTGCAAGAAAAACACAATTTCTTCCTCCTAAGCTCATTCTTTGTGGCTTCTTCTTTGTTGATACTCTTTGGCATGTCTTTCAAAGGAGGGACTTCCTTCTGAAATGGTTTCTTTTGTGGTGCTAGAGGTGGTGCCTTGTTCTTAGGAATCGAATTCTCCAAAGTTAGAGCTCTCGTGATGGCCTCCGATAAAGATGGTGGATCAAAGGCCTTAACGAAACCCTTGAGAGGTTCAATTAGTCCTACAAATAGTACAATAAATCTCCTTTTTGTCACATCCAATACCATCACTAATAGCCTCTGAAATTCTGCCCCATAATGTTCCACTATACCTTCTTGCTTCAACTATGCTAGCTCTTTGAAATGCACCTCCAGATCCTTCCTGTCAAATCTCTCTATCAACCTCTGACGGAATTCTTCTAAGGTGGTGATGGAGTCCTACCCTTGTGTAACCATGCCATGGTACCATGAGCTACACCCTCCAAATGTAGGGTAGCAAACTTAATTGCCTCCTCTTCATACATAGGGTTCAATGAAAAGTTTGTATCCAACTTTTGCAATCAAGCCCTA
This sequence comes from Cunninghamia lanceolata, assembly GCA_027924645.1. Classification (NCBI taxonomy): domain Eukaryota; kingdom Viridiplantae; phylum Streptophyta; class Pinopsida; order Cupressales; family Cupressaceae; genus Cunninghamia; species Cunninghamia lanceolata. Next base: position 17,045,082 of record BSBN01000472.1, on the reverse strand, counting down.
GTTGAACATGGGTTTGATCCATCATATGTAGTTATGGTGATCTTACCCAATCGATGTTGTATGTCTTTCCGAGGCTGATCATATTGGTCACTCCTTCCTCTTCTATGACCATTCTTTTTCTTCAAATTGTAGAACTCACCGAAGGATAGACCATCACGGATTGCCTAACTTAGATCATTATATTATTCGTGGTATCTGGCCATATCATCCACCATGTGAGGCTGAAACTGTTGCTCCTCCTCTCTGGATCTTCTTCTCTTTGTAGAAACTTTGCCCAAAAAGTCTTAGTGGGAGGGTTGATTGTCACCCTATCATTGGCTGAATTACTTCCTTCTCCTGCAACATTTTGGATTGGCCTAGATGCACTCAAATATTGATTCAACTCCCTCAAGGTTCGAGCTATATCTGACATAGAATCTCTCATGAAAGTTTGGATCTCCCTGGCTAACTCCCTGTTACTTCGGTTGATAACTTCCTAGAAATTTGTTTCTTTTCTCCTATTTCGGTCACCCATGGTTTCCACTTCCCTTTCCTTTCTACTCTCCCTCTGATAGTATCTGAATTCTCTGTCACTTTCGTGCATCAAACTAGATCTGAATCAAAAAACTTGTTCTTCCCCCAACAAGCTGGCAAGATCACTACTCTAATACCATCGTAATGTCCCCGTTATAGAATTTTTGGAGTATATATATATACTTTATTTTGTATTTTCTGATTATATGCATTTTTTGGTATTTTCTGATTACAAATTACTAAAATATTTTATGACTACACAACAGTACATATAGAGCAACATTATTGATCAGATTTATAAATTTGCTAAGATCTGAAAATTAAAGAATGTTGTTGAATAAACTGAACACTTCGATTGATGAGCAAATTGGAAATTGGATAGCAAACATACATCTAATGTAAGTCAAACAATCTAGAATCTTTATTCAAACCAGCAATACTGAGTACAATAATAACATGCCTTGCAACCCTTGATACCTAGACTAGTAGTAATTAAGCTACAATGAACAAGAAGCTCTGTATGCCACTATGACAGCGACCCAAGGTGTTGCACACAATATGAACCCATGACAGGCCTGTGATATGCTTCTAACATGTAGCATTGCCTCCTATGCTGGCAATCAATGAAGTGTATCCTCACAGGAATCCAAAAAACCCCCAAACTCTGTTGTATTAGCTACGGATGGTGATTGCAGGCGGCAATTCAGCATTAAAACCCTGCAAACAATAGCCTGAATGGTGCAAACTACATGTGAAGGCTTGCAATCAGATGTTTGGACTCCTCTATAATTGTTGCGACCTCCTTGTGTTCTCAATCACTCCTCCTTTAATCATGTGTAGAAGATAAGCTGCGATTGGATAGTAGACTGGTACAGCTCACAAATTCAACATCAACAGCAGCAAAATATATGAATAACTCTGAAAATCCACAATCCAAACCCCCAAAATATCTTAATTATGCCAGCACTCCAAAATAGATGAAAAATTAGAAACAATAAATGTGAAAATATCTGAAAATGCAATGATGAATCCTCTTAATGATATCCAAATAATTTGTTTGCAAATCTTATCGCCCAACTCTAAGATCTTACATGAAATCACCTAGAATTCAGCTCCAATGCAACCCCTGTGTGGAGATGCCCTAGACGCATATGAGGATTTTCATCCCTAAATCCAGAAATGGAAATCCAAGAGGGTTTTCGTTCTCCAAGATTTCTAAAACAGCTGCGGGTTTTCATCCTTGGATGTCAACTCGAACACGAAGCTCCAAAGTAAAGAATGCCAAATGAAATCTTGATGATGAAATGAAGCCAAGCGCCACCTTTTTATTCCTTTCCATAACAGGCCCTTGGATTTAAATTTCCCTCCAAAGTATTTTAAAATACTTTTTATAATTAAGTGTTTAAAAATATTTTTTATAATTAAGTGTTTAAAACACTTTTTAAATTATTTAAATAATATTATTAATTTGCCCCTTAAATATGAAATTACTAGGCCCAACTTAAAATAATATTATTAATTATTTTAGTCTTGAAAAGGGGACATGACAAATTTTCTATTGAATATCCTCAAAAGCAGCACAAAGGCAACCATTTGCATTACTGTTAGATCTCTCAAAGCACTAACCAGCCATGCCCTGAACCTGTCATGCCTTGTTACGGCACCTATCAAACAAAAACCTGTTCATGTGAACAACTTGTGTGATCAATAGACCATGACCTATGTAGCGCTTAAAATGTAATCATTGTGTCCTTTCAACGCCTGCATGTTGTCGTTCATGTTCAGTTTTTCAAAAAACAGATTCTATTGCAGTTGTGCATTCTCCTTCCATCTCCAGAAATTAGTGAATGCAGGCACAAATTTAGATTTCACTTTCATGTTTAGTATGTTGCCTGTGCTCACAAAGCTCACCAGACTCAACTAAATGCATTTATGCTTGTGACAACAGCTCCTATTTCCCCAACTGTTGTGAATAATCTTTTGTAGCACCTATGTAACTGCTATAAAATCTTTCCAAAGAAGTTGTTTTTCTACAGCAAAGGTCTTTCCATGAAAGTCAAATAACTGCTACAATGTCTTTCCATAGCAGATATGTAGTTGCTGCAACATCTTTCCATTGCAGCTGCAGAACTACTCCTAACTTTTTTTTAGCAACTGCAGAACTCTGAAATCCACTTTAGTAGCAATTATGCACTGCTGCAAACAAGTTTTTTGTAGCAACTGTAGAACTGTTGCAAGCGGCTTTCCGTAGCAACTGGAAGGCTCCTACGTTTCTGCAGCAACTGGAAGGCTACTACAGAATGATTTTGCTTAGCAGCAATGACTGCTACAAAACAGCTTCGCCTGTCACATAGTCTGCCTTTACCTAAAACTATCCTGCCTTCCTCGTTGTGGTGTCCTCATAAGCTTTTCTTCGTGCTCAACACAACTTTGATCAAAGAGGACTCATTTATTCTACCTGCCTGTACCTGCAAAACAAAAATCCTTTTTGGATGATGCAGGATAGCACTACCCCTAGGATACTCCTGCATCAAAGAATTTTGTAAAAATGCTTGTGTCCTCCCTGTCCCACTCCCCCTTCTGACCACACTGCACTCCGTTCCCCGCCCTTGAAACACAGGGACATGACTACATCATCCCCAAAACAATTTCTAAGAACAGGAAATACCCAAAAAATGTTTATTTGGCATGGCATCCTACCCCACACCTCAAGGGATTCTGAATGCACTGCCTTCCACAAGGTTTTCCAGGATGCCCCCATACTGCAGCATGAACAAAGGCAAGAAAGAACATTTTTTTATTTCTTTCTGGTTTATATGAAGATGTTGGTTGCATTCAGAAAACTGATCGAAAATGTAATAAGAAAATATTATCTTGAATCTCAATATGAACAATTATCCAAAGGGAGGAAAAATCCACATATTATGGGTATCAGGAATTTATGGTACAATGTCATGTGGAATCTTTACTTGCTTGGTCCTGATCATGCCCTCAAAAAATCATTCGTTCAATAAGATGTATATGGCGACCAGCACCTCTGCAATTGTTCTTTACATAGATCAGCATTTGCAACACAGTTCTCAGTAACTTGGATAACACCTAACTTGTTCAATCTCCTCTCTAAAGAAGCTAAATTTTCTATTATTTTCAAGGCTATGAGTATTTCTTGTCTTTAAGGGATCTCGCCATACTTTCCAAAAATCCGTTACTCCTTCCCCTATCCCGACCTTGTTTTTTCTCTCCATATATTGTTTTTTCTTCTTCTTTGAATATTCTGCATAAGCATAGTTTCTTATTCTTTAAGAGTAAGCAAAGTGACCCTCCTCGGAATTTTATTTTCCATGTAGGAAGCAATTGCATGTGTTGATAAACAATAATTAATATGGTTATGCCAACTCAATCTGATAACATTTTCTGTTAAGCATAAATAGTTCAGAATAATAAACTGAGACCCGCTTTGTCCTTTCTAACTCACTGCTTACTGAAGCAGATAAGCTTTACATTTTTTTTAATTGTAAGAAAAAATTATTTTGATTTTAAATTTCTAACCTGGTGATCCCATGGAGGGGGCATTCTAGCATTTTCTCTGCAGGTGATTCAGAAAAAACTCAGGAACCTCTTCCCTATAATATATTCCCATGGAAAATTAATCTTCTATTCTGTTACAGCATTTTCAGTATTAGGAGGAAAAAACACTGCCAGTAAATAGATTGAAAGAAAATAATAAAAATATTTAAATTCGATACAGTTGCCATTTTTGGCACATAATTTTCAAAGTGTGTCTCTAGCTGCACTACAAATTTCTTGCTCTCCACAGTTACCCATAGTTCAAATCCCCTTCCTGAAAACCAATCGCTCTGCATTTTTTGCATTTAAACATTTTACACAGTTTAATCTAAGTAAATCTGCAGTAGAGCCCCCTCCATAGGACCTCAGCTTAAGAAAACAAATTAAGCTTATGTAAAATTGAAAGCCACCAGCAAATAAGTCAAACTCCAAACAGAACTCTTTTAATTAATCCTTAACAAAAGAAAGAATTGGGCTTTTCTTTTGTCCACGCCAAAAGTTCAAATCCACAACAATCTAGTGATATGCAAACTGAAGCAAACAAAACGGGAAAAGACAAGTAAAATATAATTCAAACAACGTTTACTTACCATTTTAAGCTCCCCTTCAGAGTTTTGGTTCTTGGCTTTGGAAGAATCAAGAGTTTTACTTGAAACCCTTGCAAAATTCTTGGGGAGATCAACAAGTAAACCCAGAAGGAACCCTATGACTAACCCTGGTACAAAATATTCGGGCTTCATACTGCTTACTATCCATGTGTCCTGTCCTCTTTCCTGTGAAAAATCAATGTAAAGTGAACAGTTCTAGAGATGGTAGAAATATAGTGTAGAGTGTGGAGTAACAGTGAAGATTTACATCTTTCTCCCGAGCACCGTGCTTCCATGGCAGCATCCTCAACTCCTATTTCTGCGCACCGTGCATTACTTGAAGTTTTGAAGCAAATATTTAAGAACTTATCAGCCGAGCCAAACAAATAAGCTACCGTTTTTTAGTTGGTTTGCGAGGCCCAACGTCTGTTTAACGTTTTGTTTAACAAATGGGTTTGGCAAGTTAAAGCAGGTTTGTTTTGAAGGAAATCTTATGGCTAAATGTCTTTGGGTATTGAGATTGGTGGTCTTTTGGAAGTCTTAATGCTTGATTCTAGTGGATGGTTTATTTTTTTAGCATTACCTAGATTATTTATGCTTACAGAGATGAGTTCTTGTGAAGGGCTTCCCATTTATACTCATGAGAGATGAGTTCTTGTGAACGACTTCCTATGAAATTTGATATCACACAATTAAATATGAATTAAACATCATATAATATAGTATAATATTATTTTCTTTATTTTTCTTTCCTTCTTATCTAATCTTTCTAAATATTTATAAAGGTTAGGATATGTTATTATGATGGTGATTACAACTTTCTAGCATCCTTTAGACTAAATTGTTTTGTAGGATTTTTTAAATTTATCATAAATTATATATTATTATTGTGAAGAAAATAAATGCTTCCCTAGGGTAATTTATCTCTCCAAACAAGTGATCTAGTGATCTAGGGTAATTCATCCATCTCCTTAGAAGCAATATAGATCTAATTAAAATGATAAAATACTATCAACGATAAATTAGATTTAGATAAACAAGTTGAGTAATTATTGTAACTAGAGAGGAATAAGATGCTTATATGTTTTTAATGTGGTGGCAATTTTGACTTTGTCATTGACTCACTAACGCATTACAATAAAGAATTAGAACTCTAGATATACAACGATGATCGAAGCAATGTGTCAGAAATGCACACAAAACATTGTTGTTGTAGACAAAAAAAACACAACATGTGGCCTAGTCCTAGATAGGGTTGCAATGTGCATATTTGTCCCTATGGTGTGGCTTACTCCTCAGCTAACACAAGCTTCTAAAATTATTTATTATAGTGAAAGGTTATGATGTTATTATAATGGCAATCACAACTTTCTAACATCATTTAGAGTAAATTGTTTTGTAGGTTTTTTAAATTTATCAGAAACTATATAAAGTTATTGTGAGGAAAATAAACACTTCCCTAGGGTAGTTTATATATCCTTGCAAGTGATCTAGGGTAATTTATCTATCTCCTTACAAGTGATCTAGATCTAATCAAATTTATTTGATAAAATACTATCAATAATAAATTAGATTTAGATAAACGAGTGGAATAATTGTTGCAACCGAAGAGGGATAAGATGCTTATATGTTTTTGATGTGGTGGTAGTTTTGACCTTGTCATTGACTCACTAATGCGCTACAATAAAGAATCAAAATTAGGAATTTGGATATAAAATGATGATCAAAGCGATGTGTCAGAACTACACACAAAACATTATTGTTGTACGTCAGCGTAATCCTAGATAGGGTTGTGTTAGCAAATGAATTGGTTGTTGCTAATTATGTGGTTATTCCCTTGACTCATCCAATGAGCAACAACATGAACTTGCAACAGCAAGAGAAATCACTATGTGATATGTGATTCTTCTCTATGTTTGAGAGGAGAAACTCCCTCATATGATGAGGTTTTTGGGTTTTGTGTACTTTTAATTGAAAAGTGCAAAGGAAACAGAAATGATGAAAATTGAGAAACCCTAAATGGAATAAACATGGAAAACCATTAGGGTTACACAGGGAATGGGAAAAAGGAAAGGTATGTGCAGAATTAAATAAGAGATCAAAGTTTAATTCTCACATACATTGTTAAAATATGAATAGATTTGATAAGTTTGCATTAACAGAATACAAGGAATAAATGAAGAAGGTATTTCACATTAAACTTAAGAATAATAGGAAATATGCAAAAAATGGAGAAGGCACAAAGTCTTGTAATATTCTTCTTGTTTCTTCAAAAATAAGCATGAAGTCTCCATCTTTATTCCCTATACAATGTTGTACAAAAATAGTAAAATTCCTCTCCAAATTACATTATAGTAACCTTTTGGTTAGTTAGGACTTATTTAAAATACCTTCAAAAATATCAAGTCCCTTTAAAATAAATTGACCTTTTGACAAAATTGTTCAAATCAATGGTTAACATATTCACCCCTATTATCTATGTACAGAATCTTGATGGCCTTGCCTGATTGTTTCTCTACAAAAACTTTGAAGTCCTGAAAAGACTCAAAGACCTCAAACTTCTGTTTGAGAAAATAAACCCAAGTGTATCTAGAAAGATCATCAATGAATGCCAAGACATATCTAGCCCTGCTAAAAGATGGATGTGGAAGTGGCTTTACCAAGTCACTGTGTACTAACTCTAGAAGTTTTGTGGCCCTCCATGCTTTGCCTTTGTCATATTTCTCCTTAGGATGCTTACCAAGAATGCATTCCTAGCAAACTCCATCAGAAAATTGAATAGAAGGCAACCATGAAACCATGTCCTATTGACTGAGTTGCTGCAAGTACCAATAATTCAAGTGGCCAAACTATTGATGCCATAAACGACTCACCTCATGAGTGAGTGAGTGAGTAATACTGTCAAAGGAGAGTCAGGAACAAAGTGAGAAAATTGAAACAGTCTAGACAGATGATCTTCTTTTCCCACAACAACTATAGACCCACTATGCAATTCACTGATTACCACTATGTCTGGTGTGAACTCAACCTACTTACCAGAGCCTGTGTGAGTGATCTAATAAATAGATAGGAGATTAGTTGACGAAGATGGAATGTAGAGAACATCCTAAAATGTTCCTTCACTCGCATCAACAGACCCTCTCCCATGCACTTCAACAAGAGTTTCATCACCCATTAGTATGGTAGGCATAAAACATGGCTCTAATGAGGTAAAACTATCATGTGATGAATCCATGTGGTGCGAAGCACCTGAGTCAATGATCTGAGTATCGATCTGTGAAGCAATCGCAACTAGGGCCTTGCCCTTTCCTTTCCCCTTACTCTTTTCTATGTCCTTTGAAGACCCTTCTGATGAAGTCTATTTGACAAAGTCAAGCACCTTGATGTTGTTCTTAACAAGGAGATGTGTAAGGTGATCAACTTGCTTCTTCAAACACTTATGTTCATCATGGTCAGACCTTTTATAGTAGGAACATTTGACCTTCTCCTTCTTAGGTTGTTCACCTTTTTATGAAGAGGTCTAATTAGCTACATTGGAGGCAACTAGTTTCTGATCTTTCTTCTTCTCTCCTTAGTTCTTTTGCTTCTTAGATCCTATTTGCCTGACCCTTTCTTTTCTTTTGTGCCTTGATTTGCAACCAAGGCATGTGACTTAGAGGGTTTAATTGTACCCATGTGAACCAATTTATCTTGCTCCTTAGTGAGTTATATAACAAACTCATCTAGAGAAGGCATTTTATAGTTGGAACCTATAGCACATTTTGTGGCATGAAAGGTAGAAACAAATACATAATAGTTCAGACCAAGCTTAGAAAAAATACTTAAGATCAGTTGTGTGTCTTTATTTTCTATTCCACATTGCTTTAATTGTAATATGATGGCTTTTAACTTTGTGAAGAAGTCATGTATGGTACCAAAATTGCTAGGACTCAAACCTATGAGTTCGTTCTCCAATTGATGACCCCTTATTTCATCCTACTTACCAAAGATGTTTTCTAATGTGGTCCACACGTCATTTGGTGTAGTTGTAGATTTGATGCAAAAAAGTAAGTCAGGAGACACTAACATACATAGAGTACCAAATGATTCATCACATTTATTAAACCATTTTGTCTTTTATGCATCCTTTGTGGGTTTTGTTTCAAGTCCCATAGTAACCATGTGCAATCCTTGCTTTCTGAGATAGATTATCATTTTAGATTTCCATATAAAATAGTTATATGGTGTCAGAACAGGGACAATTGATTGATCCATTAGTGCAAAATAGTAGATTTTTATGCAGAAAGAGAAGTGTGAAAATTATGACACATGAGACACCCCCCCTTTCACTAGTTTCTGAAATGACCGCCCCAGAAATTACAATGTGTGGTACTTTATAGTTAGTGTGATTTACAATGCAAATATCAAATTTTCAGACTCTTACAGGGCCCAAAATGGCCAAAACATTAGAACTGTAGCTCAAGTATAATATGAGAATTTAAGAGAACCAATGTGAAGTACATAGAAAATATAAAGTTTGAAAAAATGAGACCCAAAAAGGAGTCTATTTACACAAGTTATGGCTCCCAAAAGGTCTGAAAATGAGAAATATGCAGCAAATTTTGGAAGAATCTTCAATTTCTAAAAATTTGGAGTTTCAAATCAAAAAACCAATCTCACCATAGTGTAGAGCATGCAATTCTACCCCAAATTTAAAAATGCGCCAAAAAAGACCTTTGTATGGCCAAGAACGGGCCTCCTGAAGTTGGCCTACAAAAATGAAAAGGTCAATAGAGAGGGCAGAGTTGGGGAAGTTGAATGCTAATGTCATCATAAGAATATGCTAAATACCACTAGAATATTCCTTGGACCATCAAATTTCAAAAATCGCTCTTTGTTTTTGCCAAAACTGCCTTTATACCAAAAAAATCGCTCAATTCAAAACTAAACTACCGTATGCTTGGTGCAACACTACCTATTCTTGAAATAGCTATTTTATGTAGAATATTCATAGAATATGTCCTTGAGTGACGGTTGGGCTACAATCTGGTGGTGGCAGAGGTGAAGTGTCGCTTGGGCGGGCGACATAGTGGAGGCCCACATAGGAGGTGACGTGCCAGACAGTGGGTTGTATTGGCACCAGTGGTGTCACTCTATGGGTGGTGGCACTAGAAAGCACCGATGCTACAGTACCATGAAGCAGATTTAATTTTTTAAAAAATTTTAATTAACAAATTCATACGATCGTATGACTCAGGAGGCAAGAAAATTGCCTCAAAGGCTTCTGACTCTAAAATTGATGATTTGATAGTTGACCTTTAGGCTTTTGGGCCTTTTGAGTGCAATGGAGAGGTTTGTTTGGGCTAAAAGTGCTTTGAAATGATAGCTACCTTCTAGAACCACGCTTCAAACCCCTATTTACAATTGGGTCCTCTAATCTCCAATTTTGGTGAAATGAAAACCAATCTTAACTTTCTCGAGCCATCTGGATGCTATGGAACAACTGAAAATACCTCTAGGATTATCAAAAAGTTACAATCACCCAGATCTCACAAGAACACATATATGCAAACTAGAGTAATACTGATGCTTATTTCCTTCTAAATTATTCTGATTCTTCAAATCATCTGAGGATGCAAGAGAAGAGCATACTAGGTTTTTGAGAAAAATATTAGCAAAATTAGTCTCAAAATCTCTCAAAAACAAGACTATAAAATGAACTATACCAAACAACCAAACTCTGATACCATGTTAGCTTCTATGAGAAGTGAGAATCTAAACCAAGATCTATTGTTAGTCGTAGATCACAAGCACTCTAGTCGACAAATGATCAAAGATCAAAATAGCAAAATGGAGAGATTATCCTAAAAGAGAGAACTCAAGAGATAAAAGTGCAAAAGAGTTTAGGCAATGCTCACATTACTCTCACTGACTAGTAGAGGTGAGAGGTGGGTGATGTATATATAGAAAAATAAGGGCAAATACATCCAAGAGGTGTAATAACTCTAACTACCCAAAATAGGTGGAAGTTTTACCTACTTGGTAAATGCCAAATTACATGGTTGCACCTACTTAGATAAAGATAAATAAATGGTGATGAGAGGTGGCATAAAATTCCAAAAGATGGTGTGAGACTCAACTATCCAAAGGTGGGTGAGAGCGACACATGTAACTGATAGATTATTCCATGTGTTCTCACAATAACCATGTCTAAATAACCTAAGCAAGCTTAATAATATGTGTAGGAAAAATAAATATTTCCTAACATAAGGAAAATAAAAAACCTACACTAACACTTTTAACTTTATCACTTATCAAATTTTTAAATACATTTGAAATAGATGATTTTATATTACACTATTCACTAAGTTCATTTTATAAAAGTAACCTTAACAAAAAGACTTGATAATAAAATAAATTACTTTAAAAGACCTATTAAATTTGAGTCATTAAATTATATCCCATGTTATGCTTTAATAGTTGGTTGCTTTGTAATTATTCAATCCAAATCTCCATTGTCTTCTCTTTAACATTCTTTTTTCTCAAGACTTCATTCAACTATATTATCTTGCAACCATGACATAGAAGTTATTTTTTTTTATTATCTCAAATTAGGAGCCTCCAATAATCTCACATAAATGTTCTACATTGGACCACTTATACCATTAAAATGATCCTTCACTCTGTTAGTGCTCAAACATGTAGCTCCACAAATCTTAAAGACTGGCACCAAAACCTAAGGCCAGGGATATGTCGACAAAGGTAATGGCCAAGACTTGTGCTCAAACAGTGGTATGAATGGACCAATTATTATGAGTAGATAAATTCACCTTTAGCTTTAGGCTCTACAAGGCTAAGAGGGGTGTTCCCTAAGGTCTCAACAATAGGACAATTAAAGAGAAATAACAATTTAAACTCTAGGCCTTTAAGCAGTCATACCCAATATGTTATGAACCTTAAGATTCGTCACTAAGTTCATGTCAACATTGGCTACATACAGGCATACAAGACTTATAATAAACAAATGATAATGTCACTCTTACCATGCACCCAAAGATATAATAGCTATATTGTATTGTTCCCCATCAAATGACTCCACTTAACATTGCACACACATAGGTAAGAGGAAAAACACACCAACATGATTCTCAAATGATATTCTGTTTTAGAACCGCACAAGATATGATATTTACAATATTGAATCATGCAAATATGGTGGAACCTAATTTACTCCTATAGCTAACAAGAGAGATGATTAAAATAAAATATGTTTGGCCCCTCACCAATCAGACCGATGCCTACTCCATTGGACAATAGAGTCACAATTGAGAAAGAGGATGGAGAATATGTCTGCAAGTCAGCATTGGAACCGATTTTGCATATGCTTATGAACTCATGAGATAAGAAAACCTATGAATGGACATTCTTAATTATCCATTACAAATTAGCAACACCCCACATGCAACAAAAGAAGGCCATTACAAAAGAATTTGTAATGCTTTAGAATGCCTATCAACATTAATCAAATTTTGTTACAATCATGCCAACAAATGTGACAAGTGAGAAACAACAACTAGGTTCGAAGCCCCTCCTAAGATATTACAACCTATTGATGGAGACATGCCATTTACAAGGAAAACTTTACTAGACTACCCCTTCCCCTAATTTACAAACATACTTCATCATTTACAAAGTTGGAAATTCATCGTTTGATACCCTAGAATTTGCTTGAGACACTTACAATCAAAAACTAGCTCAATGACCAACCCCTACTACATATTTTCAACCTGTATATATAGCATTACATCCAGTCTTATTGCTTAGATGGGAATCCTAGAGTGGTCAACATGATTTTCTAGTTATCCATTCCCATTGCATCATCTTTGTGCTAATTCGCACCTAGAGCCATGCCCTCTGCATCAGAAACCCATGTTTTTGTACATAAATCATGTTCGTGTGAGCTCCTCAGATGTGAGGAGGCGTATGGAAGTCATTGTCCATCTTATTGCATCCATTAGAGGACATTAATGACAATCTTGGATCATGTAGGGACATTTTTTAGGTGGGTGAAACTTTCTATAAAATTGTGGGAATTCGACATGGAACTAGATGAAGTGAATGCAGGAATGAGGGGAAGAACTAGACATCTAGACATTTAGAGGCAAAGGAAATTTGTAAAGGAAATTCAAAAGTCTATTGAGTTTCCATAAAGGAAGAAAATGAGTGATTTGATGATGTAGGGAAAATGTGAGGTTTGGTTGTGGAACTGGACAATGAGCGGGATATGGGGTGAAAAGAAAGATATCTTAAAGTCCACAAAAAGTCTGCAAATAGGAAGGATGAAGACATAAAGGTGTAGGAAAAACATGTGGGACCAGAGGTAGGAAGTGAATGTGTCAAGTGGAAGAAGTTTAGAAGTCCGATGATATCTCACAAAAGGGATTTTGAGAAATGTAAGAAAGGAAGGGGGAATTGGAGGTTGGAATGGCAGGAAAAAATCCTACAACCTTGGGGAGTTTTACAAATGGAAGGAAACGAGGGACAAGAGGATGCAGGAAAATGGATGGTAGAAAAATGAGGAAAAGTTGTGGAACAAGATGTTAGGGTTGGATATGAACACATCCAAAAGTCAGTAGGAATTTTGCATGTAAGAAGGAAGTGGGAAATCAAGCTAAGGGAAAGTTGCAGGAACCTGATGTGGAACAAGAGGTCAGAAGTGGAAATGTTCTATGCACAAAGTTTGGGAGAATTCCATTGACAAAAGAAATCGAAGTGTAAAGATGTAGGAAATTTATGTAGAATAGGATGTTAGGATAGGATAGGATCGTATCTAGAAGTCCATGGAAAATCTACAAAAACAAGGTAGCTGATAGGTTAGACCAAGGGAACTTCGTAGGAAATCAACATGGAACCAAAAGTGGGAAGTGGAGGGACCAAGTGGAGGAAGTCTGAAAGCTCAAAGTTTTCCCACAAAAGGGGTCAGGAGGAATGCGAAGAAGTGGGGAGGTTTTGAAGGTGTAAATGTTCGGTATGCAAAGGATTTTCAACAAAATAGAAAGGAAGAAATGGGGAAATATGACAAAGGTTGCAAAGTTAGGGAACGAGAGGAAAACAAAATAAGTCTGTTGAAACCCCACAAAACACATTGAAGTAAAGGAAACTGAGAGGGGAAACTAGAATGGAATAATTTCTGGAAGAGTGGGAGGGGGCGGGAGGATTGAATGTCAGAACTTGAAATTGGAAGTCTAATAGTCTATTGGGATTACACAATTTTGAAGAAACAAGTACAGTGAAAAAGACTAAGGGCCTAATAGACTCATACAAGATTTCTATGCAGGAAAGGATGTCAGGACGGGATATGGAATGAAAAGATAATGTCTGGTAGCACCCAAAAAGTCTACAAATTCGTAGAAACACTAGAAAATGATCCCAAACAACCTTATACTTAGAAGATTTAGGGATTTACAACTTGGAAAAATAACTAAACTATAAGGGGGGACCACGCACTACACCAAGCACACATTTTGATCAAGGGAGCCCATTGAAGACTTCTCTGATCGGTTATATATGACAAGCACAATAGGGCCAATACAACATAGGGGCACCAAACTTAGGAATTTCTTGCACTATTTTGAGGCATATGAAACTGGGCTACAACACACTCCATGTGTCCTGCTACACTCATTTATAATGCATGGGTTGGGGCAATATGTTTTGTGGCACTAATTTTGTCCATGGACAAGCTTGACTACCACAGTGCATGGATTGTCGTAGCTTTGAAGAGAGCATGCCATCTTGCATTTATGTTATGGGAGTTGCATTTGTGTTGGTAGCCAAGGTGTTCTAGCACAAGAGAGCATAACTCATTATGATTTGATGAACTTTGGAAAAAGTCACAGGTTTGTTCACATGTATGATTTCCCTCTCTACAATTGTGACTACCTCCATGTCTAGCCAAACTCCTGCACAAGCTTAAGGTTTCAACCTCATCATGTTGTCCCCAATTTCTAACACAATAACTACAAGACCTTGTGTTTTCATATTTTGCACATATGTCTACTCAAGCAACTACAATTACAACATTTGATGAAATTCTACATCCATTACATTTTGACAGATGTCAATACCCTATTCCAAAGGTTTGCATTTCAATACAGACTCAGAATAGTTGGATTTGTTAATCATTGTACTCCATTAGACCATATATCTTTGAGACATCATATCAAATGGTTTACATGTTATGTTTATATGTACTACTACCTTTATACACATGTCTACCAAGACAACTACAACAATAACACATAATGAGATTCATCTATGCTTTGTGCTTAAACATAGGTACAAACATTGTTTTGAAGATAATTTGTACCTGCCAATTACATTTTCTTAAAAGTTTCTAAAACCTTTTTCATACCTTTTAAATCCACAGTTGCCTATAACAAATTTCTTCGAGACATTATCTTAAATAATTCATGGGCATTAGTTGCGCTTTCATTTTTCTTTTAAGGCATTTTATCAAATAGTTTTTGTGCTTGTTAATGTTTTCACATTTTGCATACATCCTGACCAGGGCACTTGCAATGTCAACTATGATAAAATCTCTCTTCTCTATATGTTTCAACAAATGTCCATACCATCATTTGTTGAAAACTTTCATTCCTCCTGCTTCGATGAACGTTCACATCCCATGCAACTCAATATCTCATAGAGACATTTTATCAAATAGTTCGTGTTACTACATGGACTTTCACATTTTTTATACATGTCTACCCAGGCGGCTGAAACTACAACATGTGACAAATCTTCTATTCTTTATCCTTTAAAGAATGTCCATTCTCTGTTCCAGAACTCACATTTTGACATGAGCAGGGATGATGCTGGCAAAGGCTAAGAAGTTTGGCTTTACACCCACTGGTTGCGTCTATCAAAATAGTCCATATACCATATCAATGGTTCTATATTCTATGTATGTGTTTACCATGTTGACTATAACTGCAATATCTAAATAAATTCTTCTATATTGTATGCTTCGGTGGATGTTTAAGCTTTGGCAATTGCATATGCTCAAAAGTTTCTAAAACTTTTCCAGAAAAGCCATTTTATGTGTATCTTGCAGTCATTACGGCTCATTCATGCATCTTATCAAACAATTATGTGCCATGTGATGAAATTCGTTCATGCTCTATGCTTTGAGGAATGTCTATGCTATGTTCCAACATTTCACATTAGGGAAGGCATAGAAACTATTGGCATGTTATAGAGATTCACAATTTGGATTCATTTGGGGTTTTACAATTGCATAAGCACTTAAAAGCTTTTAGCAATTTTTTTGAGCGTGCTTGTAAGTTTACCCTTCATTGATGGGGTTTAGATTACATATGCAACTTTAATCTCTATGATGGGGTTTTGGATTGCCTTTGCAACTCAAATCTATGTGGTATATATCTATTGCAAACTTTTGGGTTTTACATGTAGGTTTGTAACAATTACAATGTTGTAACAAAAGTCTAGATTCCCGACATAGCATAAATTGGTTGACTTCTATGGTTTTCATTCACATTTGTAAAAATTACAAGGCTCCAACAAACCCCCACATCCTCCCTTAGTTATGTATTTCGAACTTTCCATTTACAAAGATAAAAAGTAGAAAGATGCAAAAATGTCAAATCGTAGCTTACTTGTATGTAAGAAATATGTTATCAAATGACTCACGTGCTTGATGTTTGCCTCCAAATTATATGTGCCTCAAATGGTCTATGTATCTTGATCATGCTTCCATATTTTTCCTACATATCTACCATGGTGGCTACAACTACAACATTTTAACAACAAATTCCCCTATCCTTTACACTTTGATTGATATCGATACTTGTTTCAAAGTTCTCATTTGAGCACAAGTTTGAGGAGCCTAGCTTTTCATCCACTATTTGCAATTGATTAAGAGCTTTCAAAGACTTTGGATGAATCCATTATGTGCATGTTCTAGATTCATACCATTCCATGAGACCATGCTACTTGGATGCATTTAAAATACTTAACAACCTTTTGGATTACATTTACACGTAAGTTTAAAATATTATGTGGGCTTTTCAACTACATTTACACATTAAATCCATGTAGTTTGAATTCTTTGTAGGTTTTTGATGTTTGTGAGCACAATGGCACTCTACCTTAAAACTTTGGATCCTCGCCACTTTAATATTGCTTGGGATTTTGGGGTTATCAAGCATGTTTGTAACAATTACATGGCATTAAAAGTCTGAGACCCCAACTGTTACAATCAATGTGGAATTCTAAGATTTCCATGTTCTCATTTGTTTGTAAAAATTACAAAGCCACACCAAATTCCCTTGTTCTTGCTTAGGTATACCATTTGGACTTTTCATTCACAAATTAAAAAGTTACAAATCAGCTTGTGGGTTCTGAAAGTACATTTGCAATGACTTACAAGATGGATATGTAAGTCCAAATCTCCACCACATTAATTGTTCCAAACTTTTGACTTGCAAATGTAAACAAAAACTTGACCGATGATGCTACTCAAACTTTTGGAAGTTTGGATTGCACTTTTACGACTTATGAAAATTCACATGAGTCTCGGTTCCTCGCCAACAATGCTATTCTAAACTCCTCAAGATTTTTCACGTATGCAAATTCACATAACTCTACTTTCAAACCATTAAAGACCAAAATGTCAGGGATGCATTTCAATTTTTCATACCATTTAAAGTCTCACCAAATTTATCATGTGCACTTGTGTAGTTCAATTGTTTAAGTGCACCAACACTTGGCTTTCCTTCATTTTATACCCATAGACGTTACAATCACTTTGGTAAACTATAGAATTGTTGACAAACTCTAATCCTCTACCCACAATATTATTTAGACTTTTCAAATATTTTTGCAAGTGTGAATCAACACCATAACTATGCTTACACATTGACTTTTTTGATATGTGAGTAATTAAAATTCTTGTAATACAACCTAATGACACATTTAGCATAAAACCTCTTATGACTCTACTTAGATGACTTAAAATGATCTGGTTTAACTCTTAGGTTGGTTATGATTGGGATTATGGATGATTGATGATTTTACTTTGGGGTACTAAAATTTGACTTAATCAAACTTGGACAACAAGGGACTTTCATAGATTATGGGAAAACTTGAATAATGTTTGAGAAGAGGGTTTGACTATCATGTTTTAATTGGGAATAATGGTTGGCTCTAACTAGGGACAATGACCTTCAAGACGTAGAATGATCCCTAGAATCTCAAACTCAAATGGTGCTTGTTAGGGGAAATTACGTGTGAATATCAATGATATCAATAATACCCATAACTCAATGAAATATAGAAATAAAGAAGATCTAAAATGATGAACAATACCTCAACAAACCTCTTTACCTCATGGCTTCCATTGGTGGCCTATCGCAAATGATCTTGTCTATGAATAAAGCCCTTAGAAGATGCACTTCTTTGCTATTCCAAGATGTCAAGTGGGAATGGCCATGATAGTTGATTGCAATGAAGACGAGCTTCACAACAATGGTAATGGTGATATGGTAACAAGTTGATCGCAAGCGAAAGGAATTTCTACAGAGTAATGATACTAAAAGCTTGGATGAATGAAATGGAAAAAGAGGGTTCAATTTATAGACTTATGAGAGAAGAGATCAACGGTATAGAAAGAATGAGAAGATCAATGGTTGAGAAAGAATGAGAGAATGTGCGCAAGTAGAAAGAGAACAAGTGTCACACAAAAAAACTATTTTGAATTAACTGTTTTTCTATTTATTGAAGATAAAATATGTTGTCATAAAATAGAAAGCTTTTTTCTATTTTAGGAGTTTTACAATCAATTAGTTAACTCATGATTTGCTTTTGCATGATTTGAGAGGAATTAAATAATAAATTATTTAATTCTATGTGCATTAAGAAGAAGACTTATTTTTAGAAGATTTGGAAGATTCCTGGGAATTTAGAAGATAAGAAAGTAAATTAAATAAATAAATTTATTTAATTGTGTGCGCATGATTTGGAAGAATAAATAAAATATTTGATCATATTTTATTTTTAGAGAATGAGAGGATTTAAATAAATTTGATTTATTTATTTAAATTTGAAGGAAGAATTGACTTAATTAAATAATTAAGAATTATTTAATTGTTTGGAAGAATTTAAATTAAATAAAAGATTTTATTTAATTATTGACTTTAAAAGAGGTAATTAAGTATTTTGATATTTAATTAACTTAGAAGAATATGAATCGAATAAATTTATTTATTGATAGAGAAAATAGAATGAAATAAATATTAAAAATATTTATTTAGATAGAGTCGCGTCATTTTTAGGCGTATACATTTTGCCCTTCTTTGATGCAATGCAGTTTACAACGTTGCTTCAAAGAATAAGAATTTTTTATAATGATACATGCCCTAGTTTGCCCCTAGTACAGGTTATGATGACAAGATGCCCCCTCAGGAGATTGGATGGGAAGAAGGCAGGAGGACGTGAAATAGACAATCTCACGATGAAGAAGGAGAAAAAAATAGGTCACGATTCAGAGAAACAGGAAGAAACGGGCTTGGGAAGTAGTCACGGTCACCACACAGCCAGTTAGGGTACACTTGCTATATATAGGAGCTAGGTCCACAATCCTAGTCATTTGCACACTTGGCTTTTGTTGATAGGTCTTTGAGAGCTTAGGAGAGTACAAGAGCATAGAGAAGTCGAGGTAGATATGGATATTCCACGCAAGCAGCACCGCTTTGAGTGATTTCGACGGTTTGATCGGCCAGCTAGGCAGGACCCCTGGTATGTAGTTCGAAAAAACTCACCTAGAGTCATTTATTAGTGCAATAAATGCTAGGCAAAGTTTAACTAGGACAAATGCGTCGATCTGCATTTTGGCGCATATGCGCTCTGAAACTGCGCATATGATCTAATTCAGCGCATTTACGGTATGAAACGACACATATAAAAGTTTTGCGCATATACGGTATAGGTCGACGCATGCGTTAAGTACCAACGCATTTGATGTGGGAAGCGGCGCATATGTAAAAGCCACGCATAGGACAGCTGTTCTGGCACATGCATGATGTACCTTCTAGTTCAGTACATTTGCTTTAGATAGTCAGTTCACTTAACAAAATTAACTCGATTAACATCTTGCTCGATGCGTCAATCGATAAGCGATCTCTGAGATTGCAGGAATCTAGTCAAGAGATTGTGTATGCTGCTTTAATCAATTTGATATGTTAAGTAAATGATATGATGTTGTAGATAGCTTTGAGTAGTTATGCAATTTTGGTTGATGCATTGCTTTGCTTGACTATAGGAGGATATTTGGGATGCTCTTATGTCACGGGAGTAGTTTCCCTTGCCGTTGTTGCAGTGGTACCTACTTATGGAGATTGATCAAGAGGCCCTCGCCACGATGGCACTGGATTATGTGTGCTTCATGCCTGAGGTTCGTACAAACCTCAATTTACTGACTGCTGCTATGGAGCAATTTCATAGAGAGGATGGGACCTTTCACCTACCTACTGGTGAGATGGTGATTACGCTTGAGGATGTTTACAAGATTATGCACTTGCCGATACAGGGCAAGCTGGTAGAGTATGATCCGCAGCGGGATGCAGGACTGGCGAAGTGCAGGCGACTCTTTGATGATGTAGAGCTTGAGGGCCAGGTGATATCATGGCAGGACATTCACGACTACTACGACTACTTCCCAGGGATAGTGGCCAGACTGATCGGAGGTGTTGTCTTCCCCGATAGGAGATCGCATGGATTCCCGATTGGGTGGGGTCAGGTTATGGAGCGGATGATTACATAGGGCACCCATTTTGCCTGGGGTGTTTGTGTTTTGGCACACTTATATCAAGATATGCATCAGGTGGTATACCATAGGGGTGCCAGTCTATTGGCAAGTGCCTCATTGCTTCAGTTTTGGCTATGGGAGCATATTGTGATCACTCGGCTGATATGTGTCTTTTCTAGGCAAAGGGGTGAGCCCTACAACTATGGATATGCAGGTGTGATTTCCCAGCACAAGCTGGGAAAGATAGAGTACTGGAGACATGCGCTGGACAATGTTGATAGAGTTGTCTGGCGCCCTACTTGGATTGCAAGCCCTGGGATGACGAGCTGTCCTATTGTTTTCAAACTCGATGGCTTATCGACATGACTTGGTTCATTCTAGAGAGATAGATTGTGAGCAGGGTTCAGAGACAGTTTGGCAGGAGACAAGGCATGCCCCAGGGATAGGGCCGGTTTGCGAGGACACATGAAGAGAGGTTCAGATGGGGTCCAGTGGCATCATATAAGGAGGCCTTGGCAGAGTTCTAGCAGACTCCGTATGTAGCTTAGCCTATGAGGAGAGAGGTTATAGATGCAGGGATGACTCCAAATTATGAGGAGTGGTTGGCTGTGCACCCATTCTTGAGATATTCAGGGCCGGGAGAGTTGGTTCCTCACCTAGACGAGGAGGATTCAGATGATGAGGATGGGGCAGGCAGGAGGAGGGGGAGACGGAGGAGGAGGAGAGGAGGACAGGGAGACAAAGATGATGGTGGAGACGGAGGAGGAGGAGGAGGCGGTGGAGATGGAGGTGAGGGAGGAGATGGAGGTAGAGGGAGGCAAAGACAGCAGAATAGAGCTGGGGAGGGACCTTCCCAGCAGTAGCAGGTAGTGCAGCCATAGGTTTAGACTGTTCAGCAAAGATAGATGCCGGCACCATACCAGGTGCCTCAGCAGGTTGGTCATCTGCGGGTGCAGGGACAGGGTCAGGCACAGCAAGTGCCTCAGCAACAGGTGCCACAGGCTTAGGCTCCTTAGACTCTTGCTTAACCTAACTTACAACAACAGGCCATTACTGTGTTGTAGGGATAGGTGCGACAGCTCAGAGCCCATCTCTGATCGGCAGAGTCACGGAGAGAGTTGGATGCCCGAGTTTTAGCTAGGGTCTTCATAGAGCGTGATGCAGCACTAATGAGGGTGCGAGCTATGAGAGTGGAGAGAGCTGCAACCCTAGCCGCTTTAGGTACAGATGGGGCCACTGCATTTTTGGTGACACAGGTGCAGCAGGCATAGGCACAGCTTGCGCAGGTTCAGGTAGAGCTAGTGAGGGCACTGGCCCAGAATCAGTACTATAGAGGATTGTATCACGGGGCTGTGCCGGCAGATCAGAGGGCACCCAGCTTCAGGAGCTAGTCAGTGGTAGGTACCTCTCAGAGAGCAGGGGGGGTCATGGTCTGCAGCTTTGGCCATGGGCCCATAGCAGTCGGGGGTTGGCAGAGGAGGGGATGGAGAGGGTAGTGCTGGGAGCAGTGCCCCACGGCAACAGGGTTAGCCTACACACTTGTACAGATTTTGGCTTATTTATACACTTTTTTGATGGCTCAGATAGCCAGATATATATATATATATATATATATATATATACTTGTATCATTTTTGTACCGAGACATGTATCATTATTTATGTGATGTATACACTGTATATGACATAGACTCAGAGATAGACTTTGATATTATACATTTGGACATGTTTTTTTGATATGTATACGATGATGCAGCTATTGATGATCTATATATGCAGTTGTTTATGCTATATGTCATGGATGCATTCTATTTTATGGTATTTCATTATGCGATGCACATGTTTATGTTGTCTATATGATGCTATGTGATGTCGTTATGGATGCACTGTATGATTCTATTCTATGATGTTTACTTGTGATTCTAGGACTTTGATATGATGATGATCCAATGCAGACTTAGATGATTTCTAATGATCTAATATGCAAATGTGGATATTATTTATATGATTATTGCAGTGTATGTGATGATGTACTTGTCTATGTTTTTGATTTTTCCTGTTGACACTATGTTACGATGCAAATGTATATGGATGATCTAATGCACTTATTATGTATGCAAATGATTTAATCATGTTAATGACTATCTCATGTGATATGATATGCAATTTATGCTATGTTTTTGTTATGTCCCAATGTACGCAATCGACACAGAAATGACCTAATGATAGATAGAATGATTGACTGATGGAAGAATGACTCAACAAAAGGATTTTACGAGCTTTTCTTTATATGGATACTTTGCATAGGAATTTTATTGCATGGGATATGGATGTAAATGGATATGATATGGATGTGAAATGGTTTGCCATTTTGATTTTGCAAGCAATGTGAAGTGCTTATTTCATCATTGGGCATTTTTAAAATGTTGTAAGAAAATACAAGCATCTAGGTATAATTGAACCGAGATGACCTGAGTATCACTTACATGGATTTTGATTTAGCAAGTTAATACAAGCATCTAGGTATAATTGAATCGAGATTACTTGAGTATTTCTTGCGTATCAACAGTCAATGATTGCCCCCGTTCATGTTAGACCTTTGAAGTCCTCGATTATCTTTTGCCGATCATGTCATTAGACAAGGCTTCACATTACTAAAGATTAATCCACAAGCAGCAAACAAAGAAAATGATTATGCCCACATCATAGAATCTCTAGTTTTTGACATCCTCAAGTAGCATAGGAAGACATAATAACAAAAATCAAGACTCTGTAAGTTAACCTGATCATAAACACAAAGCATTCTTGCATTAGATGCGTTTTCTTGCCATAATTTAGATAGAATCATTTAGAGTACTTTAGGTTTATGTTTGCTTTGCGTTGGATAGGTTGATGTCTTGCGCCAAGATTTATGCTTGGAAGTGTGTTTTGCTTGTGCTTGTACACCTGGTGAAACGGACCCTAAGGGACTAACCTAGTGCCTCGGGGGCGCATTGCTAAATGGCCTTGCCTACGTGATGACGTGAGGCAACATAGTTCGGGGACTTGGACCCTATAATACTGACAACAGACACTATGCTAGGTTGACAGTATGGATAGGATACTGGATAAGACTTTAGTTGTAATGTGACAAAAGAGATAAAGTATCAAGCCATGATAGGTTATCGTTAGGTTACACAAGGTGCTTTATTATGGAACAGATATGGATCGGATGAGAAATGATGGTAGGAAGAATTGACAGAAGGTGATTGGTTTCCCAAAGATGGAGAAGGCGGTTCATCACAAGTAGCGCCCGTTTACCAGGTTTTCACCACTTGTTTTTATTTGCACGAAAGCTAAAAGTACACATGACACATGTTTGCCAAGTTTTCATCATGGTACCTATCCAAGGTGGATGTTTGCCAGGTTTTCACCAGAGGACAATTTTTTTGTTGTTTTTCCATTTTTTGATTTTTTTTTTTATTTTTGCTTTTTTTTTTTATTTTTGGAATTTTTTGATTTTTATTCCCCCCCTTACATTGGGGTTCTCTTAGGTATAGAACTGGCAAAGATGTATACTGTTGATTGGGTCATCGAATAGCTGACCCTCTGATGTTGCTAACTGATATGCCCCCAATCCATATGTAGCAATGATGACATAAGGACCAAGCCAGTTGGGCTCAAACTTACCTTTCTTTTCCTGATCTTACTGATTGCGGGGATTTTCCTTAAGTACTAGATCACCAACATTGAAGATCCTTGGACGGACCCTGTGATTGTACCCTCGTGACATCCTCTGTTGATATGCTTTGAGATAGTTTAAGACCTGCTACCTCGTCTCTTCTAACAACTCTAATTCTTGCAATCTGGAAACTCTGTAGTCCTCATTAATGATAAGACCTTTTAACTACACTCTTAGGGATGGTAACTTGACCTCGATGGGCAAAATAGCTTCTAATCCATAGACAAGGGCATAAGGGGTAGCACCTGTGGGAGTGCGTATACTGGTTCGATAGGCCCACAGAGCGGGATTCAGTTGTATGTGTCAATCACAGCCAACATCATTGATAGTCTTCTTGACGATTTTCAAAATTGTTTTGTTGGATGCCTCTGCTTGGCCGTTGCCTTGTGGATAGTAGGGGGTGGAGAAATGGTGTTGGATTTTGAATTTGTCACAAAGTTCTTAGACATCCTAGTTCTTGAAAGGTCTTTCATTATCTGTGATAATGGATGAGGGAATTCCGTATATGCAGATGAGGTAATTGAGGATGAATGAGGCAATCTGTTTGCATGTGACATTGGTGAGGGGAACGGCTTCAATCCACTTGGTAAAATATTCAGTGGCGGTTATTATGAACTTGTGGCCATTGGATGATGGAGAGTGAATTTTTCACACAAGGTCGAGTCCCCATTGACAAAAGGGCCAAGGTGTCGTTAAAGGTAGTAACTCTTGAGCTGGTGCATGTATCAGGTTTCCATGTATCTGGCACTGCTTGCATTTCTTCACAAAATGATATGAATCTATTTCCATGTTTGGCCAATAGTATCCCAAATGCATGAGTTTCTTAGCTAAAGAAGGACCGCTAAAGTGTGTTCTGCAAATTCCTTCATGTACGTCTCATAAGGCGGTTTGAGATTCTTCCCATTCTAAACATCAGAGTAAAGTACCATCCAGACCTTGGCAGTATAGGGTATCAGTGATAATGGTATAATGTGAGGTTTGGCGAATGAAGGTTCAGCGTTGGTTAGAAGACAAGTTAGGTGGTAGGGTGTTATCCTTGAGGTAAGTGTAAATCTTACCATACCAAGGTGAATCAGATCCGACTAATAGGCATATGGAGTGGGTTTTAGGAAGATCATAAGCTGGTTGCATAACTGTCTCAACCAAGAACTCATATCGTGACTCATTCTCTGGGATTTCGAGGAGCGAGGCAATGGTTGCCATGGAATCTGCTGCCTTGTTTTCAATGCGAGGTATTTGCTCAAAGGAGATGATCAGAAAGTACTCTTTAAAGTCATCGACCATATGCTTGTATGGCATTAACTTGTCATCTTTCGTCTGATAGTCATCATTCACTTGATTGATTACCAGTTGGGAGTCGCCATATACATGTAGCTCTTTGATTTTCCATTTTGTTGCCAGTTTGATACCAATGACCAAGGCCTCATATTTTGTGACATTGTTCTTGCATGGGAATAGCAGATGATAAGACTTAGGTATGGTGTCACCATGAGGAGTGACCAACAAGAGTGTGTTGTGATACTGAAGATGGCTTCATCAGGAAAATTGAATATCATTGGTGTGGTATCCTGTAATGGTGCTTCTACTAATTGATCGGCAATGATTTGACCTTTGATAGCCTTCCGTTCTACATACTCAATGTCATATTTGCTTAGGAGCATTACCCACTTAGCTAGGTGACTTGTGAGAGCTGCTTTGCTTAATAGGTATTTCAGTGGATCTATCTTTGCAATAAGCTTGACTGAATGTGCTAGCATGTAATGTCGTAGTTTTTGGGAAGCAAAAACCATAGCAAGACAAGACCTTTCTATCTGAGAATATTGCAGTTCGTAGCCTACCAATGTGCGACTGATATAGTAGATAGCCCTTTCTTTGCCTTCATAATCCTATTGTGCTAGTAGGGAGTCGAGAGCTATCTGTGTAGCAGATATGTATAGTAATAGCGGTTTACCTTGGATAGGAGGCATTAGAATAGGAGGGTTCATGAGATATTCCTTTAGTTTGCCAAATGCTTCTTCACACTTTTCGTCCCATCTGAATGGAATGTTTTTATGTAAGAGATGACTGAAAGGTTGGCACTTGTCTGCTAGTTGTGATATGAACCAGTGGATTGCTTGTAACTTTCCTTGTAGAAATTACAATTGAGTGATGTTCTTTGGCGGTGGCATTTCCATGATAGCCTTGACCTTGGCAGGGTCAACCTCTATCCCCTTTGCTGATACAATGAAGCCCAGGAGCTTGCCGGAGGTGACTCCAAACACACATTCCTTCAAGTTCAACCTACTTTGAATTGTTCTAGTCTCTGAAAGACCTTCTCTAGTACATCTAGGTGGGATTCTCTTGTTAGTGACTTTGCAAGGATATCATCTACATAGTCCTCCATTGTGACGTGCATCATGTCATGGAAGATAGTGGTCATAGCATGTTGATATGTTGCTCCTGCGTTCTTTAACCCAAATGGAATGAAATTCCAACAGAAGGTTCCCCATGGACAAGTGAAAGTTATTTTATATTGGTCTTCTGGTGCTATCCTGATTTGATTGTACTTGGATAAGCCATCCATTAGAGAAAGCATGGTATGTCCTGCTGTCAAGTCGACTATGATATCAATATTAGGCAACGGAAAGTCATCCTTGCGGCAAGCTTTGTTTAGATCTCAGAAGTCATTGCATAGTTTGACTCTGCCATCAGGTTTGGATACTGGCACTATGTTTGATACCCACTCTGGATAGTCTATTACCCTGATGAACCCTACATCCAGCAGTTTCTTGAGTTCCTCCTTTACTAGTAATGCAATGTGTGGATGCATTTTTCTAAGCTTCTGCTTGACTGGTTTGACCCTTGGATCTAGTGGAAGATGATGTAGAATCAAATTTGGATCTAAACCGGGCATATCTGCGTATGACCAAGCAAAATTGACTTGCTTTCTCTTGAAGAATGGTACGAACTTGGTCTTCTCTGGTGGAGATAGAGACTTTGCAAAGTGAATGATCTTAGGATTGTCCTCTCTTCCAATGTTGACAGGTTCTGTAGGTTCCACAACAATTTGCAACTTCTTCTGATACATGTCGGTGGGGAGAGTGTCAAGCCTTCCATAGTTTGGTGCCTCAGAGAGGTTTTCACCATTTGACGTGTCCTTTCTTTTTACTATTTTGGGATCTGATACTGCCGCAAAATGATTTTCACCATCAGATCCATTTTTGATTTTTATGTTTTTGTGACCGGAAGGCTTGGCACCCTCTCCAAAGTAAGCCATGGTGTTGAGTTCAATTGCAAAGCCAGCTTTATGATCTCCTGCAGGTAGATGGTCTCTAAGTTCCATGTAGTCAATATAGGCATCATCATTTTGGAACATGTCTAATTGTGGGGTTCCTTGTAGATCCTAGTCGATAAGTTCAGGATGCACAAGGGGAAGGGAATCGGAAGATAGATCTGATTCATTGATAGTTTGAATGGATACATGGTTAGGATTTAGATTGGTAGGGATAGGATCCGAAATGGTACTTTCCTCCAGATTGTTTATTGCGATGGAACTCTGACCTTCCTCGAAAGTTGTACTCTTAGGAGTAGACGAATCAGACTCTAATGGTCTATGCGTTAGCGTTTGTCCCTCATGGTAGGGGCTATAGGTTTGAATGGTGTCAACTCCTTTGTCTTCATAGGAGTGCTATGTGAGTTCCTCCCACTCATACTCATTAGAGTCTGTGTCACTGTCTTCTTGTAGGGCATGGATCTGTTCCACAAAACAAGCATTGGCCTTAGCTTTACCTTTGTCCTTGTATCCCAACCCTTTTGTATTTCTTGCCAATGAGGATGAAGAGGGTTGGATAGGTTATATTATTCCTTCTTTTCTTAGGCCAATGGGACCTTGTCTGTCATAACCCATTCTGTGTAGGATAGACCCACCATGCCCATAGATTTCTGTTGGGAGCTTAGGCGGTTCTTGTTGTGTGTTATCTTCCTTTGTGTAGATCCATTGCAAGACATCTCTTTCTTTTGTTTCATCTGATAGGGTCCCCCATTTAACAAAGGGAGATGTAGGAGCTTTGGGAGGAGCAAAAGGTTTTGGAAAAGGTGTAGGTCGCCCAAAGGATCTTGGAGATAGGGGCAATTTGGCTAAGTTGAGGCTGTGCTCGATTGAGTATTCCCCTACTCTAGTTTCTTTGATGGTGATTTTCTGCTCTTTGGGCTTGGATGAGGAAGCTTCGGAAGAAGAATCATGCTGTGAGATGGGGGATGTAGAAGCTCTATTATTGGGAATGATGCAATCAGGCTTTGTGTGGATAGTGTTGCAATGTTGGAAGGGATCACGATCACCTTGGATGGTGATCTGTTTGTCGTTATGAGGAAATTTGATGCATTGGTGGTAGGTAGAAGGCACAGCTTGCATGGCATGAATCCAGGGTCTACCTAGGAGGATATTATAGGCTACCTCCCTGTCTAGGACTTGGCACACAATGTCCTTTATCACTGGTCCAACTTGTATTGGTAACACCACTGTCCCTTTGGTAGTTCTTTCTTCTTCATCATAGGCCTTAATGGTGATATTTTTCCTAGGATCCACTACAGTTTCAGAGAACTCCAATGTAAGGACTAGCTTGAGCATGCAAATATTTAAACCAGCTCCTCCATCAATAAGAACCCTTTTGATATAGTGTCTATGAATGAATGTGATGATATGTAAGGGTGTGTTATGAGGCTGAGACATGGAAAGATCATCCTGTTCAGTAAACGAGATGGTGCTTGAGGAGGTTAGATTTCCTACCATGGCTTGAAACTTCTCTTGGGCCAGGTTCATGGGCACAGTTGTTTCCACTAGGGCTTTATCGAGAATTTCCCTATGGGAAGGAGACAGATGCAACAAATCTAAGATAGAGATGTGGGCAGGAGTTTTCTGAAGTTGGTCTATGACACTGTATGTATGGGGGTTAGACAAAGAAGGTGACAACCCTGGAGGAAGCATGTTTAACGTGACCTTACCATTGCGGGTGATGATGCCGCAATTAGTTTTGTTAGGTCCTGATTGTTGATTGGGTGTGACCACATTGACTTGTGGGATGTTCTCTGATATGCAGTTGACGGTATAATTGAATGGCACGCTCGCATAGTTTGCATTGTTGTTTCCATTGTTTTGATTCTGCCTGTTGTGATTGTTATTGTTGTTGTATGGCCTGTTGTGATTGAGGAGTGGATCCTTGTATGCCACATGCATCTCGTTAGAGGTATGTTGTTGAGTGCCTACCTGATTTTGGTCAAGTATGTCTTGAATGACGTGTTTGAGATAGATCAGTTGTTGGTCGTGTGGCCTCTTCCTTTGTGATATTCGTAGAAATTTGTATCTTACCAGTAGTGAGGTTTTATTTGAGGTTCATAGTTGCTAGTTTGTGGAAGAGTGATCTCATTGTTGGCCAATAGATTTCTTAACGCAGACTCTTGGGACTCCCCTAGTGGTGTGAATTTTTGGCTAGGGTTGGAGTTGAACCATGGCTTTGGCTCGCAAGAGAGGGTTTTGTTTTGCGTAGCATCGTTTTCTTCTCCTTTGAGAGTGAAGATTGGTTGTTGTTTGGGAGATGCCACCTTGGCATCAACTACTCCATCATTAACAACATTTTTGTTCTTTGTCCAAAACTTTGACTTGTCCGTCGTGTAGTTAGAGTTAGGGGTGTCCTTGTACAACTTTATTTGCCCCTTGGTGATCATAGCTTTCTCAAAAAATAATCCCATCTTAATGACTTTCGAAAATGAGGTAGGGCATTGAATTTAGATTTGGTAGCTTAGATTAGGATTAAGGTTGTGGACAAACATCTCCGTCATTTGCTTCTTAGGTACGTCATATCAGCATTTGCTCACAAGTTGTATCCACCTTTGTAAGAAAGAGGTGAAGGATTCACCACCTTTTTGCTTTGTATTGCATAAGTCAAGCATGGAGACTTCGTGTTCAATGTTATACGAGAAGTGTGTGACGAACTTGTTTACTAACTCATCAAAAGTTTTGATACCAAGTGGAAGTCGTGAGAACCATTTCATGGCTTGACCACCTAGAGATCTAGGGAATAGTCTCATTAAGAAAGTTTCGTTGTGAGCTACTTCCATGCATGCGGCGTTAAATTCCCTAATGTGATCTCTTGGGTCCCCTTTTCCTTTGTACTTTTCAAACTTAGGCACTTCGAACCAAAAGGGGAAGGGTACCATGTTCAAGCTTTTGTCAAAGGGATACGGTGTGATGTCTTCCAAGGAATAAGTTTTAGTGGGCGACCCTGCTTTGAGATCTACCATTTGTTACGTTAGCTCCTCGATTTGTTTCCTCATCTCTTCCATAGGTATGTTTGGGTCTACGACTTTCTTTTTTTTGTCCTCAATAGTGTGATTTTCATGAGTTTCCTCTACAGTCTCTTTCAGTTTGTTGAGATCAAAGTGTGAGGGGAGTTTAAGTCCTAGATTTGTAAGATAAAGAAAGTACTTGTGAGGGTCCTCATGGAGCACTTTTTCTAGCATACGTTGAAGTTTCTAATCTTGGAGGGTTCCTTGGTATTCTTCACGAGAGATTTCCTCATCACTATCATGAGGGGTGACAATGCGGTTGGATGATCCAGCCATTTCAAGTTGCTTTTGGTTTTGAGATCTAGTTAAAACCATGCGAGGTGACATGGGAAGAGGTGGGATGAAACTAGAGATTTTGGTAAGGTGTTGTTGGAGATTGTTTAGAAGAGGATACTTGTGACGAGATTTGAACAAGGGACTCTTTTGATCAATGATTCCAAGTTGGCCGACACAAGACGATAGCCACAAGTAAGGGTATCTAATACCCGTTTACTGTGTAGAGACTAGTCTTGCACCAAGACCACTAGTGAAGTTCTGTGACCTACTAGGTTTACTTGAATCTAAAATGGTCTGAAAAGGGTCTTGCACCAATCTGATATGGAACTCTAACTTTTGTTTTGGAAAGACCTGGTAGAAGGTGGACGAGACGATTGACGAAAAGAGAGGGTAGGCTATGGGAATAGATGGGAAAGGTGACTGCACGGTAGATCTGATCACAGAAACTAGAGTAAGGATGAAATGGGTATCTGGAAAACCTAAAAATTTTCTCTGAAAAAAATGTGGAAATGCTCACTGTCACGGATGCACAGAAACATAAGCGCTGAAACAGAGGACAAATGCGCCAAAAGTTGAGACAAAAGTGTAGTTCTGGCAAAATTTAAAGGTGCAGTAACAAGTGACAGATGCACAACAAGTGATAATGTATGTGCAGTAAGTCGAGGTATATGCATAGCTCTGTAGGACAGATGCGCAGCTCTGGTTTTCTTGACTATTTTTACAATTTTTGGCACTTTTTTCAATTTTTTTGGTTTCTTGGTTGTAAGTTGGTGTTTTCGATCTGATTTTCTCAATTATGGCAAGTAAAACACAACAAACACAAAGAAGTTTTCATGATTTTTGATCTTTTTTTGTAATTTTGGAACTCTTTTTGACACAAAAACAAGTACAATCCTAGGCTGGCAAAGATAATATTTGTTGAGTCCCCTAGCTATGCATATTCAAAGTAGATAGCTTCAAGATCTTGGTAGCACCGACTCCCCTCCATGGCACTCACTTCTCATGCATACCAAGATCCAGGTTTCCTAAGGCTTGTACCCCCATTGAACCTTAAGATTGTCCCTACTATCTCTACTAAGAACCACATGAATCGGGGCGACTTCAAAGGTCCCACCTTTTGCACCAACAAATAGAGGGTTTTTAGTCCACTAAAACAAAGGATGACTAGTAAGGGCAATCATTCAAGTGGTTATATGTGTGGCATCGCTACTCTTTGTTATGGAGTCTCCCAGCCTTCAAGGGTTACGCCTTGAAGGGTTTTAGGAGAGGTTAGCTGTTGGTATAACACAACAACACTCATTGCTTGAATCTTTCGCTCCAAACACAATTTATTTATAGTGACTCGACAGAGCTTAGCTTTAGCCTATTACCACTTAAGGTCATTCCCTAGGGACGGAAGGATATCCGAGGGCAGGCCTCTCTAAAGGTTCACACATGCGAAAATGATATGTCTGGCATTTTGGTCACCCAAGATAGGGGAGAGCATAGGCCTGGTATCATTCCCAAAAACATGAAAGATAGTTGTTCTTTTCCCCTAGTTAAAATGAAAAAGACTATATGAGCTATCTACTTGGGCGCACACGCAAGTTGTTAACTTTGAAAAGCAAGATAGCAATGGTTCAATTTTATCCTCCTAGCATTGTGACTAGATTCAATTTGTTGATGCAACAAGATTCAAGTTACTCCGTTCCTAGTTAGATCTAGATGTGATTTTGCATGAACATCTGATTGCCATCCTTTAAAAAGATGACATGTTCTAACAATGTAATTAGAATGACTAAACCAACCCCTAATCTTGCAACCAGATGAGAGAATATCCCTACGAAAAAGTGTCAGCGTTAGCAAAAACAATAAGAAATATCTGAAAAACCACTGTTCAGAATAGATGCGCAGCTTTAGAGCCTGAATGCGCAGAAACAAAGCTCAAAAGCACAGAAACAGAGTATAAAAGCGCAAGAACAGACAACATATGCGCAGGAATATCATATGCACCGTAACAAGAGGTGTATGTGCAGCTTCAGAGGTCAGATGCGCTGAAAGATCATATGCGTCAGAACAGAGCTCAGATGCGTGATAGAATTGCTTAGATGCATTGAATCCCCCTGTGTACAGAACCTTTACATAGAAAGCTCAGTTTTTAGGTTAAATCGGGGCAGGGCCCCATGGTGGGTGCCAAAAATGTTAGGGGAAATTACGCGTGAATATCAATGATATCATTAATACCCATAACTCAATGAAATATAGAAATAAAGAAGATCTAAAACGATGAACAATACCTCAACAAACCTCTTTACCTCATGGCTTCCATTGGTGGCCTATCGCAAATGATCTTGTCTATGAATAAGGCCCTCAGAAGATGCTCTTCCTTGCTATTCCAAGACGTCAAGTGGGAATGGCCATTATAGTTGATTGCAATGAAGATGAGATTCACAACAACGGTAATGGTGATATGGTAACAAGTTGATCACAAGCGAAAGGAATTTCTTCAGAGTAATGATACTGAAAGCTTGGATGAATGAAATGGAAGAAGAGGGTTCAATTTATAGACTTATGAGAGAAGAGATCAATGGTATAGAAAGAATGAAAAGATCAATGGTTGAGAAAGAATGAGAGAATGTGCGCGAGTAAAAAGAGAACAAGTGTCACACAAAAAGCTATTTTGAGTTAACTATTTTTCTATTTATTGAAGATAAGATATGCTATCATAAAATAGAAAGCTTTTTTCTATTTTAGGAGTTTTAGAATCAATTAGTTAACTCATGATTTGATTTTGCATGATTTGAGAGGAATTAAATAATAAATTATTTAATTATGTGTGCATGAAGAAGAATTATTTTTAGAAGATTTAGAAGATTCCTGGGAATTTAGAAGATAAGAAAGCAAATTAATTTATTTAATTGTGTGTGCATGATTTGGAAGAATAAATAAAATATTTGATCATATTTTATTTTTAGAGAATGAGAGGATTTAAATAAATTTGATTTATTTATTTAAATTTGGAGGAAGAATTGACTTAATTAAATAATTAAGAATTATTTAATTGTTTGGAAGAATTTAAATTAAATAAAGGATTTTATTTAATTATTGACTTTAGAAGAGGTAATTAAATATTTTGATATTTAATTAACTTAGAAGAATATGAATTGAATAAATAAATAAATTTATTTATTGATAGAGGAAATAGAATGAAATAAATATTAAAAATATTTATTTAGACAGAGTCGCATCATTTTTAGGCGTATACAATGCTTTATCAATTAGTCATAGAGTGTGGACAATTTAACATGACATGACAATAGATGGGAGGAGACTTTTGACAAAATAAAAATGATACCAAACAAAAAATTAGCACACAACAAAAATTGGACTTAACATGACAAAATTCCTATATTAGCTATGTACATGGTGTTGCTTCCCGAATCGACAGAGGGTTTGCCAGCTCCAATGCACAGGCAGATTCGGTCAATAGATACGGGAGGTTGCGTGAGTTGCCTCCCCTTCACCTCTGGTTTTGCCGCACCAAGGGGGGGAATCCCTATAGCTAAAGATGTAACATTGACTAGCCCAGTGACAGAAAGGTTTAGCTTGACAACAATAGGCAGAATACTCTCATGTGTAGACCAAGATGTGCATGATACATCACAAGGTTGGCAACATTCTTGGACATGTTTCTCTGGTTGTGGATGAGAGTATGCAGGGGTCCTAATCCTACTCCTACAACTAACAGGGGGAAGTTATGAAAAAGGTGGATATGATGCTATGGATGCAAGACAAGGGGTTTTGGGTCATAACTACTAACCCAGGACCAGACCGGTGCCTATCTCAGGGCAAGGAGTCAACTAGACATATACAAGAGAATGGTTTGTAACTAGCATTCAAGTTCAAGGGGTTGGAACTGGTATCTGCCTTACAAATACCACCCAGGAATGGGTATTTAGCTGTCTATACTTACAAACATCCCAGCTAACATGCAATCTTCTCCATACTTGATCTAAAATAGTTTAATCCACTCCTTGAATGGAAGTTATAGATCAAGCATGTGATACAGAAATCTATACCCCAGAATTTGAGAAACCCTTAACAACCAGATTCAAAAGAAGAAAATGCATACAACAAAGGAGACAGACAGGTAAACACATGCACAATGCATTTTTCATATGAAACAATAGTGAAACTGAACATATGTGTAAAATACATTCAAATGCAACTCATAAACTCCACAAAGATAAAAACAACCAAGAAAATGCTCTGTCTTTCGTTATTTTTCCCCTCAAAATTGCCCAAGTCTTCAACCACCTTTAAAAGAGTCACACAGCCCATTATATACAACAAGGAAGGTGCACTCAGCATTAAGCATGTGGTCATTCAAAATTTGCCAGATACATTCATCATGAGAAATAGGTGCTCAATCATTAAATGCAACAAGTAGAGGAGGAGATAGGGAGTGGTCTCGAGCCCTGCGCCGCCACCTGGGGATTCCCATCTTCAATCGGGTACTTGATCCGTCCACACCTTCGCCCATACCTCGTAACATCTGCCATTAATGGCATACAACCCACGGCCTTGGGAATGCAGTGGACTATGCGTTTTGTAGCTTTTCCCGCCAAGAAATATGACCTTGATATTTCAAATCATGTGGGAACAAATTATCCCACATGCACCTCGCGACGACCTCCTAAACACTTTATAAGCAAGGCCGCAAGCATATATGATGTCAGTGATTTTGCTCCCGATGACGCCAACTTAGACCTCATCATCATCCTTCTGCATGATGCTCTGATGTTCAATATCACCCTGACATCAGCAAACCAGCTGCATGATACCCCGTCGGCCTGACCCTCGATATCGGCGAGCCCCATGCTTGCTCACCTGATATGAAAATATCACCCCGATATTTCACATCACCCTGCGGGAAATATCACCCCACAAGAAACATCACCTGACCGCACTACCTGATAGGCAACATCATCACGATGACCACCTGATGCACCCCACTAGTCCTGATGACGTTACCGTCATATTCATACCATACATCTCACTGTTGATCCCTGATGATGTCACTGTCATATTCATATACCGGGGTGATCCTCAGAGGCAAGGGTGATATTCAGAATATCACTTGATGTTAGAAATATCACCCCCCCGCACAAATATCAGGGTGGACTGTAACTTCATTGTAACATCGAGGGTGATGTTTGAATATGACTAATGTTCGGAATATCACCCCCTCCTTCAGAAAATACATGAAGTTGTTAGACAGACACATATCACCCCCCACCTAAGATTGACGTCCGCTCTTTGAGGTGATAAAGTGAACATGAGGTGATAAAACAACACCGGGGTGATCTTCATTAAAATCACTGATATTCAAAATATCACCCCTTGATCAGAATATCGAGTCATATATGAAATATGATCCCCCACAAGAACATCCGGGTGATATTGAAACATGATGATGACCCCCTCCTCTTTCAGAAAATTAGGTTATATTTGAAAAATGCTGAGGAGGTCCAAAGACTTAGAACTTTTTGGATTTTTTGGGAAGGCACCTGCATGTTTAACTGACTGTTCATGCAGGCGGTAACACATGGTAGGAGACAACCTATTTTTTTGTTTCAACAAATTTACACAAACACATTAATAGGTTTGGAGAAGATACTTGTATAGAACAATGGGTTGAACCAATGGTGTTTGCAAACCAAATTACCATCCTCCATTATTTGTGTGAAGTTCAAATATTTTAAAGTGTGTGAACCCTAGGAATAAAGTGTCACACCATGCTCTCCATTCTTCCCTATACAATTCAAAAGCTTCTCAAAATTCTTTGAATTTCTCTTGCACGTATGTCACCACTTTTCCTTGTATTGCATCAACTTTCTCCATTTTCAACATTTGGATATTTTCTTTGCCACACAAACTTGAGAAGAGGAAGTCTTGGAGCTAATATGTTTTGTGTGAGTTTTATGATGGACAAGTTTCTATCTACTTTGTCTATTCATACACTCCATGAACAACCAGTTCTATGGTAATTAGATCATCCTCTTTATTATTGAAAACTTTATCTTTCTTGTTGCAATTGTTCCAAAGAACTCATCTTCCCAAGATTGAGAAGAACGAGAAAATGATAGGTCTATTTTCTTGAATTCATTGCTAGAGAGGCCCCTTTTAAATGTAGGTAGATGGAGAGAAACAACACCTTCTTCACAAAGGAAATCATAATCAAATTCTTCAAGAAAGTGACTTGGAATAAAGATTTCATGGTGTTGAAAGTTTTCATGAACTTCTTCTTGTTGATTGATGTTTTTTTGCTATCCTTTAAAACCTCTAGCTCTTCAAATTTCCATTCCATAGCTTCAACAAGACATACTAACTCAAGGCTAAGATCAAAACTTGCTTTCCCACTAACCACTACTTGTAACTTCAACACATATTCTGATCGTATGGTAGCCATCTCTTCATCCCCGTATATTGTGAATGTTTTGATTGGGAGAGAAAGAAGAGGCAAAACTCTTAGTTTCTCAATAACCCACGAGATATCTACAATTTATTTTTATTTCTTCATAAAGAAAGTCTACACATTCCTCATTATTATCTTGGTAGTTCTTATGATTTTTTTCAACATTGTCTCTCATTTGTTGTCCAGCCATTTATTTTTCCAACTTATTTTTATTTTTTCAACATGATTTTTATTTAGCAAATCAACATCAAAAGAAGTGAAAACCTCTTTGTGTGTTGAATCTTTCTAAAACTAAGATCGATTCTATTGAATTCACATGAAATATTTCTGTTTAAGTTCATATAAAACTAGACTTATGATCCTCTACATGGTTTAGACTCATCTTTTTAGCCTCTATAACATTCTTCCTAAGTCTATTCCACAAATATTTGACTTCATCATTATCCAACATTGCATTAGAACTGCACACAATGTGTCAGAATTGCACACAAGACATTGTTGTTGTAGATAAAACGACACCAAGTGGCCTAGTCCTAGATAGGGTTGTAATGTGTATAGTAGTCCCCATAGTGTGACTCAGTCCTTAGATCTCAGAAGATAAATAGTTTAGCAAATTATGGAATTGAGAGCATCCCCTCTAAAGCAACTAATGTTGATCTGATGATGATAGGGAAGAGCAACCCTTGGATCCCAGTGTAGACCATACATACAAACCTAGTTTGAGTGAGACCACAAAACAAACATACACTTCAGGGACAACCATAGTAAAAAAATTACGTTATGAAGGTGGTGGTTTGGGGTCCAAAGGACAAGGAAACATTTGGGTGGTAACACAGGTAGACCCTAGAAGACCTGGTGATTTTCGAGGCATTAGAGCTGATAAACAAGCCCAAGGACATATAAGGATAGATAGTACAATTCAATTTGTTACAACTTCAAATCCTCAAAGTTAGATACAATCACAACGAGTACCATAAGGGTTTTCAGATCTTCAAGATACTCATTTGATTCATACAGGAGATGGTAGAGAATCTAGTGTTACTGGTGGCGATGGTACGGTTAGTAGTAGTGGTCAGCAAGTGCTACAACAACAAAATATTTAAAAGAGGTCAATACTAGTAGATACTATACAAAAACTTAGTGATCAAGGCCTTGTGAAGAGGCAAAAGATTATGATAGTTTCAAGTCTAACTACCTCAATTTCCACCTCAAAGGAACTATTTTCAGAAGGCACCCCTCCTGTTATTAGTGTGACTAGGATAGGAATGGCCAATCCTCAGCCCCAAATAATTAGAGATGCCCCCAACACTACAAGTACTCCTTCACCATTCAAGTATTTGATTATGTCAGTAGTCCTAGGTTTTGATTACAAAATTGAGTTTAACAAGAAAGCAAAAAAATCTAAAAGACAGAAGAAGCAAGTGTTAGAGAGTAAAACTACTGTAACTCTAGAGCTTGCAACAACTAGGGTATTGCTTACATATGACCCCTATACATAAACCATGGAGTACATGATTATTGTGCCCAAATTTAAAAATAAACTAGAGGATTAGATGCATCGCTTTGACTATGAGGTGAGCACTATCCAAGTGGATTTTTCTGGAATAAATTTTTTTGACAAAATTAATGTATCAAAAAGGAACAACAAAGTGGTGTACACATCATTGCTAAAGAAAGAGAGACAAAAAGGTTGCCAAATCAAATACAAAAGTTAAAGGCAGACCTAGCAAATGAGAAAGAAAAGAGGAAAACAACAGATAACAAGAGCAATGAATTAGAGAAAAGGATTAAAAAATTACCTTAATATCTACAAGCAAAGTGAATGAATAGACAAAGGTGCAATTGAATGAACTAAAGCAAAGGTTAGATGAAAGCATAAAGAATTATGACAATGAAAGAGCCAATTCAGAAAAATTAGAATAAAAATTGACGGAATCCAATGCCTTAGCAAAGACATTGCAAGTCAAACTAGACAAACATAAAGAAAAAGTAGAATTGTGGGAACATAAAATGGAGGAAGAGAGAAGAAACACTGAAAAATTGTTGCTAGAGCTGAAGAAAGCAAAAAATGAAGTAAAGTCTTCCCAAAACAGAGTATCTAAATTTTATAAAAAAATAATGATTCATATAAAACAAAACATTTAGGAGGAAATAATGTAGAGGACTAACGATTTGTCTTAAATGTTTGATTGATTGATGGTCTGATAATATAGAATATGAAGCTCAAACAATACATAATTGACAACAGAAAAGTGACTTCAAGATAGAAAATTGCAAAGCAAATTTTGTAAACAATCTACAAAATTAGTGACAATGAATTGGAACCCAAAGAAATTCACAACCAGATTGATGCCTCGATAAAGACACAATCTATCATTTAGAAGTGTATGAAGCTAGGTGAAGCACATGAATTTATGGTTTAGGCTGCAGAAATGTTACGGAAGCTGTATAAAAAGGTAGAATACTTGAAAGAGCTTGGTTTACCATTGGATTTTGACATAATCTAGAGTGATACATTGGAAATGGTGCTTTCAAAAATAATATGGAGGATATAATGAAGTTGGATAAGGACCAATTTCCTCAGAAGCTAGATGAGGAAAACTTTTTGGATTCCATCAAACCATTGATAACCTGAATGCAACTTTGATTGATACATTCAAGTTATGTCCCACTATCAGATATGAATTGTTAACAAATTTACAAGTCAATTACTATGAGTTAGAACAAATTGCACTTCCATCAAATGAACAGTGGAGCATGCTACAAAAGCTGATAAAATGATTTGATAATATGAGTTTCCAATTGAGCATTGCACAAAGTTATTTTTTAGCAAGATATTGTAGTACTTCTATGTATTCCTTCATTTGAAAATCAATATAAGACTCAAATCCATTTATGTGTTCAAATTATCTATATTATTTAATTGCTTAATTTAGGAAAACTCTAGATTCTAGATACACATTAAACATTTGCTAATGTTGTATATGCTATTGTTTTTAGTATGCATTTAGTTGAATACATGTAAAAAATATCAATATCACACAATAATAATATGTTAATTATTAAATGGAAATTGAAAAATGTGTAAAATTTAGATGCTAAAATAAAATAAAATTTGAAAACAATGTTTAAAATTTAGATTCTAATATGGAACATTGGAAAATATTAGTATGTAATATTAATTTTTAAATGGAAAATGAAAATATATATCAAGATTCAATGATAGAAAAATAAAATATCATTAACAACAGTTCAGAGTTTGGAATATGAAATACAATATAAATACCCAGTAAGTGTTAATTCTCTTCTAATTGCCAAATCATCTCCTCACTCTGACCATGAGATTAAGGTCCATCATGATCTTGGACTTCATTTTCTTCTCTCTACAAATGTTCACTTAAGAGCATCTCATCACTACCACTACATGTGTTATTCATTATGTCACTTTCATATGTGTTACTATGGTTTGAAGTGTTGCACAACCCTCTTCTTTCACATATGGACCTCTAGATTGTGAATGCCCTTTCAAAAGAAAAACTTTGGATATCATATCTAGTTGTATACATCCTTAAGAAATTTTGCAAATTCTTGTCAAGTTTGTTTCTTATATTTGATTTCAAGAACCCCAATGCACTGAAAACTCTCATCCTCCATCGACCCCAAGATCATGGTTTGACATAAATTAGCAAGTTTGAAATATTCTGATATTGAATCATGTAATATTTCACTCTAACTTAAGGTTGCCCAAAGTTTTGTTATCAATCCATCTTGGAAGAGACTCTCCATGAGTTTAAACTGTTCCATCATTGGTGTTGTAAAATGGGTTGATTGCTTTGTAAGCTTAGATTTATTTATTATTCCTTCTATTTTTTGTCCATTGAATTCTAAACTTTTGGAAAAATAATTGACTAAGGTCTTTATCTTGTTATGGAAATTAGTTGGTTGACAATTGACCCAATAT
The DNA here is from genome assembly GCA_027924645.1 of Cunninghamia lanceolata. Taxonomy (NCBI): domain Eukaryota; kingdom Viridiplantae; phylum Streptophyta; class Pinopsida; order Cupressales; family Cupressaceae; genus Cunninghamia; species Cunninghamia lanceolata. The sequence continues at coordinate 17,003,875 of BSBN01000472.1, read as the reverse complement.
TGAGGATACACAACAGACATGGATTCAAGCAGTTCATCACAAGGTAATTGATCTCTAATCTTTGAGGAAAGAGATCTCATAATATCCTTTAAACTAGTACTTACAGAAAGAACAATCTCATCAAAATCTTCCCTTGTAATAGGTTATTCTTTGATAGTGTGCCTAACCCTGGTAAGATAGTGCATTGGTATCTCATATCCCTGTACAAAGACACATAACTCCCTACTTGCATTAAATTGTAAAAAGTTAGCAGGATTGTTCATATTTGTCATCAAGTGCCAGCTACTAAATTTTGGACTTATGAATGACTACTCTAATAGATATAGATTATCGAGGGTCATGCATATCACTTTACGTAGTTTAGTATGTTCTGAAATATACATAGTTCTTTCTTGGGCTTTTTTCACAGGAATATTCATTTCCTATAGCATGGGAAGATTACCAGATAAAATTAAGAGTGTCTTTATGTCACTTAACCTAGATGTAAGAGGCCAGAAGCTCTATTTATTGTGAGGCGATGCTCATACATTACTCCAATCAATGATTGATATTCTAAAAAAACTTGTTGCGCTAGTCCATGCAAGGAGATCCATCAAGTATCAAAATCCTTAAGAAGCTTGTTTTCTATAGTTATTCCCTCAGTAAAATGTTGAAATTCCAAAAATCATTAGGGACTTCGAGAGAAGTATGAGTAGAGCTCGCGGACTAGATCTTCAACTTTGGATACTGTAGAAAACTTGCTCATAATTTTAATGCTAAATTTATTTTATGGGCCATGCTGTGAATGACAATCATGTATGGTGAAAAAGAAGTTTGTAGCTTTATGCAAAGACCATTCTTATGAGCTTGCATTATTGAAGCTCCATCCGCCCCTACACACACCAACTTTTTGGCAATTGTGTAGTCATCCATACCTCCAATTTCATTCAAAGATTTCTTAACTACTTCAAATAGATTTTGTGATGTTGCATTCTCCTTCATCTTATAAACATAGAGTAGATGAGGTTGGCGGACATGTTTTTCTATAGTATACACATGCATACATACCCAAGAAGTATTATCTACTATTGTAACTTTATCTAAAAATAATGCAATAAACGTTGACTCTCTTTTTTTCCTATAAATCTTGTTTTTCCACCTCATCAAGACAACTTGCCCATTCCCATCCACTGTTTATTGACCAATGTGTGTTATGAAATTTAGGAACACCCATAAAAGATAATAAACTATTATATTCTGGGTAGTCTGTCATAGGATGCCCTCTGGTCAAAATATGAAAAACAACACTCAACTGAATAGTTTTTGCCATTTGTGCTTCTCCCATCATCTATCCAAATTGAGCTTCAATTGAACCTCCACATGCAACAAGCTTCACCTTTCTTTCCATATGCACATCATATTTGAGGGCATGCTTAACATGAAGACATTCTTCCTTTGTTTTCCATCTTATCACTAATTTTTTCTTTCCATCTATGATTTGTTTTTCATAAACTTAACCAATATGTTTTTCTATAGTGTCAAGTTTTAGCTACAACTTCTTGTCCCTACAATATTTTCAATTACAAATCTTACACTTGCATTCTATTGGAGGTTCATCTTTGTTTGTATTCTCCACTGGTTCAATGAATGGGTACTTTTGACACCCAATCAATCTAAAAATTCCTTGTCATCTTGCACTCACACCCTATTTTTTATTTTTCTTTTCTTTTCCCCTCTCGTGCAGGATCTACATCTTCGTTATCATTTGTTGAGGTTTATTTATTCATCTTATCATTCTCACTACCATGGGTATCCCATAGAACATCATCTGCGGCATTTTCATCAAAGTCAATGAACTCATTCTGATCTTCCTCTAAGGTATTGTCTTGTTCGTTAATAGATGGTACAAGTGTTGATGTTGTAGCTCCATCTAATGGACCGCAAACATTGCCAAAGTACGACATTATGTTTTTGCATTTTGATGACCTCCGTTCACCACTTTTGGGAAAATTGTTCCTGCTCAACATCTCTCACGAAATAAAAGCTACAAAAAAAATTCTTTTTGTTTAAGAAGGAATCTTAGAATATAGATCCTTGGGTCCTAGATGTCTCCCTACTCAATATCATCTGTAATAATGAAACCAAATTGGCAAAGAGATAAATAATTAAGAGGAATCTTATATTATAACACCATAAAAAAATGATCATTTACCTTTCATTGAATTGCTAATGCCTATAGTTGTAAGTTGCCTATGATATGAATTGAGAACTCTAAGCAAAACAAAATGTGTAAAAGATTAATTAGGTTTTCAATTGTATTTATATCAATCCATATTTGGCAAATTTTGTAGGATTCTAAAATGGTAGAGTAATAATTTGGTGAATCTCGTGTGATTGTAAAATGGTGCATACAAATGTTGGGCAAATCAGACCTCCATCAAACACATACGTTGTAATTTTCAAGGCAATTATGGCCCTCAGATTAGCATGGAGTTATAATGGTATTGGTGAAATTAGTCCTCATACACGGTGAACTTTTAATGCTATTGGTGAATACGTGGGTAAGTTAAAACATGCCTCTGAAATTCCAGGTGAATCACTGTTAGAAATGTGTAGGTTACTATTGCGAAAATATTAATTGCAAATGCCTCATAAATAAATTGGTGTGAATTGAAATGCATTTGGCCGATAATTCGTAAAATCTGAGTGATTTGGCCCCCCGTTAGTTGCAATATATTTTCCAAATTCAAATTTGCAGATGTGAATTGTTCGTCGATTGGTGAAGATTCACCACTAAAAAAATTGCTAGTGTTAAGTGTCCATACTAGGCTAGGTGTCCTTATTGTTTCACTAGGCTAGTATAATTACCACCTATATTTATCTATTCAATAGAAAGTTACTAAACCACACTTAGGTAGTGTGTTGTTCAGAATCAACCCAGGTGCATCAAAATCTAACGTAAAATATTTAACTACACCCTTGTTGAAGGTGCCTACCCAATCACTCTTGCTCTCGTGAAAAGAGCTAGTTGAGTGGTGGTGGGACTGAGGGGTTGTTCTATTTGCAAGGAAGTAGTGAAAGGAAGCTAGGTGTGCGGAAATCGCTTCCTACACTAATCTAATGAGGGGAGGAGAGTGCAAATTTAAATTTATCCTAACTATTACAGCAACATTAAACCATTAATATGAGATATTGCAACAAACACATAAGGAAGAAAGAATGACAGAAGAAGAGAGACACAAGATATACGTGGGGAAAACCCTTACAAGTGAAAAACCCCACACTCCAAAACACTGCTCAATTGTATTACGTAAACAAAGTGATTACAATACAAATCAGAGCCAATGCTCTTGTAGGAGTCTTTGACACTCATATCTGGAGATGATCCAGCAACATAACAGTACCTGTAAAACCTATAGTACATCTTCTCCTCCAAGCACCTGTTTATATAGAAAATACAAGGCAAAATTGCCTCTATCTTGGAATGGGCATCCAACATGGCCTCATGGCCCAAAACCCATGCCTATGGACACTTGTCCAACCTTGTAGAATGTTCCTGACACTTGTCAGGTCACCCCATCCCAAAGAGGTTGCCTATTCCCAAAATGAGTAATGGCAGATGCTTCTACGACTCTTAGGACCGTCATAGAATCTGTCATAGCATAATGACTTACATCTGTAAGAGAATCTATCATAGACATGCTATAAATAGCATATTCTCTTACAACATGTCATAACCCACCTTGGGGCACCTAAAGATGCTCTTTGACACATGTCTTCACCTATCACAAAATCTCCTATTTTTGACTCTTACATGTCATAAAATTGTCATAGGAATATGTCATGACCGTTTCAGTCAATATTCTGTTACACAACATCCAAGATGCCGATACATGGCAAATATTCCTACCACTAAGTGGGACGCCTATCTCCTCATGTGAGGACAAAATTACAAGTTGTCATCTTCCATGTAGGATGACACATCACCGTGCCACATCCCACAAGATGACAATATGGAATTTACAATTAATTTACATCATAGGCAATAAATAAATACATACAATCAAAATAATGCACGGAATTACCAAGGTTGAGACACCTTAATTCTCAACAAGTAGAATGTCTTGGATGGTGATTACGTTGTTCATGTGATTTGTTCCTATGTGGAGTTGTTAATTGTGGTGGTTTTCAAGGTTTAAATGTTATTGGTGAAAATGTTGGATTGGTGTGGTTGTTATTATTCTTATGTGGCTTGAAGTGTCACTTGGTCTTAGTTTGTTTAGTTCATTCACTGCAAATAGTTAAAATATGTTTAGTCTTCTTTGTTATAGCTTGATAAGTTCTTTAAGGTGCCTAAGTTCTCTATTATGAAGCTCCTCTCTTCATCGTCTTGTTAGTTGTTTTGCTCAATTCATCTCAAGATTTTTATTTTTCTTAGGTAATTTCCTCTGTAGGGTTTGCCTAAGTTGGCAAGTATTCCCTTATTTCTTCTAAGATTGTTTGAATATAATCTTCCCTCACTCCAAGGCACATTGAGTGTGAAAGCTAAATTGAGGAGATGGATGTCCAATTTTTTTGAGAGTTTTGTTTGTTGTGTGCCTCGTGATGAGATCAAGGGATTTCCTTCTTGTTTGAATGTTTGTTCTTTAAATTTACATGCCTCATGATAGAACCAAGGGTTTTCCTATTTGATGGAATGTTTTGAATTTTTAAAGTTGTGTGCTTCATGATGGAATCAAGGGCTTTCCTCTTCATTTTAATTTTTCACAGTTCAACGAGTCTCTAAATGCAATTACTCTAAATGAATGCAACTTATGTTTTTATACCTTTTCTTGACTTTTAAGTATGATCTAATTACATTGAAAATGGAAATTTCTTATGAATGCTGATCCAATATGACTTTTCCATAGATACATTTTTTATATTGGTTTGGTGTTTTTTTGTCTTGATTTTGGATGTGGATTATTCTAAAAAGAAAAATGAGTGTATTTAACCACAACAAAAAATAAATCTAGATCTAGTAGAGTAGTCAATTCTAATCTAACCAAGAGAAAATAAAAATGAATTTTTACTTTCCCAAGGGAAAGATAATGTCTTAATTACTACTCTAAACTATATTTTGAAAAAAATGAAAGTAACCTATAAATAAATGATCTGGATCGGTGCCAGGCTTGTGTCCTCAAAGATCTAGTATCATTTATCTTCTCCTTTATCGCAATGGGATCTCCCTCTTGATGACAAGGATAAAGACAAGGATGTGAGGGGAATTGGATTGGTTGTGGCTTATAAGCATGGGAAAAAACATAAAACAAAAGGCTCTCAAGGTCTTGTGTGAGAATAAAAATGCTATGGGGACTTCTATGCATAAGCTTGATCTTTTAAAGGTGATTCACAATGGAATGAGAGCTCCTAGCAAGGAAAAACAAGAATGCATGAATGATATTTAGCCTCCTCTAAAACAAGGGAGAGGGGTATTTATAGGGTGAAAATCAACACCAAAGGTGTGGTTGATTGGGAGATAATTGTAGAGCTTATTGGAAGATCACAGAAGTTGAAGAGGAGAGGACAAGAAACTAATTAAGATATCACTAAGGATTGATTAGGAGTGAACAAAAGATTGATTGGCAGTGGAGAAACAGTTAGGGGGAGTAGTGGTTCAATCAAACAAGAGGGAACTCAATCAAAAACAAAAAATGGAAGTAAACTAGGAAGAATTGAAAGAAATCACACATGCCAAAATATAACAAGGTCAACCCTTTTGCCAGGGTAAGTCACCTAGGAGACCCTTTAGTTGAGGATTTTTAAAAGGTTCTATGGAAATTGCAAAGTCTTGGAACTCAGTTCAAAGGCTAGAAAAGGTGGTCAAAGGGCTAAATAGGCTAGGGAACACATCATCAAGTGTGAGATTGCTGAGTGGAGTGTAATTTAAATCTTTGAGGGTTATAAGCTGGACCTTCATACCATCATCAGATTGCCATGTTTTCTCATATGTATTTGCATACTTACATATTTGTCCCCTTGGGTACAATAGTCTACATGATACATAGGTACCATTCCTAATGCATGGCATTGTGGGACCCACACTTACCTTTGTTGTTTTCCTACATCAGCACCCAGAAATTGACAAGATAATTTAAGTATAAGTTTGATGCATGACTATCTCATAGTAAGTACAAATATGAAGATAAGAGAATGTACCTTTGATGCACGAGTTTGATGTTGACCTGTGTCGCCTCACCTTGTTGTGATGACCTACCAAGATGATGAAAGAAATGTAAAATGAGGATAAAGTATATTCTATAAAATATGAACTAAAAAAATAAGAATCATCGTCACAAGTAAAACTAGAGTGGAGAGAGGAGAAGGAAGAGGAAAAAAGAGAGAAAGCAATGAAACAACAATGAAATCACACAAGGGAATAGTCGATAGAAAGCTTGTGATGAGAAGATTTAGATTATATCCATCATTCAACTTCCCATAGATCCCTAGGTATGAAAAATGAGGAAAAACCTCCTTGAAACCCTATCTTCTTTTTTGTATGATTTGACTTGAAATTGTATCTTTAACTTAAAATTTTTATTATATTCGACTAGATTTTAGGTTTACACTATTTTTTGTTGTTTTACTTTTCTAGTTTTTGCCTAATTTTTATGCTTTCTGGGACCACTGGGGTACATTAGAGCATGGCCATGGCTCACCCATTTTAGCAAGGTACGTCACCTAGGTGACCATGCCACTCCAACCTGGGTCACTCGAGAGACTGGTTAGGTTTCCCGAGAGACCTTACCAAAAGGTTCTATCGATAGGATCAAAGGCAAGTTTGATGATTTTGAGGCTTGAACTGACCACTTTATTTGATTATATGCTTACTTATATTTTTATTGTTGATTTTCTAATAATGTATTCAAGTTTAATGGATTTTTTAAAGAGTTTTATGTTTTTTTTGTGATTTTTTACTTTTCTATTTTTTATGATTTGTAGAGTTTTCTAACGAAGGTCTAACCTGACACTCTCTTCTTGTAGGACACTTACATATGGTGGAATGCCACTAGTGAGTAGGCTTGGTACATGGATGCATTAGAGGCATTGTCCATTGTAGATCGTGCTACTCTTCAGAGGATGGATTAGCTAGAGTAGCATAGATATTGATTGTCCATCCTTCATCCTGCATATGTTGCAACATATTGACTTACTAGGATGCTGATCAAAACATATTTCAATTTACATATATTTTAGAGAGTGAACAATCACTAGATTTATGATGCTTATCATATCCTTTTTGTCCCTGTCAGAGGAGAATTACTTACATTGCTAAAGAGGGAGTCTGAGTGAGAGAGACTAGCTTGGGCAGTTGCTAGTGACAGACTCAACATTTAGCTCACTTTAGTTCTTAAACTTGCCATTTTTCCCCTGCGAAAGGTCTTGATTAGCCTGATTACCACTCAGTTTTCAGGAGGTAAGAAGGTTCTGATTCTTAGGTGGTGTTAGGCACCAGCCATTCAGTATCTTGAGCAAGGGATAGTTTTTGCTTAGGGCATTGACATATTAGCATTCATTTATCAGGACTTGCATTATATTTCATGATGGAGGTCCCTTTCTTTTAGCTACCCTTCATTAGTTATGTCATGGATCCCTAAGCACATTATACCATATTAGTGAGAGATGCCTCCTTTAGACCTGAGACAACCAAGAGCTATGAGATGGAGTTGAATTGAGCACTTTGATGCTTCTACACAAGATATGGCCAAATTGATGGATGCAACTTTCATTTCAAACCTCTATAGAGAGATGGAGGGGTTGTGGCTAGGAGATGAAGCAATTCAATCTTATTGCTGAGGGATCAACCATTAATAGATAGGAATGGTTTGATCAAGACTCGCTCTATTGCACTAGTGCTCCAACACCTAGAAGATGAGTTTCCTGAGGATTTGCCCCTAGAGCCCCATTCCATAGATATGTTTAGGAGGTGACTGATGCATAGTGCATAGCACTTCTATGGTTCTCACTTGTTCTGGGAGTTCCAATTACATGACCATTTTGAGATCTAGGCTTGAGGTAGTAGTGAGCTCATCGATCTTAGAGACTTGTCCCTATGGAGAATGATGAGACCAATGATGAGACTAATGAGGATTATGATCGCGAGGGGGAGAGAGATGAGATAAGACTAGAGGGTAGTGACTTAGCCTAGGAGGATGAGGAGGTAGTGTCAGAGGAGGCCACACTTGCATATCATCTTGTTCCACTTACAGGGATGACATAGGAGGAACTGAGGATAATTGATCCCTTATGGTAGCCTAGAGATCTTCATAAATACTATGCTAATCTTCTCCTTTTACTTTTCTACACTTGCTCATCTAAGAATGATTATGCTCTAACATTGGACTAACACTCTCTTTCTTTGTTCTTTGATGCAAGAATTGTTAATGGATGGAGGGATCTTTTCAGAAATACTTATTTAGATGTCTTTATCCCTACCATAAGATGAGCCATTGAGGCACTTTTGGTTGATATTGGAGTGCCTATACTAGCAGGTTGACACATTGATGTTTTTGCTCCTACTTACTGTGTTGGATAGGATGTAGCTTCCTAGAGGACTAAAAATTTTTCTTTAGAGGCTGAGGTCACTTTTCTTTGAGAGATGGACAATCTTGGGGTCCACATACAAGCTTCTACTCACTCATAAGCTCAGACACTAAGACAATCACATTCACAGATTTGAAGTTACGTCCCTTCGTAGGGATACACTCAGAGGACTCCTAGGCTTTCTGATATGGCAAATAGGAGGAGACCGCAAAGGAGCCCCGAGGGATCTATGGGTCAGATTTGACCTTGAGGTCTTTAAGAGACTTAATTTTTATTGTAAATTTTTTATATTTCCCCCTTGCATGGGAGGACTTGCACACTTGAGTGCACACATTTTTCTTTCTAGACTCCTTTGATGGAGTGACTCATACTCAGACATTATTTAGCACTTATTAATGCAACCTTGATTGGCTCAGATCTATACATAGTTGCAGTTGATATGTTGTACTTTGGTTTGACTCTTATACACATGGTTGGTTGTAAGACTTACATGTTTTGAAACTATGGATGTTTTATGCTTAAATACATGTATGATGGTATTATGCTCATGCTATTTTTGTTATCTTTCTATTATGAATGAGATGTATGTAATGTGAATATGTATGGATGCATTGCTATACATATGGATGGATATACAATACACTTGTCTAATTATTTTGCTATTATGAATGCCATTTTGTTATGACATGAATTATTGCTTATTTTTGTATGATATGCACATGTAACTAACACCATGGTTGCTCTTTAGTAGGATCTTTAACCTAAGGGATTGTAGGTTGAATAGATGACCTACTAAATTCTTGAGAAAGTATTTATTAGGGGATCAAGTAGGAACAAGTCCAAGGTAATGGAATGATTTTTAGATTGACCTTCACAAAAGACTAAATACTGATCCTTATTTAGACCAACTACTCATACTAGTTTTCAACATAGACAAGCAACAAAAATTCTAGGTGTCCTCTAAGATCAAAAGATGGCCCAAGTCAAACTTGGGGTTAAGTAAAAGCTCCTTAGCAAAATATGGCCTTGTAAAATAGCTAGACTCTTGGTTTCGCCTAACTTGTGTGTGTGTGCATGCGTGCTTTATATTTTTCTCTCTTTTTATTTCTATGATGGGATGTCATCCTCATAGCTTCAAGCTTAGATTGTTCTCCACCCGAGAGTACAAACATCAACAATTTTTTTTTTCTCTTTTTTTCTTTTTTTGATTGCTTTGTGGAATTTTGACCCAACTAACATTTTTGGCTTGGTGAGTAAGGGCTAGGTACCACCAAAAGGATAATTGAATCCTAAGACTTTGTTGTTGCTAAGAAGGATTAGGGGAGATCTTCCTGTTAGCTTCTATTAGGTACTATAGGTTTGAAAACTTGCTTTTCTTAGACTTGACTAGGTAATGGTTAAGACTGGGATCAGTATAAACCTTTAAAGTTTGATTTTATTTGAAACAGTTGGGAGTGTAAAGGGGAATGGCAATGATGATTTTTGGGAATCTAAGGCTTAGTAGGGACAACCTATACTAGGCAACTTTAAAACTCCTTACTAGGATGAAAATCAAACAAGAGCAAACTAGTAACAAATGCAATGATGGACATAATGAATTGCATGTTTTGAATTTTTTTATTTTATGTTTTTTTTAAAAAAAATTTAGACTTAATTTGATTTTTTTAAAATTTTAGATATAATATTTCTTTAGATGAAATGCATTAACTATTTCACTAAGTTATTCACCCTCCATGGTGCACAAGAGATACACGTCATTACCAACATCTTCTTTAACCATGTATGGTCGCTTCCAATCTTCTTGGAAATTTCATTTATTTTGTACTATTGTTCTTTATACTTCCTTTTCTAAGCACAATTTCTCCTATTCTATATGGTCCAGTTGTGGTTTGTTGCTCCACATGTATGCTTGTACTTGCTTGCAAAGACTAGGCTAATGTGATATGAGCTAATGTTTGATATGCTTATTGGTGGGATGGGGTTCAATATAAGGTTCCATCGTTGGCCAACAACTCATTAAAAAGTTCAAACTCATCTTGCATATAGACTTTAAATTCAACACGCTCTTGAATGCTTTGCAAAAATTAGAACTCAAAGGGAATTTGTGGCTCCCTTTGCTCCTCCGAGGGAACAAAACTTATGCTCATTTTCCCATTTAGTTATGGTCATAGTTCCATGGAATACCATGTATATTTGTCTAGTAATTCTAAGATGGTAGGGTATTCTACTCCAATAGTTATGTGCAATTTATTCTCTTTTCAAAATTCTCCCACACTTACCTCATCCTCATCAAGGTACCTTTCGACCATTTCAATTTGGACTTGAGGTGGTTCCCACATGCCATTTGATTGTTTAGAGGTTGTAGGTGAAAGTGGTACATGCAATTTATGCCCTCAAAAATCCTTGGAAGGAACCTAAAGATTGTTTATAGACTCATTGTCAATTGAGTTTGTGTAAATGTGATCTTTGGAGTCCATCTGTCCTTGTTGTATTGGTAGATTCCAAGGAGTATAAGACTCTCTAGGGGGTGTGAGAGGCACATAGGAATCACTTGGTGATGGTGTTAATGGAGTATATGACTCACTTGATGAGGTTTGTGTAGGTGGCATTAACAAAGTATAGCCTTCTAATAAATCTACTTCAGTATTGACAGAGGCATTAGGGTCCATTTTTGTTAAGTCAATTTTCTTTAATTAGACTTGATTTTCAAGGATGGGCCACTTCAAAATGGGAAGAGCTTTGTGCACTATCAAAAGTGTTTGAATGGATCTAGTTGTTCGAGTTGTTTCATCTTCCTCTACTTTGGCAGACATGTTTATTTTTGGGACCACATTAATGGTGCAAACATCCTAAGGGAATTGTATAGGTATATCCTTTTCCAATAATTCCATGATCTTTACAATTGTTTCCATTAAGTTGATTGATCCTTGTTTTGATGACTCTCCTTTTTCTACTATTTTGATTCCTATGTTAGTTGTGGTTTTAACTAGATAATCACTCTTTCTTAAATGCAAGATCTAAGGAGGAAGCTCAGGTATGGAAATCTCGTTGGTATAAAACTCGTAATCAATTGGGATTCCTCGCTTGTAATAATTTTTTCCTATGTGTAGGAAACAAACCTCCTCAAATAGGGTTGAAGGTATTGTCCTCATCCTATGTATCTAGGGTATTCCTAACAATAAACTACAACCTATGTCCTTTTCAATGACATAAAACATTGTTGGAACCATTTTGGGTCTTAGGGAAACCAAGAGCATTACCTTTCCAATAGTAACTACTTTCAAGTTATCTTAACCATGTAAGGTATCTTTGTAAGTTTTTATGTTGGTGTGACAATATCCCATCCTTTCAAGAAGGGAGAAAGGTATGATGCTTATATCTAACCCATCATTTATTAGCATCCTTTTGATGTAAGTGTCATATATCCAAACTTGCAAATATAAGGTCGAATCTCCTCTTTTTGTTAACTCAGCTTTTGAAGGCATCTACTTTAGATCAAAGAAGAAACTAGGGTCTTGGAGTTTTTCACTAGATGGGTTCATGCCTAGATCCACCTGGTTTATCTACTCATCTGGGGGTGGAGTTATGCGATTGAGGTACTTTAATCTGATTGCTTGCAACAGAATCATACAATGTGATGGTGAAATCCTGAGAAGATTGATAAAGGAGATTTTTGCATAAGTCCTTTTAACATCTTCAACAAGCTCATATGGTCCGATAGGAGGTGGCATGGGATCAACAGTTAGATGGCTTTCCCATGAAGTTTTATCTCATTCTCATCATTAGGTTCTATGTCTGCTTCATCACAAACTATCTCCACTAAGCCTAGCATTTAGTTTCTCTTTTTGGCACTAATTGACTAGGCATTTTAGGCTCATCAACATGCATTATGTTGGGTGATCCTAAAGTTTTTGGATTTTTAATGCTTGCTTTGTTGTTGTGGTGAGTGAGGAAAGGATCCTAAAAGATTCTCATATTTTCATTTTAGAGGGAAATAGTTGTTTGTCAAACATTGTTATTATTGGTTGTCATTTCTTGAGGGTTGAGGAACATTTAAATAAACAAATGTTGTTGGTCCTTAGGCAATTTTGAGATGAACCTATTGTATTCCTGAGGATTCAATGTTATGCCCTTTTATTTTGTGGAACAAGAAAAATTAGTTGGGCTCATACGGTTGATGATATGGTTCATACCTGTTTTCGTAGTACTGGTGGTTTCCTTGTTATTGATTACCTCTTTGATAATAGTTGTTACAAAGATAATTTATAGCATTAAAATTTTGGTTATTTTGTGGAAAGTAATCTCTCCCATGGTACCTATTTTTATATCTTATTTTGGTATTATTCTTTACATGAGGTATGTCAGTTACCCCATTTGTTGTTGCATTGTAAATATTTTTCAATATTTTAATAGAGGAAGGGTTATTTCTATTGTTGTCACTAGTTTAGGTAGTTACAAGTCATCCATATGTATCATAAATTCTTTTCCCATTGTCGATAGCAGCCTAGTCAATTCTCAATGCACTTTTGAAAGCTTCTTCGTAAGACTTATAAGGTAACTTTTAAACTTCCTCCCTTGTGTCCCTATTGAGAGCATGCAAGAAGAGGTCACAAAGTTCTCCATGATCCATCTTTGGGGTACTAGTTGACAAATATAGGACTTCCCTCCAACATGTAACAAAGTGTGCCACAGATTCGTTGGTGTCTTATTTCCTACTTAAGACTTCTTGAATTCTTGTCCTGACTAGCTTGTTCATACTGAAGGTTGTGACAAATTCACTAATAAGCTATCAAAAGGAATGTATGGAGACTTCTAGGAGGTGATAATACCAATCTAGAGCGATTCCTTCAAGATTTTTCATAAATATTCTAGCCACAACTTCATCCCAAGGGAGGAGTTCCCTTATAGCCGTTATATACGCTTTAATGTGCAAATTTAGGTCTCCCTCTCCTTTAGATTTTGGTAATTATAAGAGGGGATGTGGTAATTGTTGGAATGTTTCCAGGTTTGTTCCTCTGAGTAATTTTCAAGGGTTTTGTATCACTATGTTTGGTTTTATTCCATAATTATGTCTAAAACCCTCAATGCTTCAAAATTCTTTCACTTACGCTGGGTTGCGTTATGTTTTCTTGTTGACTTGCCTAGCTAGTCATGTCTGCTCAAGTTATCTCATAAAGCCTTTGTAAGCATCTGTTGATTGGTCCCTCCAAGGTTGTCACTCGTTTGTCCCCGTAGTAATATTTTAAAGGTTTCTCGAATCCCATGTACGAATGCTTTGGGCGGATCCAAGTGGTCGTGTACGTGCCATTATTTCATTGCTTCGCAATCCTTTGGCCTTTCGTGTGCAGATGCGTTTTGCCCAGCGCAAAGTTCGTGAGTATGCGTGGTGTTGACATGTGTCATACCCCCGTAATGTTTCAAGTTCATTATTAGCAAACAAGTCTTTTCCAAGTGGCATTTTATTGTTGCATCGCAATCGTATCCCATTTTGCAAACCTAAAGGTCGGGCCCACCATAGTATTTGTGAAGTGTGAAATATGGTCAAGGAAATGTTGAAATCCAACATGTAGTACACTTGACATCATTTTATTGCATCACATGGGTAGTGTCCATGGTGTGCCATGAGCATTTCCGAAGAAAAGGAACCCGAGTCTGGACTCCCGGGTGTCTACAACTCGTTGGTCCACATGTGTAGTGCCCAATCAAGTGATCTGATGTATTCGATCTCAAGCCCATATTTGACGCTTGTCAAATGTCTTGTTGAAGTCAATCATTATGTCAGGAACACTATCGATTCTCATCGAATCAATGATCCAAATTTAAATTGGTTTGCGAGAGGACATCAACTACGCCACTTAAAATCTGAGGCATGAACAAGAAATTAATTCTAAAGGTGGTGGAGCATTTTTCATGAAAAGACTTGATTTTCCAAGAGCATTCGAAGCTACTGCCCTAAAATTGCTAAGGAGAAGTTCAAAGTGAATTCCATTCCTGATGATTGATACTTTCAACAGAATTTGGTCGAGAAACAAAAGGTTTAATATTTTCAGACATGCAACAGGTACATGTCCTATGTCTCTCTACAAATATTTCACGTAAGAATTGTCATATCTACTTCAATCAGTTTGTTAAAACTTGGGTAGGGTTTTAATTCCCAAGAACTGTTAGCTGTTGTATTTTTGTTGCATTGTGGGAATTGTTATTGTAATCATGAGTCAAGGGTCAGCTTAGTCTAGCAAGGCAAAGAGAGGCCTAGGTCAAGGTGCCCTTGAATCATTGCCTAGATTTGCAAAGAAAGACAAATAGATTCAAGGAATTGGCACTTCCACAAAAGGATTGGTAAATATCATGGAAGATATCAAGGACCTAATTACTCATTTTCTTGGTTGGTACCTGGTCAGACATTGCCTTCTATGCACTTTGCGAGAGGATCCCGTTTCATACATTTGGGATTATGATGTTGGGAGGTTCGCAGTGCCTAATGTGTTTATAAGTATTGAATTGATACTTGCCATTAGTGAGAAGTGTGATTGAGAAGCTAGGCAATTGAGGACACTGAGAAATGAACTCCTTCTCACATTGAATACAGATTCAGTCATCAAAACTTTTGACTTAAACCTTGAAGCTAAGGTCAAAAATTGATTTGGAGGCATTACGCCATGAGTATATGAGGGATAAAAGTAGCTACGGGGTGAAGTTGATCCCTAACCACAGGATAGGGGCTAGATATGAGGACAAAAGGATCCATTTGGGTGAAACTAAGCCTTTTAATATGGATACTTTCAAGGACTACTTCAAGTTCACTTACATGGCATTATGTCAAGATCTATGGATGGATTACAAATTTTAGATCCCTGTGGATATGATGGAGATTGTTGCAGATATTCAACACATACATATATACATGTGATTCAATTTTGCCTCTTACATTGCAGAGCATATACATGAGCAGTTGGTGTTATTGAAAAATAAGAATAAAACCCATTGTTTCAGATGGTATTCTATTTTGTGTCATCTCTTGCTGTATGCGAGAGGTATTCATTGGCACCTTGATTTAGAAGTAGTACTCACAAGACTAGATGGTTTGCCAATGCCCATTCAATTTAGAACAAACATATGGGATCTCCATTTCCTTTCAACAAACTAATGTGCTTTTGAGGAACACTTTGTGCATAGAGTGATGTCCCATTGGGATATAACAAGATAAACTTTCTCTTGACTTAAGAAGATTCTTGAGGCTATTACAGTATGATTCACAAGGAAATAAGGATCACAATTATGAAGATTGGTTTCTACACAAGGGTTTCATGGTGATCAGAATTTATGGGGCTGAGTTAGAGCCACATATTCTCCCTGTAGTTGTCCCTGACAGAGTTGCTTTCTTGGAAGCACTATGGCAAATTAACGATTCAGATAAGTTGTATTTAAGGAATTTCAAGAAGGGGTCTTTGTTACCTCCAACTAGTAGATATTAGGACTTTGAGGTTTCATCTAGAGAAGGTTTTGACCTTCTGAAGAGTAAACTAATATATTACAAATTGGCCTTAGATGGGAGAAGAAGGTATGACCCTGAACATTTCATTGACTAGATTAGAAGGTCAAAGGGTAGAGCAGGCTATGATCATCAGTTTGTTTTTGCTGAGGGCATAATGAGAAACCTTGGTGACAGAAAGGAAATTGACCAAAGAAGAGAGCGTTGGGCACTAATTAGTGATTGTGAGGACAAGAAGACAGAGATGGAGCCCACTTATCAAGGGGCATTCAATGAAATCCAAGACCCAATTCTCAAGGTAGAAGAAATGCTTAGACATCTAGATGCCTTAGGTGTTATACCTTTTGGTATTACAAGAGAAATGTGTGAAACAGGAGGACAAGGCCCTATTGAAATTGAAAAACAAGATGAATCTACCCCACAAATGGGCACTCAAGAGAAATCAACTAGGTTCCAAGAGAAATTGAAGGGTAATTCATCTCCCCCAAGGCTTATTGAGAGTATAAGGCCTTTTGATAGATCATTGTTAAATTTATCAGAAGGAGATAAAGCAGTTCAGGGTGTTAGAACCCTGGATAGTGAAGAATTCCTTTTTGATGATGCATTCATAAAGTCTGATGAATTTAAAGATTTATTGGTGAAAGGCAAGATGAACTCCCAAGTTCCAATAAAGAAGGTTTTATCTCAATAGATACAGGAGAGTGGTGAAGGAGGAAGCCCTCAGGATCTGCAGAAATAATTTGAGTATGATATATCCAAGACGACACTTGAAGAGGGAAGGTGAATTGTCAGGGAAAGTGGATGTCTACTATTTCTAGGTTGGGATATAGATTTTGCTATAGTCTCATACACTATCTGAAGGCATGATGAGGATGAAGATTTCTTGGGAGATGAAGAAAGAGCTAGCAAGCTCTATTTTGGGTTTGGTTTTGACCCTAAGTATGAGACTTTGGCTATATGGGCCTTAGCACCTAATGATAATAAACCTTAAGTTGTCGAAGATGCAAGTAAGCTTAAAGGAGATTTGATTGTTAAAAGGTTGAAAGATATGAAAGCTTCACAGGCTACATCCCTAGTGGTGAATACTGCTTTGTTCAGCGAGGCTGCATCTAAGAGACTGTAGGTGGATTATGACAAGTTGTAGATCAAGTACACAAGAATAATGCAGGAGTGTAATGTGCTAAGATCATTGGTGGATGCACCTAAGATCACCATTATTGAGAGAGTGCCATCACCTATTTCGATTGGCACTGTATCCCAATAAGATATTGACACCCTCACCCTTAAGGTTGAAAGCTTGGAGGAGGAATTAAGGAGAAGTAAGCAAGCATAGGCCAATGCACTATCAAAGGGATCACAAAAGGTTTTGAATTTGGTATGAAGCTTGTTTGATCATTTCTTATCTTGAAACTTGAGAAAGGTGGATGATGCATGGCTATATTTTGGGAAATTGAAAGTAGGGGAGCTCTTAATCAAGCAAGATCCCGTATTAAGACAAGTCTTAAGTATGTGGATCCCTAGGCTATCTTCTTTGAATGCTATTCAAAGTGTGGCAAGTTTCAATATAGATGCCCCTTGAGAAATTGCAAGTATATATGAGGTGGCAAATTTCTTAGGAGATATATCTTCAATTCAAGGGAAATATGATGCTGCTATCAAGGAAAAACTAGAAATCTTTAGGGCTTTAGAAGAATGTCAAATGCCACCAATTGTAAAAACTGATGAGAAGATGAAATCATTGGAGATGTGGAAGTCTAAGTTCCAAGTTATTACTCAGGGTTTAGTCACATCGATCACTCGAGGAGAAGTCAATCAAGTCCTATGTAACGCTAAACTAGATTTAACCTTCTAAAAAATAGAATTAGGACTTGGTAGCTTTGTAAAAGGTGCTAAGGTATTATTGGATGCCAAATATCAAGCTCATATAAATAAGTTAGCGATGGTTTTGGAGCACTCATGGCCATCTGATGAAGACTTCAAAATTTGGGTGCTCAGATATATCTCAAGCTTGATGTGAAGAGACACCTTGGCATCTGAGAGATATAATTGAACATGTCTTGTATATCTCCTAAAAACTAGTAAAATGGATGTGATTTTTGGTGGATAATAATGATGTTATACTTCTAATAAGCAGGATTAAGAGCATAATTATGGTCCTAATCATAAGAGGTTGATGTTATAAAAGGATAAGGGTTGCAATTAATAATCAATCTTGTTGTTAACCATTTTTGTTAATAAGTTAGTTATAATACATTCCCTTTTGTCAAAGGTATCTGTTAAGAGGGCAAATGTTGTTATGTGTACTTGGAAGGACCAAGTAGCTGCAAGATGAAAAAAATATTTCCCTGTTGTTGGAAGGTATGGAGGGTTCTGGTAAAGTAACAACCTACTACTTCAGGCCAATGCTTGGCTAAAAGTCATTTCTTTCATGCTACAAAGAGATGCGGGAACTTTAGCTCTAGAGGGCCTTTCATAAAGGGAGATGTTGTCTCAAAATTTTGGGAAGTCCAAGCCATGGGGAGATGGTTGCAGGAAGCACATTGCTCCTTGACAGGTGCCTACTTTTCCTCTATTGTGGTTAACACAACAGGTCATCTGGGTTAAATTTTGAGCTAGCCTAGCAACATGAGAGATGCACATGCATCTGTCTTGTAGATAATGGGTGGTGGCCTCTCCTCACTCATTTGTTTCCCCTTCCTCTGGGCCCACTGCATGTATCTTAGCCCAGTGGAATGATCATCGCTCAGGATGTTAGTAGTAGTGAGAGGAAGGTCTACTCAAATCTTCCATGTAACTGAATGGTCTAAGCCACATCAGCAGAAGCAATGGAGAGATTGGTGTCCTCTTGTTCTTTGTTTGAGATTCTTGAGTTGGGGGAAGCATTCCCAAGAAGACACACATGATTGAATGAAGTGGTTGAAAGGTATGTCTTCATCACACCTTTCATTCCAATGGCATGAGGGATGATAAGCAATGATCAAGGTGTCAGGGTAAAGGAATAAATTGAAAAGGTAAAAGGGTTATTTGTAAAAGTTGTTCTATATTGACAGATGTCACTCATCTAAAGGGGCTTTATTTGGTAATATTTTATATATAAGGATTTAGTCCTCATTTTGTATGGGTCGATTCCTAAAGATACTTTCAGACAAGGTATGAAGTATGGGAGTCAATCTAGTTATTACTTCAAATTGTAATAGGTTCGAATGTTCAATAAGTATGTGAATAGATCTATTTGTGAGGAATTTTTTGTAATGATTTGGTTAAATCTTTTCAATAAATTAATATAATACCATTACTTTTGTATCATCTTCATATTCCATATCCATTAATATCTGAATGTCTCAGGGGATCCAAGGGATTCCTAGGTTTACACTTGCTATTCTCTATAATTAGATCTTTGTTAGTATGTATTCAAGGAATGCATTAAAAGTGTTATGCTTAAAAAATTAAGTGAACACACTTTCAGAACTAGTATGTGGGATTTTCAGATCCATTATGGATAACTAAGAAGGGGAGTGATTTTGAGAGTGGGAGGGCAATTGAGGGTCTAATGTTTTTGCAAGGCAGAAGCCTATTTAATTAGGCTCATTTGGATGTTGTGATTTATTTATCATTATGGGTTTTACTTCAAGTATGACTCTGTTGCTACAAGATTGGGCACCAGTCTAAATAGTTGAGTATGACCCTGCACATCTTTAAAAATGAAAATCATCTTAACAATACTTATAAATTATGTTTAAGTTATTTGTTCTACCATTATGCACAAGGTTCAGTATTCTAAAATCTTGTTACATCCCATGTGAGCTTGCAACTGATACGAATTCTTCAAAGGATTTTATGTGTATTGTCTTTTCTAGGTTAATGGTGTTGTGAGAAATTACCACTGAATGCATTTACAAGGATTATAACCAGTTTATCTTAGTAGCACATCATTTGACCTAATTATCTTTATTTGAGATTCTCCTTGTTGTCTATTAGTTTTCATTATTCTTTAAGGATATTTGGGAATGCCCTACCGAGCTTGGTAATACTCAAAGTGTAGAGGAGGTTTATTCACCCTCCTGCTCATTGCCTTTTCTTCATCCTCAATTTAATCATAGGTTTCTTCTCTCTGTCTGGATTTATTTGGTCCTTGTGTCTTGGTAGTGCATCAGACATCTTAGAATTGAGGGACTGCAAGAACAGGAACCAACAATAATAAAACATGGTGAATATTTAAACAATGAGGTTCTTTTAAGTACTCCAAGTAAGTCCCTAAAAAGGGGTTCCGAGAAGCAGGCACTACTCCTATGATCATGAGGCCCATAAATGGGACTTATGAACCAAGTTGATTTTGCATTTGAATGTTTATTTGTTATTCTGGTATGATTGGGTATGTTGGTTGCACATTCATGGGTTGATATGCTAGAGGAGTCATATGACTTTGTACTGCATAAACTCCATTAGGATGTTGAAGAGGTGGAAAAGTCTCATTACTAGCATTTTGAGAGTAAAAGTTTAGATAGGGGGTTTGGGTTTCCCCTAGGTTTTTTTCAACCCTAGTGGTAAAAGGATTCGTTTGGATGTTGGGTCTTTCTTTCATCTTGTTTTATTGAGGTTGTTTAGCACCTCCAGCCTCTAACATCCTAATATGTTGGAGCAAAGTGGCTATAAGGTTGGTGGATGTTGCAACCTCTATCCTTTGAGCTTCACCACCTTATAGTGGGTTGCCTTGAGTATGTCGATTTGCTCATATTTCAAGAACATTTTCTAATGATGCATAATGTGCCCTAGATTGTTCATCTTGATAGGTGATGTGGAGAGCTTCCCATGCCTCACGAGCTTCTTGTAAGTTTCTTTCCAAGCGACTCACCTCATTGTCCATTTGGGTGGTCATTTCCTTGTAGCTTGTAATAGGATGATAATGTTGATAAATTTTGGATCGAATGAGCACTCAACATGTTCTTTGGTTTTGGTAATTAGGCTAAATGATAGTATCTTGATTCTAAGTTAGATTTTTGAAGGTCAAAAAATTGTGGGGATTTTGTCAGGCACCCTCTGAATTTAAGTCTTCATTATCATAATGTTTTGAGATTTGAGCTAGCGGATCTGATAGGATATACCTATCAAATGAAGGCATAAGAAATTCATTGGATGAGATGTGCCCCTGAATTTTGTTTGATATTTTTCATATTCTAGGGGTACAAGATGCATTGCAAAATAAATGGAATGGATGTGTATCAAAGTGAAAAAGATATGAAAGTGGAATGGAAGAAATCTGTAGAAACACAAAAAGCTTACCTAGAAGGATTTGCTCTTCACCTCAGATTCACCAAAATATGTGTTGTTTAGAATTGACCTAGGCACAATGTGAGTGAGCTAGACTTTGATGCATCATATTTAATCACATCCTTGCTAAAGGTGCCCACCCAGTCACTCCTCTCGTGGAAAGAGCTAGTTGAGCCATGGTGGGACTGAGGGGTTATTCGGTTCGTAGGGAAATAGAACATCATGGATGGAGGTTGTGTTGTTCATGTTATTTATTCATGTGTGAGGTTGTTGATTATTGTGGTTGTCAAGGTTTGGATGATGTTGGTGAAAGCGTTGGATTAGTGTGGTTGTTGTTATTCTTATGTAACTCAGAGGGTCACTTGTACTTAGTCTATTTAGTACATTCATCACAAAGAGACAAAATGTGTTTAGTCTTATTTGTTCTAGCTCAATGAGTTATTTGAGGATCCTTTCTCTGTTACGAAGCTCCTCCCTTCATCATCTTTGTTCATTGTGTCGCTCAATTAACCTCAAGATTTATGTTTGTTCTTGGGCAATTTCTGCTGTAGAGTTTTCTCAAGTTGGTAGGTTTTTCCTTATTTCTTCAAAGATTGTTTTAATCCAATATTCCCTTACTCCAAGGCAAAATGAGTGCAAATGATGAATGAGGAGATGGATGTCCTATTTTGTTTTGAGAGTTTTGAGTGTTGTGTGGGCCTTGTGATGAGATCAAGGGCTTTCCTTCTTGTTTGAATGTTGTTTAAATTTGTGTGCCTCATGATGGAATCAAGGGCTTTCTAGTTTGATGGATTGTTTTGAATGTTTAAATTTGTGTGCCTCATGATAGAATCAAGGTCTTTCCTCTTTGTTTTGAGTTTTCATGATTTAATGGGTCTCTAAATTCAATTACTCTAAATGAATGCAATTCCTTTTTTGTACTTTTTCCCAACTTTTAAGTATAATCTAAGTACTATTGCATTGAAAATAAAAATTTCTTATGAATGTAGATCTAATATGACTTTTCCCTAAATGCAATTTTCTAATCTTTTTGGTGTTTTTATGTCTCAATTTTGGATGTGGATTATTCTAAGAAAGTAAAATGCATCTATTTTACCACAACATAAAATAAATCTAGATCTAGTCAAGTGGTGAATTCTAATCTAACCAAGAGAAAATAAAAATGAATTTTTACTTTCCCAAGGGCAAGAGAATGTGTAAATTACTACTCTAAACTATCTTTTGAAAGCAAATGAAAGGAACATTAAATAAATGATCAGCACCGATGCTAGGCTCATGTCCTTAGATATCTAGTATCATTTATCACCTGCTTTGTGGCAATGGGGTCCTCCTCTTGATGATAGTGATAAAGAAAAATATGTGAGGGGAATTGGATTGGTTGTGGCTTAGAAGCATGGGAAAAATGTTGGAAACTTGATGGTGTTGTCATTGATGTCAACTTCTAGTAGGTAGTTCACTTGGTTTCCAAGTGCTTTTGAGAAAATTTGAATAAGAAGGTGTGCAATGTGACAGAGTTGTGCTCAATGTTGTGCTCCACATTTCTTCCTAGTTGAAGATATGCTTGTGCGGTTTGGAAGTGTTGATTAGAGGTGTTACATCCAGAATTTGAGGTTCTGGATCATGCGGCAGTAGAAGATGTGTTTGACAAAGTGTTTGTATGTGTAGAAGATTGTTTGGGAGAAATGAGATTGCTCTGCATTTCTCCGCATTAAGGTTTCTTGTCCTGTGGATCTGGGGATGTACTTCTACAGTCTATATCTACCTTTCCTTGAAGTTTCCATTGTTGGGTTGCTTTGCAAGATCAGTTCTTGTGTTGGTGTTTAGTGGTAGTGGATCCTAATGTGCATAGTGTAGATATTCTTTGTGTCAGATGGTTGTGACATTGTTGAAGAGGTTTTTGATGATGTTGAATGTTGTGGAAAGGTGTGTGGATGTTGTGGAGTGTCTCTCTATGGTCCACATGATGTGTTTGGACTTGGAGAAGCGTGGATGTGGCTGTTAGCTCAGGTTTGGCTGACCTGGCTTGTTGGTGCCATTTACGGAGGTGCCTTGTGGATTGTAGATGTGATGAGTAGTTTGATGATACAAATTTGAGTCCTAGTTAACCCTTGGCATGGTCCACTTTCACTTCTTTCCACCGCAGAAGTGTTTAGTGTCGACCTAATTGGTGTTGCATGTTTGAGGTGTACACGCTTCATTAGGACTGACCCAATTGAGATAGGATATGGTTGTGAATGGTATAAATGCAAGATAAAGTTGTGAGGAGCAATGTAGAGAAGATGTTGCAAATGTGAATCAAGGGTAGTGAGTTGTGTGCGAGCTTAAATGCTTATGACTCTGAAATGCAGTGAGTAGAAGGTGTCTACATTTTAGTGTGCTTGAAGTTGCTGGAGGCAGTGAGCCAAAGGTTGCGGATAGCAAGAAGTTGTAGTAGTGGATCTCTCCTATTTCTCTAAGATAGTGAATCTCTCTATAATAGTTTTCTTCTATTCTTCTCTTTTTTAGATAGTGAGTCCTTCTGGGTAGTGAGCCCTTGGTAGTGAGCCTTTCTTTTGGGTAGTGAGCCTATTTGATTTTGGTGTTGTTATTCATATATATATATGTATGTGAGTTAATCCTCACATTGGTTTTTCCCTTCTTAGGTTTTCCATGTAAATTTGGTGTTCTTATGTGTTTGGATGTGTTTGCAGTGATGCTTCATATGTTTACATTATGTTAATCCATAATAAGAGGTTGATGTTTGGAATTGCTTTAAGGGTTTAATTTTTTAATAGACAAATGATTCACCCCCGCCTCTCAGTTGCCCTGTGCTTTCTAACAAAAAATATAAAGCAAAAGGTTCTCAAATTCTTGTATGAGCATAAAAATGCTATGGAGGCTGCTATGCATAAGCTTGATCGTCTAAAGGTGATTCACAATGGAATGAGAGCTTCTAGTAAGGAAAAAGAATGCATGAGTGATATTTAGCCTCCCCTAAAATGAGAGAGGAGGAGAGGATTTATAGGTTGAAAATCAACACCAAAGGTGGGGTTGATTAGGAGAGAGCTATAGAGATGATTGGAAGATCACAGAAGTTGAAGAGGAGAGGACAAGAGACTGATTAAGAGATCACTAAGGATTGATTCAAAGTGAACAAAAGACTGAATGAGAGTGGAAAATAGTTAGTGGGAGTGGTGGTTCAGTCAAACAAGAGGGAACTCTCAATCAAAAACCAAAAATGGAAGTAAATTGGGTGGAATGGAAAGAAATCATGCATGTCAAAACATGATAGGGTTGCCCCTTTCTAGAACTAGGTTGCCACTTTTGGGAATTGGGTCATCCCTTTTACTAGGGAAGGTCACCTGGGTGACCCTACATCATAAGGATAGGTCACCCAAGTTACCATAGGGTCTCTTGGGTGACCCTCCAGTTGAGGATATACAAAAGGTTCTCTGACAGTTGTGAAGTCTTGGAACTTAGTTTAGAGTTTAGAAAAGGTGATCAAAGGGCTAAATAGGCTAAGGGACACATCATCAAGTGTGAGATTGTTGAGTGGAGTGTAATTTATGCCTTCGAGGGTCATGACCTGGACCTCCATATCATCATCAAATTTCCATGTTGGCTCATACGTATTTTTGTTCTTATAGGTTGTGTCATTCATTTATGTATTGATGTCTTATTCACTTGGTTGACACTTAGCTAGTTTACATTCAGTTAGCTCCATCTACCATGCTAGTTAAAGTTTAGTTTGCTCCCACCTTTCATGCTAAATAATCTTTAGTTAACTTCCATCTTTCATGCTAGTTCACCTTTAGTTAACTCTCATCTTTTATGCTAGTTCACCTTTAGTTAGCTACTCCCTATCATGCATTGCCTTGCTCTATATAAGCATAGACGTATTAGCACTTTGTAAGTATATTGAACTATTCTATCATTCAATATAATTAATTTGTTGGCTATCTTATTTCTCTGTGTTCTTCATTTCCTTTATATAGATTTGCTCATGGAAGTTTCTAAGTCTCAAGAATATTTCATTACTCCTACATAGTATCTATAAGTATGAAAAATGTGCACAGACCGAAACAACAGTCCAATGATGATCTAGAGTCCTAATCATAACTACGTAGGTGTGAATTATATACCTTTGAGTAGCTTCTTTATTGGCAACACATTTACCAATGTTTTTGAAAGAAAGCTAGGTGTGCGGAAAATGCTTCCTACACTAATCTAATGAGGAGAGGGCTATGTAAATTCAAATTAATCCTTACAAATACAGCAACATAGAACATCTAAACAAGATATTTTAGCAATACACATGAACCAGAAAGAAGACAAAAGAAGAGAGACAAAGATATACGGTGGGGAAAACCCTTATCGGGTGAAAAACCCCACACTTAGAAACCTGCACAATGTATTAACAAATCTGAAAGAATGTTTACAATACACTTGCAATGCAAGCTTCAATGGTCTTCGACACTCATATCTGGAGCCAATCCGATAGCATAATAGTACCTGTAAACCTGTAATACAAACTCCATCTCCAAGCACCTGTTTATATAGAAAATATAAGGCAAAATAGGTCCTATCTTGGGATGGGCGTCCAACTTGGCCTCATGGACCAAAACCCACACCTAGGGACACTTGGTCAACATTGTAGAATGTTCTTGACACTTGTCCATAGCTCCCATCCCAAAGAGGTCACCTATTTCCAAAATGGGCTATGACAGATGCTCTTACAACACTTATGATCGTCATAGAATCTGTCATAGCAGTCACAACTTACAGCTGTAAGAGAATCTGTCATACACATGCTATAAATAGCATATTCTCTTACAACATGTCATAGTCCACCTTGGGGCACCCAAATATGCCTTTTTCAAAGATGCTTCATGGCACATGTCCTCATCTATCTTACAAACTTCTATTTCCGACTCTTACATGTCATAGATTCTGTCATAGGAATCTGTCATAACCGTTTTGGTCAATATTCCCTTACACAACATGGAAGATGCTGACACATGCAAAAATGCTCCAACCACAAAGTGGGATGCCTATCTCCTCATGTGAGGACAAAATTACAAGTTGTCATATTCCATGTAGGATTGACACATCACCGTGCCACATCCCACAATATGACAATATGGAATTTACAAATATTTACAAAGACAATTAAATAATAAATACAAACATTAATAATGTAAGGAATTACCAAGGTTGAGACACCTTAATTTCCAACATTCTCCCACTTGTCGAAAACCTTGTAAGAGCCAATAGAAAAATTGCTGCTATAGGCCGTGAGGCCCATAGACTCCGAACACCATATGAACTTCTTTATGCCCACTGGCTTCGTCAATGCATCTGCAACATTCTTCAAAGTATCTACCTTCTCCAAATTTACCTTTCCATCCTCAACCAAGTCTCGTACGAAGTGAAACTGAACATCAATGTGCTTTGATCTGGCATGGAAAGTTGTATTCTTTGCAAGGCAAATTGCATTCTAACTGTCACAACTGATCGTGATCTGACCTGCATCAATACCAATATTGAAACACAATATCTTAAGCTAAATGGCTTCCTTACAAGCATGAGTTACTACCATATACTCAGCTTCTATCATGGACAAAGCAACAACAGGTTGTCGCTTACTCATCCAACTAATAGCACCACTGAACAGTGTAAACACATAAGCACTGATGGATCTCCTGCTGTCAATGTCACCTGTCCAATCTGAATCCACAAATCCACGAATATCAACAGAATGCGGAGGTCTAGAAACATTACCATGATAACAAATGGAATACTCGGAAGTACCCTTCAAATATTTGAACACTCGCTTAACTGCATCCCAATTAACTTGTCCAGGATTAGCCATAAATCGACTACGGACTCCCACTACTTGGGCAATGTCTAGTCTTGTGCAGACCATAGCATACATCAGATTGCCAACAACACTAGCATAAGGTACTCTGCTCATGTCCTCCACCTCACTAGGAGATTTTGGACAATCCTCAACAGATAACTTTGTCCCTAAAGAAATAGGAACACACAATGGTCTACAATCTGCCTTGCTGAACCTGTCCAACACGGTCTTCACATACTTACTCTGGCTTAACCAAAGTTTTCTGTTGGTTCTATCTCTTCTGATTTCCATTCCTAGAATGTACCTGGCTGCCCCTAAATCTTTCATTTCAAACTATGCTAACAACTAAGATTTAAAATCAGAAATCATATTCTTACCCTTCCCAATGAGCAACATATCATCAACATATAGTGCAACAATGAGAATACGATCACCATCAAACTTATAATACACACAGTGATCTGATTTCAATCTCACAAATCTAATTGACAACACAAAGGCATCAAACTTCAAGTACCATCTCCTAGGGGATTGCTTCAAACCATACAAATATTTCTTAAGTTTGCAAACCAAATTTTCTTTACCTTTCACCATGTAATGCTCTGGCTGTGACATGTAGATTTATTCCTCCAAATCACCATGAAGGAAAGTTGTCTTCACGTCCATCTATTCTACCTCCAAGTCATAGGCTGCTGCGAGAGACAACAGGAATCGAATCAATGTTAGCTTTGCAACGGGAGAGAAGATCTCACCATAATCTATACCCTCCACTTGTGAATACCCCTTCGCAACCAATCTGGCCTTATACTTCTCAACACTGCCATCTGCACCAAATTTCTTCTTGAACACCCATTTGCATCCAACGGTTTTCCATCCAGGAGGCAAAGGCACCAAGTCCCAATTTTGATTCTTTTCCAAAGAAGCCATTCATCCTCCATGGCCTCCTTCTAGGAACCCGCATCTTTCATGTCCATAGCCTCTGATACAGTTCTAGGTTCATCATTATTAGTAAGCAAAGCAAAAGCACAACTAGAATCAAGCAATGTAAAACCAAACCTTTCAGGTTACTTTCTTATCCGTGTAGACCTCCTCAAGAGCTGAGGTTGAGGTTCAACTTCTTCATCTAAGCTTTCAGAGCTGCTAGAGCTCTCCTCATCATCAGGTCCAACATTGTCTTTCTATTCAGTCTTCTCAAGGGTGAGAGGAAACTGAACAACATCCTCTTTCTTTTCTTTTTCTTCTAGTTGTAAAATAATGGCAGAAGGTGTAAGCTCTCTGAAGATGACACTTCTTCTATACAACACTTTTTCATCCACAGGATCCCAAAGCTTGTATCCTTTCACACTAACACCATAGCCAATGAAGATACACTTAACAGCCTTGTTCTCCAATTTTGACTGCTTCTCCCTACGCACATGTTCATATGCCTCACAACCAAAAACACGAAGATGCCTTATTGAAGGCTTTCTACCAGACCACACCTCGATGGGTGTCTTTCCAACAAGAAATGATGTAGGAGATCTATTAACAATATAGCAAGTAGTGGCAACAGCTTCAGCCCA
Source organism: Cunninghamia lanceolata (assembly GCA_027924645.1). Taxonomy (NCBI): domain Eukaryota; kingdom Viridiplantae; phylum Streptophyta; class Pinopsida; order Cupressales; family Cupressaceae; genus Cunninghamia; species Cunninghamia lanceolata. The sequence goes on along the minus strand of BSBN01000472.1, from coordinate 16,975,152 downwards.
AAACTTTTGTTCTAGGCTAGCTCCACTAAGCATACTCCTAGCCTTCTCCATCAGTGTCCTGTTCATCCTTTCTGCAACTCCATTTTGCTATGGAGTGTATGGAGTTGTCTTATGTCTTTCAATCCCAAGTTCCTTGCAATATTTATCAAATTCTATAGAACAGAACTCACCACCGTTATCAGTTCTCAAACACTTAATCTTCTTACTAGCCTGATTTTCAGCAAAGGCCTTAAACTCCTTAAACTTACTATAGACTTCAGATTTGCTTCTAAGAAAATAAATCCATGTCCTTCTACTATAGTCATCTATAAAAGATACAAAATATATAGATTTTGATAATGAAGGAACATTAATAGGACCAAATACATCAGAATGAACAAGGTCCAACACACTGGAAGACTTGTGAGAACTTGAATAAAACTGAACATGGTTTTGCTTTCCATAAATGCAATGTTCACAAAAGTTGAACTCGAGATTACAATCATCTAACCCCTCAATGAGGTTTTTATTTTTTAGGGTACACAGACCCTTCTCACCAATGTGGCCAAATCTCTTATGCGATAACATTGTCTTTTCAGCAGGAAGTTTAACTTCCAAGGCATGATTACAAACATCAGAACTAGAAACAACAAATCTCTTGACTGCTCGTTCAGATGGTCGGGATGAAGTGACTGCTGCCCTCTTCTTTGAATCAGAAGAACTATTGCATTTTGAAATGCATGCCTCCAGTTGAAACAGAGTACCTCTCCTAGTACCCTTAGCAAGCACCATAGCTCCTCTAGTCATCTTGCATCCTTCTTTCGAAAAGACAACCTGCACACCTGCATCATTCAAACTACTTATAGAAAGTAGGTTCCATGCTAAGCCTGGGGTATGCATAACCCTAGAGATCCCCTTCACTCGACCATCAAGGAATTGGATAGAGACTCTTCCATGACCAACAATCTTTAGATGAGAGTCATCACCCAAGTACACCTTTCCACCATCGAACTCTTCATACTTAGTGAACCAGTCTTGATGCGAGGTCATGTGGAATGATGCACTAGAGTCAATCATCCACACATCATCAGATGCATGGGTTGCTAGGGATGCGATGAAAACATCACCATCATCTTATGATTTGTTGGAATCTAAATCATGAGCTTTCTTTTTCTTCTTCTTCTCCTCTTTGCATTCCTTTCAGAAATACCTAGATTTACCATAGTTCCAACAGATAGCCTTGGACTTTTTAGGATATTTGGATCTCCCATGGGATTTGGATCTACCCTTCTCAGCTTTCTTGTCCTTCATTTTCCCTTTCTCCTTGGGTCTTCCACGAATTGCAAGAGCCTCTTTGGCTGCATCAGAAGACTTCCTCCGCATCTCTTTAGATAACAACATAGATACCACATCTTCCATCTTGAATGTGGATGTGGTGCTTCCAATAGCCATGACAAGGTGATCCCACGAGTCCGGCAAAGAACAAAGCAAGGTCATACACCGATCCTCCTCCTCCATCTTTACACCAATAGATATCAACTGTGCAACTAGCATGTTAAAAGCATTCATATGTTCGGCAACGGATCCTCCATCCTCCATTCGAAGAGAATACAACTTCTTTCTCAGAAAAAGTTTATTAGCTAGGGATTTGGCTTGATACACATCTCCCAACTTCTTCCAAAGCAAGGTTGCAGTCTTCTCCTCATGGATATTTAACAACACAAAATCAACAAGACTAAGTCTTATGAGACCCTTAGCCTTCTGATCCTTGAGATCCTAATTAGCTTGTTGCATTGCTGCTGGTTTAGTTCTAGTAACGGTTTCCCAAAAGTCTTGGTCAACAAGCATGTCTTCCATCTTGAGCTTCCACAGCTCAAAATTAGTGCCATTGAACTTCTCCACTTCCATTCTTTCGGATGTGCTTGCCATCTCCTTGTTGTAATAGAAAATAGAATACTCTGCACAGACTCCCACTCAACTTAAGATCAGCTCAAGAAACCCCTACCCAACAACTAGGACCAAAGGTGATCAAGCTCTGATACCAACTGAAAGGAAGCTAGGTGTGCGGAAAACACTTCCTACACTAATCTAATGAGGAGAGGGCTATGCAAATTCAAATTAATCCTTACAACTATAGAAACATAGAATATCTAAACGAGATATTGCAGCAATACACATGAACCAGAAAGAAGACAGAAGAAGAGAGACAAAGATATATGGTGGGGAAAACCCTTATCAGGTGAAAAACCCCACACTCAGAAACCTGCACAATGTATTAACAAATCTGAAAGAATGTTTACAATACACTTGCAATGCAAGGTTCAATGGTCTTCGACACTCGTGTCTGGAGTCAATCCAACAGCATAACAGTACCTGTAAACCTGCAATACAAACTCCATCTCCAAGCACCTATTTATATAGAAAATACAAGGCAAAATAGGTCCTATCTTGGGATGGGCGTCCAACTTGGCCTCATGGCCCAAAACCCACGCCTAGGGACACTTGGTCAACATTGTATAATGTGCCTAACACTTGTCCATAGCTCCCATCCCAAAGAGGTCACCTATTTCCAAAATAGGCTATGGCAGATGCTCTTACAACACTTACGACTGTCATAGAATCTGTCATAGTAGTTACAACTTACAGCTATAAGAGAATCTGTCATACACATGCTATAAATAGCATATTCTCTTATAACATGTCATAGTCCACCTTGGGCACCCAAATATGCCTTTTTCAAAGATGCTTTTGTTGGCAAGAGACACATTGGAGCTTCATGATTGTTGTCATTGATGGCAACAAAGTTCATCCCACACATCTGCAGGACCTGGTGTGTCTATACCAGAAATTAGATTGAAGAATGTTGTGGTCTAGTAAGCAAGAACAGAGTATGTGGAAAGGTTCGACAGTCAAGTCCGGATCTCTCAGAGGATGTATCTTTGGAAAGTGTGGACTTGGGGAAGTCAAGAGGAGTACCTTGACTGATAGATTCCAGGAATTGAGCCTCCAGTGATGAAAGAGTAAAGAGATATAAGAATTCAAGTATTAGGGTCCAGTTTGATAGAACATACAGAGGAAGAACTGATAGGCAGAGCATCAGAAGTTATTCCAGATGAGATGTTGATGGTGATAAAGATTCCTAAGGTATCTTTCATGATTGGCTGACTTATTAGATGACTTTTATAAGTTTCTTTTTGATCCGCTTTGCTTAGTACGCAAGGATTCAGCTGACAGACCAGAGTTTGAGATAATATTGACTATTCTGGATGCTGACTAGAAAAGTGTTGAAATCACTTGTGCGAATATATATACAAGATAGATTTAGATGTGAAGGTGTGTGTGGAGTAAGAATCAAAGTGCGAATAAAAGCAGAATAGTATAAAAGGCAGAAAAATAGGTTTAGAATGTAAAAGGACAACAACACTGAAGGAGAGTAAGAATGAAGTGCAGCAGATCAGTCTATTGAGCTTAACCGGAACTGAACTTCAGCATGTGTGGATGCTTCTCATCAATTCAAGTTTTCTTCGTATATTTAGTAAGTCTGTTGTAGGCAGTGACCCTCTTGTGAGCAGTGTGCTCGGGCAGTGAGCCCTAATTGGCAAGTGCCATTTTGTATCTTCTATTCTTCTAACAGAGAATAATATCTTGGGTTAATCACCCCGTGGTTTTTTCCCTTAATAGGGTTTCCACGTCAAAATCATTATGTCATGTGTATTGGTGTTATTTCCATTTCATGATTATGCTTGCTTATTTAATCTGATGTTGCATTAACTGTTAAGAAAGCACAGAAAGTTAAATTATTAGGATAACTGATTCACCCCCTCTCTCAGTTATCAACAATTGGTATCAGAGCTAAGTTCCTCCTAACAGAGCCTAACAGCTTGAGGAGGATCTGGGAATTCAAATGGATGTATATGGTATAAGGGAGCAACTCAAGTCTACCCTTGATGATCTTGAGCAGTCAAACTCTGAAGTCAATGAATTGAAGGAAAGACTCAAACAGGCTGATGATTTCATAAAAGAACTAAAAGAGAAATTGAGTCTCTCTATGAAAAAGAGAAAGGAGCTACTTTAGCAATTGGCAAGTCAAGGTGAAGCCAATGATACAAATGGAGATCTAAACGAGAAAACCAAGTTATGTGAAAAGTTATCAAAAGAAATCATCATGGTAAGACATGAAACGGAATCAGGAGTTATAAAGTTCACCCAAGAAATTAAAGAAAGAAGAAAATTTGAAGATGATCTAAGACAATCTCTCAAGGAAAAATCAGAAGATTGCCACAAAATGGATAGAATAATCAGACATCTTGAATTTGATCTTGAAGATGCTAAAGATAATGAAGAAAAACTTGAGGATCAAATTGTCTCTCTTAAAAGGGATCTTCAAACAACAAATGATTACAAAGAGAAATTCAAGATAAGCTTTGCTCAACTTGAAGTTCTTCTTGAAAGCCAAAAGAGGGTAGATGACAAGTGTGGCCTGGGGTATGAAAAGGGTGAAAGCTCCGGATCCGGTCAGAAGAATTTTGGATCAGAAAATCCAAGGAACAGGCCTAGAAGACCTCCGGTAAGGCAGCCTAATGCTCAAAGATATCCATCCTTCAATGGATACTGCCACAACTGCAATAACTTTGGTCATAAAACTAATCAGTGCAAAAAGAGAATGAATCAGACTAATACATCCTTCTCCAGACAATGTTTCAACTGCAAAAGGTATGGTCACAAATCTCATGAATGCAGAAATATGCAAATGAACAATCCATTCAATGGTAGACGCTTTACATGCAATAGAATGGGTCATATGGCTAATCAATGCAGATCAAGAGGATATCAATCAAATATGCAAAGAAATGTTGTTTGGTAATAGATCCGGTCATATTGCAAAATTCTGTAGAAGCAAGAATCAGGACAAAAGAGGTTCGGTATATCATAATCAGAATCAAGATAAGGGAAAACAAAAAGTGAATGCGGATGAAGTTCAAAGTGAGATGAACAAGATTTGGGTGAAGAAAAGTACAGAGAATGTAGAGGATGGATCCGCACCAGACTCTGGTGCTGATATTCCTTCCAGAAATTAAAAAGTGAGCTCTGGCTCAGGGGGAGACACAAAGAAAACCTTGTTCCCCCAGCCAGTCAATTGGTGCCGGAACTGGCACAAAGAGAGTTGCGGATTAAAGGGTTCATAAGAGAAACATCTAAATAAACTATGGTTAAGATTTGGAAGGTCCGCAAGATGTTTAAGATCAAGATCGATCCGGTTCTTCAAGTCATCTGAATAAGGCAAATCAGAATAACTTAGGTCGAGCATTTATTGCAACTTAGTATTAGGGTTTGCAGAGTGATACAAGGGTTCTTCCTATTAAACATTTGGTCATTCTGCATTTAAGAAGAAGAAAAGAGAAGCTCTGCAACAAATTTCCTCAAGCCCATCAAAGATCATTTGCAGAAGTCAATTAATCCAGAAATTGATCCGACTAACTCCGTGAAATCTAAAGGCGCAAAAGGTATTTTTCGTTCTTAAAATATCTCTCTGTAAATCTTTTTAAAAGATGTCTACTCTGAATATTGTGAAGATCACTGATAGGCCTCGCCCCAAATTCAAGAAACATCCCTACAAATCCTTGGAGGTAGATCCCCTTAGGAGCTTTTTCCAGTGTTTCGCATGGTGTCTTGCATACAGAAGATATTAGGGTTTACATTCACGCAAACATTGAAGAATTCAGAGAGTCCAAATTGAGGGATATCTACCACAAACAACTAATAGATGATTCATTTGAGCTCAAACCCCAATACAAGGCCCTCCGGGAGAAGCACTTTGCACAATGTATACATTTCCCCTGCTTTGCTGAGGACGAATGGGTCCGGTATGTCTTGAGTAGAATACATGACAACTTCATGTGGTTGAATGGACCATTCAAGATCACAAAAGATGCCATTAGGGCAGTTACCAGTTTGCACTCATCCAGTGGTATACCTATTCTCAAATCGATCAAGAATCTAACTGTAAGTGAGGCTACCGGATCTAGGTTTGATAAAAGAGCAATGACAGTAGATGACATCATTGATCCGGATGTCAAGTTTGCATCCATGATCATTGGCTACAAGATATATCATTCTAGCTGGGAGAATTTAGTACCTGGAACTGGTATCTACACTACCTATGGAATGTTGAGAAAAAATATAGACTATGACCTTTGTGAGCTCCTTCTAAACCAACTCTTGGAGATTGATGAACCGGAGTTACTTCAAGGTCCATTTAACTTTGACTCTCTCTCCCCGGTTCAAATAATGAAGATAGCTTCATTTGCCAATGCAAAGGCAAAAGAAAAACTCCTGAAGTCTCACATGGAAGACTGTGAGCTAATAGAAGCTGCATCCGGCGTTTTAGAAAAGATCATGCCATCTTTTCAGAAGGATCCCTTAACCTCCTCATCCGATAATCTCAAATCTCTAGTCAATAGTGTTAGCACACATTTTGATTCCCTAGAGAAGTCAGCAGAAGATAAGGTCTGGAAGGAATTCTTGGCAAAAAGATTATCAGAGGTACAAGGGTTAATAGCTAATGATAGGAGAAATATGAATATTGGGATAAAGAGCTTGGAAAATGCTCTTAAGGATGGAGGAGATGTATACAAATTTTGTATATCCTGGACCACAGTAACAACGGATATTAAGAAGAAAGTAAAAGAACAGGAGGACAAACTGACAAATCTATCAAAGAATTTTGATCCTCTCTCATCTTCCATAATAAATCAAGAATGTCAGACTGTTGCAGTCTTGAATGAAATCAAGAAGCTGGAGAAGGAAAAGAAAAATAGAATAAACAGGTTGGGTGCACTCAGAGGGATAATTATCCCTAAGTTAGAGGCCATGCATGAGGCCATAAAAGAAGCCCAGATCACAGCCCGGACCAGTGATCCGACAGATCTAAAAAGGGCAGATGCGTTTGCATTCTTGTTAAGCGGTCATATATCAATTTTGGACAGAATGAAGCAAAGTTGGGCAATAGAATTTATCCAATTGAAGACAACTTTTGCAGACATTCTTTAGTATATGTAAGTATGTCATATGTATATACTTATGTGGCCAAGTATAGTTGAAATTTTGAAAATTTTGGTATGCGGATCCTACCCTTTACCATTGATGTCAAAGGGGGAGTGAAGAGTAGTGAAAAATAAGGAATTCAGCTAAGGGGGAGCTCCAGAAAATGTACATAGAGACAGAGCATCAGCTAAGGGGGAGTATAGTGTGACAGTCATTTTTTCACTAAGTGTTGCCATCAATGCCAAAGGGGGAGATTGTTGGCAAGAGACACATTGGAGCTTCATGATTGTTGTCATTGATGGCAACAAAGTTCATCCCACACATCCACAGGACATGGTCTGTCTATACCAGAAGTCAGATTGAAGAATGTTGTGGTCCGGTAAGCAAGAACAGAGTATGTGGAAAGGTTCGACAGTCAGGTCCAGATCTCTCAGAGGAAGTATCTTTGGAAAGTGCAGACTTGGGGAAGTCAAGAGGAGTACCTTGACTGATAGATTCCAGGAATTGAGCCTCCGGTGATGAAAGAGTAAAGAGATATAAGCATTCAAGTATTAGGGTCCGGTTTGATAGAACAAACAGAGGAAGAACTGATAGGCAGAGCATTAGAAGTTATTCCAGATGAGATGTTGATGGTGATAAAGATTCCTAAGGCATCTTTCATGATTGGCCAACTTATTAGATGACTTCTATAAGTTTCTTTTTGATCCACTTTGCTTAGTACGCAAGGATTCAACCGACAGACCAGAGTTTGAGATAATATTGACTATTCTGGATGCCGACTAGAAAAGTGTTGAAATCACTTGTGCGGATATATATACAAGATGGATTTAGATGTGAAGGTGTGTGTGGAGTAAGAATCGAAGTGTGAATAAAAGTAGAATAGTATAAAAGGCAGAAAAATAGGTTCAGAATGTAAAAGGACAACACTGAAGGAGAGTAAGAATGAAGTGCAACAGATCAGTCTATTGAGCTTAACCGGAACTAAACTTCAGCATGTGTGGATGCTTCTCATCAGTTCAAGTTTTCTTCGTGTATTCAGTAAGTCTGTTGTAGGCAGTGAGCCTCTTGTGAGCAGTGTGCTCGGGCAGTGAGCCCTAATTGGCAAGTGCCATTTTGTATCTTCTATTCTTCTAACAGAGAATAATATCTTGGGTTAATCACCCCATGGTTTTTTCCCTTAACAGGGTTTCCAAGTCAAAATCATTGTGTCATGTGTATTGGTGTTATTTCCATTTCATGATTATGCTTGCTAATTTAATCTGATGTTGCATTAACTGTTAAGAAAACACAAAAATTTAAATTATTAGGATAACTGATTCACCCCCCCCTCAGTTATCAACAGCTTTATGACACATGTCCTCACGTATCTTACAAACTTCTATTTCTGACTCTTACATGTCATAGATTCTGTCATAACCATTTCGGTCAATATTCCCTTACACAACATGGAAGATGCCGACACATGGCAAAATACTCCTACCATAAAGTGGGATGCCTATCTCCTCATGTGAGGACAAAATTACAAGTTGTCATATTCCATTTAGGATTGACACATCACCGTGCCACATCCCACAATATGACAATATGGAATTTACAAATATTTACAACATAGGCAATTAAATAATAAATACAAACATTAATAATGTAAGGAATTACCAAGGTTGAGACACCTTAATTCCCAACATTTTTCTCCATTTATTCATTCTTCCCTAACCTTCAAGTTAGCTTTCCAGGTCCTTTGTGCCTTCTAAATTGCTTGTTTAATCCATTTGGGCCAAATTGCCCCTGTCACCTGTAGGATCTCTTAAGAGAACTTGCAACTTAATTTTGAATCTCTCGAGAGATTTTCTCTACTAAAAGGGGTGATTTTCCCTGGCAATAGGGGCAATTGACTTCTCTTGAGGGGTTATCTTGTTGTTCATTCCTCCATACCCTTCAAATTGACCCTCCAAGATCCTGCATACCCTTTAATTATCCAACAAATCCATTTAGGCAAAATCACCCCTGTCACTTGTAGGATCTCTCAAGAGATCTTGCAACTTAAGTCTGAATCTCTTGAGAGATTTTCCCTGCTAAAAGGGGTGATTTTCTTCTCGAAAGAGGTGATTCTATCATCTTTTCCCATCTGTGATTTCGTCTATTTTAGCCCAATTTAAGTCCATTTTTATCTTTTGATTCTGAGTCTCTTCATGCATAACTGAATTTTGACTACCCCTAACTATTCTTGGACTCTCAATCACTCTATTATTATTCTCAATTAGTCTATTGTTATATTTTAATAAGTCTTTTGTGATCTCCTCTCCAAGCTTTTGTTCTCTTCCAATCAGAGCTAGATCACTCTTCAATCAATCCTTGTTAACTCCCCAATCACCACCACCTTTGGTGTGGATTCTAAACCTATAAATACCCCCCTCCTTTATTCATTTGATGAAGCAAAATTCATTGTTGCATTCTTGGTTTACTCAATCTTTTGTAAAATTGACTGCATTAGCATTCTTATGCTCTACACATGATCTTGTGTGCCTTTTGTTTTATTTTTTCCATAACATTCTTATGCTCAATCCAATTGCTTTTATTTGTTTTAGCTTCTAAGCTCAATCCACTTGCTTTCATGTCCCCATTTTCATCCCTATCACCAAGAGGAGGTCCTTGCTACTGTAAAGAAAGAGATGGTTTCCAAAAGGGACTTCTGAGGACTTATGCTAGCCATTATCACCTGATTCGTACAGTTTTTTCATGCTTTCTTAGTAATTTAGATAACCAAATCTTGCTCTTGAGGAAGTAAAACTTTGTTTTCTTTTCTCTTGATAGGTAGTTTACATTACTTTCTTAGAATATATTTGCTTTTAAATTGCTTAGATTAGCTTTATCTACTTTATTAGAATAAATTTACTTTCATTGCATTTAGATTAACTGCAAATTTCAAATTCATTAGATTATAAGTCAAAATTAAATCACAAAAATACTAAAAAAAGTATATATCTTAGATTGCATACAAAAAGTCATATAATTGCATACATTTTCCCTTCATAGTAATTAATTCATTTCAAAAATAAGAAAAAAGGAACTCAAAAGTTGTTTTCATTCATTTAGCATTAATCGCATTTAGGAACTCATAGAAAATACCAAAAACATGAAAACAAGAGATCAAACAAACCCTCGATTTCATCATGGGGTCAACAAATTCAAATAACATGTTAAAACATTCAAAACAAAGAGGAACCCTTGATTCCATCACGAGGCATAATTTCAAACAAAACATTCAACAAAAACTCTCCTCCTTTTTTCTAGCATTCAATGTGCCCAGGCATAAGGGAAGATTGGTTTAAATCCATAATTGATGAGATTAGGGAGACCGTCTCTCAACCAATTCCCATAGAGGAAACAAGCTGAGTAAGAACTCATCTTGAGGATCATTTAACGAGAAATTGAACAAAGTAAACAAGTCGAAGAACATCAACAAAGACCCATTCAACAAGGCATTCAAAACTAATAAAAGAGGCTAGATCATCTCTGTATCATAAATGAACAAAACAGTCTTCAAGCTAGGCTTAGAACAAGTGACCATTTGGTCATATTACAATCAAAACCACCAAGCCCATACAACATTTGCAACAACATCACAACTTCCACCAAATACATACATCCACACATCACATGATCAACCCAACTGTGATCCACGATGTTCTGCTTCCTTGTGAACAAAATAACCCCCTGCTTCACCTCCACTCGACTCGCTCCTGCCATGAGAGCAGGAGTGATTGGGTGGTTTCCCACTGCAAGGTTACGGTTCATGTGCCACACAAGAGTTTGACTCACCTACTTTGTATTTCAGTCACATTTTGGTTAACATAATATCAAAATAATTCCATTCAAACCCCTTCCTTTTATGAGCTTCTCTTTTTTGGTGTTATACTTTTCACATATACTATGTAGAGGAAACTTAGTTACAGATCTCTATAGCAACCTCAAAATTTCTTAAGTATTGACCAAAACAAACAACCCAATGCTAACAAAAGGGTATATGATCAACTTCCATAAACTTCTAAGATACAATATTATGTAACAAAATGCAAACTTGCAAGTGATATCTAGTAAGATCAACACAATAAATAACTTCCACTCAATAGATATAATAAGCATAACATTAAGTACATCTCAAATAATATGAAAGTCTTCCAAATATATATTTGGAAATCATCAATGAAAATAACATCATTACATAATCAAGATATACAAGGGGTCAAATATTATGACCCTCATCAATAATAATGAATACAATAAGCTGTGAAGCAACCACCACAAATATAAGTGGCTCTATACAATGAACATCATGGATAATGTCTGAAAAACTCCAAGCTCAACTCTGCAAGGTATCCTCCAAGCTCTCATGCTCGTATTGCTGATCATAGAAGGTATTGAACCCACCATGAGGATGTCCATTTCCTCCCCATCTATCAGTCAAGGTGAAGAAGCACCATCCATAATCCAAAAGTGTGGTATAATAATATATACTTGTGATTATCTTATTTACTTCATTTATTAATTAACACATAAGCATACACATGAAACCATATATCTAACCATTTCAAATACATGGAAATAGATTTCTCAATGCACAACAACACATCCTTTAATACAAATATAAATGCAAAGACATGAATAAGTCAAATATGACTCTCAATAATAACCACATGTCTTTTCAAACCAACAAGGTTTGACTTAGAACTATACATTCAAGACCATATACAGCATCCACATGAATTGATTTTCGCATCCCATACTACAAAAGATCTCTTCATGTGATGCTATATGTCTTACTTTCAAGACCATATACAACATCCACATGAATTGATTTTCGCATCCCATACTACAAAAGATCTCTTCATGTGATGCTATATGTCTTACTAAAAACACATGCCTAAGGTAGGACTACATGCATCCCATACTACATGCATCCTAACCTTAACAGAATACAAGTATACAAATACACATGAAACAACAATTCAAATATTTAATGACACACACACACACATAATAACATACAACAACATATAATTTAAACATTCACAACTTAAATACACATCACACACATAAAGCAAACATACATAGAGAAAGTACATAAAGCAAACATAGAATACAAGCACGTCATACATTTAATAATACAACACAAAAATCCCAACCAATGCCTCTACCTCAAAATTAAAATACAAGAGCACAAGTTCAAAGATCATAGTGAAGGCATCTTCCTTAAATTTCAAATATAAGAACACAATCTCAAAGATCACAACCAAGATGTTAGAACACAATGCTATACTAAGAGGGGGGGGGCTAAATCAGTATATATCAAAACTTTATTCCAAATTTACTTTATCAATCAAATCATCTTACTCCTTAAACAAATGATAAGATAAATCAAAGCACAACATATGAGAACACAACCACAACACCAGATTTACGTCGAAAACCCTAGAAGGGAAAAACCACGGTGAGCAAGCTGCTTGGATCTATTTTCTAAATCCAACCTCACAATTAAAAACAAGGTTACAATATTATTTATGGGCTACAACCCAAAGCAAACTGCAACTCCTTTAAATACAATACTACAACACTTATAGAATGAGATTACACCCTCTGAGCATCACATTCAATTGATCTCACTGATCAGACACCTCCGCAACATCCACATACTTCACTCTGACTCAAATCTTCACTTCCTCTGTATAGTAGACACTGTTGTCTTCAACACATCTTTACATGCACACTCACTCACTCACACACTCACTCACATAGCCTCACACTCAATCACTCAATCCACAACAAACAAGTTCTTTTATTTATACCTTCCACAAACAACAAAATATTTCTCCTATGTCGGCCAAGATGAAACGCGCAACAACCACACCGAGTCAGCTTCCAAAAGATGTAGAAATCCAATGCGGTTCAAGCCAAGTGATAACTAGGACCTATTCTTCCTTAACACATTCTTCCAAGCTGGCACACACTTCAAAACATTTGGTAGGATCATCAAAACACATGAAGTCAACCCAACACACACTCATCCTTTCACAAAATAGCTCCAGACCTAAAGAGGTACTGGAGAGACCAATTAGCATCACGTGGTTCACTCAACCAAAATAAGACTTGCACAAACCTTCTCAGACATTCCTTCCTCTGAAATATATTTTTTCTTTCTAGCACAAACAAACAAACACTGATCCTGGCATCACTTCACAAACACTAAACACACAGTCTTGAGATAGAACATTGAAAAGAACAACTTGTGGTGCACTTCAACACCTGAAACCTGAAATGAACAATCATACTAAGTATCTGAACTCATCCTCCAAATATCAAAGCCAAAAGATGAACTGCGGTGGCTTTTACTTTCTCCTCCAGACAATTCTAATCAGCACCATGATATGTCTTTGTTTTGCTGACTCCAGAGGACCTCTATGGTACAACTTATCAACTAAAACTTGAATATAACAATCTTCTCAACCACATTTGACCATCCTTCAAACCGTGGGACCTCATCTTCAAAAGTAGAGAAATACGGAGCAGTTCTCTGATACATCCTGACTACAACCATCCTGAACCTCTATCTTCACTCTGTTAGTTCTAGAATCTTCTGCGGTAACTTTCAAGTTCTAAAATTAGTAACTTTCAAGTTCTAAAATTAGTAACTTTCAAGTTCTAAAATTAGGAACATACATACTTTACATTTGTCTATGACTAACTCCCAAACCACAAGGTCATACCTTCAAATGCGGAGGAATGCTGAGTATTCTCCCGAGCTTCTTTAGTGCAACTTCCAGTGCCTTAGACTTCCTAAATCTTTCTCTAAAGATTTAAGAAATGCTTTTCATTAGGAAACAATGAATATGACATTCATCATACTAGAGACTTCATTCACAACATCATACAACAATAATCACTACTATTTTCATCAAAACATGAATCTTCATTTTAGCACAACCTTTGTCAATGAACTTCAGAAGATAGTGTGCAACTGTGTATAGATGCTACTAATCTAATCAGCATACATGATATTCACCATCTTACCCTTTACTTCACAACTCCTCTAATCCATCTCTTTATTACTCCTTTGTCTTCTTCTCTGATCACCTCAGCATGTACTCATCACTTTGCATCACTATCCTTTGGCATCTTTGATCATCAACTGATCATCACTTCCACTTCCAACCTTCAACACTATTGACATCAATCCTATCCATCACACTATTGACATCAATGACAATACATATGCAAGAATCTCCCCCTTTGGCATTGATGGCAACACTTAACCGGATATGAAAATTTCTCCCCCTTTGACATCAAGGACAAAAGGCCAGTGGTCTTCCTTTAGCTCCCTCTATCTATATTAACCTTGAACTTCCTTAACTGCTTCTTATCTGTCAGCTCCCCTTGACTAATCAATCTTTGTCATCCTTCTCAGCTTCTTAACTGCTTGCTCCCCCTGAGAGGTATCCTCCATCAATCTAGGGATAACGATATGTCTTGAACTACTCCCCCTGGATAGATGCACCATCTATGCATCTAGTTAGAAGGAGGGGCAATCACCCCTAACTTTCGTCCGAGATACTCAAATGTGTCCTTAGAAAGTGCCTTTGTAAAGATGTCTGCAACTTGATCCTTCATAGGCACATACTCCAATCTGACTTCTTGATTTGCAACCTTCTCTCTCAAAAAGTGATACTTGATAGATATGTGCTTGGTTCTAGAATTCATCACTGGATTCTTTGAAATTTTTATGGCACTTGTATTGTCAAAAAGAATAGGAATGGGCTCATCATATTCTACCTTGATATCCTTCAATGGTTGCTTCATCCACAATACTTGAGTGCAGCAGGCTGTTGCAGCTATATACTCTACCTCTATTGTTGATAAGGACACTGAATCCTACTTCTTACTAATCCTTGAGACCAATTTGTCTCCCAAAAAGAAAGATCCTCCGTCGGTAATTCTTCTATCATCAACACTACCAGTCCAATACGCATCAATATAAGCACTCAGGGAAAATTCATCACCCTTTTGATACCACAATCCATGTTCTGGAGTGCTATTAAAATATCTGAATATTCTCTTGACTGCCTTCACATGTGTTTCTTAGGATCTGCTTGAAACCTTGCAACCAAACACATCTTGCATGATGTCAGGTCTTGATGTTGTTAGGTATAGTAGGCCCCAAACATATACCTATACAGAGTCTGATCAACTTTAGGTGACTCATCATCTTTACCCAAATGGCAACTAGTTACTGTTGTCGTATTTTGCCTAGTCCAAAATATTCTAGAATCCCCCTTCTATCAGAAAGATCTGATCAAAGAAAGTCCCAAATAGGAGGTAAAACTTGAAATCCTTCAAAATTCAATGAATTCCCTTGCCAAAACCCCCAAAATTCCCTATAGAGAATCCTTACAGAAAACCCAGAAAAACCTAGAAACATCTAGGCCATTGCCTTAGTTTTTTACCTACTTTTGGCCTTTATCGACAAAAGTTCAAGTTTTTGAACTAGCAGAAAAATCATAAAAAATGGCTAAGGCATGAGAGAAGGTTTTTTCCCTTTGGTTGACAATTTTCATCTTTTATGAACTCTTCTCCGAGTTCATCTTTTCAAAGGTTCACTGATTCGGCGATTCACTGAGAAGGCAAGGAGAGTAGGTTGTTTTCAAAATTTAGCTAAGGCAAGACAAAGGGAGCAAGTATGCCTTTATCGGCAAAATGCTAAAAGTTCAAACTCTTCACGAGTTTGAAAATCCCTGGGTTCACTGACAAGGCAAATCCCTGATAAAGCAGGCAGAAGGAGCGAGCTTCATTAATTATCTAAGGCATGAAGTAGAGAAGGAAAAGGGGGCCTTATCGACAAAGTTCATAAAATTCAAACTCTTCATGAGTTTAAAAATATTTCAATTCACTGACAGGGTGAATCTCTGACATGATAGGGTGCCAAAGACAAGGTTCGACACAGGCAAGCTTCCTTGACAAAGGAAGAATTTGTTGAAATCAGTTAATTAAAGAGCAAACATTTTGCCTTGTCGGAAAAGTGATGGTTCCACGAACCAAAGGTTCACTGATCGGTAAGTTCGCCGATTGGCGACTTCGCCAACAATATGAATAAAGGTGGCCAAGTTCCAAAAAGAAGAAAATTGTCGATAAGGCAATAGTTCTAAGGAGGGACTTTTGCCGATAAAGTAAAAAAGTTGGCTCGGTTCGAGGATTGAAGAATTTTCCAATAAGGCAAAAAATGGTTAAGGAAGGCAAAGTCGGCAAATCAGAGAACAAAGGAACTTTTCAAAAGTTCAGCTTTTTCATAATTTGTTGACACGACGAAAAGCCGATAAAGGGGCTTGATAAGGAGCAAAATAGGAAGTTCATAAAATTGGGAATTTGCTGATAAAGCGGTGAATGAAGATAGTTTGGCAAGACATGACTTTGCTAATAGAAGAAGAAATGGTTTAGAAAAATTAGTTTTGCTGACAAGGAAAAAAGCAGGCCAAGTTCGTGGAAGTGGCAATTCGTTGGTAAGGTGAAAGTTAGAAAAGTCAAAGGCTAAAATGGTTCAGGAAAGTGAAGTTTTCCTGATAAAGGGGGACTTGCAAAGATTTGGCTAAGGCATTGTTGGTTCAGTATTTGCAGGTTTCACTGATGCCACTTTTACCGACAGAGCAAAAAAAAAATGAGGACAAGGCGCTAAAGGCAAATGGTTCAAGAAAACAAGATTTTTCTGATAAAGCAGTAAAGTTTGGGAAAAGTTGATTTCACTGGTAAGGGCGAAGATGAACCCAAAAGGCCATGGTTTGATGATAGGTGAATTTGCTAATAAAGAGTGTAAAGGAGGCCTAGTTGCCGATAAAGCGTGAAAGAGGCGCCAAGACAAGGATAGGTTCCAAAGGTTGATAATTTGCCAATAAGGCAAAAATGGTGCCAGAATGGTCTATGAAGGCGAGAAAATAAATGAAAATGAAGCTTGATGGTTCTAAAGAAGTCGCCAACCAGGATGAATGCAGAGACACCATAAAGAGTAAAAAGGTACAACACTTAAAGTGTTGTAAAAGCTTCCCCTCCCTAAATCACACCATTTTCTTAGGAAGGTACGTTGCATTCAAAGCTCTGTAGGTCAAGTCTAACCTGACAGCTGGAATTGTGAAATTCTTTAATGCTGCAGTACAGGTGAAGCTGCAGGGCAGATTTGTGAGGACAAAATAGGACTTCCAACCTTCCCTCTTTAATATGCCTAACACCCATTCATGCAAGCGATCTTCTTCTATAGGTTGCAAGCTTGTCAGAAGTATGGCCGCCATTCCAAGGGGCATGGGTTCCGTCCCATATTTGCAGGCTTCTGAGTAGAAAATTTAATGGAACGTGGGCCTGTCCTGGGTCAATTGACCAGCTCCAGCGCCACTATTGTAGAGGCTAAAAATTGTTATAAGTACATAAAATTACAATGTATTTCTATTAGTTGTTCTTTTGGGCTACTATACAGGTTGGAGAATTCTTATGACCAGACCTCTGTAATGCAGTTGCACGAACCAGTTTGATTTGATGTATTGTGCTCAACTTAAAGCCTTTGATGTCTCCAATTTGCTAGTTCATCTATGAATGTAACTGATTATTCTGTGTCTATTTATTATGGATAATTCTCCCTCTTTTGTAATGGTTATTTGGCCTCTATAATCAATACAAACTGATATTTTTGCCTCTCTCATCATTCTTACACTGTGTCTACTTTCTGATTAGTGTGAGCTATGTATTGTGGACAAAACGGTCCCTTTCGTGTCTCCATTTTTCTATCCTAGCCTCTGTTAGAATTTATTACATCCCCAACTTACAAATAGACCTAATCTTAACCTTGCATCATAATCAGGAGGATTAATCATAGTTAACTAATTTGATATTGTGGAAATATCTGATTTAATCTTTGATTATGATGTTAATGATTGATGATAGTTAGTTATGAAATTATTTGTTCATATGAATATTTAATTAATTTGAATTGTGAAATAAGATGATGATGCACTGATCATGGTTTTATGGTCCTGAGTGTGAACAAGAAAACACGTGCTTCGAAGAAGGAAGGTGAGTATCATCCTGGAGGAAGAGTTAGATGTTGGGAAAAGGGGTTAATTAGTCATCTGAGTATCAGACTTTGTCCATTGAACTCTCGCTATTAGGGTGAGTTACGTTCTCTCTCTCAACTGGTCAATTAGACTTTACTCAACATCTTTATTTTTGATTTGTCAAAAGGCGTTGGTCGCAAGAACTGTTAGATTTAGGACAGACAACTGAGAGGGGGGTGAATCAGTTATCCAAACTTTCTTCCAGTTAATTACTTAAATCCTTTTCTTAACTCAACAGCATAATAATAAATCAATCATGGAAACATAATGCATCAATTCAAGAACAGAAACACATTAACACATGACACCAAGATTTTGACGTGGAAAACCTGGTTAAGGGAAAAACCATGGGGTGATTAACCCAAGATTGTATTCTCTGTTAAAAGAATAGAAAGAACAAATGGCACATGCCAATTAGGGCTCACTGCCCAAGCACATTGCTCACAAGAGGCTCACTGCCTACAGGAGACACACTGTCTATAGAATAATAAGTATTGCATACTTGAACTGAAGAATAGCATCTTCACCATGCTTGAGTCAGTTCCATTTAAGCTCAATACTTCTGCTCTACCTTTTCACTCTACTCCTCTCTACCACATTCTCATCGCTAGAAGACACCTTTGAAATGACTTTACAACTCATTTATACAAGACATCGACTTAGGAATAATCATCCAAGTCGGCATACATTATAGAGCAAATGCATAAATACAACATAACTAATTACAAAAGACTTCACACGGATCAACACACTGTCAGCCACAAAGATCTGAGACTTCAATCTTTCTTTAGGAACACGCCATTCTCCACAGAACATCTCCAAGATTATCCACAGGATGTGTAACTCATCTGGTTGGCCAGACTTAGGAAGAACATCATCATCCGGAAGTAATTCTTCAATTACGAGCTCAATCTTCAATGCAGACCACCAACATGAATTGGACACAATCCAAAGACCTCCACAAGCTTGCCTGAATCACCAAGAACATCCACACTACTTCTTACTGAAATCATTCTCTCCTTTATCTGAAACCTCAAGAACATAGTCTGTCATCACTGTCATATTGGGATAGATGCTTGCGAACCTCTAGACCATGAACCAATTGAGTTGTCAATTTACATTGACTTCCTAAACACTCCATCAAATCCGTAGAACAAGATATTTCATTTCCAAATCTTACCGGACCTATCTGTGTCACTTTGTCACCTCTGAACATCTGCCAGAACCGGTTTTACTTAAGTGGCCATAACTTCTTCATATCTTTATGCGGACCTCTGAAATCATTACTGGATCATCTCAAGACACATATCTACAAACCCTTTGATGCGCATCCTCTGATATTCATCTTATCTGGGATCTTTACCTCACTATCTTCACTGTTCTTCTCTATTCCTGATAGGGCTAATTTTCTCAATATCCTAAACATACAACTCATCCAATCCTTATCATCAATGCAACAGGAGTATGTTGACATCAATGATAACACTGGTTAGGCCCATACTTGCAACAAGAATGTCATGTTGAATTTGTCAATTTCGGTAGAGTTGCTGGGGACCCTTTAGTTCCATGCTCTTTTTCTGCATTTTGTATAGTGTTTATGTTTATTTGATTATCTATGTTTTGGGGTGAACGATGCTTTCTAGGGGAGCAATGCTCGACCCCGTAGTCGCATCGTAAGTATGCGACCCTAATTAATAGAGTTGATACTATTAACACTTATGTATATCCCTAAACCCTTAGATAAGGGTGTGTAAGTATATTTATATATATAATTCATTTGGTTAAATTTGCTTATGAGATCGAATATGATTTATAATCATATTATCTTTTTATCTCATATTGATATAAGTTGGTGGGGCACTCGGCCAGTCATCACCATGAAGAGTGGGAAGGAGGGTGGCGGCCAAGTAAACCCTATTTTCATGCCTTTATTCTTGCCAACCAATCGAATGATAGAGAGGTGGCGAGCCAAAACATAGGAAAGATAACCCTGTTCTTGCATGCATGCTGAAGGAATCGGTTATGACCGATTGGAAAGAAAGAGAGACTGGACTCTCTTATTTTTTTCGGTGGTTCTTTGGTGTGTTTCTGGGTTACGACTCTCAAAAGAAGAGAAATAGATAGTATTTTCTTGTAGGGGTATCATGGTTACACCAAAAGCTTGGGGAGTCGAGCTAAGATCTACGTATGCTTTGAGCTAGTGAATACATTCGAACAGACTCTTGTTTAGGTAGAATCTGAAGCTCAACAATTTATACTTGATATCATACTTATTATTATAGTCTTTCATCATGCATATGAAAACATCGACGGTGTTGACATGCTCGAGAATTCATTACTACACTGTGGCTTACTAGTCGTATGAGACACATAGTTGTTTGTTGTGTTTTAAGAAGGTGATTAAGTGTTTCTTTTATCATTGTATAGTCGCATAAACACTACTGTGTATACGTGTAACCCATAGCCACTTGAGTATGCATTACATGCGAAGCTCACTATGTGTCGTAAGGCAGAAAAATAAACTATATTTTAACTTTTTTTCATCATGTCATCATAGGATGACTGTGACAATGGGTTCAATGTTTTCAATGACTACCTGAGATAAAACCCGATAGGGTTATCATCTTTATAAAATGGATTTCAAGCCATGATAACAGTTATGATGTCTCATAATGTAGTCTAACCGCCACAAAGGCTTAGACTGTATGTTATTTTTAAATCCAAATAAGGCAACTGTAGAGTATTGAAGTAATAGCTGAGAATAATGGCTCATACACTCGATAGTGGTATGATAATAAGTGAGGTCAAACTGTTCAACAATGAAGAAAGTTCTGTTTGGAACTATTGTCTTTGACATTAAAAATTGATGACCCCGATATACCTGAAGTAGAACTTCATGTGTGGATAAATATTTCCTTTGAGTTTACTATGAATATTAATTCTATAACGAATTCTCATGGTTATGAGAAGGAATATATGGTCATATTATTGTCTTGTGATTCTTATAGTTTCGAATTATATTCCCATAAGGGAAAGATATTATTTGAACATTCTTTACAAGAAAGAACTTTGTCTCCTTATATTTTGTTGCCTAATAGTACATGCATACCTTATTTCCAAAGGTTGAGTTATTTATTTATGAGACACAATCAAGAAGGTCTTCCAAGATCAAACTTTGTAAAGGGTATTGATTCTATGAGTCACTATAAGTTCAAAACATTGACTTTATGAACTAAACGTAAACTGTGGACTAAGGAAATAAAGTAAACTCCTAGCCAGTAAGGTAGATATGGGGAACATGATAGAACCTTTTATTTATGCAACCAAGTGCGGGACAAAGTGACATGGAGTCACTAGTTCCCAGTTGCTTGAACAACTTGAACCTCAAAAATGGTTATCAAGACCAAGTCAGATGTCCAAGGAATAGACTGAGACGATTTTGAACTTAATTGTTCTAGACCGAGAAGGGTCGAACTATGTAACTTTAGGACATGACAACTTATAAGTCGAGTCAAGGTGGTGGACATGTGACAACGTTCAATGTGTAACGTTTATGTATGTAAATATTTGGCCAAAGTAATGCATCCGTCTCTGCATGCATTGTCGATCCACAGTGCTCTAGATGGCATAGTGTCTTCAGTAGTGTCATACATAGTTAGAGTGGATCTATAGTTGTGTGACCGAGAGGCATTATGAAGGACACAACACCAGATACTCAGATGGCTAACCTAATGGTTCCTAATATCTAACCCTTTCGCGAAGGGTAGGGCCACTTCCAGTTAGGAAGTTGAGAGAGGGACCGTAGGTCCATGGTTGGTGGAAAAGCACCAGGATGATGCTCTCCTTCCCAAGCATGAGACGAGCTGGGGCTTATGAAGACAAATGTCTTATGTTCCAGATACAATATTTTTCATTTTATGACTTGATAGTCAATTGTAATGTATAATTTGATATATGATGCCTTGAGCATAACTTGTACATACATAGTAAAAGTTATTCACTTGGATATGTAAATGATTATTATAAATGTAAGCTTTGTTATATTCTGTTTAGAATAACATGCTTAGTTGATGAAATGTTAGTAAATCATTATTATTTAACTAGAAATGGATAATCATGTTGTTATCTAATCTCTTATTTAAGATGAAAGTTTATGTTAATTTTTGAGCATTGTGGAATGAGTTGTTACATATCATATCAGAGAAACCGAGTTCAATACATGGACCTATGAGCTCACTATTGAATGATTATTTGTATCCAAAATTTACAGATGCTAATGTTTGGATGTTCTATGCCACAATGATAAGAACTAGAGTAACACCCCAAAAGAAGGTAATGGATAAAGGGCATTACCTTAAGTTCTAGAAGAAAAAAGCATGAGCCTTAAGGATGAGGAAACTTGAACTGACTGGCTGCCTAGTAGGAGCATGGTTAATTGATAAGGAAACCTTCGCTGATGTCATGAAACACATCAAGTAGGAGTTAAGGAAAGCATAAAGGATAGCAACCCCTAACTCTACTGATGCATCAATAGAACCCTTTGCACCTAAAGCACCAGCTATGGAAAATAATCCTAGGGATTATGATGTACCTAAGGAAATTGTGAAGGAGTACATGTGTGTACCCTCACCTCCTCAGATTGAAATGATAAATTTCAAGGTTGAGAAATGAATATGGCAAGTTATCCCAAATTGTAAATGACTTGCAGTAGCAAGGTGTAAAAATAATTTTGTAATTTTGGTGGATTATATGTAATCTAATGAAAACTACAATGCAATGGAAAATTTTTGACAATCTTTCCTTTCTTGTTAAAGATTACATGAGTGAGAATATATTTGTATAATGAATGAATTAAATGACATGGAAAAACTAATCTGTGATTAATCTGCAAACTTCAAGAAGAAGTAGATTGTAGCAAAGGTTCAGATTAGAACCAGAATGGGAGATAGCCAGGATGAAGGAGCACCTTCAGGGAACTCTGAATCTGAGTTAGACCAGATCCTAACTTTGTTGAAAGAAACAAGAACGAAGGTAGAAACTTTTGAACAGGAAGTCAGGGGCTGACAAGGACCCAGGCGGGATGCCTATGATGGGGGTGATGACGAGGAACGTCATAATGACACCACCCAAAGTGAGCATGGAGAGAATAACTCCGAGGCTAGGAAATAAGAGGATAGGAGGAACCATATGGCTTTGGAACTATCCCGAGACATGAAGAAGGTCATGCCTCTTAAATTTGATGGATCCGTAAGCGGAGATGCCATGGAGGCATGGCTTACAGAAATGGAAAAAATATTTTGAAATCAAAAACTATAATGAGGTCACTAAGGCTATGTGCAGAGAATTCCAGCTGGCAGGTGAAGCATCCACATGGTGGATGAACAAAAAGATGGAATTAGGTTTGAGGTCTACAAGCCTTACATGGGATAGGTTCGTAGAACTTTTTAGGCAAAGATGGTTGCCTCAACTATTCTATGATCAGAAGCTTATATACTTTCAGAATCTGAAACAGGTCGATATGCCTATAAATGAATATTGGGAAAAATTCACCTGACTGCTGAAGTATGTGTCGCAATACCAGCATGATGATAAATTTTGCATTCAGAAGTTCATAATGGGGTTGAATGCCCAGATTGGGGGTGAGATTTGTTGGGTGAATATTTTGTCATCAACTCACTAACGACAAAATGGTTATATCAACCACAGTGTGATGAGATAAATCTTTCCTCTCAGCAAGGGGAGGCTCCCTTCTTACTGTTTATTGAAACAAAATTACACTACTTTAAGCTAACAATATTTACACTAGCTCTAACCATGTAGGGGGTGTGTTACATTCATCCCTTTCTCTTCTTTCAAGAAAGATGTTTACAATGTTTCACGGTAATATTCAATAATGTTTCTACATTTCTAACATTAACCTAAATAGTAATCACCAATATTCTTGACTAAACACATGAATAATCAAAGAGTACTAGTATACATATGTGATAAGAGACCGAAAGACACGCAAAAGCACAAAGTCTTTTCGCTGCCTTCAATGATATTTTTATAGTAACCAATGATGTAAGTTGAAGCACAAAGTCTTCCAACTCACTTCACAAAAAGATTCATGAACAAGGTGAATAATCTCAAGCACAAAGTCTTTAAATTATCCCCAAAAAGATTTTAAAAGTAACCATATCACCAGTTGGAGCACAAAGTCTATCAACTAACAATACCACTGATCTATGTGAATGTAATTGAAAACTATAGCACAAAGTCTACAAGTTCTCAACACGATTCTTATACAAAGTGAACAACTACAAGCTCAAAGTCTTTATAATCCTCCACCGAGAAATGCTTTCAACACACATGGATTCAAGGAAATAATATAACACAAAGTTTATATAATTTATCTTGAACATTCTCCAATTATGGTAACCAAACACCATTTTATCCAATCAATCAACACGAGAAATCAGCAAAAATGCCATATGTACATCCTCACTAATACAAATTTGATTCAACACAAAGTTTGATATCAAAACTTGCCTTCTTTATTGATTGGATATGATCGTGCAATTTGAACACAAAGTCTCAAAGTTGAGTCTCAATATGGGCAGCACTTCAATGCATAAGATTAAAGATCCAAATTACAATAGAGGCCCTCTTTATTTATAGTGAGAGGCCTCTAGCTAATCTAGGAAAAGTCTAACTAATTTGACTTATTCAACAATACAGATTTTGAGGAAATGGGTTTTCTCTGAATAATTGATAACGGCCCTGTGCAAATTTTCACAGCCCTTCGATATCCCGTCTGCTCGCAGTGGAAATGCATTGTTTGCCTGAAAGAGGTAATTAAGTATTTGCCATTTGTCTAATGTTTAAAAGTGAAAATTTAAAATTATTATGGGCAAAAATAATATTTTAATGTGAAGTATTTCATTATAAACATTGTTTTATAATGTTGATAATTTGGAGGAGGCAAATAAATGAATTTTTTGGGGGATTTCACAGCATCGCACGACCATTTCAGCTGCTCCCTGAAGTCGCGCGATGATGTGAAATGGCTTTTTCTTTGCAGATTTCGACTTGCAGTCTTCTTTACAACAAAGATTGAAGTGTTTCCTTCTCCACAGAGGTTCCTCTGAGGGATCTCGGGCAGATTCAGGCAAAATTGGTTGCAAAGTACATTGTTGTTCACGTTTTTGGGCTTCCACGCAATTTTTTGGGGGTCCATTTGAGCTCAAAATTGATGATTATGGTCTAAATTCATCCCTTGACCATTTATAATGCCTGGGTAGAGATTTTAAATGCTTTTAAGGTGCGTTTTGGGTGCCTGTAGCCATAAAAATGCCCTTACATCAAGAAAATGACCTAGTGATGATAAAAAAGCTGAATTGGAAGTTGCTGCGTTTTGATCTCTGTATTTTTTGTGGCTGGATGTAATCAAAGTGCCTTGAGGAGGGATCCATGGGATCATTTCGCAACATCGCAGGGGAGTGATAGGCCTTCCAGTGTGCCGGTTGCGATGGTGCGATAAACGGTGGTTTGGAAGCAGAGGTGCCCGACAATTGCAACATGAAAGGTGGACAAGTCAAAAGAGGGAAAGATAAATTAAATCTACATTTAGTTCCATTATTTATTATATTTTATCTTCTCCTCCTTTTTGTGCATTTGGTAATTTCCCCAGGCTCATTGGCAGCAACTTGTAATGTAAAACTCACCTAATTGCCAGGATGTAATACATTTTAGGGCAACATGCTCTTGTTTCTATAAGAGAGCATGCTATTCCACTTTGTAAGGGGATTCTTCTAAGCTTTGGATACAAGGTATCCACTCTTTGGGGAGCATTTTTTTGTTGCAGACTTGGTTCTTGTGTCTGGGTGCAGAGGTATTTTTTGTTTTGTAAATGTATAAATTTATGAATGACAATGTTCTTTTCAGATTGAGATATATGAAAAACACTTTCTGTGTGTGTTATATATGGCTGTCTCCTTGGGTATTAGCATTTTTCTTTTGAAGAAAGTTACCAAGGGTTTCTAAGTTCCTTAATGTACACTTGCTATATTGCATATCTAATTTTTTGCATCTATTCAAGGAGTAGATTAAATTTTCTTTAGATCAAATATGGGGGAAAGTGTGTAATATCAAGGGATTAGTGAAGTATGGTCATAGATAATACTTTTTCTTGGACATGTTACTGTAAGGCAGTAATATTTCATTTTGGGTCCTCTACATATAAAGTTTTGTTGTCACGAGGGAACATTTACAGTGATGGGTTTGACTCTGTTGCCCTGATAAAGCACCAGTCCAGGATTTGCTTGCCCAAAGGGCCTAGGAAATCAAAGAATTTAAAGACAAATCATTCAAACCATTTTTATGTTTTATTTTGTTTAGGTTTAGGTGCTGCATGTTCTCAAATTTAACTAGTGAGATAGTCCAAGAATATTGCCAGTCTAGGGTTTATCTTACAAATCTTGGTACATATATGAGAGCATTCTACCTGGTAATGAAAAGCTATATTTATTGATTGTGAATGAGGGATACCCCCTAGGTGCAGCAGAACCTAAGTGAAGGGGAAATAAGAGATAATCTCCCACAGTATTGGCTGAGTCTTCCATTGAACTTGATTATAAGAAGTGGCAAATCTTTAGAGTTTGATGTGTTCAGATTTGGGAACATTATATGAGCTAAAATTTACAACAAGAGGGATTTGTTAAGAGAAGCCTTGAGGCACTTCCCATCAGCTGAGTTAGCAGCAACAAACTCACCATCAAACAAAAGAAAAAGGCTCCTATCAGTCTTGTGCAACCAAGTGAAGGACAAGTAAGTGCAGTCAAGAAACCATCTCCTTTCTACTTGTCTTTAATCATTGGCAAGTTTTTAGTGCAGAATTGCATGATTGACTCTGGAGCTAGTGTTTCAGTCACGCCCAAAAGGATAGCGGATGCATTAGGCATCAAGTATACCATTATCTCATCAGAAATATTGCAATTGGATGGCACCTCTATGAACACTATAGGAGTGATCAAAGGACTGGACTCGACTCTACATACATGTCCTAACCTGACTTTCAAACAAGACATTTCGGTCATTGATCTACCTCCCTTTTTTTCTATTTGTTTGTGAAGGGATTTCACAACCAAGGTAGGTGGCTACCTTTCTTCTGACTGGTCTCATATGTTGCTAAGGACTAGATATGACACATGGTTCACCATTAGGGCTGAGCCGATTTCAGATTATCATGTGGAGAATTACAACCACAGTCTGGTGAATCCGCATGTTATGATTCAGGGTGAGGAAGTACATGATCCAGAGCCTACTGAAGCAGAACCTTCACCTCTTCCTATCCCTGACCTATTTCTTGATGAGTGGGCAAGGGATCATGAAAATTTTGATCCATATGACACCACTGAAGCAATTGACTTGGGCAACTACATGATCCATGAGGTGGATCTTTCAGCCCCTTCTATACTTAATCCAGATGATGACTCCAAAGGCCCATGGAAGATGTTCTTTGATGGTGCAAAGAGTAGAAATGGAGTTGGTGTAGGTGTTTTGCTTGTCTCTCTGACTGGTAAGAAGTTGCATTTTGCTCATAGGTTACATTTTCTTGCACCAATAATGTAGCAGAGTGCGAGGCATTGGTCCATGGCCTGTTGATTGCTGAGAAGGAAAATATCAAGCATTTAGAGATCTTTGGTGATATTGAATTGGTGGTGAACCAAGTCAGAGAGAGATGTGCAACAAAAAACCAACTTCTAAGAGCTTATAAACATAGAGTTTGAGACTTGTTTGAGAGTTTTAATGTTCTTAACCTGTAGGTGATCCCAAGAAAATTAAATGCTGATGCTAATCAATTAGCAGCGGTGGGGGCTCAGTTTTCTCCACCTACAGACTTGTTTCAAGGTCCCAATCAGCATGTGAGGATTGTTGTCAGACCATCTATTCCTAATAATGATATCTATTGGTAGGTCTTTGACAACAATGAACAAATTGTGAGCTTCATTCAGAATGAAGTAGAATTTTCCTCTATGGCACAACCTAGGTTGGAGGAATGCTATGGTGATCAAATCATCCAGTTTAAATCAAACAAGATGCCCAAGGGTCTAGTTACCCTTGAGGCCATCTTTAGCCTGATGACGAATTTAGGGGCGAGAGAAACAACATGAGCTTCAAGAAAGAAGATTATCAAAAGGTAACCATCACCCAAGACAAAGAGTTGCTGCTAGGAAACGTATGTGGAAATACAGAAGAGCAAGAGTTCATAAAACTTGCCCAGAAATATAGTGACATCCTGGCATGAACATATGAAGACATTAAAGGATTTAATCCGGATGTGGCTCAGCATGCCATTGATCTAGACCCTAATTGCAAGCCAGTTTGCTAGAAGCAGCGGCCCATAAACCCAAAAATTGAGCCACTCATGAAGAAAGAGCTTGCTAAGCTCATACAAGAAAGGATTATCTTCCCTATCAAGTATTCTACTTGGGTGGCTAATCTAATGCCTATGAGAAAGAAAAACAGGGAGATTAGGCTCTGCGTGAACTTCAGGGACCTGAATCGTGCTTCTTTGAAGGATCATTACCCTCTGCCCTCTATGGACCAAATTTTGCAAATAGTTGCAGGGGCAGAAAGGTTTTCATTATTGGATGGCTTCTCTGGCTATAACTAGATCTTTGTCAGAGAGGAGGATAGATTTAAGACAATATTTACAACCAAATGGGGAACCATGGCATATGTAAAGATGCCATTTGGTCTATCTAATGTTGGTGCCACGTTTCAAAGGGCAATGTATATTGCCTTCAAAGGATTTATAAACAAGTTCATCCTGATTTATCTGGATGACATCACAGTCTTCTACAGGAAGGGATAAAGTCACATGGAGCATTTGGAAAAGGTTTTCCAGAGATGCAGAGAGTTTGGGGTGTCTCTGAACCCCAAGAAATTTATTTTCATTGCTGCCCAAGGTAAGCTTTTGGGTCACATAGTATCTGAGGATGGGATATCCTAGACCCTGATAGAACATCTGCTCTACTCTCTCTTCCATTGCCTTCTCACAAAAAGGATTTACAATAATTTTTAGGGAAGATCAACTTTGTTAGGAAGTTCATTCCTAACTGCGCTGGCTTGGTGAAACCTCTAACCCTTATGCTTAAGAAAGATGCAGTCTTCAGATGGACTAAGGAAGGGAAGGATGGTTTTGAGAGGATCAAGGAAGAGATCACCCACAGACCTACTCTCATGAACCCAAATTATGAGGAATTTGTCCTCTATGCACATGGAGGAGAGAACAATATTGTTGATGTCCTGATGCAACAAAATGAACAAGGATTGGAGCAGCCCTTGGCTTTCTTCAGTCAGACCTTGAAGGACTATGAGGTCAGTTACAAGCCCATGGATAAAAATGTATTTGCCATTGATAGAGCTTTGAAGAAATTCAGATATATGCTAGCAAATAATCACATTAAAGTTTTGGTTTCTCATCCTAGTGTGAGATTATATAATGGGAATTGAGATTGGTGAAAAGAGAGCCAGCTGGGTCACCAAGATCCTGGAATATGATGTGACCATCAAAGCCACTAAGTTGATTAGAGGCAGAAGACTGTGCAAACAACTAGATTAGATATCAGTAGATGAAGTGAATTCATCTTACCATTTGAATGAGGAAGAACCTACAACTGAGCCATTAGTTGTGAGTTCTTGGACATCAGAGATGGATAGTTTCCTATCCACTGGTGAGTATCCCTATGGACTGGACATAACCAAAAGAAGACATTTCAGGCTGCAGTCTATCCCTTATGCTTTGGTAGATGGTGTTCTCTTCAAGAGAAACTTGGATGGAGTCTTACTGAGATGCATAGAAAAAGATCAGGTTGATAGACTTCTTAGTGAGTTTCATGCTGACCCAACTGGTGGCCATTTCTCTGCTAGAGCTACATCAATGAAAATAATGAGGACATGTTACTTTTAGCCCACATTATTCAATGATGCCCATATGTGGGTAAGAAATTGCAAAGAGTGTGCTCTCTTTGCTGGAAAGAAAAGATTAGCAACACTTCCACTCCACCCTATTTAGGTTGATTAGCCCTTTTCATAGCAGGGATTATATTTCATTGGCATGATAAATCCCTCTTCCAGTGCAAGTCACCAGTGGGTTTTGACTGCAATGGATTACTTCACTAGATGGGTTGAAGCAGTCCCACTCAAGGAGGCCACTGATTCATCTATCATGGATTTCTTGGAGGAAATCATGACAAGGTTTGGAGCTCCTCATACTATTATTTCTGACAATGCAAAAGCATTCATTAGTTTTAGGATTGTTGATTGGGCTCTTAAGTACAATGTGTTCTTGAAGACTTCATCCAACTATTATCCCCAAGGTAATGGGTTGGCTGAATCCACCAATAAGAACCTGATCATGATCTTGAAGAGGACCATGGAGACAAACTAGAGGCAATGGCACAATATGATCAGATTAGCTCTTTGGGCTGATAGGATCAACTACAATAGAGCCATTGGGAACTCTCCTTTTGTTCTGGTGTATGTAAGAGAGGCTGGATTTCCTATATCCTTAGAACTTCTTGCACTAGATTTAGCTCATCAATTGGCATTTGAAGGAGAGGATGCAAGGTTTGTCAGGATGGCTGAATTAACTGAATTAGAAGAACAAAGACAGTTAGCCGTGATTACATTAGAAGAACATCATATGTAGACCAAAAGATATTTTGACAAGAAGGCCAAGGTCTAGACCTTCAAAGAAGGTGATCTTGTTTTGAAATGGGATGCAGACTGAGCCAAATCAGGAGGCCACACCAAGTTTCATGCACTTTGGAGTGGGCCTTATGTCATCATCAGCAACAAGCAAGCAAATGCATTCATCCTTTCAAAGTTGGATGGTGAAGTTCTACCGATCTCATTTAATGGGATCCATCTCAAACCTTACCATTAAGGTTGGTATGAGGTCTTGTACATATTGTTCTAGTTTATTTATGTTTTAGAATTCCCTCCCTTAAGTGCTCTTGCGCAGGCTGCATTGTCATTAGGAGAATGCATGCCTCTTTCCTTTTGTGTGTTTTGGGAGGCAAGTTTTAGTTGTCTTGACCTTTTTCAATCCTCTTATGGACTCCATGCCCAATGGATTCTTAAGGCCACTAATCTAATTGTTTAGTAGGCAAACACCCATAAGAGGTCACCAAAATGTTGAGCCATTTTTCTCAGTTTAGAGTCAAATTGTCCACCTTGAAAATCTCCTTGATATCCATTGGAATATAGCTATATAGGTCTTAAGTCCTTCAATCCTTGTGTTTTGCCTTGCAAAAATTCATAAAAACTCATCTCGAGAATGCTTGCAAAAAACCCAGAAAAACCTAGAAACCTTTAGTCTTCAATGTCTTCCTTCGCAAAGATTTTCCATCTTCATACTTGGTCATTTTGGTATGGATATCTAATGTCTGGATATCCAGACCTTAGTTAATATAAGGATATTATCTTAATATCCAAACCTTAGCTAGAATCTTGATATCTCTCGAGTATCCGGACTTTAGTTAATATCTGGATGTTTTCCTAACATCCAGACCTTAGTCAATATCTGGACCTTAGCTAAAATCCTGATATCTCTCGAGTATCTAGACTTTAGTTAATATCCTGATGTTTTCCTAACATCCAGACCTTATCTAATATCTGGATGCTTTCTTAACATCCAGATCTTAACTAAGATCTGGATACTTTCTGAATGTGTGGACCTTACGAAAAACCCGTATGTTTTCCAATATCCGGATCTTTCCTAATGTCCATGTCCTTTGCGAATGTCTCGATGACGTCATCTGGTCCCCTCCCCAAAGAAGTGCATATGACGATGACGTCATCTAGACATTCCACCACTAATATATTATCCTTCAGTGTTAATATCCTAATGACGTCATCCAGATCTCCTCTCTAACGAAGTTCTCTATGCTGATGACATCATCAGGATATTCAAAGGGTGGCATATTAAAGTTAATATCCTAACATCGGATATCCATGCGGATGACGGCTTCTTCATGCTGCGAAGGTAAATTTGATGGACGCATCTGGATATCAGGATATGAAGACTATTGTGTGTGGTCGGGCTATATCATCCAGATATTTGCAAATGTGCAAACCTTGAAGATATTCATGGATATCCATATGCCAATTGATCGTAACTTTGACTGTGAATATCTCCCTCATCCTGAGGAATTTCTACGTGATCCAAAAGGCAAAATTGCTTAGAATTTCCTCCTCTTTCATTTGGCGGGCTTTTCAAGGAATATTCTTGCTTTGAAATTACGATCCAAAAATCATGATCCGGATATGGATATGCACATCTGAATATCAGGATGGTTGCTGACTGAAGATGAATATGTAGACTCGGCCGACTTGAAGTGTTGCAAAAGCTTTCAAAGGAATATATTTTGCATTGATTATTGCAGGTGAATGATTTAGTTGCTTGCATTGAAGACCCAAAATATCTTCTAGCTGCTCGATGGATCCAGATATGTTTCTGCATTAAAATCTTGCAGGTAGATGTCCCTTCTGGCATGGAAATATCTCTAATAGGCCCATGAAGACATTCATTACAGTAGGTAATGGTGCTCCATTGTAATGCTATATAAGGCATGAAATGTACTGATATCGGGTTGGCTTTTGGTCTGAAAAACCATATCTATTGCAATTGTAACCGTGCCTCTTTGAGAATAGACATCAAAGTTTTACCTTCTCATGAATTATTCTTTGCTCTATGTAGTTTTCTGCTTGATCTCCATCTGTGAATGCATCTTTCTTCTTGGATTTCATTTAGTTTCCTTACCTCTGCAAGTAATTCATGACTTGTGTATGTTGGTCTGTTGAATATTGTTATTCTGTGCATACATGGTTGATTTGAGCACCTTCACATATTCAAACCTGGTGTATCACTTCCTTTAATTTTAGTTTTACTCCCTCTTCCTCTTTTCACAACTCGTGGATAGATTAGGTTTAGTCTTAGGATCACTGAATCTCTCATTCAACAAAGGAACTAGCCTCTCTCTGGAGATTTGGCCTCCCTGTAGGGTCCCACACTTGGAGGTCATCTTAATGTTTCACTAGATTGTTGGAGCCCTAAAAGCCTTCAACACTGGGTACAAATCTATGTGACAATAGTTAGTCTAGGCATATTTATATAAGCTAAGTTTGATTGTGTGATTTCATTGAACTGCGCCAGGAATTGGGTGTTGAATGAACCCTTCATAGTTTGAAAACTGTTATGTTTGCTCAGAAGATTGCACAGTCTCTGTAGCATTGTGGGCTACTTGATTAAGTAGAGATTTGTTTATTATTGGGAATATGTCTATTTGCATGTTGATCATTCATGTAGTTGTCTATAGGATCCCTCTATCCCTTCTCTTTCCCTTTTTCTTTTGTATTTTCTTTATCAGATCCTATTAGATTAGGTTTCACAAACTTGCATAGTGATGTTATAGAATTCATATCTAGTAAATGCAAGTTAGCAGATTACTTGTTGTAGTTTGAAATCACATATTTTGTAGCAATCTGAGTACACATCAGTTTGTCTATGCATTATTAAATCAGAAAACTAATAAGTCCATGTGTAATCAAACCCTACATTGCATGTAAGTCCCCTTGGTTGGAACAACAAAGTATATATCCACTTAGTTAACCTGCAAGTCAAGACCTGACAGTATAAACCTTGGGGCAGTCCTATTCTGAAGATTTGGGATAGGATTCCTTTCAAGAGAGGTGAGATACCCTGTATCTTACTTGCGTTGTTGTGCACTAAAACCACCATCAACAGAATTGGTGCTAGAAGGAGGGCTTGAAAAAAAAAATTGATACTGGCTTTCAGTTTCATTTGTTTCTTGCACATTCTAAAATGAATTAAACATGCAACAAATTCTGCTCCAATGGATACACATAAGGGTTTCAATCATGAGATTCCTCCATTCTTCAGGGGACTATCTCAACAACCATATCATGAAGATAACTTTAAAATAAATATCCCATTCTTCAAGAAATTGCTAGATAAGCAGATTAGGGTGAAGTATCCTCCATTGACATTGCTTGATTTTAGTTCACCTCATGTCTGTAGCATACATCCTGGAGAGTCGCATGACAAAATTAACTGTTTAACCTTCCTCGAAAGGTTAGATATGCATTTAGAAGGACCACTCCCTATTTTTGAATTATATAAGCCCGACGTAGGATATATGTATGACAGACATATTCAGAGAAAGACAACGCAAGGAGATGCCACATAGATAGATGCACATTGTTACGGTCATGTCTCAATTCAACATACCCAGAGAGTTGAGGCTATAGGAGCTATAAATCCATTTTTCATAATTGATCACAGTAAAAAAGATGGTCTACACAAAAAATTGAGGTTGTTTGTCAAAATACATGCCTATATGATGATGGCAGACAGTGCATGTGGTCTATAGGTCGCCCAACTAAAGAATATGTAATCCTTGATTGGTTAAAGTATAGCTCTCAGTCACTGGACCCTGATAATTCAGTCACAGGATATGTTGTCCCAGCATGGCTAAAGCTTGATTTTTAGTCACTAGATAATGAATCAGACCTGATGAACAGTCATACTGAGGACGCAAATCAACAACAAGTTGCTTCCCAAATGTTATATTTTAAGTCTAAGTTTGTTGATGCAGAAGTAGGGAATAATAATTCATCTTAGCTTGCTGACACTTTTGAGTTTGAAATCAAGTATGAGCAGCAATTGGATCAGGTCAAACACACACGAGAATAGGAAGAAATCAGTCCTCTAAATGGAGAAAAGTCATGGATTGAGTAGAAGGAAGTTGTTTCAGTTCATATACTTGATTTACAATCAGATTCCCTGGAGAAAAATGATCAAGTTCTTGACTGTATTAGCCTAGTATATTATCATGATTAGTCATATCAGGCTAACACAATTACTCCAACAGAGTCTCGAGCTGAGTCAGATGAACTATTTCAAGGTCACATTGACATTGTGGATCAAGTTATACAAGGGGAAAGAGGCCCAATTGCTGTTGTCGACAACAAACTGTCAGTCCAATATCAACCACCAGTTGAAGCAGGAGGGTTACTGAGCAACTTAGATGATGATTTTTTAGAGAATGTGACTTATTTCGATGGAGTAGATTTGTGTTTATCATATGTCTGCCAGGATGATCCTGTTCACACCTGCGGTAAAGGAGGTTCTCATTTAATTGATGCTGACCTTCTAATAACAAATGAGAGCAGACATATACAAATTGGGAATGAAAATCAAACAGTCATGCAAAGGGATGGTTTGGAAGATTTTTTGTGTCAAGCACTTGATAACATACTTGAGTTGGTGTCAAGCATGAGAATAGATATGTTACTACATGGAAATTCACCACACATGACAGACTTCACTTTGGCCAATTCATGCAAAATTCATCCAAATGATCTGCATCCTAAACATAGCTGTCCAAATTTTCTACTTGCTTGGGAAGTTGCTGTAGCATTTAGTGACCTAGAGGTATCCGATGCATAGGGTATGATCCTCCATGAACTGAGACCTCCTGATGGTGCGAAAGTAGGTGGTATGATGCAACAAGGTGATGAACTTAAATTCCCGACTGATGGTCCTGCAAATCAGGTTGTATCTTCCCTCTTTTCACTCAGTTTAGACAATTATCAATTTGATTATGGTAACATGGGTAAGACAATTTGCATTTGGATTAATCATGGCCCTAATGAATTGCTCCAATTATTGATCCTGTGTGACTGCTATATTGAACATGAACCCAACCTGCCTACATCCTACTTTTCAGCGTACAAAGATGAATTTGCCAAACTTAGGACATTGACCTACACCTTGTTACTCTTACACATAGTGAAATAAATCACGAGGAAGTGTAAATACTTATTGTCCGAAGCATTTGTACATAAATTTGCTTGTTTTTAGTTAGGTTTTGGTTAGTTGTTTGTTGTTTTAGTCTAGTTTCTGCTTTCTATTTTGCTTTTCCTTAGTTACTAGTTGTTGTTCTTGCTTTTCATTTATGTTCCTTTGCTTTGGTTAGTTTTTAGTTGTTGTCCTTTTGGTTTGGTTAGGATTAGTGTTTTGTTTAGTGAACATTAGTTGTTGCTTGTTTTTGTTCCTACTTTGTTGTTTTCTTTCCGCTTTTTGCTGGGGTCCTCCACTTTCTGAATAAGGTGGTAGTTTGTAATGCATTCCAAATAGTGTTCACTGGGCCTATGGTCTGGGATTTCTTTGAGAAACATTGGTTGTGGAACTAGGAGTTGCTGTGGGTTCCATTGTTAATACTAGATGGCCCAATGCTTGTTCTTGGAAAAGGAAGTCACTGGTTTAGACTGATCTGAAGTATTTTGAGATCTCATACCTTTTCACAATTTTAATAATCCTAAAATTTTTGAGGGAGTATTTGTGATCTTGGGTTAAGTGAAAAATCTATAGGCTCACCTTTGTTGCCACTATGATTCCCAGCCCAGTGAAGTTGATCTAATGTATGTAGCCCATGTGATATTTATCATGTGCTATAAGGGTAGGCGGTATTTTCTAGTACTCATATCAAAAGCTAAGTTAATTGAATCATCAAATAAATAATTTATCAAAGCGATACTTCATAGTATTCCCATAATATCAATCAATTAGTTGGAGGATTCAAGCATCTCTATCAGGGCTATAGACATCTGGCTAGCAGTAGAGCAATGTTTGAGAGGAATCATAGAGACAACCTCATCGGGGCTATGGACGCTTGATTGGTAGCAAGGTAATGTCCTAAGTAGTTCATAAGGTGAGTATCATTTATGTAGCTTAAAGCAAGAATCAGAAGTCAAAAACTTAGTATAGCCGTTAGTCTCCCAAGGATCCGAGTGTGTGCAAATGTATTCATTCCCATCCCTTAGGAACCAAGATCGTCCAAGTGATCGTTGTTGCAGGATGCGTCATTGCAAAATCATGTCAAATTCCACAAAGTTTTACTAAGGGGTCCCTATACTTTCACCTTGATGCATATTGTTGATCCCCTTGAATTTGGCTAAGTTTGAAACCTTGAAACCCTAAAAAATTGGTCTTAGTATGAAATCTGATGGATCCTCCAAATTTTAGAATTTGCATTTTAACTCTTATGGATCTGGAACCTATCTCAAACATCTTGACAATATATTTTAAAAGATTTAAAGTATATAGTGTCCTGAGGGAATTTCAAGACTTGGTGAGAATTTTGCCTCTCACAGGACATTATGCTAAAACCTCACTTCACTACACTTTGTGCTAAAAATTCATGTAACTGCACTTTGCACTAAAAATTCATGTAACTACACTTTGCACTAAAAATTCATGTCACTGGACATTGCGGGAAAAACCCTCCTCACTGGACATTGTGGGAAAAACCCTTGTCACTGGACATTGCGGGAAAAACTCATGTCACGGGATATTGTAGGACTTTTGTCTCCCGTAAGATATATCCTATGATGGCCCATTTATCCGCATGTTCGGTGAGGGATAAAATGCCCGCTTATCCTATGAACCTCAAAACCTCCACTTTGTCTTGTCATGGCCTAAAAACCCACTTGGCAGCCAAAATGGTCAATTCAACTAAAATGTTCACTTCATACTAGACAATTGCATCATTCCATTCATTGTTAAGGTTTTATCCATCATGATTGATGTGAAAATTGAGAAGTTTTGGCACTGCACATTGATATCTAGTGACCCCCAAAAATCCCACTTTTTGCCAAAAAGGGTGTAAAAATGTGAAATAAAAGTTTCCTATCGGATCTAAATGGGTGCAGAAACATCCCAAGTCATCATAAATGCAAAATGGGTAGTTAAAAATGATGAATAAACTGAGAAAATCATGGGAAAACACCAATTTTGTGAAGTTGTCCATGGCAACAAAATTGATGTTGAGCTATCCCTAATTGATCCACAGATACGAAGGGATATATTTTGATTTATCTTGATGGAAAATGATTTGTTTATGATGAAATTAATTCTTGGCATTAGGGATTGCAGGTCTGAGAGGATGAAGCACGAAGGAACCAGTTGGAGCCACCATGAAGGATCAAAACTCAGAGATACCCCGTTGACCCGGACATGAAGAATCATCGTTTCATCAACCAAGTCACTGTTGTACCTGCAAAAGGAAGTCAGTATGATGTCAAAGGTGATGGAAATAAGCCCTAAAACCTGGAAGACATAGGAGATCAGGCCTACATCATGACTATTCCTACAAAGCCTATTCAATGTTTAGGACCTATTCACAGCTATCCCAACCATCCGATCATGAAATGTTCAATCTAGCAAGCATCCAGTTGGATGTGTTTTCATCAAAAACGTGCCACATACTCCTCTTGACTAGTCAACTCATTGTAAAAGAGTTTTGTCTCACTGGACAACTCAGAAAGCTACTATTTTGTCCTATTCTCATGAGCTAAAAAGTTGTATTTTCATCTTTTTCCTAACAGACAAAATTAATTCCGAGATTGTAATTGCCCACCGACCAAAATTAAATCCTGTCAAATCTAGACCTTTGGTGTTGGTTTAATCCTCACCGTCCATTGAAAAACTCACTATGCTTGCCTCTATATATAAAGGCAACTTCTCTCATTGTAAAAGGGGAAGAAAGGACTGAAGAGAAAGAATTGTTGAAACTCTGCCATTTTTCTGAATCAGTACAATCCAAATTTCATTTGTTGATGCCATATGAGTTCATTTTGTTGGTTGGATATGGTTTTCATGGTTCTTCTTCACCTTTCCGATTAATTATTCAGTTGCATTTGTGGTTAATGATTCAGATATTTGATGGATTTCCTGTCCATAGCATTGATGGCTTGCTAATTGTATGTCATTATGCATGGTTAGTCTGGGCATATTTATATGAGCTAAGTTTGATTGTGTGAGTTCATTAAACTGCAGTAGGAATTGGGTGTTGAATGAACCCTTCATAGTTTAAAAACCCTTATGTTTTGTTAGAAGATTGCACAGTTTTGTAGCATTGTGGGCTGCCTGGTTAAGAGGAGATTTGTTTATTGTTGGGAATATGTCTATCTGTGTGTTGATCATTCCTGTAACTGTCTATAGGATCCCTCTATTCCTTCTCTTTTCCCTTTTCTTTTGTATTTTATTTATCAAATCCTATTAGATTAGGTTTCCCAAACTTGCACAATGATGTCCTAGAATTCATATCTAGTGAATGCAAGTTAGCAGATTGCTTGTTGCGGGCTGAAATCACATATTTTGTAGCAATCTAAGTATACATCAGTTCATCTATGCATTATCAATTAAGAAAACTGATAAGTCCATGTGTAATCAAACCCTACATTGCATGTAAGTCCCCTTGGTTGGAACAACAAAGTAGATATCTACTGAGTTAACCTGCAAGTCAAGACTTGACATTATAAACCTTGGGGCAGTCTTATTCTAAAGATTTGGGATTGGATTCCTTTCAAAAGAGGTGAGATACCCTATATCTTACCTGCATTGTTGCGTACTAAAACCACCATCAATAGAATTGGCGCTAGAAGGAGGGCTTGAACAGAGATTTTGATACTAACTTTTAGTTTCATTGGTTTCTTGCACATTCTAAAATGAATTAGACATGCGGTGAATTCTGCTCCAATGGATACATATAAGGGTTTCAGTCATGGGATTCCTCCATTCTTCAGGGGACTATCTCAACAATCATATCATGAAGAGAACTTCAAAATAGATATTCCATTCTTCAAGAAATTGCTAGATAAGTAGATCAAGGTGAAGTATCCTTCATTGACATTGCTTGATTTTAGTTCACCTCAGGTCTGTAGTGTACATCCCAGAGAGTTGCATGAAAAAATTGACTGTTTAACCTTCCTTCAAAGGTTAGATCTACATTTAAAAGGTCTGCTCCCTATTTTTCAAGTATACAAGCCCGAAGTAGGATATATGTATGACATACATATTCATAGCAAGACAACCCAAGGAGGTGCCACACAGATAGATGCACATTGCTATGGTCATGTCTTAGTTCAACATACCTAAAAAATTAAGGCTACAGGAGCTGTAAATCCATTATTCACAATTGATCATAGTAAAAAAGATGGTCTGTACATAGGAAAAATTGAGGTTGTTTGTTAAAATACATGCCTAGATGATGATGGCAGACAATGCATGTGGTATCAATATAAGTTTCTGGCAAAAACTTATATTGATATCATGGACTGTGGAAATATCATGACTACAAAATGCATGTGGTCTATAAGCCGCCCAATTGAAGAATATGTAATCCCTAATTGGTTAAAGTATAGCTCTCAGTCATTGGACCTTGATAATTCAATCACGGGATATGTTGTGCTAGCGTGGCTAAAGCTTAATTTTCAGTCACCAGATAATGAATCAGACATGATGAACAGTCATACCGAGGATGCAAATCAGCAGCAAGTTGCTTCCCAAATGTTAGATTTTAAGTCTAAGTTTGTTGATGTAGAAGTAGGAAATATCAATTCATCCTAGCTTGCTGACAATTCTGAGTTTGAAATCAAGTATGAGCAACAATTCGATCAGGTCAAACACATGCGTGAACAGGAATAAATCAATCCTCCAAATGGAGATAAGTCATGGACTGAGTAGAAGGAAGTTGTTTCAGTTCATATACCTGACTTACAATCAGATTCCCTAGAGAAAAATGATCAAGTTCTTGACTGTATCAGCCCAGTATATCATCATGATTAATCATATTAGGCTGACACAGTTACTCCAACAGAGTCTCCAGTTGAGTCAAATGAACTATTTCAAGGTCGCATTGACATCATGGATCAAGTTATATAAGGGCAAAGAGGCCCAGTTGCTGCTATTGACAATGAATTGTCAGTCCAATATCAACCTAAGGAGTCTGAAGAGATGCGGAGAAAGTCTTCCGAATCAGCTAAGGAGGCTCTTGCGGTTCGTGGTAGATCTAAAGAGAAGGGAAAGAAAAAGGATAAGAAGAAGGAAGAAAAAGGAAGATCCAAATCCCATGGGAGATCTAAGTCTCCCGGAAAGTCCAAGGCCCTGTGTTGGAACTGCAGAAAACCTGGTCACTTCCACAAGGAGTGCAAGGAAGAGAAAAAGAAAAAGAACTATGATTCAGATTCTGACAAGTCATCTCAGGATAAAGGAGAAGCGTTTGTCACTGCCTTGGCAACGCATGTATCTGAGGATGTGTGGCTTATAATTAACTTTGGTGCATCTTTTCACATGACGTCACATCAGGGTTGGTTTTCTAAGTATGAAGAATACGATGGTGGAAAGGTGTACTTGGGTGACGATTCTCACCTAAAGATTGTTGTCCGTGGAATAGTATTGATTCAATTTCCTGATGGACGAGTGAAGGGGATCGATGGTGTTCTACATAACCCTAGTTTGGCATAGAACCTCCTTTCTATAAGTAAGTTGAATGATGTGGGTGTGCAGGTTGTTTTCTCGAATGGAGGATACAAGATGACTAAAGGATCTATGGTGTTGGCTAAGGTTGTTCAGATTAGAACTATGTTTTAGCTTGATGCATGCATAGTTCAGTGCAATAGTGCCTCTGTTTCGAAGAAGAGAGCTTCACAATCTTCATCCTCACTATTGGAACCAACAGCGAAGAGGACTGTTGCATCTACTTCTGATGGTCATGCTTTTTGGGTACCTAAGGGTGCTCATTCTATGGAGATGAAACTTCTAGCTAAGAAGACAATGTTATGGCACCAAAGGCTTGGTCACATTGGTGAAAAGGGTTTGAGGATCCTAAAAAATAAAAATCTTGTTGAGGGTATGAATGACTGTAACCTTGAGTTTGATTTTTGTGAACATTAGATTTATGGAAAACAAAACCATGTTCAGTTTTATTCCAATTCTCACAAATCTTCTAAGGTGTTGGACTTGATTCATTCTGATGTGTTCGGTCCTGTTAATGTTCCTTCAATTTTAAAATCTATTTACTTTGTTTCATTCATTGATGATTACAGTAGAAGGACATGGGTGTATTTCCTTAGAAGAAAATATGAAGTCTTTAATAGATTCAAAGAGTTCAAAGCTCTTGTAGAGAATCAAAAGGATAGAAAGATTAAGTGTTTGAGGACTGACAATGGTGGTGAGTTTTGTTCAGTAGATTTCGACAAGTTCTGTAAGGAATAAGGGATTGAGAGGCACAAGACAACTCCATATACCCCTCAGTGTAATGGAGTTGCAGAGAGGATGAATAAAATGTTGATGGAGAGGGTAAGGAGTATGCTAAGTGGAGCTGGCCTTGAACAAACGTTCTGGGATGAAGCTGTTGCTACTGCTTGTTACCTAGTTAATAGGTCTCCTACATCAACTCTCATTAATAAGATACCTATGGAGGTGTGGTTTGGTAAAAAGCCTTCATTGAGACACATTCAAGTATTTGGTTGTGAGGAATATGCACATGTGCCTAAGGAGAAGAGGTCTAAGTTGG
Source organism: Cunninghamia lanceolata (assembly GCA_027924645.1). Classification (NCBI taxonomy): domain Eukaryota; kingdom Viridiplantae; phylum Streptophyta; class Pinopsida; order Cupressales; family Cupressaceae; genus Cunninghamia; species Cunninghamia lanceolata. Next base: position 16,932,557 of record BSBN01000472.1, on the reverse strand, counting down.
AGAACAAGGATGTGAAGTGTATCTTCATCAGTTATGGCATCAGTGTGAAAGGGTACGAGCTTTGGGATCTAGCGACTAAGAGAGTTCTATATAGCAGAAGTGTGATCTTCAGAGAACTCAATCCTTCTTCTGTTGTCTTGCAACCAGAGAAAGAAGAGAAGAAATAGGGTGTGGTTCAGCTTCCTTCCACCACTGAGAAAGTTGAACCAAAAACATATATTGGACCTGATAATGAGGAGAGCTCTAGTAGATTTGAAAGTTTAGAAGAAGATGAAGAACCTCAATTTCAATCTTTGAGGAGATCCATGTGGATAAGGTGGCAACTTGATAGGTTTGAGTATTCATTGCATAATTCTAGTTGTATTTTTGCTTTGATTTCTAACACTGATGAGCCTAGAACTGTGAAAGAGGCTATGGGTATGAAAGATCTAGGTTCCTGGAAGGAGGCCATGGAAGAGGAGATGGCTTATTTGGAAAAGAATAATACTTGGGACCTGGTGCCTTTTCCTGAAGGACAAAAACCTATTAGATGTAAATGGGTGTTCAAAAAGAAATTTGGTGTAGATGGCAGTGTCAAGAAATATAAGGCTAGATTGGTTACGAAGGGGTATTATCAAGTGGAGGGAATTGACTATGTTGAGATTTTCTCTCCCGTTGCAAAGCTGACATCTATTCAATTCCTGTTATCTCTTGCAGTAGCTTATGATCTAGAAGTGGAATAGATGGATGTGAAGACAACATTCCTTCATGGTGACTTAGAGGAGGAAATCTATATGTCACATCCAAAGCACTACGTGGTGAAAGGTAAAGAAAATTTGGTTTGCAAGTTGAAAAAGTCTTTGTATGGTTTGAAACAGTCTCCTAGGATGTGGTACTAGAAGTTTGATGCCTTTGTGTTGAGTATTGGATTTCTAAGATCAAAATCAGATCATTATGATTATTACAAGTTTGACAATGATCGCATTCTCATTATTGCATTGTATGTCTATGATGTGTTACTCATTGGGAATGGTAAAAGTTTGATTTCTGATTTGAAGTCTTAGTTGTCAGCATAGTTTGAGATGAAAAATCTAGGGGCAACTTGGTACATTCTGGGGATGAAGATTAGAAGAGATAGAGCAAATAGAAAACTTTGGTTAGGCCAGAGTAAGTATGTTAACACTGTGTTGGAGAGATTTAACATGGTAGATTGCAGACCTTTGATTGCTACTATTACGATGGGGACAAAGTTATCTGTTGCAGATTGACTAAAGTCTCCTTTTGAGATGGAGGATATGAGTAGAGTTCCTTATGCTAGTGTGGTTGGTAGTTTGATGTATGCGATGGTTTGTGCAAGACCAGACATTGCCCAAGCAGTGGGAGTCCTTAGTCGATTTATGGCTAATCCTGGATGGGTACAATGGGATGCAATGAAGAAAGTGTTTAGATATTTAAGGGGTACTTCTAAGTATTCCTTATGTTATCAAGGTTATCCTACAGGACCTTGACATTCACTTTGTATTCGTGGATTTAGATTGGGCAGGTGACATTGACAGCAGGGGATCCACCAGTGCTTATATGTTCACTATGTTTGGTGGTGCTATTAGTTGGATGAGTAAGAGGCAACATGTGGTAGCTTTGTCCACTACTAAAGTTGAGTACATGGAAGCAACTCATGCTTGTAAAGAAGCCATTTGGCTTAAGAGATTGTGTACTGATGTTGGGTTTGGTGCAGGGAAGATTACTATTTGTTGTGATAGTTAGAGTGCCATATGTTTGGTGAAGAATCATATTTTCCACGTGAGGAATAAACATATTGTCGTCCAGTACCATTTTGTTTGTGACATGGTAGAGGATGGGAAGATAAACTTGGAGAAAGTTGACACTTTGACGAATGTTATAGATTCCTTGACAAAACCTGTGAGCACAAAGAAGTTCAGATGGTGTTCAGAGTCTATGGGCCTCTCGGCCCCTAGCAATTAAATCATGGTGTTGATAACCCCTTTTCTCTTGTAAGGTGTTTGACAAGTGGGAGAATGTTAAGAAAAGTGTATCAACCTTGCAACTACAAAAGGTTACTATTCTTCCCAGTTTTGGTCTTTTTGAATACCCTTTATCTTGGAGAATAGTTTAGAACTTTCAAAGTTTCCAAAAGGGCTAAAAATGGTGGGACTTATTATTTTTAGTAACTCTACATTTGACCTCAGATTGACCCAAAATTTTCCCAAAAAGTGCGGAACTCCTAAGTAAACATCTCAGGTGAGTTTTGACTCAAGATCATATATGGATTGTGAGATATTAAAGTTTCTATTTTTTGAAACTGCCAAAAAAGTTTCAAACTTAGTTTTGAGGAACTTAGAGGTCCCTAAATGGCTTGAAAGTTGTCATAACTGATGAAGTAGGTTATATCTTTATAGATCTCTTCATGATCTTTTCGACGCATTAAACGATTTGTCAATTGGACACCTAGATCAAAAGTTATGACCTCCGGAAGTTGGACCTCCTATTTTTGGGAAATGTGAAAATGTGTTGGACACTCAAAAGAGCTGTAAAGGGGAGAGTTACACATGTTGGTGTGTGATTTGGCACATCACAAGGCATTTTTGATTGGAGATAATTTGGGTGCCACTTTTGGGTGGTTTTGGCTCATGGTTTTGTAATTACAGTTGACGGTTTACTGTACTATATCTCTTATATATTAGGAGCTTGAGATGGAGGTTGTGTGTAAGAGTCATATAGATGTTGAGTTACCTCCTAGATCTCTGGTTGGTTATACTCTTGTGAAATTTTGCTCTGCAAGTATATTGTAATCTTCTTGATTCTTGAATAATATATTGGGCGGCTTTGGAGTGTGGGGTTTTTATTAGAAAGGGTTTTCCCCATGTATATCTTGTGTTATGAGTTTTGCATTTGGAAGTTGTTATTATCTTTTTGTTAATGTGCATCTTAATTTATAACTGTAAAAGTTTTCTATTTTCTCTGTCTCTTCTGATCTCCATCCCCAGAATGTATCAAGTTGCCCCTAGATTTTTCATCTCAAACTGTGCTAACAACTAAGACTTCAAATTAGAAATCAAACTTTACCATTCCCAATGAGTAACATATCATTGACATACAATGCAATAATGAGAATGCGATCATTGTCAAACTTGTAATAAACACAATGATCTGATTTCAATCTCAGAAATCCAATACTCAACACAAAGGCATCAAACTTCTGGTACCACATCCTAGGAGATTGTTTAAAACCATACATAGATTTTTTTCAACTTGCAAACCAAATTTTCTTTACCTTTCACCATGTAGTGCTCTAGCTGTGATATAGATTTCCTGCTCCAAGTCACCATGAAGGAATGATGTCTTCACATCCATCTGTTCCACTTCTAGATCATACGTTGCTGCAAGAGATAACATGAACTAAATAGATGTCATCTTTGCAATGGGAGATAAAATCTCACCATAATCAATTCCCTCCACCTAAGAATACCCCTTCGCAACCAATCTAGCCTAATATTTATCAACACTGCCATCTACACCAAATTTCTTTTTGAACACCCATTTGCATCCAACAGGTTTTTGTCCTTCAGGCAAAGGCACCAAGTCCCAAGTATTATTCGGTTAGATACGTATTCATAAAAAATGTGCCACATTCTCCTCTTGACCAGTCAACTCATTGTAAAAGAGTTTTGTCTCATTGGACAACTCAAAAAGCTACTATTTTGTCCTATTCTCATGAGTTGAAACTCTGTATTTTTGTCTTTTTCCTAAAGGACAAAGTTAATTCTGAGATTGTAATTGCCCACTGACCAAAATTAAATCCTGTCAAATTTGGACCTTTGGTGTTGGTTTGATCCTCACTGTCTATTGAAAAACTCACTATGCTTGCCTCTCTATATAAAGGCAACTTCTCTCATTGTAAAAGGGGAAGAAAGGATTGAAGAGAAAGAATTGTTGAAACTCTGCCATTTTTCTGAATCAATACAAACTGAATTTCATTTGTTGTTGCCATATGAGTTCATTTTGTTGGTTGGATATGGTTTTCATGGTTCTTCGTCACTTTTTGATTAGTTATTCAGTTGCATTTGTGGCTAATGATTCAGATATTTGATGGATTTCCTGTCCATACCATTGATGGCTTGTTGATTGTATGTCATTGTGCATGGTTAGTCTAGGCATATTTATATGAGCTAAGTTCGGCTGTGTCAGTTCATTGAACTACGCTAGGAATTAGGTGTTGAATGAACCCTTCACAGTTTGAAAACCCTAATGTTTCCTCAGAAGATTGCATAGTCTTTGTAGTGTTGTGGGTTGCCTAGTTAAGCAGTGATTTGTTTATTGTTGAGAATATGTCTATCTATGTGTTGATCATTCTTGTAGTTGTCTATAAGATCCTTCTATCCCTTCTCTTTCCCTTTTTCTTTTATATTTTCTTTATCAAATCCTATTAGATTAGGTTTCACAAACTTGCATAGTGATGCCATAGAATTCATATCTAGTGAATGCAAGTTAGCAGATTGCTTGTTGCAGGCTGAAATCACATATTTTGTAGCAATCTGAGTATACATCAATTCTCTATGCAAATTATCAAATCAGAAAACTGATAAGTCCATGTGTAATCAAACCCTACATTGCATGTAAGTCCCCTTGGTTGGAACAACAAAGTATATATCCACTGAGTTAACCTACAAGTCAAGACCTAATAGTATAAACCTTGGGGCAGTCCTATTCTGAAGCTTTGGGATATGATTCCTTTCAAGAGAGGTGAGATACCCTATATCTTACCTGCGTTGTTGCGTGCTAAAACCACCATCAATAGGGGGCTCGAGATTAGAAAGGTCCATCTCATGAATAAAGCTTTAATAGCCAAGGTGGGGTGGAGCCTTATTAAGGACAACAAGGATTGGGGTTTATTTATGAAAGCTAAATATCTACATAATTTAGGGATTGGTAGATTTATTGATCAAGTGGGATTGCCTAAAGGTTCAGTTATATGGAATAATGTGCTTAAATCTAGGAACCTTCTTTATAAAGATATCAAGTGGAAGCTAGGTAGTGGTCGGTTGATCAGGTTTTGGGAGGAATGCTTGGATACAAGACCAACCACTCATCAATCAGAATAACTTTAGCAATCTTGCTGGTCATGCTAGCAACTTTTTTGGTGAGGAGGTTTATAACTATATCATGCATAATGAGGGTGGTAAACACTAGAGGAAGTTACCTGATTGTTGCCCCGATCAGAATGACTTGATTTTCGCTACCACCAATCTGCAACAGGAACTTCATAAGCTCAAAATTCCTATTTTTCCTAAAGAAGATGAGATGATTTGGACTCAAGATAATAGAGGCATATTTTATGTCAAAACTACTTATAGTCTGTTATTAGACCCTGACACTAGGAACAACTTTTGGAAGATAATTTGAAATCATTGATTGATTCCTAAGGTCAATTATTTCTGGTGGACAACTACACACAATAAGATCCTCTCTCAAGGCAACCTCAAGAGAAGAGGATTCCAAATTACCAATAGATGCGTGTTATGATTAAAGGAGGAAGAGTTAGTTTCCCATTTGTTTTTCCATTGTGACTTCTCTAGGGAAGTTTGGGAAATGACTATGCAAAAGTTGGGCATAAACTGGGTGATTAACTTGATAATTTGACCTCATTGTTGAGGCTTGGAACTCTCCTTTCTCCCACACTATGATTAAAGAGCTTTGGATTCAGATTCCTCCTCACATGGGTTGGAGTTTGTGGAAAGATAGGAATAACCGTATATTTCGTGAGGCTGCGAAGAGTCCTAAGGAAGTGTTTTTTCTTTCTCCAAACTCCTAGCTGAGAATGTTCCCATTGGCAATTTGAAAACTCTCGAGGTCCCCCCTAGCCTTATGGAAATCAAGATAGTAAAAAAATGGGATATTTATACTGATATGAGTAAGATTGATAACTCCAAGAAGATGGAATGCTTAAACACCAAGTGGAAACCCCCTCCAGAAGGCTGGACCAAATTGAATTTTGATGGCGCCACGAAAGGAAACCCAGGCCCGACTAGTGGAGGAAGAGTTCTAAGATCCCATAAGGGGGATTTTATTGTTGCATATGCTGGAGGGTTGGGGTACAAAACCAATAAAGTGGTGGAAGCTATGACCATGTTGTGGGGGATAAAAATTGCGTTGTCTATGGGAATTACCAATTTACAGGTAGAGGGGGACTCAAAACTTGTCATTGGCTCTGCTATGGGTAAAGCTCATCCTGGTTGGCATGATGTTGATATTATAAATGGCATCAAGGGCCTTGCTCATGGGTTCGAGAGATATAATTTAGCCCACACTTATCATGAAGGTAATGGTGTGGCAAATGCTTTAGGAAACCTTGGTATAAATTTTAATACTTTGAGATACTGGAGGCACTTAGGAAACCTCTCTAAGCCTATTAAAGACCTCCTTCAAAAGGAGATGCAAAATCACTCCCATGCCTAATGAAGCCCAAACTTTGGTTTATGATTAATTCATACCTAGGGGATGATTTCAAACTTGTTCGTGCTTCACTTTCGGGCCAGGGTGGTAAGATGACTAGATCTGAGATGGAGGTTGAGTTGATGAGTCAGCATGATGTTCACATGGGCAATGGAAGGCAAATGAGATGGTCAAGATATTTTAGATGCTTGACGATGTTTTTGAATGATAATGACAATCTAGATTCGTACAATCATTTAAGTTCAAGTTATTTGAACTTAGATCATTTCAACATCACCCTCGACGACACCAACTTAGAAAGTTCTAGTATTTACCTATTCATTTGAAGGGAATTCAGAGAAGTAGCCGCCAGTTGCATAGCTGTAGAGGTGTTTGTGGAAGTAACAGTACCCTTCTACAACAAATTCTTATCCTTTTTCCTTGTATGGCTTGCTGGTTTTGGTCTGTTACTATGGGAGGAGACAGGCTACGTACGGAGCTAGTATCCGACAATGAATTTAAGAAAGATGAGACCTTTTGGCATATCTGTAGCGAAGGGGGAGTGGCTCCATTCCTTCAGTGTCGCAATGGGTATGACCAAAACTTGTCAATGCAATTTGTGGACTCCTGGGATCGTAGATAGGTGCAATTAGGTGGGGTTGGTTTTAAAGTTTCTAATGAGGTTATTGGCTAGGACACTGGTATGTCTTGCAAAGGAAAGAAGCTCAAAACACAAAGTAAAATCCCTGACACAGAGAGCTTGACCATCTTTTTCAATAAGGGTGAGGAGCTGGTGAAAATGCATGGTGGCTTTGAAAGAGAGAAACTTCAGTTCCCGTGGGATAAGGATACAGAGTTGAGAAAGCATTGGATTGGAGCAGATAATATGAAGAATTATGAGGAAATGTATCAATTACTTATTGAAGACTGGGAACAGTTGTTTAATTAGTTCTTTTATGTCTATGTTCTCTTGTTGTTTTTGGTTTTTGATTATGTATGGTTTAAACTACTACTGTTAATGTGTTGTTAGTGTGTTGCTTGTGCACTGGTTTTGGCTAGTTTTGGGCCTATTTTGTTTTCCCTCTGGGCTCTTTTGTAAAGGGATCAACACCCTCGTTTTGCTGCTTACCATAATCAAGAACATATTTTGATTCCTCTTATCATATAGGTTCAATCCAAAATCATATCTATGTTTGAATTCCATAAATTACAAAATTCTTCTAAATTTAACTAGGTTTGCAACCCTAGATTTCAACTTACAACAACTACTTTTTTTCTAGGTTGAACAGTCTAAAATCTAATTATTTTGTTTTAGATTTTCTGATTGTTTTTTAAATATGATATGCTCAACAAATAACTTCATGTTCATATAATCCTATATTCATTAATTAATCAAAGTACATATTTATTAAAGCTTTCCATGATGAGAACTCTACCTCAATTCTTAAATAACTAAAATAATCCAAATAAAATTAATTTTTCTCTTTTAATAATTCTTTTTTTCCTCAACCTTATCTCATGAAATCTCCAAGATAAGAATATAATCTTAAAAAAAAATATTACTTTTATTCTAACAAAATAAAATCACAATTAAATAATATTTTTCTATTGTGCACATTTTTAATAATAAAATATTAGAAATTAAATATTAATTTCTATTTACAACTAAAGATAATAAATCTTTATATTATCTCCTTTTTAAACTATGAAATAAATAATCATTTATTTCTAATTCAATAATAAAAAACTTCCATAATTTAAATTACAATAATTTAAACAATTAAATTTGTCAAATCATTTAATTCTGTTTCTAAAATATTAGAAATCATAATTATCTAATTAGATAATTAATTAATAAATTAAAATCTATATATTAAATAAATAATTAAAACAATACTATTGTTTTATTTATTTTTTTTATCTTCTAATTAACCTTAACAATTAATTATCAAATAAATTAACCAAGCCACTAATTAAGTTATTTCTAATTAATTATTTATCTTAATTTAATTTATTATTTAATTACCCACACAATTGGATTATTTCAAGACACTTCAACACCACGACCTAGTCACCTAGTTCACTTTCCTCGATACTTGTACTCTCGCACAACATAATCTTGCCACACATTCTTTAGTAGCATTATTAGGAACAATATAATCATATAATCACTTTTAATCACACATTATACATAAAAAGTAAGGGACGTTACAATCTCACAATATCATAGATTCATAAAGAAACAAAAAGTAAGGGAGGTTACAATCTCACAACTTATCAATATAAAAAGGGATGTTACAATCTCACAATATCATAGATTCACAAAGAAACAAAAAGTAAGGAACGTTACAATCTCATAACTTATCAATGTACATGGACATCATCCACAAGATCATTTTTGTTTCCTAATACGCGAGCACGAGCCTTAGGCTGAACCTCTTCGGCTAAGAGCCAAGGACTAAGAGGTATCCATTCTACCAAATTTGCTGGGGGCATGATCCCGACCTCATCCCTTATGGTGTTGGGGGCCTTGCACTCAACAAGACTTGATTCCTGGTGGACTCATTCAGAACCTTTCAACTTCATCAGTAGACCAAAGACTCTTTGACGTGTAACAATTTTTTATCCAAACATCTCGATCAATTTTTGATATTCCCATTGTGCCTAGGAAGTTCGATTCGAGAAACAAATTTAGAGTGTAAATTCATCTACGCTTGTCAAAAACATCACCCTCTTCCATTTTTCCAAGCACACCCTCTAGGGCTCTCTACACATGGTTGGAGGCAATGTGCAATTATATAGTGTAGGGTCCACTAGGTCAAGGTGTTGGTAACTGATATAGTCTTCATCTTTTTCACATGCACACGACATTCACTTGAGGATCTCCAATACTCAAAAGTGTATGGTCTGTGTACGTCCCATCCAAGAGTTGGGAGCGTCTATGGGGCCTTCAGGATGCACCGATGGTGCATCATATTCCTATGGCCATGCCTCCTCACGTGCATGTCAGTGTGCCGTATAAATAGTTTATTTACCTTGAAATTCCTGCGCTTTTGCCATTTCTGTTTCTACGTTTAGATTGTCGTGTCCAAATTGTGGACGTTACGATTGTCGTCACTGGGAAAAAATGTGAGAAGAAGTTAAAAAAAGGAAAAGGAAAGGGAAAACGGTTGAAAAAATATGTGTTCCTTTTTAATTTTTATGAAGGTATTCGCATCAGTTCTTTGCTTTTCTACTAAAATCTATTTGCTGCAATTTTTTTTAAATTAATATATTATATTATTATTATAATTTATATAATATGTTAATATATAATCATACACAACATTATTATAATTTGCATAATATAATATCAATATATAATATTAATTTTCATAATAATATAATATATAATAATATATTAATTACTATAATTTATTAAAATATATTATTAATACTAATATATTTATGGATAATAAAATAAAAAATATATTTCAATATTTAATATATAATATTTTATAGTTTATTTATTTAAGAGCTATTTTTATTTTTATTTAATTAATAGTTATTTATTGAATAGCTTTAGTTTTTTTCAAATATATGTTGGGTTCTTCCATAGTTTTTGTTAACACGGCAACTTCAATTCTACAAGGGCATAAATTTGATAGTTGTATAGTTGTATTTAAGATTTTTTGCTGTAAAATACAATGAAATTTTAAAAAGACGGTATCATATGAAATGATAGATTTTGGACAAACTGTATATGATATATATAATTTGGTCCTTAATAATAATAATAATTCATTTATCCTTATTAAATTGTTATATGATCATTATTATATAGTAAATATCTAATTTGAGCTCTAAAATATTTGATTGAATATCTCATTTTACCCAATATTTTGGGCTAATAAATTTAAAAAAAAAACATATGTATCTTCTCATATATGCATTTACAATGAAAAAGCAAACAAACAATTTATTTTTGGCAAATATGCACCTTAAAAAAAAATAGAAGATTTAAAATTTTTATATATTTTATTCTTTTAACACTTAAAAAAATATTTTGCTAAACATTGGCCAATGAAATATTTGAACTTAACACTTTTAAAGTGCAAATGCAATCCTTTACATGTCCTCCAAGACTTTCCAAAGCTCTCAACATCGAGTTAGAAGGATACTATGACATCATAATACTAATATTTTTTGGTCTACTCAAGTCATAAGATATTAAGTAAGCTCTCGGTCTACTACCGACTTAATTGGTAGGTTCTTTCCATAGATAGATAGGTAAAGATTGATATTATCAAATCGACCTTACACAGTCGACAACACACCGAACCATTCAGCCTATATTAGCTTATATCCAATGTTCTCACAACAGATATACTAAGGTAATATCTCACACATAGTATGTTCATATAATAAGATAATTTATCCAAGCTTAATGACCGGCCAATATATATATCATTCAGCCTATACATAGGTTTAACTTGCATTTAAACTATCTTTATAAAGAATATAATTAAATGACTGCCTATCGGCTATATATATCTCTGTCATTTCAATCATTCTATAGACCAAATTCTAAATGATATGAATGATATCTATATTTATCATAATCTGCCTAGAACAACATTCACGGTTTTCTAAAGGCATATAACTTCAATACTATACACAGATATATTCCTATGTCAAAAGCGTATATAAATATAGAGAAGCTTTATTTGCCACAAATAGAAATTGATTCATATAAACATGCAGATTCTCAAGGCTTATGTAGAAAATAGAAATGACTTTACATATAGTATGAAGCTTAATATTTACAGTTTACTACTGGTTCATTTGCATACCTGTCACTTTGTTAATGCAGTTGATACTCTCTTATCAAGCTCCTTCTCCTCACTTCTATTCTCCCAATCCAAGATATATTGTCTTGCTTCTGCTCTTGACTTCCCTTATCGAGATCCCTTGTCCTCCCATCATAACCACACTCCTTGTCAGTTATAGAATAGTTGCACATAATTATTCCACTTGCTGGCAAGTTTCTCAAAGATGTCATTGATGAAGTTATTCATAATTCCCAAGGCCTTGCTAGAAATATTGATATCAAGGTGCACCTGCTTTAAAATTTCAAGCAAGTATATCTTATATGTTTTGCTACTCTTTTTATCCTTCTTCATGCCCTTCTTATCTCTAGTCCCATAGGGGACCTTTTCATCCTTTGTGGCCTTCCTTTTTTTGTGATGAGATTTCTCAATCATGAAATTTTTCTCTATAATTGATTTCTTCTTTACCTTGGACATCATCAATAAACACTACAAATCATAGTTTTCAATCCTAATATTACAAATATTAAAAACAATCAAATTTTGTAAGACAAATATGAATAAAAACTAAACTAAAATTATTCAAACTTAAATTTAAATTATAAACTAAATAAACCAAATTATTTAAACTAAAATTATAAACTAAATTATTAAAACTTAAATTATAAATGGTAAAATTTGCATACCCATGAAATTTAAATTAAATTTAAATTTAAATAAAACTAAACTAAAGTTTTAAACTAAACTATTGAAAGTGAATTTCGATATAAACATAAATAAAAATGAGGTAAAAAACTTAAATATAAATTATAAATTATTATAAACTAAATTATTTAAACTTAAATTATAAACTAACCCATTAATCCTAATGACAAAAAACTTAACCATGAGTAAATATTCTTGCAATTACAATTTGAACTTTACATGATTTTGCAATCATAAGTGGTTACACAAATGTCTTACTATCTATTTGGACAATAATTTACATGAAATGCCTATCAATATTTGCTTAAAGATCAATGTAAACCTTGAAATGAATGCAAATGCTCAAAATGCTAGTGTAATGATCAAATTGCATACCCTACACTTTTTCCATTACAAATTTTCCTCATTGTAGTGTTCATCCCTATAACATGCTCTTAGAACTCACTTAGCTTGTACTTGGCCTTCTCCCCAATCTAAATGTTGATAGTTTCTATGTTCTTGTGTGACTAAGTTTGTGTTACATTTTAAAACCTATTTTCTATGTTTATTTCATTTTGCACTTCCATGTTAGAACATTTGTAATCACTTTTCCCTCAAACAACAATACAATTGTGTGGACATCCATGCAATTGCATTGCCCTATGATATTACAAGCATATTAATATTTATTATAACACTTGATATAATATATTAATTGATATTATAGTATTATAATAATATTATATAATAATATAATAATAAACATAAACATAAATATAATATAATAATATATAATATTATAATAATGCAATTATACAAATATAATATTATTATATATTTAATATTTGTAATAATAATATAAATATTATATTATATTATAATTATAATTATAACATAATATTATAGTAATATAATAATTATAATAAATTTATAATAAAAAATAATAAATAAATAAAAGTGGAAACGTGGTGTATTTGATACTCCTAACTTACAAATTGCTTTGTTTCAAAACTTTTCATGTAGTGGTCCTAATCTGAAGTTTGGACAAAGTGAAATATACCTTTTATATGCCCTAGGGTGAATGTAAGTACCAAGGGGTAAATGTTGTTTTAATGTCATGAATAAATGGTATTTTTTCCATTGAATGATTTCATGATATTAGAGTAAGTTTATATCTCTTTTGGGAGGTTAGATATACATGTTTCTTATGTGCTTTGGAAAGCCTTGGAGGACATGTGAAGGATTGCATTTGCACTTTAAAAGTGTTAAGTTCAAATATTTCATTGGCTATGTTTAGCAAAATATTTTTAAAAGTGTTAAAAAAATAACATTATATATATAGAAATTTTAAATCTATTTTTTTAGAGGTGCATATTTGCCAAAAACAAATTGTTTGTTTGTTTTTCATTGTAAATCCATATATGAGAACATACATATATTTTTAAAAAATTTATTAGCCCAAAATATTGGATAAAATGAGAGATTCAATCAAATATTTTAGGGCTCAAGTTAGATATTTACTATATAATAATAACCATATAACAATTTAATAAGGATAAATGAATTATTATTATTAAGGACCAAATTATATATATCATACACAGTTTGTCCAAAATCTATCATTTCATATGATACCGTCTTTTTAAAATTTAATTATATTTTAAAGCAAAAAATCTTAAATACAACTATACAACTATCAAATTTATGCAATTGTAGAATTGAAGTTGACGTGTTAACAAAAATAATGGAAAAACCCAACATATATTTGAAAAAAACTAAAGCTATTCAATAAATAACTATTAATTAAATAAAAATAAAAATAGCTCTTAAATAAATAAACTATAAAATATTATATATTAAATATTGAAATAGATTTTTTATTTTATTATCCATAAATATATTAGTATTAATATAATATATTTTAATAAATTATAGTAATTAATATATTATTATATATTATATTATTATGAAAATTAATATTATATATTGATATTATATTATGCAAATTATAATAATGTTGTGTATGATTATATATTAACATATCATATAAATTATAATAATAATGTAGACGCTCCTGTAGACGCTGCCGGTGAGCTCTACACTGACTTATCGTACCATTTACTGATACGGAGGAATCAAGTGGGCTCCATTCTTAGTAAGCTGTGAAATGGACTTTTGCATACGCATTTAGATTGTTGGCACTGTTTATGAAATTAACACCATAGGTATATATTGTATGGAGCACAGACCATCATTCTTCTGTCTGCATACTATACAAGTTTTCTTTTTTAAGTAAGAGCCTTTTAAATTTTTGTAAGAGCCACTGTTTCTGTGAACATCCAAGAGAGATTATTTTCTAAGGCGCCATACATCTGTAGCAAACGCCATACTCTGGATGTACCCTTTGAATTGTGCAGTACTTAAGTTGGACAGTACGGCTTGCACTTAAGGGCATTCATATCAGATTGGAAAGTGCACCAATCATTTAAGGGCTAATCTTTTAACATGAGCGCCTGTATACATTGCTAAGTAACGTATACATTTAAAGCTCTGTATCTTTAATAAAGCTTTTTTTAAAGTTTCGTACCTTTGTCAAGCACCACCAGAGTCATTTGCATGCCTTTATAGTGCGGGCATTCACTTGTATCCTTTTGTTAAGCACCATACATAGTAAAGTTGTTGAGATGGCCTAATAGTGGTGCACCTCAATTTAATGAATTGACATAATAATGTAGTTTAATATTGACATTAAAATGTAGACAATTCAAATATTTTATTTCACTTGCATAGATTAAAAAAAAAGGTTTCATCAATATGTTTTTGGTTGGGGTCATAATAAACCCTCCCAAAAAGTTAGATAAATAGTTGTGCATTAAATCATGTTTTTTAGTGTGTCAATATGACATCATATGATTTGTTTCTTTTTGAATTTAATGGGCATATTTTATTCAACTATTGGGTCCACATTTACAACTACTAGTCCCATACCTTTACTAGTACCATACCTTTAAAATATTGGGCTTTCAATGTTTCAATGCACTATGACAACTATTGGTACCCGCACCACTATTGGGCCCTCTCTTTTAGTGCTCTTGTATGGTATTAAGCAAAATTGTCTCTTTGACCAGTTTTGAATGGCCATCATTGCAACTAGCATTGGTGATAGTGCCATCTAGTCTAGTCACACTGCAATTGTACTAGAATATTCTCAAAGAAGATTCCTTGACAATGCTTATTAGCCTTTTGTAAGTGCCTTTATGAAAACTAACATTAGCGAGAGAGCCCAATAGTGGTGGGGGTACGAGTAGTTGTGATAGTGGTGGTACATTGAAAGCTAAATATTTTAAATAGTATGAAATTAGTAGTTGTAAGAGGGGACCTAATAATTGAACAACCAATACTAATAATTGAATAAAATGTGCCCATTAAATTCAAAAAGCAACAAATCATATGATGCCACATTGGCGTACTAAAAAACATGACTTAAATGAGCGCCTATGTACATTGGAAACATATACATTTAAAGCTCTATATCTTTAATAAAGTTTTTTTTAAGTTTCATACCTTTGTTAAGCACCACTAGAGTCATGCTAGTGTTGTCGTTCACTTTGTATTCTTTTGTTAAGCACCATACATCGTAAAGTTGTCTAGGTGAGAGCGCCCAATAGTGGTGCACCCTAACTTTATGCATTGCATAGCAATGTATGTGCAACATTGACACTAAAAAAATATATTCCCAAATATAGACAATTCAAATATTTCATTTCACCTGCATAGACTAAAAAAAAGGTGTCATCAAAATATTTTTTTGTTGAGGTGTCATAATAGACCCACCAAAAAAGTTAGACCAATACTTGTGCATTAAGTCATGTTTTTTAGTGTGTCAATGTGACATCATGTGATTTGTTGCTCTTTGAATCTAACGGACATATTTTATTCAACTATTGGGTCCACACTTACAACTACTAGTACCATACCTTTAAAATATTGAGATTTCAATGTACTAGCACTATGACAACTATTTGTACCCACACCACTATTGGGTCCTCTCCCCTAGTGCTCTTGTATGGTATTAAGCAAAACTACCTCTTTGACCAGTTTTGAATGGCCATCATTGCAACTAGCATTGACGATAGTGCCATCCACTCCAATCACTCTGCAATTGTACCAGGATATTCTCGGGGAATATTCCTTGGCAATGTTTAAATGAGCCTTTTGTAAGTGTCTTTATGAAAACCAACATTGGCAGGAGGGCCCAATAGTGATGGGGGTACAAGTAGTTGTGATAGCAGTGGTACATTGAAAGCTCAATATTTTAAGTAGTATGATATTAGTAGTTGTAAGGGAGGATCCAATAGTTGAACAACCAATAATTGAATAAAATATGTCCATTAAATTCAAAAAGAAACAAATTATATAATGCCACATTGGCATACTAAAAAACATAACCTAATGCATAATTATTGTTCTTGATGTACAACTTTTGGTGTGACCTTTTTTTTGGTCTATTATGACATCCCAACAAAAAACATGATGATGACATAATTTTGACAGTCATAATGATGGTGAAATAAAATATTTAAATTATCCACATCCCTAGTTGCTTGGTGATATAAATTTTTAGTTCTAATGTTACACATATGTTGTCATATCAACCCATAAAGTTAGGGTGCACCACTATTGGGCCCTCTCCCCTAACTCTCACCCCAGAGTATTTGATTTTTGACTTTTTTGCTTATTAAAAATCTCTCTTCAAGCTCTACACAATGGTACAAATTATTTTATCTAATTTTTCTTAGTGTTAGTTAATTTTACTTTCAAACTCCTAATTACTTTCATTGCCGTGGAATCAAGGACAAGTTTTGCCTCTTATACCTGTTTATACAACTTTGGCTTTCAAATTATAAAATTGCACTAAAATAAAGTGTCACAGTGTGTGTTTTTTAGGGGATTTAGCAAATTAATTAATAGGGATCTTTGATGGGTTCATGGTAAATGTACTCAATTATAAAGTGTCAATCCTTTCATTTTCTTTGGTAGGCTAATACAATTCATTTATTAGCTTTTGTAATCAAACAAACTAAAATAAAATTACACAATCTAGGGGTTTTATTACACTAAGTTCTTTGGGGTGTTCTACAACATCTTTCTTTGTCGGTACAACATTCACATAACTTGCTTTTAGTGTGCATTGTGTTTTTGTGGCTAAAATGACACACTCATCTTGAAATTCTCCTCGTTGGAATTAAATATGCCTCATCATGAGTGCATATGGAAGCCTTATTGAAATGGCAAGGTCTTCTTCCCTATCTTTTGGGATCTAGGTTCCATAACCAACCAACACATTCCAATACTTTGAGTGGTTCAATAATCGTGACATAGTGCTTTGTAATTTTTATACTTAGGTCTTCCTTATGTTTTGAACATCATCTTAGTGGCATTAAGTGTATTTGTACTGCTTTGGGATTCAGTGGCCAAAAGGATTTTATATAGTAGAAGTGTGATCTTCAGAGAACTCAATCCTTCTTCCATTGTTCAACAACCAGAAAAAGTAGAGAAGAAAGAGGATACACGGTTTAGCTTCCTTCTACCCCTGAGAAAGTTGAACCGGAAACACCTGTTGGACTTGACAATGAGGAGAGCTCTAGTAGCTCTAGTTCACCTTTAGTTAACTCTCATCTTTCACGCTAGAGTTCACCTTTAGTTAGCTACTCCCTATCATGCAGTGCCTTGCTCTATATAAGCATAAACTTATTGGCACTTTGTAAGCATATTGAATGATTCTATCATTCAATCTAATTTGTTGGCTATCTTATTTCTTTGTGTTCTTCATTTCCTTTACATAGATTTTCTCATGGAAGTTTCTAAGTCCTAAGAATATTTCATTACTCCTACATGGTATTTGTAAGTACAAAAAAGGTGCACAGAATGATATGGCAATCCAATGATGATCTAGAGTCCTAATTGTAACATCCATATCCAAATTAACAAGAAAAACTAGGTTTTTACAAAGGTAAATTTTTTTTTACTAGGTAATCAAATACAAAAGAAACTTATCTACTTCCAGTTATAACATTTTTCATTTCAAGATAAACATGAACTCATTTATATAAAACTGAAAGAAATGATATACATTATACATTTTGTTTTCTAACAATTTGCAAATTTTCTTGAAACAAATAAAATATTGGAAACATACCATTAACATGCATCTCGATTGTCGACCCATCTCATTCAAGACTCGGCAATCCTCAGTATTTGGAAGAGAAAGTATCTTCAAGGAGCTTAACCTCCAACCATAGACCGTCAGTCTCCCGCACTCCTTCCTAACCGGAAGTGGCCCTACCCTACTCAAGAGAATAGACTTAGGATAACCATCGATGTTTGCCATCTGAGCTCTGGTGTTGTAACCTACGTGTCTTGTTATCGTGCAGATCCCTAGATACCCTATAGTCATGCACAACTCTCCACAAGAAACGCCATCCAGTCACAGTGAACATTCGATGCACTTGAGGAACGTGCACCACCTTGGCCAAAGGATTTGTTTATAAATAGCGTTCTAAGAACGCATGAACTTAGTTCACCCACCCTACTCGACTTGAACTGATCGAAATCCTACAGTTTCCTATTTGTAAGGTTTAAACAAATATCGACCTCGATGACCTCAAGGTTTTTAGGATTCTCTCCTGTAATAGCGCATGACGCAACATTTACTCTGATCCTGAGTTCATAGTTTCATAATCCCATATTCATGTAAAAACATTGTTTAATAACGCCCACTCCTAAGTGGTTTCATACTTGTTTACTCAGTTCCCATGTTTGCACAACATACTTAAGTATCTAAAACAATTTCCCGTTATCCCAGAAATTCAAGGGTTCTAGACTCATAAGGTCTACAAAATTAAACGATACTAGTACCAACGCATGCAACGTAATCTAGACTCAAAATACGGGTTTTCCCACTCTTCTCATTCTTTTCAAAACCATGACAGTTTTTGACCAAGAATAACGACTTAATCCACAACTTCTCACCTCTTACCATAATAAATAGTTTTACGAGGTTCAATGAGGTAAGAATTTAAATGATAAGTTTAATAAAGAACTTGGGATCTCTCTATGACACTAAAGATGATCAAACTTATATGTCAACCTTTATTTGAGAATCTAAAATGAATAAGAAATTAGATGACAGCATTTGTTGACACTAATTGTCTCGCTTTCTGAATTCCTATGTCATATAAGTCGTGGAATGTGGACATTTGAAGTCATCAACGAGAGGAAAATATTTCAAGTATTCAGAGGCGTTTTGAGGCAAAAACACAGTCATGTGAAATGCTTACCAAAATAAATGAAAGTAATGCATTGCAGTAATAGTTTGTGGTTTACATTACGACCATAACATTAACTTGCATACAAGGATGTTCTCACCGCAGATATATAGTTTCAGTTTTACACCAAGTACTACCAAGTTATCCTTTGTTTTCTGATTATTGTTCTCGTCTTATTTCCTACATGCAGCTACCTTGGTGTTTACAAATGTGAACCTATTTTCCATCATTGCAAGGGCAGTGTTCATGATGGGCAAAGATTACAAACTCTGAGTAGTCAAACTCCATTCGTTATAAACAGCAGAATGCATTATTATCACTAATCTCTATAATGTGGAACACCACACACACACAGCCAGCAATAACAAAACCACAGGCTAGACCATGCACTCGACCTACGTCGGACAGGAGTCTAAACTGAGTTACTGTTCCTACACAGAGGCGTAGGACCGAGTGGTTCTTACTTAGAAACTCTAATTCGCACTAAGGTCAAACCTCATTCGAAACTTACAGAAAAATAATGCTATATGCTTTAACCTCTACATTGCAAGAAATACATAAAACGCTACCAGAACAAGGCAGAAATAAAGCGCCTAAGCTGCACAGAGGAAAAGATTAAAACCTGGCGAAATACTTGTGAAGTATCGCTTTTGGAATGTTAAGCTTCGCTGCTCCTTCAATGTCGTTCTTCCTCAGGTGATACCCACAACGCTCTCCACGTCCTCTCTGGGTTTTCAAGTTCTTCACAACATAAACCCCCCAGGCTCTCTACAACTAGTAAGAATGTTTCCTATCTGCCTCTCTCTTCTTTCACGATGAAGAACTAAGCATCCCTCCTCCTTCTCGGTTCCGTTTCCCTTTCCTTTGGGACCGCAACCCCCTACTCAAAACTATCTCCTCTCTCTCTCTTCTACTCTGACCACCACAGGTAAGGTCCCTTGGTTATTCCTCTGCCGTTTTCTTCTCCAAAACAACAACTGACTCCTCAACAACATTCCACTCCCTCGTCGATGGAAACTCCCACTTCTCAACTGCCAACTATCGCCCACGATCCAGGAGTAAATGGCGTCTCTCCTCATTCACTAGTTTCCCCCAACGACATCCTTCCCTACCATGCGCAATGAAGAAGGAGATTCCTCTAAAACTGCGGTCTGTTAGCCTTTAAACAACAGCAACCCCTGTGTTATTGCACCACCCACGATGAAGGAGCATCTCCAATCAATTTGCGGTTACTCCTTATCATAACAGCCCAACTTCCTCCCTCTCGCACCATGGTGAAGGAAGTTAAGGTATTTAACGATTACAGTTACAAGCCTAAGCTTAAGGAGGTTGATTTAATTGAATATAACCCGACTTCCTTACTCACTACGACCACTAGAAAGATGAAGGCTCCTTCGGCGATGTGGCTTGTTATTGGGCATAACAATTCCGTCCTCACTCGAACATAAAAGCATCAAATCCTTCAAGAGCAACTTAAAGGCTGAATTGAGGAGTTAAACTCAACAAGGTAGCCGATAATAAATGCCTAAAGCATCTCTATGGTCAACTAAGAAAAAGAGAGAAAGACCACTCTAGAAAAGAGACTCAAGGTTAGATCAATAATATCTCGCGGTCAAAGCTAAAAGAAAAGGCTCAAGCTAAACAACAACCAAGACAAATTATTACACACTACGGCTTCAAAATCGACATTCGTCGATCTCCAAAAAAAGATAAATTCACAACACAAGTTCGACGCATTTTACGACAATCAAGACGGATTGAGCGTAGCGCAAACAAGTTTCCTGCATCGTTAGATGCATAAAGCTGACTTCTCGCATCTTTTGACTATGAAGCGTGATTCACGAATCCGCCACAAGTAGGTTCATTTAATTACTTATAAACAAAATAATAGTCGTCTATATAAGTCAACTTGCTATGGTGGACTTACGACGACATCGTCGATTCCAAGATTCTATTTGACGACTTACGAAAAGGATGTTACACCTAATCTCCAGACGTCGACATCTAGTCTTACACTATCCCAGTCGAAAAACAAGACTAAATTAATGGCTTCAAGGTTATCTACCTGTTTGGCATTCTCATTAACAAACACCCATGGTTAATTTCCAGAGTCTATACTCTCTCTCGAAGATACTTTCTCTTCCTGTCGAACATGGTCCACCTGTTCCTGCAACGACAGTCTCACATACAATTTTGTGGTCAAAGCACCTATGTTCCAAATCAAAACATAATATATCCAAAGCATCATTTCACTTAACAAAAAGGACATTTAGTCTACAATATCACATTGATCATAATCAATAGATTCTAAAATTTCATAGAATTAACTTTGTATAATAAATCATCAGTTTCCATGTCGTCCACAACATATTATATTACTGTAATTTGCAAGAAAGTAAATAGCATAATTGATTCCAAAAAGAGGGATGTAACACTAATCACGACCACGTAGGCATGATTTATATACCTTTGAGCAACTTCTTTCTTGGCAACACATTTCTCAATTTCCCCTCCTTGTTCATTCTTCCCTAACCTTCAAGTTAGCTTTCAGTTCCTATGTGCCTTCTAAATTGCTTGTTTAATCCATTCGGGCTAAATCACCCTGTCCCCTGTAGGATCTCTTAAGAGATCCTGCAACTTGATTCTGAATCTCTCAAGAGAAATTTGCCCTACTAAAAGGGGTGATTTTCCTTGGCAATAGGGGTGATTCACTTCTCTTGAGGGGTTATCTTATTGTTCATTGCTCCATACCCTTCAAATTTACCCTCCAAGATCCTACATACCCTCTAATTATCTGACAAATCCACTTAGGCCAAATCACCCCTATCACCTATAGGATCTCTTGAGAGATCCTACAACTTAAGTCTAAATCTCTCGAGAGATTTGCCCTACTAAAAGGGGCAATTTTCTTCCCAAAGGGGTGATTTTGTCATCTTTTTCCATGCATCATTTTTTCTAGTTTATCTTAGTTTAACTCTATTTTTGGCTTTTGATTGTGAGTCTTTTCATGCATAACAAACTATTGACTCCCCTAAACTATTCTTGGGCTCTCAATCACTCTATTGTTAGTTCTCAAGTAGTCTATTGTTATCTTCCAATTAGTCTTATGTGATCTCTTCTCCAATCTTTTGTTCTCTTCCAATCAGAGCTAGATCACTCTTCAATCAATCCTTATTAACTCCTCAATCACCACTACCTTTGGTATGGATTCTAAACCTATAAATACCCCCTCCTTTATTCATTTGAGGATGCAAAATTCATTGTTGCATTCTTGGTTTTCTTAAGCTTTTACAAAATTTCCCCCATGAGCATTCTCATGCTCTATGCAGGACCTTGTGTGCCTTTTGTTTTAATTTTGCCATAGCATGCTTATGCTCAATCCAATTGCTTTTATTTGTTTTAGCTTCTATGCTTGATCCAATTGCTTTCATAAACCCCATTTTCATCCCTGTCACCAAGAGGAGGACCTTGAACTGCTACAGAGGAAGAAGCAATTGCCAAAAAGGACCTTTGAGAACTTATGCCAGGGACTATCACCCAATTTGTACAAGTTTTTCATGCTTTCTTAGTATTTTAAATAACCAAATCTTGCTCTTGAGGAAGTAAAACTTCATTTACTTTTCTCTTGATAGGTAGTTTACATTAATTTCTTAGAATAGATTTGCTTTTAAATTGCTTAGATATTATAAGTCAAAATTCAATCGTGAAAATACCAAAAAAAGGTATAGATTAGATTGCATATAAAAAGTCATATAATTGCATATATTTTCCCTTCATAGTAATTAATTCATTTCAAAAATTAGAAAAAGGAACTCAAAAGTTGTTTGCATTCATTTAACATTAATTGCATTTAGGAACTCATAGAAAATACCAAAAACATTCAAAAACACGAAAACAAGAGATCAAACAAACCCTTGATTTCATCACAAGGTCAACAAATTCAAACATGTTAAAACATTCAAAACAAAGAGGAGTTGTCGATTCCATCATGAGGCATCAATTCAAATAAAACATTCTATGAAAACTCTCCCCCTTTTATGTAGCATTCAATGTGCCCAAGCATAAGGGAAGATTGGGTTAAATCCATCATTGACTAGATTAGGGAGATCGTCCCTCAACCAATTCCCACAAAGGAAACAACACAAGAGTAAGAACTCATTGTTGGTAGGTGGCAACTGATCAGGAAAGTACTGTACACTAGCCATGTATCCTCGCCGGGGTTCAGGGGCGGTAGCCCCCGAGAATTTTTTTTTAGGGCCGACTTAAAAAATCCTAGGGCCGACTTAAAAAAATCTTATTTTTTATGACCGACATAAGAAAACCCTAATTTTTGTAACCGACAAAAAGGCTTGATAAAAAGCGGCCAAGGGTTAGGGTTTGAGTATAGTATTGTAGCATTTGCAGCGGTATTGAGTTGCAAGGATTGCTGATTGTAATCGGTTTGATTTACTAGATAATAATATTGGACTCTCTGTTTGGTGGATATAGCCCGAGTTTGGGTGAACCACGTTAAATCTTGTCTCTCGCTGTTATTAATTCTGTGTATTTCCATTTCTCTGTTTAATCTTTATTTGCATTTAATTGATATCTTCTGCCGGCTAACCCTAACAAGTGGTATCAGAGCGGGTTGTGTTCGATTATCGTCTGCAGGAAAGTCTCACGGTTGAGTGGGAGCAATGGCGGACGAGGGTAAAATGAAGGTTGATAAATTCAATGGGCAGAACTATCAGTTATGGAAGATGCAGATGGAAGATTACCTCTATCAAAAGGATTTATGGAGGCCGTTGGAAGGAGTAGCCAAGAAACCGGCAACAATGTCTGATGAGGATTGGAATCTTCTTGACAGAAAGGCATTGGGAACCATTCGATTGTGCCTGGCACCGTCGGTGGCATTCAATATAACAGAAGCGAAGACAACAGATGGTTTGATGAAAGTTTTGGCTAAATTGTATGAAAAACCCTTAGCCTCAAATAAGGTATTTCTCATGAAGCAGTTGTTTAATTTGAAAATGGTTGAAGGTGGATCTGTGACAGGTCATTTAAATGAATTTAATACGATTGTCAGTCAATTGACTTCTGTAAATGTAAAATTTGATGAAGAAGTTAGAGCTCTCTTGATATTATGTTCATTGCCTGAAAGCTGGGATAGTTTGGTAATGGCGGTTAGTAACTCTGTTTCTGGTTTAAATACCCTAAAATTTGATGATGTTGTTGGTGTTATTCTGAGTGAGGAAATTCGTAAGAAAAGCTTAGGTGGATCCAAATCAGGCAGTGTTTTGAACGCAGAAAGCAGGGGTAGATCAAAGGAGAGAGGAAAAAGTTCTGGAGGTCATGGGAAGTCACGAGGAAAATCAAAGGACAAAAGATCCCAAACTAGAGGACAGAAGGATTGCTGGTACTGTGGAAAACCAGGCATCTGAAGAAAGATTGCTGGTCTCGAAAAAATAAAGAAGGAGACAAACAAGAAGGCAATAAGGAAGCAAATGTGGTAAGCAATAAGTCTGAAGATGATGCTTTGATTCTTTCCCTAGATAATGCTGATGATTCATGGGTTTTAGATTCAGGGGCCTCATTTCATGCTACGCCCCATAGAAGTTATTTCCTTGATTATCTCCAAGGGGATTTTGGGCTGGTTTATTTGGGAGATAATGAACCCTGTCAGATTGTTGGAAAGGGAAGAATCAAGATTAAGTTGCAGAATGTGAATCATTGGCTACTACAAGAGGCGAGGCATGTTCCAAGGCTTAGTAGGAATTTAATTTCAGCAGGGCAGCTAACTGAACAAGGTTGCACTGTTACATTTACTGATAAAAATTGGAAGGTTTCAAAAGGTGCCTTAGTAGTAGCAAAAGGTGTAAAAGTAGGCACCTTATATCTTTGTACAGGTCATACTGTTCCTTCTACTTTAGATTTTATAAAGGAAAAACAAACAGGTTTAGGAACAGTTGCTACAGGTTTGCAGGAAGAGACTGGAAAAGTTGCTGCAGATTCTGAAACAACACTGTGGCATAACAGACTTGGGCATATGAGTGAAAAATGTATGAAGGTACTTCATTCTAAGAAAGTTTTACTAGGTCTGAAATGTATTAATATGGATTTCTGTGAAAGTTGTGTGTATGGAAAACAAAAGAGAGTCAGTTTTCTCAGAGATGGGAAGCAAAAGAAAAATGAAAAGTTGGAGCTTGTGCATACAGATGTATGGGGACCAGCTCAGGTATCTTCTTTTGGTGGCTCTCGTTATTATGTTACATTCATAGATGATGCAACTAGGAAGGTCTGGATTTATTTCCTTAGACAGAAATCTGATGTATTTGAAACATTTAAGAAATGGAGAAGCTTGGTTGAAAATGAGACAGGTAAAAGATTAAAATGTCTCAGATCTGATAATGGCGGTGAGTATTGCAGCAAAGAATTTGAAGACTATTGTTCCTTTAATGGAATTCGTAGGCAGAAAACGGTTCCAGGGACTCCACAGGAAAATGGAGTGGCTGAACGCATGAATAGGACAATAATGGAGCATGCAAGGACCATGAGATTGCATGCTGGACTGCCTTTAAACATGTGGGCAGAGGCTGTCAACACTGCTGTATATTTAATTAACAGAGGTCCTTCAGTTCCTTTGGGCTGTGGTATTCTAGAGGAAGCATGGACTGGCAAGAAGGTGAGTTATTCTTTTCTGAAAACCTTTGGCTGTGAAGCATTTGCACATATAGATTCTGAAAATAGAACCAAGCTGGATGCGAAATCAAAAAAATGTACCTTCGTTGGATATGGCATTGATGAATTTGGTTATAGGCTTTGGGATTTTGAAAATCAGAAAATTGTGAGAAGCAGGGATGTTATATTCAATGAGAAGGTGTTGTACAAAGATCAGTTGCAGCAGCATGAGAAGAAAGAAAAGGATTATGTGGTGCTGGATGATACTCCAAATAGTGATGTTCCAGTGGCTCCTCATGCTCCGCAACAGCAACCAGAAATACCACAAACTCCAGTGAATGTTAGACGGTCAACAAGGATAAGTAGACCTCCTGAAAGGTTTTCTCCCTCTTTGTATTCTATTTTGTTAACAGATGTTGGTGAACCAGAAGGGTATGATGAAGCTATGCAGGTGAATACACAAATTCAGTGGGAGCTTGCCATGCAAGAAGAAATGGACTCCTTGCTGAAAAATCAGACTTAGGAATTATGTAAGTTACCTGTAGGTAAAAAGGCTTTACCAAACAAATGGGTTTACAGGCTGAAAGAGGAAGATGGAGGTAAGAAACGATTTAAGGCCAGGTTAGTTGTAAAAGGATTTGCACAGAAACAGGGCATTGATTTTGATGAGATATTTTCTCCGGTTGTCAAGATGACTTCTATTCGTACTGTTTTAAGTATTGTGGCTGCTGAAGATTTGCATTTGGAACAACTAGATGTGAAAACTGCCTTTCTCCATGGTGATTTGGAGGAGGAGATATACATGGCACAACCATAGGGATTTGAGGTCAAAGGTAAGGAGAAACAAGTGTGCAGATTGAAGAAAAGCTTGTATGGCCTGAAACAAGCACCTCGGCAATGGTATTTGAAATTTGATAGTTTTATGGCTGAGCAAGGCTACAGTAGGTGTAATTTTGACCATTGTGTTTATTTTAAGAGGTTGGATAATGACAGCTACATCATTTTATATTTATATGTTGATGACATGCTTGTAGCTGGGTCTAACATGGATCACATCAGAGAGTTAAAACATCAGTTATCACAGTCATTTGATATGAAGGATTTGGGGGCAGCAAAACAAATCCTTGGTATGAAAATTTGCAGAGATAGGAAGAACAGAAAATTGACTCTATCTCAGGCTGCTTATGTTGAAAAGGTGTTGCAGAGATTCCATATGGAGAATGCCAAAGCTGTCAGTACACCTTTGCCTAGTCATTTGAAATTGACTAAAGAGATGTGTCCAAAGACACAAGAGGAGGAAGAGAAAATGTCCAAGATACCCTATGCTTCAGCTGTAGGAAGTTTAATGTATGCCATGGTATGCACAAGACCGGATATTGCACATGCTGTCGGAGTCGTTAGTAGGTATATGAGTAATCTCGGATTTGAGCATTGGAATGCGGTCAAATGGATTCTCAGATATTTGAGAGGTTCATCTAATAAACACTTATGTTTTGGGGGCTCTAATATTGATTTAGCAGGTTATGTAGACTCAGATTTGGCAGGGGATATTGATACCAGGCGGAGTACTACAGATTATGTCTTTACTGTAGGAGGAACATCGGTGAGTTGGATTTCCAGGTTGCAAAAGGTGGTTGCTTTATCCACCACAGAGGCAGAATATGTAGCTGCAACAGAGGCAAGCAAGGAGATGATATGGCTGCAATCTTTCATGGAAGAATTGGGTACACCACAGGCTAACAGTTCTTTGTATACAGACAGTCAGAGTGCCATACATCTTGCAAAGAATTCTGCCTTGCATTCAAAGACCAAACA
The DNA here is from genome assembly GCA_027924645.1 of Cunninghamia lanceolata. NCBI lineage: Eukaryota > Viridiplantae > Streptophyta > Pinopsida > Cupressales > Cupressaceae > Cunninghamia > Cunninghamia lanceolata. The sequence continues at coordinate 16,904,836 of BSBN01000472.1, read as the reverse complement.
CATACAGTTGAGGTATCACTTTATTCGGTCGGTGTTGGATAATGGACAGTTAAGGCTGGCAAAGATACATACAAATGAAAATCCAGCGGATATGTTTACAAAGGCAGTAACAAGGGAGAAGCTGAGCTCCTCTTAAGCTTCGATTGGTCTTCTAGACTGAAAACAATAAAAATTAAACAGTAGAGTCCAGGGTGCTTATTTCCAGTGGGAGCTGCATGTGCAGCGGTGTCGTCCAAGATCAGTCTCCAAGTGGGAGATTGTTGGTAGGTGGCGACTGATCAGGAAAGTACTGTACACTAGCCATGTATCCTCACCGGGGTTCGGGGGCGGTAGCCCCCGAGAAAATTTTTTTTAGGGCCGACTTAAAAAATCCTAGGGCCGACTTAAAAAAATCCTATTTTTTATGACCGACATAAGAAAACCCTAATTTTTGTAACCGACAAAAAGGCTTGATAAAAAGCGGCCAAGAGTTAGGGTTTGAGTATAGTATTGTAGCATTTGTAGCGGTATTGAGTTGCAAGGATTGCTGATTGTAATCAGTTTGATTTACTGGATAATAATATTGGACTCTCTGTTTGGTGGATGTAGCCCGAGTTTGGGTGAACCACGTTAAATCTTGTCTCTCGCTGTTATTAATTCTGTGTATTTCCATTTCTCTGTTTAATCTTTATTTGCATTTAATTGATATCTTCTGCCGGCTAACCCTAACACTCATCTTTAGGCTTATTCAACAAGAAACTGAACAAAAAAGACAAGCCAAAGAACATCAACAAAGACTCATTCAACAAGTGACTCAAAACAAAGAAAAGAGGCTAGATTGTCTCCGTATCATAAACGAACAAAACAATGTTCAAGCTAGGCTTAGAACAAGTGACCTTTCGGGTCATATTACAATCACAACCATCACACCCATACAACGCTTGTGACAACATCACAACTTCTGCCAAACACATATATCCACACATCACATGATCAACTCGTGTGATCCACGATGTTCTACTTCCCCACAAACAAACCAACCCCCCAGTTTCACCTCCACTCTACTAGGTCCTGCCATGAGAGTAGGAATGATTGGGTGGTCGTCCACTGCAAGGACATGGTTCATGTGCCACATCGGAGTTTGACTCAGCTGCTTTGTGTGTGAGTCACATTTTGGTCAACACATAATCAAGACAATTTTGTTCAAATCCCTTCCCTTTATGAGCTTCTCTTTTGTGGTGTTGTACTTTTCACATATCCTATGTAAAGGAAACTTGGTTAAAGATCTCACAACTTGCCAATGGGACAAGGGTTCGCTTTAGTTTGTGTAAAGATTTTTTTCCCAAACATGGTGAGCAATTTTTGATATTCCCATTACTCCTAGGAAGTTCAAGAAACAAATTTAGATTGTAAATTCATCTACGTTTGTCAAAAATATCACCCTCTCCCATTTTTCCAAGCATACCCTCCAAGGCAGCTATTCTTAAACATCATCTGCTTCAACACTCAAAGGTCAATTTTGGCCAATAAAAATAGGACAAATATTAACCACTTTTTATTGTAAATGAGGTGTAAAATTGCTATTGATTGCTTGACCATCGAAAAAGATGATGTTTAGTAAAATGCTCCAAGGCTCTCTACACACGGTTCGAGGCAATGTGCAATTATATAGTGCAGGGTCCAGTGGGTCAAGGTGTTTGGTAACTGATACAGTCTTCATCTTTTTCACATGCACACGACTTTCACTTTCACTTGAGGATCTCCAATATTCAAAAGTGTATGGTCTGAGGTTGGTGTACGACCTGTCCAAGAGTTGGGTGGGCCCCAAACTGACTTTTCGTTCCATTTGCATACCTACGGAGGAATCAAATGGGCTCCATTCATAGTAACCTTTTGCATAGGCATTCGTATGGTTGGCACTGTTCATGAAATTAGCACACAGAGCGGAGACCATCATTCTTCTGTCTGAATACCATCCAAGTTTTCTTTTTAAGGAAGAGCCCTTTAAATTTTTGTGAGAGCCATCCTTTTTTGTGAAAGTCTAAGAGAGATTATTTTTTGAAGCGCCATACATCTGTAGCAAACGCCATACTCTGGATGTACCCTTGAATTGTGCAGTACTTAAGTTGAACGGTACGGCTTGCACTTGGGGGGCCCTCATATCAGATTGGAAAGTGCACCAATCATTTAAGGGCTAATCTTTTAACATGAATGCCTGTGTACATTGGAAATGTATACATTTAAAGCTCTGTATCTTTAATAAAGCTTTTTTAAAGTTTCGTACCTTTGTTAAGCACCATACAATCACTTGCATGCCTTTATGGTGCGGTCATTCACTTGGGTCCTTTTGTTAAGCCCCATACATTGTATAGTATTGAGCAAAACTGCCTCTTTGACCAGTCTTGAATGGCCATCATTGCGACTAGCATTGGTGATAGTGCCATTCACTCCACTCACTCAGCAATTGTACTAGGATATTCTTAGGGAATATTTCTTGGCAATGTTTTTTAGTCTTTTGTAAGTTGTTTTATGAAAATTAATATTGGCAGTAGCAGTACATTGAGAGTTCAATATTTTAAATAGTATGATATTAGTAGTTGTAAAAGAGGACCCAATAGTTGAACATTGAATACAATGTGCCCATTAAATTCAAAAAACAACAAATCATATTATGCCACATTGGCGTACTAAAAAAACATGATTTAATGCACAATTATTGGTTCTTGATGTACAACTTTTGGTCTAACCTTTTTTTTGGGTCTATTATGACATCTCAACAAAAGGCATGATGATGACATAACTTTGACAATCATAATGATGGTGAAATAAAATATTAAAATTGTCCACATCCCTAGCTGCTTGACGATATAAATTTTTAGTGTCAATGCTACATATCAACCCATAAAGTTAGGGTGCACCACTATTGGGCGGTCTCCCCTAACTCTTGTCGTAGAGTATCTATTTTTTGACTTTTTGCCTTATTGAAAAGCTCTCTTTGAGCTCTACACAATGGTACAACTTATTTTATCTAATTTTTTCTTAGTGTTAGTGAAATTTTGCTTTCAAACTCCTAATTAGTTTCATTGTCATGGAATCAAGGACAAGTTTTGCCTCTTATACCTATTTATACAACTTTGGCTTTCAAATTGTAAAATTGCAGTAAAATAAAGTGCCACAGTGTATTTTTTAGGGGGTTTATCAAATTAATTAATGGGGATCTTTGATGGGTTCATGGTAAATGAACTCAATTATAAAATGTCAATCCTTTCATTTTCTTTGGCAAGTTAATACAATTCATTTATAAGCTTTTGTAATCAAACAAACTAAAATAAAATCACATAATCTAGGGGGGTTTATTACACTAAGTTCTTTGAGGTGTTTTGCAACATCTTTCTTTGTGGGTACAACATTCAGATAACTTGCTTTCAATGTGCATTGCATTTTTGTGGCTAAAATGGCACACTCATCTTGAAATTCTCCTCGATGGAACTAAATATGCCTCATCACGAGTGCATATGGAAGCCTTCTTGAAATGTCAAGGTCTTCTTCCCTATCTTTTTGGATAGGTTCCACAACCAACCAACTCATTCAAATACTTTGAGTGGTTCAATAATCATGACATAGTTCTTTGTAATCTTTTATACTTACCTTATGTTTTGAACATCATCTTAGTGGCATTGGGTGTCTTTGTATTGCTTGGCAAGGCCTTTTGTAGCTATTTGGTGACACCTTGCCTGATGTTCCCATGGATGTCACATCTTTTTCTGATAATACTTATGATTCTGGTGATGATGATACGAAGTTTGAGGACACTCACTTGACAATATCAACATTGTTTACTCATGATGTTTTTTTGGCAGTGTTTTCATAGAGGATCTTTCCTCATTAGTGAACCACATCTTTGGGATTCTTTTTTTAGCAACATTGGTTACCTATTTGTTGAGGCTCGCATTGCATATTACTATCCCTTCCTATTGGTTACATATTTGATGAGAGTTCCCACATATGTGTTTTTGAGACTTCTTCATCACCTCCTTATCCACCTTGTCTTGTGGATCTAATTCCTTTTGTTTATTCACCTTGTCTTATGGATCCTCTATTAGATACTTTGATTATAAATTGTTCTCCCTTCCTAGAGGACCTAGTTTATATATTTGATGAGAGTTCCCGTGTGTGCTTGTTTTGGGACTTTTTCATCACCTCTCAATCCACCTTGTCTTGTGGATCTAATTCCTTTTATTGATTAACCTTGTTTTGTGGATCCTCTATTAGATAATTTGATTGTAGATTGTCCTCCCTTCTTAGACAACACATTTTACTTGCTTGATGAGAGTTCCCACATGTGTGTCTTTGGAGCTTTTACATCATATTCTAAACCACCTTGTTTTGTGAATCCTGATCTTATTGCTAATCCACCTTCTTATTTGTTGATCCACCTTTTTTATGGATCCACTATTCAATACTTTGAGGGTGCCCCTTAGTGCCCCTCCTATTGTCTTGGACATTCCTCTTATGAATGATTCACTATTATCTACTAGTTATTCTTTGATGGCAATTCTTCCACAACTTGTTTCTAGGATATGTTTATCACTTACTTCAATGATCATCGAGCTAGTATCATATTCTTTTGTGTTGCCTCATGTATTTCCTATTTTGGAGTGCATAGAATTTTTTTATGCACCTCTTTGCATTTATCCTCCTAAGGGAAGGCATGTAGTTTAATGCAAGGGGACCTTCTTTAGCATTTTGTGCTTATCTATCTTCATCAAGTTATACAACTATTTGGTGTGACAATTCATCTTTTCAGTAGACAAACATCACTATTTTATGGCATCCTTTGCAAGGGGGTTCAAAGTTATCTCTTCTTTCTCCATCACTTCTTAGGGCATCTTCATTCCTTTGTTCATGGGGAAAATTCATTATCGTCTTTCTCTTTGAGGGGGGTTCTATTATTATACATGGGTACTTGATAAGGCCTTATTATTGGGACCCATATCTAAGGATTTGCCTTAGTTTCTTTTATTTTTCTCTCCCTAAGTTAATCTTGTACTATACTATTACCCATGTCGACTAAAGGGAATAGAAGATAGTCGACCTCCTCGGCTTGATAGGGGCTTCTTGATCTCACAATTGCCACATTAATTTGCATGGCTTGAGAAGGCCTGCTCGCCCTATAGATAGCAGGGGCTACCAGGAACAAATGTCTAAGATAAGACTAGGAGGGGATATGGCCCCATCTATTGATCATGGGGGTCCTTGCCCCAAATATTTTATCTCTCATTTGACCACCACTCTGGGCTTAAGGGAGGTGTTAGAGTGTTCACACAAGGCTAAGCATTCATGCTATTTCACCATGCTAGTATAATTACGGTCATATTTATTTATTCACTTTATTTACTTAAGAAAATTTAGGTATTTGTGTCATTCAATCATGTGCCCATGTCTTATGCACTTGATTGACACTTAGCTAATTTAAGTTTAGTTAGCTTCATCTATTGTGCTAGTTCAACTTTAATTAGCTCCCACCTATCATTCTAGATCAAGTTTAGTTAACTCCCACCTTTCATGCTAGTTTACCTTTAGTTAGCTACCACCTATCATGCATTGTCTTGCTCTACATAAGCATAAGCTTATTTTTTCTTTGTAAGCACATTGATATATTCTATTGTTTAATACAAATAATCTATTGGCTATCTTATTTGTCTGTTTTCTTCATTGGATTTGCATAGATCTTCTCATGGAAGGTTAATTGGTTTGACAATTTTGGGATCTCCAAAATATTTCATTATTCCTACACAACATACTTTCTTTCCACAATGCTTTCCTTTCTTTAAATCTACCTATGGTAAAACCATGAATAGAGGAAAGGTTAGTTTACCAAAGTAAATGCACAAAATGAGTAATCAGTCCTAGGCTTGTGTTATCCTAATGCTTTGATATAATATGTCACAACTTGAGAGTTTTTAGGAGATAAATTTAACTAAAAATTCACTATTTTTTTATAATTACATCTTAGTTAATAAATGTGGAAATTGTCTATAGTAAAGTATGGATAAGTGTTATCTAAGATAATGACATAAGATCAAATATTATAGTGAAAGTTTATATTATTGGTTTCAAAGTAAAATTTAGAACATCAACAGGTTAAAGAATTCCAAAATTCCAATAATATTATAAGAATTAATTAATTCAAGAGTAGAAATAAAGTCTAATTATTCATATGCATAATAATAAGTATTTCCACCAAACAATTCATTGTTCATATAACATATAAAAATAATTTAACAAATCAACATAGATGTCATTTCTAATTTTATAAATGAATACATTCAACCCTTTTAGTTCTTTCAAACAGATTAGAACATACTTTAATATATTCTGCAAACAATATTTTAGACATAGAAAATAGTGAGCACATTTATGTTTATATATTAACACACACTTATAAGATTACCAAAAAAATGTTTATGATACTTCCAAGTGGGTAAAAACATGTTCATGGTACTTCCAAGTGGGTAAAAACATGTTCATGGTACTTCCAAGTGGATATCAAAAAACCTATAAAATAAAATTTTCTTTTACTATAATTGGATCAAATAATATGGCCAAATCCTACAAGAAGAGGTATATTAAAACATATCAAAAATTATCTTCATGTCTAAATAAAAAGCAATAAGAAAGTAAGAATTAGTCTCAAAATATTACCTCAAACTAAACTACCAAAATCAAGTATTAATAACTAATAATGAAAATTGGATGAGAGAGAGAGCATCATGAGAGCACTTTTCCACCAACCACTAACTTGTATGGCTCCCTTGTATGCCACCCCAAAACAAGGGACCCTAACCTTCACGAATGGGGTCACAAGAGAATATTGGAAAGGAAGAGACTAGAACATGTGTAGATAAACACTATGACTCTTAAAAAATAACAAATAACACTTTCACAAAACATATCCCCTTGGCTAAGGTTTTCAAATAATAATTCACAAGCAAGTCTTGACTTGTCTTTGCACAATATAGTAAGAATCTAAGAATACTTTCATGTAAAACAATGGTGTTGACGTTGCCTTGTCACACACAAATAAATAATATAATACCACAAATAGGACCTCCTTGTCACTCTCAAAAGTCATATGGTATCAACAATGTTCATAACCATTCCTATGCAACAACTCTTGGATCTCAACTTCAAACACAGTTTGTAGGAAAAGTCAAAAAGATTGGTTGAGGTCCCCATAAGCCTTGCCATTCCTTTTAGTTAGTTGGAAGACTAAATATATATAGAGTCATAATATATATTAGTTAACATATGCATAGATATTAATAAAAACATTAGAGAAATGAATATTGACATCGGTATCAACTCACTAGATCAAGAGTATACTTTTCAGCCATCACAAAAATCAACATAGATGTAATAATAATAATTCACAATAATGTAGAATACCACCCAAAAATCCTAATAAATTAGATATCAATAGTTGTCCAATTAAAGGAAAAATTATTACAAGACAAAATATTAAATATTTTAAATGGTCAAAAAATGGGGTATTACAGTTCAAAGCTCTTATATAAAACCATATAGAAAAGAAAATCAAGGTGTTGAGGACAGATAACGGGTGTCGATTTTTTTTCAATATGTTTCAACAAATTTTGTAGGGATTGTGAGGTATAAGACAACTCCATACTATTGAGAAACTTGGTGAACAACAACAATGATAGTATAAGCTTAAAGTGTACAAATCTAATTAACCTAATTAAAGGTACATGTGATTAACCATAAAAATAAAATAGAACATGGATAAGCATGTACATTAGAAATAAGAAATGATAAAAAAAATCATAAACACAAACACATAACACCGAATGTACGTGGAGAAACTCTTTTGAGAAAAAACTCCACCACTAAAGAGAGCACAAGTTTGTATTAATCCAATAACATTGGGTTACAATAACAAATCCAACTTCTCTCCTTAATTTGAAAACATTTTGGAAGAGTGAGAGTGCCTATAAATAACCATACATAACCTCTATCACATGCCTCTAATATATAGGACAATCAATAAATAGTTTACAAAATAATGGGACAAAACCATATGCCAAAACTAGGCACCCAAATCCCAAAGAAAAAATCCAATACCACACTCATGAAGAACATATTCTAGGAATAAAATGTAACTCTTACACAATAATGCATCATAAATTCCATCATAAAACCATTAAGCCACTTTCTTAATTCTAGGTGCTCCATGAATGCATTAAGTGCATTGTCATTGCCTATCTTTAGAAAGATGTTCCATAACTCCTAATATTTGACCTCATTCTGTAACCTCCCTTATTTAATGCCATTACAAAAACATCTCACATAATCTAAAGAATAATAATAAAATAATTGCTCATCCATCTACATGGGTGTCTAAGTACCCATTCCCAATATGTCGAAGACACATACAATAAACATTACGATTACAATTTGATATCACACTATTCTAACATTCTTTCTCTTGATATTATACATTACATAGACATAAACAAGAAACATAAAATGAATTAGGTACAAGAGACAAGGCCCATGGCTTCCCTACACCAACAAAACTTATTTGTGCTCATTGGTTTTGTAAGTGAATATACAACATTATCCATAGTGTCAACTTTTTGAGTCATGACCTTACCACTCTCTACCACCTCACACACAAAGTGATAATGAACATTAATATTCTTTGTACGAGCATGGTATATGGGGTTTCTGGCCAAATAGATAACACTTTGACTATTACATCTGATTTGAACCACCTTGCAATCAAAACCAACTCTTGAACACAATCTCTATTATCAAACTACCTCTTTATAAGCCCGAACAGGTAGCATGGTTGGTTAAGGGCTTTGGGTTCATCCCATATAGGTCCTGAGGTTGACTCACTCTACCCAGATTAACCTGGAGAAGTGTGGTTGCGGGCTTTGTGCTTCTCTCCAGGGAGATTAGTCTCGCCTCTGCTCGCCCCTCTATTGCCCCAAAACTCTGCAATATGTAAGACTGAGGCAAGGCACGTTGGGAATCGCTGGGCTGGGTCACAGGGACACCTCCTTGGTAATGAAAAAAAACTACCTCTTTACAGGCATGTGTAGTATCCCTATACTCTACTTTAGTAGAGGATAAAGAAACCATGGGCTACCTCTTATTCATCCAATTGATAGCACCACCAAACTAAGATAATATATAGCCACTAGTTGACCTTTGACTATCCAAGTCACCTGCCTAATCTCCATCATCAAAGCTCTATATGTCCAATAACTTACCATATCATTAGAACTATGACAATATAAGTGATAATTAAAAGTTCCTTACAAATATCTAAATATCCTCTCAACACAAGTCTAATGCTCTTTACCAAGGTTAGACATAAACCTACTAAGAACTTCCAATACTTGCATAATATCTAGTCTAGTACAAACCATTGCATACATTAGGCTACCAACATCACTAGCATAAGGCACATTATACATATCCTCAAAATCATGATATGAATTAGGACATATATCCAATAAAATCTTAGTGCCTACATGTAAATAAATACTCATTGGTTTGTAATTATGCATAACAAACTATTGCAAAATATAGTGTCAACATACTTACTCTGATTAAGCCAAAGATTTCTATAAACTCAGTCCCTACTAATTCCATTCCCACAATAATTTTTGCTTCCCCTAAATTCTTGATGTCAACTACACCAAAAAGTTGAGTTTTACGCTCCTTAATCATCACCTTGTTACCAATAAACAACATGCCATCAACATACAAGATTATTAGAATATGATCATCAATAACTTTAATATAAACATATTGATCCTCTTTGCTTCTAACAAAACCTAAATTTAATACAAAATCATTAAACTTTTAATACCACATCTAAGGTGACTGTTTCAAACCATACAATGACCATCTTAACTTGCCAACCCAATTTTCTTTCCATTTTAGCTCAAACCCATTTGGATATTGCATGTAAATTTCCTCTTCGAGTTCCCCATGTAAAGTTGTTTTAAAACATCTATTTTCTCTACTTCCAAATCAAAAGCAATAATAATAGACACTAGAAATCTAATGGAAGACAATTTAGCAACAAGAGAGAAAATTTCACCAAAATCAACTCCCTCTCTCTTGGAGTAGCACTTAGCCACTAGTCTGGCTTTGTACCTCTCTAACTTACTATTCTCTCTAAATTTCTTCTTGAATACCCACTTGAAACCAGTGGGCTTCCTTTCCTTGGGAAAACTGACAAGATACCAGGTGTCACATTTTTCCAAGGCCATCATCTCCTCTTGCATGGAATCCATCCAAGAATCATGTTCATTTTAAGAGAGAGCTTCCCTAAAAAATCTAGGTTCATCATTAATAGATGATAAATAAAATACACAATAGAGATCCAACCAACCTGCAACCAAATTGATCAAATGTCACATGCACTCTAGAATATTTCAACTTGGACACACAAAGAAAATTTCTCGCAAGTCTTAGAATATGTAAAACACCATTGAGAGTTTTTATTATTCCATCACTGAAAAACATCTATACCTTTCCCTTACCAATAATTCAATGTGAACTATTGTCACTAAGGAAAACTTCTCCTCTATCATAAGTTTGGTAAAATGAGAACCATTCCTTATGGGTAGTCATATGGTAGGAGCCACCTGAATCAATGATCCAACAATTATCACTAGAAACATTAGTAGAAATGAATAAAGCATCATTATCACCATCATCAAAGGATTTATTAGTGAAGGAATCATCATAGGTTTTCTTCTTATTTTTGAATTCATTCTTTACATGTCCCCACTTCTCGTAGTTTCAACACTTCCCTCTACTCAATCCAGAGGTTTTGGACAATACTTTAAACTTAGACCTATCTTTTGATTTCTTTCATTCCCCATTAGACTCACCTTTATACCTGGGCCTTCCTTGGACATGTAATGCATCCTTCAAGCCCTCATCCATAGATTCTCTCATCTCTTCATTAAGAAAAGTAACAACAAGGGCATCCAATTTGGGATCTATCATAGAAAAACTTAGAGCAATGATTAGGTTCTCTTGAGATTTATGCAAAGAACAAAATAATAAAATACACTTATCCTCTTCCTCTAGCTTAACATCAATATAAACTAGTCGACTCACAATAAAATTAAAGGTATTCAAATGTTTAGCAAAATTGTACTCTCCAAATTTGACTCACCACTATTATGTGTAAATAAAAAATGGTGGGCACATGTGTGGCTTTGCATATGGATAGATCACTCCTACTCACATGAAAAAAGCAAGTGGAGAAGGGGAGTGTTTGGAGGACTACCTTCTTCAAGAGGGAGAAGTGTCCTGAGTGTGGCAATGATATTTTTTGGAGTTGTTGCACGACATTTGGTTGATTACTCTCTTCATAATAAAGGAGTGATCGATGTAGGATGGGGATGTTAGGTCATCATATAATGATTTTAGTATGAGTGTCTGCTCTTGGGTGAAAGTTCAAATCCATGTCCCGCTTTTATAAAGGAAATGGTCTTGACATTGATCTAACTTTTTGACTTGAAAAGTAACATATATGTTTTGAATTTAAAATGATGTAAATTAATGAAATATATTTTTTAGTGTATTTTATGTTTGTATTTTTTTAAATAAAAAAATTATTTGAATGGAGCTTTTTGTAAAATTGACACTATAATTTAGTTGCTGATAAAATGTTGAAAAATGAAGGTTAAGCGGGACACCACTTTTTATATAGTAATTTTTTTCCTTCATTTGTTTTACATTTATAACTTAAAACTTTAGTGAATGGTTTAATTTTTCTATTTCAATAATATTTTTAAAATAAATCTTGAAAGTTGTGTGTACTAAAAATACAACTATTTTGATGGGATGCCACTTTTTGTCTTAACTATTTATCCAAGATAGAAAACAATTATATCATCTTGACATAGAATGTCTCCTCTAGTGCATCATATTTTTTAAATTTTTTTAATAAACTTTATGATTTTTTCTTGAGAAGACAATCAACCTTATATTTTTGTTTGATGACCTAATAAAGCCCCAAGCTTTCACTCAAGACATTAATGGAAAAAATATGATCGAATATTTTTTTTGCATAAAAAAGTGGTAATAAGTAACTACATAACATACTAACATGCCCAAGGTGTCATATGTGACCCATGATAACACACTTGGCACACACACCAATGCATAAGCAAGGTGATGCCAGTGGAAGACTTAACTACACCATGGGACAAGACACCGTGGTTGACATGAAAATAAGGCATGGAGGAAAGACAAGATTCCCAAACCACTAGAATACCTTCACAACATCTCTACCAAACCACCCTCCAAGTTTCACTATGTTACGACAAGAAGAAAAGCAAGAATTGCCAAGATTCAGGTTCCAGAAATGACTTGCAGGTGGGTCAAACTTTGGACTTGAATTGGAACTTGTAAATTTGCATCAAGGTTAGGTTCAGGTTTCAGGATGCAACAACAAATCACAACCCCACAGAATTCATACTTCTACAGGCATATTGCAAGGTACAAATAAATGTTGAATCCCAAATAGGAAGGAGGTTTAGACTTAAGGTTGTGGTCACAATTTGCACCCAGTGGACTTCAGTCAAAACATGCAACTTGTGGAAGAACTTCGGACCCCAGAATCAAGGGATGTCTAGAACTTGGAAACATTTTTGCAACTTGCATGTCTATAATGTGCAATTGGGTCTCAAGCTCCATACCAACATCACGTCGAACTTTGGGGCTCACTAGCAATCTGCATGTCTGCAAAATGCAAGTAGGCACTAAACTCTAGACACTGCAACATATCAAACTTTGAAGGACAACGACAATGAAAACTTTACAAAGTGCAGTGGAACTCTGAGCTCCAGAGAATCATCTACATCAAACTCTAAAATATGGATGCAACTTGCATTGGGTTTCTAAACTATGGTTCAACTATATTTTGGGGTTTAGACTCCAAAATAAAGGTTAACATGCTCAAATACAAAATATAATAAAATATTGTATAAACAATTTCAATTCATGGACTATGAAAGCCTTGTGATCTTAACATTATATAATATAATAAAAATAATGAATTAAGGAAACATAGGTGTACAAAAATGTTTATACATGTATACGGAAGGTGGGAATATAAACCTAGCAATGACATTTGGGCTTTTTTTATCTTCCAAGGTGTCCTTGTTGGGAAATTAGGTGTCTCAACCTTGCAATTTTTTTGTTATTATTTATTTATCATTTAATATTTTCCTACATTTAGTTACATATTATTGTTATTATTTAATATTTAGCTCCATCTCATGCTCAAATCAAGTGAGATAAAGGTTAACCCAAAGATTTCAACCCAATGCGAACGTCTCATTATAACCACCATTGGGGATTAATTTTGTATCTGCACATGTAGGTCAAACATCAGGTGTACTTGCTCTCATATAATAGCCAAAGCAAAGCATAAACTTCCAATGTGGCATCATAATATATAAATCAAATAAACATCACATCTAACATGAATCATCAACTATAATCATAAGGATGCAATAAATGATAGAAATCCACATACTAATCCACCTATGATAAACACACTTGTACAATATATATATATATATATATATATATATATATATATATATATATATATATATATATATATATATATATATATATATATATATATATATATATATATATATATATATAAGCAGTGGAATGGTAACATTGAGATATCAGACATAGGAATCCATAAGCAGATGCCTAGATGACAATACGAAACCCCATCAGAAAACACCTCGATGGCATAATAAAACATCATCGCTAACAACAGTAGCAGATCTAAAGACATATAACAAGGCACAAGCGTCAGAGGCATTACAATGTACCTCTAGTAAAAATGAAAACAAAATATAAATACTAATTAAAATATTAAAAAATATATTTTTGAAAACTACACTTATAGATCTACAAAAGGGTATTTTTAGATTCTTTTGTAAATGTTATTTACATGAGTAGGAGTTTTGAGAACATTAAGCTTTTGAAATAATTTTATTTTTTTATAAACTGGGCCCAAAGTGATGCCACATATCTATCTAGTGGATACTTGTAGTTGGGAAAGTTGTAGCCCAAATCCAATTTAACTAAAATGAATCTAGCTAGAATATATATTTGATTGAAATTGACTTTTAGTTAGAAATGCTTAAATTCATTTGTGCTGATAAGTTCGCTTGAAGTGGGATACAACTTTATCTTTTAGCTCTTGTGAATCTTTGTAAATTTGTGATAGTGATGATTCTTGTGTGGATGTTTGCAGTGGTAGCTCATATGGTGTCAAGTTCTTGACTAGTGTACTCTATGAACATATTAAGGCTAAGAGTCTATGCTTCAAATAACACCTCAAGTTGTGCTAGTTTGATGATAGGTAAACAATCATTTTGCTCTTGGGCTTGTTGTATGGCTCATGCTTGTTCTTATTCAACAAGTTTATGAGGGAGAAGATTTCTCTTAATTCTCATAGAGTGGTTCCAATCCAATCTTTCTCAATACTTGGACATAGATCATGAGTGGAGATGTTAGGTATGGCCAAGAGAAAAGAGATATGAATACGAAACACCTTTGAGATTGCTAGATGGATGGTTTGTTGACTTTTGATGTGTAAATGGATGTTGAGTTGTTTATGTTTGTTCTTGTTATTTGATTGGTTTCTATTTGACTAAGTCCAAGAACACTTGGCTTGAATGTGCAAGAACCTAAGTGCATTGTGTTGTTTTGTTGCTTTGAATGAATTGAATGTTCATAAAATGGAGATTGTAAATGCTAAAATGAACAATTATTAGCAAAGAGATTGAAACTATTCTACGTTTTTATTTATTTTTGGATTCTTATGCCTTTCAAATGAATCTAATTTAAATGCTAAAATTAACCTATGTTTTTGGTGTTTTACCTATTTTATGTTCTTACCTATAAAAGAATGAGATATTGTTCTACAAACTCAATACAAGCATCAACCAACATCAACTTTTTTTCATTTTTTATTCCAAATGTAATTTTTACAAGAAGTATAGATAAAGCATAATCAACTAGATTGATAAAATAGTCTATTTGCTCTACTTCTTTTGAATTTTGACTTATTTCCTACATTTAGTTAATTATTTTTTATCATTTAAAATTGGTTGCATCTCCATTTTCAAAAATTACATTTAAAGAAAAATCATCTTAGCTCTTGCTCCCAATAAATTGATTAAATCATTTATTTTCTTGCAAATAATTAAATTAGATTTCTTTTATTCCTTTATTAAGCAACTTTCAAAATTAGAAGCACTCACTTCATCTTATTCAAATTTAGATAATTAAAACACTAAAAAACCCCAAAAGGATACAAAAACACATAGGACAATAAAAATAATATACACAAATGTTTTCAATACTTCCTACAACATGTTTCACACAAACAAGAAGATCACAACATTTCTCACACATCCAATACCTTCAAAACATCAACAAACACTTGAAACAACATTCAATCACCCTCACCATATCCACATAGTGGCATGACTTAGCACAACCTTGAGAAGACACATGTATCTTATTTTAGGTCATACAATGACAAAAAATTATATTGCATGGTTGCTTGTTGTCTTCGATCTCTGTTCTCAAGCCATTAAATTGGTCCACCTAGAGGTTTGACTAAGGAGAACATGACCCTTGGCAAGATCCTCAAGGGTAGTCTATTTTTAGGTATTAGAAGGTGAATCAAACTAGTTTTTAGATCATTGAACCCATCATGTCAATTTTGCACACAAAAGGTTGATTCTACTCATGGGGATTGATTTTGTGTTGCATAATCATGATTTCACCTGAGATCAAAATGGAGTTTAGCTTATTCTTTGTGAAAGATTTACAGAGCCAAATCTAATACCATAGTTTAATTTACTATTTCTAGATCTTTATAGATCCAGATCTATTATTAGGGCATCATTTTGGAATACAAAGCAATAGCTTGTAGTCCAACACTATCAAGTTGCACCTAGAGCTAAGTAACCCTTATCCATCTTTATCATTTCAAAAAATGTACTTGTTTATTTTCAATATACTATCTCATATTGGTATTCTAGGTTAGATTTATCAATCATTATCATTTAATTAATTTACACTTAAAATATTTGAAGAAGCTATTTTCAATTAAAAAGTAATAATTAATTTGTAAAAATGACATTATATTAATATTATTATTTAAATATTTAAAAAAATACACTAATATTAATATTAAATAAACATTTTGGAAAGTCAATGAAAGGTATAGTCACCATGCAATTGGGATGCTAGAGATGTTGAGGGCAAGACTAGATGATACAACAATTGGCATCGACATGGATGAAGACTTGGGCCCCCACATGTTGCAATTTACAAGTGACATTATAAAAATTAAAAATGATTAAAGATTTATTTCTAAATGGGTGTGGCCAGTAGACCAATTGGTATCTACTAAGTGCTTTCCATCTAGAGGTTGACGGTTCAAATCTTATGCCTCCGAGGGTCTCCCTCACTCAAGCTAGACTTTATTGAGAAGAGACAGGTTAATAGTGGCAGCTAACTACAATAAAAAACTTAGTATATTGAGATGTTGTTGGATGAAGCAATGATGGTGTTAGATACCAAATCAAACTCCTGACCTAAATGGAGATAATGAAAGATTGTAACCGATTTCCCTGTATATCAAAAAAAAAGTTTTATCTCTAATTCTTGGAATCGCTAATTTTAGAAGTTTTTGTTTTAGAAGCAACAACGATTTTATACATTTTTATGTAACATGTAAATTGAATGCATTTTTTAATGAGCATGAGATGACTTGTGCTTCATAGAGTCCATGACTCTTTTACTATAAATTTACATCATTCACAACAATAGAAGTGACAAAAAAAATCTATCAATAAATTATATAGTATGTTGGAAAGAGACACTACTAGGCATGATAAGTGTTGTCATTGATGGAAACCAAGTCTCTCTACACATCCACTTTACCTAATTTGCCCAGACCAGAAATCAGATTGAAGATCTGTCTAAGTTCGGGAAGTCAAGAGCATAGTGTGTGACAGGGTCCGGTATCTTGGTCCGGATCTCCTCGAGAGTAGATCAGAGTTTGCTGCGGATCTAAGAGAGTCATAAGCATTATCAGAATAATCTAAATCCAGAGTTTTGGCCTCCGGTGATGAAGGACTCAATAGTTATTAGCATCTGAGTATCGGGTTAACAGTTTGACAAAACAGGCAGAAGAAGAATAGATCGACCTTGTAATTGATCTTCGTTCTGAATGTATGGAAGTTGTTGGTTGGACAAGTTGTGTTGATCAGTGATAGTAGCTAACTTGACTAATGATTTGTGAGTGCAAGTTTTGGTCTGTGTCTCAAGTTATGCATGGATCTAGCCGACAGAGCAAAGTATTCAATAAAGTTCCAAGTGTTCTTGAAGCTGACTGAAAAGTAATTAAAGATCAGGATGCGGATATATATATATAGCTGATGGATTTGGATGATTGGTGTGTGTGTGTGATGTGAATATGGAGTAAAGGCGTACAAAGCAGATTCGGATGAAGGTAGAGCAGTTAACAGGGTAGAGTGAAGATGAAATGTGTAAGATCAGTTTTTTGTGCTTAACCGGAACTGAACTCATGCATTAGTAGATGCTTCTAATCAGTTCAGAATCTCTGTTATTCTCTTGTAATCATTTGTAGGTAGTGAGCCTCTATTTGAGCAGTGAGCTCTGGGCAGTGAGCCCGAATGCATGTGCATTCTTATTTATAAAAATACTTTTAACAGGGTATTAATTTTTGTGGGTTAACCCCCACTGTGGTTTTTCCCTTAACCAGGTTTCCATGCTAAAAATATTGGTATCAATTGTGTTATTTATGCTTCTGCTCATGTGTCATTAATTCATGCTTTAATGTTTAGTTGATTATAAGTTGTAAAAGAAGATTAAAGGCAGAAAAGTTTAAATTGTGTGACAATTGATTCACCCCCCCCGCCCTCTCAGTTGTCCAGACTAATTCCAACAATTGATATCAGAGTGAGGTTCCTTTAAAAGAGCCTAAAAACTTAAGGAAAGATCTTGGAAGGAGTTTTAATGGGTTCACTCAAAGATCAACTTCAGTTGGCCCCAGAAGATCTTGTTCAGTCTAAAGCAGAAATTAGTAATCTAAGAGGTGAACTTAAAGATGCTGATGATATAATTGAAATGTTAAAAGACAAATTAAAAAAATCCATGGAAAGAAAAAAGGAGCTACTTCTGCAGTTATCTATTTTAACTGAAGAAAATGGCACGAATGAAGCTTTGGAAGAAAAGATAAGGGAATGTGAGAAGCTATCAAAAGAAGTTGCTATTCTAAAAGTTGAGATGGAATCTGGGGCAATAAGGCTAACTAAAGAAATTGAGCAGAGAAAGAAGATTGAAGAAGAATTGAATCAAACTCAAAAAGAAAGAATTGATGAATGCTACATATTAGATAGTATAGTTGGCCACCTAAAGTCTGATCTACAAGAAAGTAGAGACAATGAAAGAAATCTTGAAAGACAAATTGTCATTCTTAGACATGACCTAGAAGTTGCAAATGAATACAAGGAGAAGTTCAAGATAAGTTCAGCCAAACTTGAAGCAATACTTGAGGGTCAGAAAAAGGCTGATGACACACATGGTGTTGGATATGTGGAAGGTGAAAGCTCTGGATCTGGACAAAGAAACTCTCAACCAAGGAATGAGAGATACAAGCCTAGAAGACCTTCGATAAGACAACCTAATGCTCAAAGATATCCATCATTCAATGGAAATTGTTTCAATTGCAATAAATTTGGCCATAAAGCTACTCAGTGCAGAAGCAGAGTAAATGAAAGTGGTCCATCCTTCTCCGGTCAATGCTTCAAGTGTAAGAGGTATGGTCATAGATCAAATGAATGCAGAAGTATGATAATGAATAATGCTAACAATAGAGGAATTGGCAATTCTTTCAATGGTTACTGTTTTGCTTGCAATGGGTTTGGACACATGGCTAATCAATGCAGATCAAGAGGAAATCAAGTTCATAAGCAAGGAAATGTTGTGTGCTTTAATTGCAATAAATCTGGTCATAATGCAAGATTCTACAGAAGCAAGAACAATGGAAGAAGAGGTCCGGTAAACAGAAAACTGGGTGAGCAGAGTCAAGACAAAGGCAAAAGAAAAATTGATGAGAATGAGATCCAGAATGAAATGAGCAAGACATGGATCAAGAAAACAATTATGAACCATAGTAATGGGTCCGCATCAGAATTCGGTGTTGATAATTCCTCTGGAAATTGAATTAGGAGCATTGGCTCAGGGGGAGCTACATTGAAAATCAAATCCCCCAGCCAATAAGTGGGTGCCTGAATCTGGCACAGTGAGAAAAGAGATCTTGGACTCTTTTAGATCGTTTGGAAGGATTTCTAGAAGAAAAGAGGTAAATACGGCAAATTACAGAGAAATCCATGAGAAATTATTCAACAAATAGAGTAACCAGATGTATTAGGGCAAAGCATTTATTACAAAGACAAATTAGGCACTGCGGAGCATAAAAGGACCATTCATTCCTCATTTAGATCACTTTGCATCAAAAGAAAGTAAGAAGAGAAGGAGTGAACGAGCTCAGAGCTAAGAATTCTCAAGAATTGAAGTGCAAAGAGGATCTCCAAGCAAAACCCTAATCTTTGGAACAAGGTACTTCTATTTTCTGTAAAACCTCTTGAATTCTCAATCTCTGCAAATGGCTTCACCCTTAGTTGTTGATATCACTGAAAGACCCTGTCCTAAATTTAAGAAGCATCCTTACAAATCTGTTGAAGTCAAGTCGCTAGGTGCGTTTTCGGGTGTTCCATATGGGGTTTTACATGTTGAAGACATTAGGGCATACATTCATTGCAATGTAGAAGAATTTGGGAATCTGAAACTGCTGGAATTGTTTAAGAGCCATCTAAAGGATGACAATTACCAACTGAAACCTAAATTTGAAGCCCTAGAAAGCAAACATTTTTTTGCAAATTATTGAATTTCCATCATTTGATGAGAGTGAATGGGTTTGTTATGTGTTGAGTCGAATGCACGATGAATTTATATGGTTGTTGAAACCATTTAAGATCACCAAAGATGTTATCAGAATTCTGACCAGATTAAACTCAACCGATGGACTACCCATGTTAAAATCTGTCAAAAATCAAACTGTCACTGATGCAACCGGTGCAAAATTTGATAAAAGAGCCATGACAATCAATGACATTTTAGAACCGGATGTCAAGTTTGCTTCCATGGTAATCGGGTATAAGATTTATCACTCAAGCAGAGAAAACTCTGTCTCAATAACAGCTATATATGCAACATATAAAATGCTAAAAGAGAATGCAGACTATGACCTCTGTGAGCTACTACGGGTTCAACTGTTTGAAAATTTAAACAAAATCAAGAAAGATAAGAAAAAATCCTTCAAGTATGGTTCTTTGATTATATGCTTATTTTTCTATTTTATGAATGAAGTGCCTGAAGTGCAAAGTGTGCATTGGACAAATGACAGGCCAGTGGCAATCCAGATAAGAGATCATTTATATAGCCTTGGAGATTCAAGTGCACAAAAGACTGCAATTTGGGGGTATTTCAAAAAAATTCAAAATCTAATGCATGCAAGGGAAATAATCCCTAAGTCAGTTGTAGAAAAGTATGAGAATGAGATAGGTTTTATGTTGACACAGATCAATGCCTGATGGAAGCTGTAGAACCTAGAACAGTATGGATTATTCCAATGGGATATGAGGTTGATGAGAAAGTTTTGGAAATGTATGCTCAACATCTCCTAAGCTAATCAAAAGACACATCTGTGGAAAGTTTTGGAACATACAAGGAGCTAAGTCTAAAGTTGCATGTGGAGCTCAGACGACCAGAGACCAAAAGGAAAGTGCAGAGGCAAGTGGAAAGGTATGCTGAGAGCATTGGCCTAACCAAGGAGGCAGTGAAGTAAAAATAGAGAAAGAATTGAAAAGGATGAAAGAGAAAAATAGGACAAGAAACAAGAAGATGCTCTAGTGGAACCATCCTCCTCTTCAAGGAAAACAAGAAGCTCTATAACTATTTCAGAACAATCCAAGTCTATTCCAATTAAGACATTGGAAGCCACACCATCCGGTGAAGGAGGAAAGAGGAAGAAAACCAAGGCCACAAGAGCCTACAAGAGCACAAAAGATGATGAGAAAATAGAAACAAATGAAGAAGTTAAAGAGATAAGATTAAAGAAAGCCAAGACTTCAAAGGCCTTTGAGAACCAACCCTCTGGAAGCAAAAAGGGAAGTAAAAGGCAAGAGATTGGTAAGGTTGCTATGAATGTTGATCAAATTGTAAAATCAGTTATTGTTCATGGGAATCTAAAGCCTATCAGAATATATTATGATAGTTTTGATAAAGAAAATAAGAAAATCTTGGAGGATGTCACCATCCTGTACTTGAATAATATCAATAGAGCTTTATTGGAAATTCTGCAAGAAATTCCCAAAAGCGTAAGGAAAATACTAGAAATGAGGAAGGAGGCCGCCAAGGACAAAGACATAGAACTCAGAGAATATGTTCTTTCCACCCTGTGTCCAGTAATGACTAGAAGAGAAGCTGATAAAATCCTCAAGGAAGTTAAGGAGAAATTTAGAAGCAAGATCCGTATGAATAAGTTAATGTTTGGTGAAACAGAGGAAGTTATAAAGGAAATAGAAGAAATTTTGAGAAAAGCCCCTGATAAAGATAAATACTATATTGTTTTAGAGGAACAAGAAGCTCCATAAGAAGAGATTGAAAAGGGAAATGATGACCAAGGTAATTCTCTAGATCCTCTGGAGCAAACCTATGAGGAGACAGATGATGGAATTGATTCATCAATTCTAGTTACTGAAGAAGTGAACATCAATGAGCAACAAACAAAGATTGATGACTCCTCTATTTTGGGAGAGAAGAAAATAAATAAAGCAGATATAGAAATGGTGGACCAAATTGATAATGCAGGTGTTACTCTAACTCCTCCTGACCAATTAGAAAAGGAAGATAATGTTGAGAATATTGCTGCCACACTAGATCCTCCAGAATATATTTTAGATGGTGAGAACAAAGGAGAGAATCCCACTGCAGATGATACAGAGAAAGGTGAAGCAAAGAAAGAGAAAGAAGAAAGTAAGGATGAGAAAATAGAAGAAGATGGTGAAAATGTTGAAGCACCCAAACAAGATAGTCCAGAGAAAACCCAAGAAGAGGAAAGTGTTCCAGAAGTTGTTGCAAGAGACACTACAGATGCGGTGAAAATTCTTCTGGATAAAGAGATGCTTGAGTTTGATGAACCTGAATTATTCAAAGGACCATTTAATCTAGATGCTCTCTCTCCGGTACAGGTGATGAAGATTGCATCTTTCACTCAAGCCAAGGCCAAAGAGAAGTTGTTAAAATCTCACATGGAGGACAATGAACTACTAAGGCTTGCAACCAAAGTCTTGGAGAACATATTGCCAACTTGTCAAAAGAGTCCATCAGATTCCCCCTTCGATCACCTAAAGAATCTTGTAAATGCTGCAAGTGCACATTTTGAGTCTTTTGAAAAATCTGCGGAGGCAAAAGTTCAGAAGGAATTTTTGGATAAGAAATTTAGTGAAGTACATAATATAATAAGAAATGATAGGATGATACTCGACATTAGCATGAGGAGTATTCAGAATGCTCTAAATGATGGAAGTGATATGTACAAATTCTGTCTATCATGGCCCCAAGTTAGTGAAGATATTGAGAAGAAAATAAAGGAGCAAGAACATAAATTGTTAAATCTTTCTCAAATTTTTGATCCTCTAATAGTTTCACCTATAAGTCAATAATGTCAAGTAATTAGCTTGACAAATGAGATAAAGAGGCTTGTTAAAGAAAAAGGTAACATTATGAAGAGAATGTGTGAGCTCCGAGGATTGATTGCGCCCAAGTTAGAAACCATATTTAATGCCTTATCAGAAGCTTAGACTGCACCTCAGACAAGTAATCCTCCAGATCTGACTAAGGCAGAAACATATGCATTTTTGCTAAGTGGACACATCTCAATTTTGGATGGAATGAAGGGAACTTGGGCCTCTGAACTTGTGCAATTGAAAAATAGTTTTGCAGACATTCTCAAGTTCATGTGAATAGAACTTAGTGATTAGTTGTACATATGCGGCACACTACACAAAATTTTTGGAGAATTTTGGCTTGCGGACCCCACCCTTTGCCATTGATGTCAAAGGGGGAGTGAAGATCAGTGAAAAATGAGGAATCCATCAAAGGGGGAGCACTAGAAAGCAGTGTGAACAATAGTATGGAGCATAAGCAAAGGGGGAGTTATTCCAACACTTAGTCATTTTTCACTAAGTGTTGCCATCAATGCCAAAGGGGGAGTTTGTTGGCAAGAGACACTGCTAGGCATGATAAGTGCTATCATTGAAGGCAACCAAGTCTCTCTACACATCCACTTTACCTAAGTTGCCCAGATCAGAAATTAGATTGAAGATCTGTCTAAGTCCTGGAAGTCAAGAATAGAGTGTGTGACAGGGTCCGGTATCTTGGTTCGGATTTCCCTGGGAGTAGATCAGAGTTTGTTGCAAATCTAAGGGAGTCATAAGCATTGTCAGAATAATCTAAATCCAGAGTTTTGGCCTCCGGTGATGAAGAACTCAATAGTTATTAGCATCTTAGTATCAGGTTAACAGTTTGACAGAACATGCAAAAGAAGAACAAACCGACCTTGTAATTGATCTTGGTTCCAGATGTATGGAAGTTGTTGGTCAGACAAGTTGTGTTGATTAGTGATAGTAGCCGACCTGACTAATGATTTGTGAGTGCAAGTTTTGGTTTGCGGCTCAAGTTATGCATGGATCTAGCCGACAGAGCAGAGTATTCAATAAAGTTCCAAGTGTTCTTGAAGCCGATTGAAAAGTAATTAAAGATCAGGATGCAGATATATATAGCCGATGGATTTGGATGATTGGTGTGTGTGTGATGCAAATATGGAGTAAAGGCGTAAAAAGCAGATTTGGATGAAGGCAGAGCAGTAAACATGGTAGAGTGAAGATGAAATGTGTAAGATCAGTTTTTTGTGCTTAATCGAAACCGAACTCATGCATTAGTAGATGCTTCTCATCAGTTCAGAATCTCTGTTATTCTCTTGTAATCATTTATAGGCAGTGAGCCTCTATTTGAGCAGTGAGCTTTGGGAAGTGAGCCTGAACGCATGTGCATTCTTATTTATAAAATTACTTTTAATAGGGTATTAATTTTTTTGGGTTAACCCCCACTGTAATTTTTCCCTTAATTGGGTTTCCACTCTAAAAATCTTGGTGTCAAGTGTGCTATTTATGCTTCTGCTCATGTGTCATTAATTCATGCTTTAATGTTTATTTGATTATAAGTTGTAAAAGAAGATTAAAGGTAGAAAAGTTTAAATTGTGTGACAACTGATTCACCCCCCCTCTCAGTTGTCCGGACTAATTCCAACATAGTATTACACATTCCTTTAATAGATATCATATTTAATGTCATTTGGAAGAGTGAATTTGAATGTTTGAATTCAAAGTGCTTATGGTGTTTCATATCTCTCTTTAGAATTTAGCTTGTTGTGTCATGAAAATAGCATTTGTATCCCAAATGATGTAGTAAAGTGTGTGAAGTGGAACTAAGCTTGGATTTATGTCTTAAAAAAGAGGAAGCTCTTTAGCTCAAGTTTAGAAAATCTATAACTGAGCATTAATTTGGAAAATGAATTCAACTTTTATCATTGTTACTTTTTGGCTGATATATTGCAACATTGCAGGAAAGGATAAAAAATAGGTAGGTATTCATTGCTACTGTGATTATGTTCTGAGCTTTCTGATACCTATCCAACTAGCACTTTATGGCATATTGAGCACACTTTGGAAAATAAAGTTCTTACATTGGTATGATTGGATTTATAATGAGTAAACGTTTGAAATACATTTAGATGAGACCATTTGAACATCATTTCTCGCCTTGAGTTTTGATGTTCTTTTTGCTGTATGCTTTTTATTTATGAACGTTTTTGAATCACATAGATACTCATTGTCAGCTAATAAAATCTTTTGCTTCTAGGTATAGATTTAAAAAATAATAGTCAAACAACACCACTTGATTTATTATATGATGTATTTCTACCTAAAAAGTCAATAATATAATTCAAATTACTTTTTATTTTTTATTTTGAAGATTCATATATGCAAATTGTTATAAAACATTTTTTTTTAATTTCAAAGAGGAAATCTATTTTTTTATACAATTTGAGTTAATTAAAGAACGATAGTATGAAAGATGAAGAAAACAAAATGGAGTGTTCTTAAGAAGTTAAGAATCTAAGAAATGAAATGACAAAACAATGCTAAAATATTGCCAACAATTGAATTGAATAGAAAAGAAAAGAAATTATTGAGGAACAAAAATATATTGATTAATGTTGCATGAATAATGAATAACTTAAAATAAAGGTTTATTAGAGTATTAATTATTGAAGCTTCTTCACATGGTATGGATGAATCCTAAGAAAATGGCTAGATAAAGTGAGAAATAATTGAAGTACAAGAAATTAAGAATATATATACACAAAGAAAAGATACATAATATGTTTGCTATCAATTTATCAAAGTTTAAAAAAATGGAAAGATGAACTCTATGAACTAATACTTCTATTTCCTTAGTTGGATATTTTAATTTGGGGCATGAGACGATGTCAAAGCCCATTAAATTAACTTTAATGTTTGAAAGGATGTTGATGTTTTCTTGTTATGGAATATTTGATGGGTTCCTATAATAGCAAAAATTCTCATATTTACATGAGTCACTATATGAATTGAAACATATTTGTAACAATTGTTGGTGTATTTCATAGTTTTTAAATTGCTCATGTCTATGACGTTGAAAATATGACCAAGATCTTATAGCTTCTACCATACACAAATGATCTAATTACATGTGGTACTTCATATATGCATGGATGAAGTTTTTTAAGATGAATTATCATGGTTTAAATGTACATGATGGAACACCTACCATCCAACATTCATAAAAAGGACCTAGTGCACTCAATAAGAGGTAGTTTTAGCAATATATGGCATGTTTCTTGTGCACTTAGGTCATGTTCAACAACTTTTTTAGTTAAGAACCTCCTATATGCACACAGTAAAGGATAATTTGGGTTACTTATGTTAGGCACCCTAGTCAGCATATCATGATAACTCTTTGAATCCTTTTATGCTTTAGATACATATTTTACAATATATTTTAGAACTGCATGATGGGACAATATTGATTGACAATCTATGTTTCCCATCCATATAGAAAGCATATCCGGGTTAGGAACATTTACTCTCTCATCATTTCATGCTAGTAAATATTTCTTACGTCTATTTTCTTTTATAAACAATTTGCATTCACTATACAACTACTAAGGAGCATTGTAATGTACACAAATTTATTCAACCCTTTTTTTGCAAACATGTTTCCAAGCTACATTTGGTATGACACTCAATACAATTTCATAAATTTGTGTAATTTGTGAGTAGATCACCTACCAAAATTCTAGCCATAACCATCAAACAATAATTGTCTTTTGTATATCGTGGCACAAAAATATTTCTTTCATGCTCTTCAAAAGGATTCCATGCATTTATGAATTTTTCATAAAAATCTTATAGCTTTTCAAGTTCACCTAGATTATTCCAATCCAATGCGTCTATATTAGGTGCATACTCTATCCATATGAAGAAATAATCATGCACTAAAGATTGATACTACCACTCCTTCCTACAATAACATAATACAACATTATTAAAGGTACTTACTATATATTGTATAGCAACATAGAAATCTTATTCACAATTATACAAGTTTTAATTGAACATCTTGCCCACAAGTCTTTTTCTTGAAAACAATTGAAGATGATCTCATGATGGAAAATTCTAAAGTGATGTTCCGTGTACATAATGATAAAATGGGATTTTTATATTATATTTTATTTCTCCACTTGTAAGTGTCCCTTGAATTTGATGGGGCTTGAGTCAACATTAGTTGATGGAGATTAGATCATTTTGTATTAGTTGAACTTGAAGTTATGAAAATGTTAGGGTATCCTAACAATATTATCATATTTAAGAATTCATTCTTGTACATGTGCCAATAAGCCCTAATTCCTCTTAGTTGAGATTCATAACAAATTACTCCAAGGTTTGGTAGATTATCATTAGGAAAATCTTGTAAACATTTTCACAAATCTATGTAATTGTCACAAGTATACCATCTTCTACATTATTTTTACAAATATTATAGTTGTTGCTTAGCTTCATTCTTGCAATATCAAATTTAACAATAAATATAAAAATTTGGGGTGCTAAGTGGCTTCCAAACTTGCTATCATAATACCTCATAAGATGTAATGCATATTCATGAATATAGATACTTTTTGTGTGTGGATGCAACCATTATGATTTACTAGTAGGAAACATAGTAGTGAATGCCATGTCAAACAATTCTTCCATGTTGTATTCATTAATCAACAAGAGGCCAATATGGGACTAATTAATTGTGTCAATTGATTTGTTACCATTAATCTCAAAAAGTCTTCTCACTTCTTCTATTCCCCACTGTATTGAACAAAATCTATCTACAAAAGATGAAGTTCGATGTCAAGTTTCATACCACATTATCATACATATATTTTGTGTCTATATCATCAATATTGGACTACAAAAATCATAGGCTACTTGAGGCATCCATCTTTTATTCTTGTAGTGTCTTGATTGAGTTCAACAATGAAAAGGAGGGTTATACAAACTTGCTCCAAATTGATTTCATCCACCAAATGAATTTTTCATAAGGTTTTCTTCCATTTTCCCTTGTGATTGAATACAAACACTTAATACAAATATGAAGATCTAGAACTTCATTAGCCAAACTAATTGTAGTATCTCCCAAGGACAAGGAAGGTGAAGTTTAATTATGTTTCCCCACAAGAAAGAGGGATATGTTTTCTATAACTTGAGGCCTCACTTGAAAAGACTTTAACCAACACTAGGGACTTAATTCCCTTGTCATTTAAATTCTAAGATTTTGAGTGTAATTTACGCTACAATAGTAGAAGGGATTGAGAGAATTTTTACACCTTATAAACCTCTTTCTCAACAAATGGCTCAAGGAACTATGGCATAGCCCTATCAAGAGTACATAATTGAAATCAATTTTGGTGTAAGTACAAAGACCACCACCCTACTTTAATAACACCATGTCTAACGGGTGTCAACCAAATCAGCACTGGAAGAAAGTCTAGAACAACAAGTTATTACCCAAAGTCAACTTCTTCTGGTGGGCAGTGACACATAACAGAGTCCTTTCTATTGATAACCTTAATAAAAAGGGGTTTCAACTGGTTAACAGATGTGTGCTTTGTTGTCAAGATCAAGAGTCCTTACAACATCTCCTCCTTCATTGTGAGTTCACCAAACAAATATGGGGGAAAACTCTGCAAAAGCTCACCTTGGAGTGGGTCTTTCAGGACAACTTGGAGGACTTTGCTCAAAGTTGGTCCTCTCCTTTCTCTCACCCCAGGATAAAAGAGCTCTGGAGATAGATTCCCCCGCACCTGGGATGGAGTGTGTGGAAAGAAAGAAACAATCATATTTTGAGAGAAATTGCCCATAATACTGATGAGGTTTTTTTGTCTTTTTACAGAGTGGTAATGGAAAACACTTCTTCCTGCTCTATACAAGTGGCTAGGCATTCCCCTACTACTATTGAAATTCAAATTGCTAAGAACTGGCGGCTGAAGGAGGACATGAGAAAAGTGGACACCTCTAACAAGATGGCTAGACTTAACACTTGCTGGAGACTGTCCCCCAAAGGTTGGACCAAACTTAACTTTGATGGAGTAGAAAAAAAAGATATCAGGGTCTGCTAGTGGTGGTGGGATATTCAGGGACTTTATTGGCGCCCCCATTGCTGCTTATGCTGGGGGCATCGGACAACAATCTAACAATATGGTTGAAGCTCTAGCACTCCTAAAAGGTCTAAAGATAGCCCACGCTTTGGGTATGGAAAACCTTCAAGTGGAAGGAGATTCTAAGTTAATTATTGATGCAGCTAGGAGAAAGTCTAATAGTTGTTGGAAGCTGAAAAGCTTAGTCGAAGACATCATCTGCTTACTGTTCAGCTTTAATCAGATGTCCATCGGTCATGTTTATCGGGAGGGAAACAAAGTGGCAGACGTGATGGCGAATTTGTGGTAAGGTATGGACATGTGGCGGTGTTGGAGAACTGATAAGAATCTCTCGCGCCTGATTCAAAACCTCATTAAGGAGGAGTTAAGTCCTGCTCTTAGTTCCTCATGAGATCTAATGTTGGGGAGAGAGGGTGGGACCACCAGAGTTCTAGTATCTTCAGATAGCTAGACGACAGGTACAAAATGGTGGATGCCATGAAGGTTAAGTGCCAGCTCGACAATGCAGGGTCTTGTCATTTCAACAACAACTGCATTGATAACAAGGTGAGTTGGTGTCTTGAGGAAGCCTTTCACATGCCTAGCCACATGAAGACCTGGCTTCACAGCTCGGGAAAGCTCAACATAAGATTTAATGATGATCTTATAAGGCTTAAAAATGATGATTTGAAAGGAAGTAAATGCCGTTTGATGATTAATAGAAAGTACGCCACCTTAGGCATGGGAAAAGTTGGTACCATTATTACTATCAGATTAAATTCTATACTGTTATTTATCATTAACAAGAATTTTGTCGAGAATTACACTAAGATGGCTTTTTACTGCACTGTGTTTGCTTTGATAATTGACTGCAATGTTTATTTGTTCAATAGTAGTATGGGGGGAGATAGGTCTTGGACTGAACCAGAGACATGCGAGGAATTCAAAAACAATGAGATGATATGGCACATATTCCAGGAGGGCGGGGTCACCTCTTACCTGGAATGCCTTCAAGGCTATGATGAGAGTCTCTTGGTTCAATTTCTCCAGTCTTATAATGGCAGAAGGGTCAAAGTTGGCAATGTGGGGTTTGAGGTCTCTGAATAGGTGATTGGGATGGCTACTAGCCTGCCGACGGATGGGACGAAGCATCCTAGGAAGAGTAAGGTTTCTAATCCTGATGGCATGAAGCTTTTTCTTAATAAAGGCAAGGTTCTGAACAGTCTGTAAGGGGGTTTTGACCGCCAACTTTTACCTCAGCCATGGGATGAGGTATGTTTCATGATTATGAAGTATTTTATCCTTGAAGAGAGGTTTAGGAGGTTATTTCACTATCATTTCGCTCTGCTTAATCACTTTAGGAGGAGTAAGCATATTAGTTTCCCCTTCTATCTTCTTTCTTCCTTGGAGTCCTCCATTGTGGCTACCAAAGAACAACATGCCCTTGACCCCAATAAACCTAAACTTCTGTTGCATCAAGGTCTCATCATGAGATTGTATAAGTTTCACCTTGCTTTGTGCTCACCAAAAGCTCCCACTCCTATCAGGATTGTGTTGGCAAGAGACACTATATGGATTCATTGTTGTTGTCATTGATGGCAACAAAGGTCATCCCACATATCCGCAAGTCATAGTGTGCCTCTACCGGAAGTCAAAATGAAGATTATTGTGGTCCGGTGAACAAGAACAGAGCATGTGGCAAGGTCCGACAGACTGGTCCGGATCTCTCAGAAGAAGTATCTTGGTGCAGTGCAGATTTGGGGAAGTCAAGAGGACTACCTTGAGTAATAGATTCCAAGGATTTAGCCTCCGGTGATGGACAAAGAAAAAGATATGAACAGTTGAATACCAGATTCTTGAGTAACAGTGTGAACAGAGGAAGAACTGACTGACAGAACATCAGATTGCTTTTCGGATGTGTTTCTAATAGTGGTAAAGGTTATGAAGACATGGATTATGTTTGGCCGACATGATTAATGATTTCTACAAGTATATGCTTGATCTGCATTACTTGATATGTAAGGATTCAGCCGACAGAACAGAGTTTGTGAGAGGATAGACTATTTCGGGTGCTGACTACAAAGATAATGAGATCACTAGTGCGGATATATATAGGATGGATTTAGTTGTGAGAAGAGTAGTTGTGTGATAAGATATGTAAATAAGTGTAGAGCATAGCAGAAGCAATAAGAAAGATCTGGTATGTGAAAGGAAAGCAGAATAAAGAGAAGAGAAAAGATGAAGTGCAGCAGATCAGTGTACTGAGCCTAACAGGAACTGAACTCTAGCATATGTGGATGCTTCCAATCAGTTCAAGTATTGTATAACATTCTTTTGTAGATAGTGTGTCTCCTTGTAGGCAGTGGGCCTCTTTGTGAGCAGTGTGCTCGGGTAGTGAGCCCTAATTGGCAAGTGCCATTTTGTAATTCCTTATTCTTCTAACAGAGAATAATCTTTGGGTTAATCACCCCGTGGTTTTCTCCCTTAACAGGGTTTCCACGTCAAAAATACTATGTCATGTGTTTCTCATTTCATGGTTATGTTTGCTTGGTTGAATTAATGCTGAATTGATTAATAAGAATGTTCAAAAGAAGAAATAATTAGGATAACTGATTCACACCCCCCCTCTCAGTTATCAACAATTGGTATCAGAGCTAAGTTCCTTCTAATAAGAGCCTAACAACTTGAGGAAGATCTAGGAGCTAAAATGGATGCATATGGTTTAAGGGAGCAACTCAAGACTGCCCTTGAGGATCTTGAACAATCAAACTCTGAAGTTAATGAATTAAAGGAAAGACTCAAACAGGTTGATGAATTCATGAGAGAACTAAAAGACAAATTAAGTCTCTCTATGAAAAAGAGAAAGGAGTTGCTCTAGCAATTGGCAAGACAAAGTGAAGAAAGTAATGCAAATGAAGAGCTGACTGAAAAAACCAAGTTATGTGAAAAGTTATCAAAAGAAGTCATTATGGTAAGACATGAAATGGAATCAGGAGTTATAAAGTTTACTCAAGAGATTGAAGAAAAAAGAAAAACTGAAGACAATCTAAGACAATCTCTCAAAGAGAAATCAAAAGATTGCCACCAGATGGATAGGATTATCAGACATCTTGAATCTGATCTTGAAGATGCTAAAGATAATGAAGAAAAACTTGAGGATCAAATTGTCTCTCTCAAAAGGGATCTTCAAATAACAAATGAATATAAAGATAAATTCAAGATAAATTCTACTCAACTTGAAGTCCTTCTTGGAAATCAAAAGAGGACAGATGACAAGTGTGGTTTAGGATATGAGAAAGGAGAAAGCTCCGGATTCGGTCAGAAGAATTTTGGATCAGAAAATCTAAGGAACAGGCCTAGAAGACCTCCGGTAAGACAGCCCAATGCTCAAAGATATCCATCCTTCAATGGATACTGCCACAGTTGCAGTCACTTTGGTCACAAAGCTAATCAGTGTAGAAAGAGAATAAATCAGACTAATTCATCCTTCTCCGGACAATGCTTTAACTGCAAAAGGTATGGACATAAGTCTCATGAATGCAGAAATATGCAAATGAACAAATCATTCAATGGTAGATGCTTTACATGCAATAGAGTAGGTCATATGGCTAATCAATGCAGATCAAGAGGTTATCAGTCAAATATGCAAAGAGATGTTGTTTGCCAAATCTGTAATAGGTCCGGTCATAATGCAAAAGTCTGCAGAAGCAAGAATCAGGACAAAAGAGGTCCGGTATATAGTCAGAATCAAGACAAAGGTAAACAAAAGATGAATGCAGATGAAGTTAGGAATGAGATGAACAAGATTTGGGTGAAGAAAAGTTCAGAGAAGGTAGAGGTTGGATCCGCACCAGAGTCTGGTGCTGATATTTCGTCCGGAAATTAAGAAATGAGCTCTGGCTCAGGGGGAGACACAAAGAAAACCCTGTTCCCCTAGCCAATCAAATGGTGCCGGATTAGGCACAAGATGCGGAGTAAAGGGTTTGTAGATATGAGTCTTGAGATGATCCAGCTAAGATTTCAGAGATCCGCATGAAGATGTGAAGAAATTGTGATCGATCATGTAGAACCTGTTCTGGGAGATGCTCTAGAATGACAGAAGATTACAAAAAGGTCCAGAGAGATCCGGAAGTGCATTATCTTATTCTGCGGATTGGACAGAGTATTTGGGATGTCCTTGTGATGTGTCATCTTGATTTGTTCATGGTTGGAAGATCCGCATGACGTTCATAAACCAGGACTGATCCGGTTCTTCAAGTCATTCGAATAAGGCAAACTGGAATAATGTAGGTCGAGCATTTATTACAATCAGATATTAGGGTTTGCAGAGCAATATAAGGGATTTCTCATAAATCACTTGTTCATTCCACACTCAAGAAGAAGTGAAAAGTGGAGCTCTGCAACAAACTTCATCAAGTTCACCGAAGATCTCTTGCAGAAATCATTACATATAGAAATCAATCCAACCACTCCATGTAACCAAAGGCGCATAAGGTATTTTCTATTTTCGATATCTCACTACAAATCTTTTGAAAAATGGCTACTCCAAATATAGTAAAGATCTCAGATAGGCCCCGACCTGAATTTAAAAAACACCCATACAAGTCATTGGAGGTAGATCCCTTAGGAGCATTCTCTAGTGTTCCTCATGGCGTTTTACACACGGAAGACATTACGGTTTACATACATGCAAGTATTGAGGAATTTGGGAAATTCAAATTGAGAGATTTCTATCACAAACAACTGATAAACAATGCTTTTGAGCTTAAACCAAAGTATAAGGGTATCCAGAAGAAACATTTTGATCAATTCATTCATTTCCCCTGCTTTGAAGAAAATGAATGGGTCCGGTACGTATTGAGTAGAATACATGACAACTTCCTATGGCTGAATAGACCCTGCAAGATCACAAAAGAAGCAATTAGGGCAGTAACTGGTCTATACTCTTCCAGAGGGATACCTATCCTGAAATCTGTCAAAAATAACATTGTAACTGAGGCCACTGGATCAAAATTTGATAAGAGGGCAATGACCATTGAAGATATTTCTGATCCGGATATCAAGTATGCATCTATGATAATAGGATACAAGATTTATTACTCCAGTAGGGAAAATTCTGTATCCAGAACTGCAGTATATACTGCCTATGAGATGCTGAGGAAGAATACAGATTATGATCTCTGTGAACTTCTCTTAAGCCAATTAATGAAAAATATACAGAAGATCAAAAAGGACAAAAAGAATTCTTTTAAGTATGGTACTCTTATATTATGTCTATTTTTCTACTTCATGAATGAGCTGCCCGGATCAAGTGGATGGGTATGGAAGAATGACAAACCTATTGCAGTCCAGATTAGAGATTATTTACATGGGCTTGGGGATGCCAAAGCAAGAAATACAGCCCTGTGGGGATACTTCAAAAACTTCTAGAGCATGATGCAAGCAAG
Organism: Cunninghamia lanceolata; assembly: GCA_027924645.1. Taxonomy (NCBI): domain Eukaryota; kingdom Viridiplantae; phylum Streptophyta; class Pinopsida; order Cupressales; family Cupressaceae; genus Cunninghamia; species Cunninghamia lanceolata. The sequence continues at coordinate 16,870,363 of BSBN01000472.1, read as the reverse complement.
AGAAAGAATTCCCCAGTCCATTGTTGAAAAATACAAAGACTCAGTTTGCTTTATGGTTGATACTGATCAGTGCCTAATAGAGGCAGTGGAGCCAAGGACAGTCTAGATCATGCCCGTGGGGTATGAGGTTGATGAACAGATTATGGAATTGCATGTTCAACACATGCTTAGTCAGCCCAAAGATCCAAAGGCAGAAAGGTTTGGAACCTTTGAGGAGCTGAGTGTGAAGATCCATGTAGAACTCAGAGAACCTGAGATAAAGAGGAAGGTGAGAAAAGAAGTAGAGCATATTGCTCAAGGCCTAGGCATCCCAAAGGAGGCACTTGATGTCAATCAGGAAAAGAGGTGAAAGGCTGAGGAAGAGAAGAAAGAGGCAGAAAAGAAAAGCAAGAAAAATACTCCGGTGGAAACCTCAACCCAGACCAGATCATCAAAGGGATCTACACCTATCACAACCAAAGGCTCAAAAATGTCAAAACTGGAAGGTCAGACATCTGGTAAAGGAGAGAAAAGGTCTAAAATAAAAGCCACAAGGGCTTATACAAGTCAGAAAGATGAAGAGGAAACAGAATCAGATGAGGGGGTAAAAGAAATAAAGAAGCAGAAGAAGAAAGGATCTGGTAAACCCTCCACATGCCAAGACAAGGAAGAAATGGCAGAGAAATTTGTTGAAAAGCCCACCCTGTCTCTAGACAGTGTAATCAAATCAATCACTGTGGATGGAAACCTTCAACCAATGGCCGAATTCTATGATGACTACAATGAGGCTGATCAAAAGATCCTGCAGGAAGCTACAATCAGGTATCTGAACATCTACAACAAAGCCTTCATTGAAATTATCTCCCTTATTCCTAAGAGTCTAGAGAAGGAATTGGAAATGAGAAAGGCAAATGCCATGGCAAAAGACCTTGAGATCAGGGAACAAATAGCTATTCAGCTATATCCTTCAATTGATCACAAAACAATGAACATGGTATTCAAAGACTGCAAGGATGAATTCAGGAGCAAAGCAAGGATGAATCAGCTTATGCTTGGTGAGACCGACAAGGTAGCCAAGGACACTGAAGAGATCCTTCGGAATACATTCAAAAGGTTCAACATTCCTATTATAGAGGACTTGGGTGCAGAAACAGCTGTGGACTTGGAATCCTCTGCTCCGGGAGAAGTGGCCCTTGAACAGACTAGCATCTCTCCTCCGGTTTCCCCTACAGTCTCTGGAGCCAAAGAAGAAGAGAAATTACAAGAGGAAGGAGTAGCGGTAAAAGAAAAAGAAGTTGACAGTACCAAGGGTGCAGAGAAAGAGAAGACTCCAACAGAGAAAACCACAACTGATAGTGGTAAGAATGTGGAAGGAGAGAAAATTCCAAAGGACAGTTCCAAGACTGCAGAAGAGAAGAAACATCTGTCTCCGGCAAGAGACACTGCACAAACTGTTCAACAATTTTTGAGCAAAGAAACAATAGAGATTGATGAACTGGAGCTTCTACAAGGTCCATTCAACTTTGATTCCCTCTCTCCGGTACAGACAATGAAGATAGCTTCATTTGCAAATGCTAAGGCAAATGAAAAACTCCTAAAGTCTCATATGGAAGACTGTGAGTTGATAGAGGCTGCTTCCGGAGTACTTGAAAAGATTATGCCATCGGTCCAAAAAGATCCGACAGCCTCCTCTTCCGGTAATCTCAAAACCTTAGTCAGCAGTGTTGGTACACATTTTGACTCTCTAGAAAAATCAGTTGAAGAAAAGGTCCGAAAGGAATTTTTGGATAAGAGATTCTCAGATGTACTAGGATTAATCTCTCATGATAGGAGAAATATGAGTATTGGGATAAAGAGCCTAGAAAATGCTCTTAAGGATGGCGGTGACATTTACAAATTTTGTATCTCCTGGTCAAAAGCAACAGTAGAAATTGATAAGAAAATAAAAGAGGAACAGGACAAACTACTAAGTCTGTCTCAAAGTTTTGATCCTCTCTCTTCCTCCATAGTAAATCAAGAATGTCAAACTATTGCAGTCACAAATGCAATCAAGAATTTTGAAAAGGAAAGGAAGAATATAATTAACCGGATGGGAGAACTTAGAAGGATTATAATCCCTAAGTTAGAAACTATGCATGAGGCCATAAGTGATGCTCAGACTACCGCCCAAACCAATGATCCGACAGATCTCAAGAGGGAAAAAGCTTTTGCATTTTTGTTGAGTGGTCACATTTCAATTTTGGATAGAATGAAGCAAAGTTGGGCTACAGAACTGGTCCAATTGAAGACATCCTTTGCAGACATTCTTCAGTTTATGTGAGTATGTAATATGTGGCTAAGTATAGTAATTTTTTTTTGAAAATTTTGGTGTGTGGACCCTACCCTTTGCCATTGATGTCAAAGGGGGAGTGAGGAGTAGTGAAAAATGAGGAATCCAACTAAGGGGGAACTCCGGAAAATGTATATAAAGATAGAGCATCAGCCAAGGGGGAGCATAGTGTAAACACTTAGTCATTTTTCACTAAGTGTTGCCATCAATGCCAAAGGGGGAGATTGTTGGCAAGAGACACTATATGGATTCATGGTTGTTGTCATTGATGGCAACAAAGGTCATCCCACATATACGCAAGTCATAGTGTGCCTCTACCGGAAGTCAGAATGAAGATTATTGTTGTCCGGTGAACAAGAACAGAGCATGTGGCAAGGTCCGACAGACTGGTCCGGATCTCTCAGAAGAAGTATCTTGGTGCAGTGTGGATTTGGGGAAGTCAAGAGGACTACCTCAAGTAATAGATTCCAAGGATTTAGCCTCCGGTGATGGACAAAGAAAAAGATATGAACAGTTGAATACCGGATTCCTGAGTAACAGTGTGAACAGAGGAAGAACTCACTGACAGAACATTAGATTGCTTTCCGGATGTGTTTCTGATAGTGGTAAAGGTTATGAAGACATGGATTATGTTTGGCCGACATGATTAATGATTTCTACAAGTATATGCTTGATCTGCATTACTTGATATGTAAGGATTCAGCCGACAGAACAGAGTTTGTGAGAGGATAGACTATTCCGGGTGCCGACTACAAAGATAATGAGATCACTAGTGTGGATATATATATATGATGGATTTAGTTGTGAGAAGAGTAGTTGTGTGATAAGATATGTAAATAAGTGTAGAGCAGAGTAGAAGCAATAAGAAAGATCCGGCATGTGAAAGGAAAGCAGAATAAAGAGAAGAGAAAAGATGAAGTGCAGCAGATCAGTGTACTGAGCCTAACAGGAACTGAACTCTAGCATATGTGGATGCTTCCAATCAGTTCAAGTATTGTATAACATTCTTTTGTAGACAGTGTGTCTCCTTGTAGGCAGTGGGCCTCTTTGTGAGCAATGTGCTCAGGCAGTGAGCCCTAATTGGCAAGTGCCATTTTGTAATTCCTTATTCTTCTAACAGAGAATAATCTTTGGGTTAATCACCCCGTGGTTTTCTCCCTTAACAGGGTTTCCACGTCAAAAATACTGTGTCATGTGTTTCTCATTTCATGGTTATGTTTGCTTGGTTGAATTAATACTGAATTGATTAATAAGAATGTTCAAAAGAAGAAATAATTAGGATAACTGATTCACCCCCCCGCTCTCAGTTATCAATAGATTGAACCTCATAACCCTCCCTTGGTGAGGGAAAGGCTCAGTCATCATAACTAAAGTTACTCCTGATTCTTATTCCAAGTCTTTAAAATCTGGTAAGAAAAAACCTGCGGTGGCTATTAGCCCTGAACCCACCACCGATGACCTCACCCCCACTTCTCCTGCTACTACCCTGGCAAAAAGAAAAATCAGCTATGATAGCCCTTCCCATCACAGTAAGAAGAAATGGGGGGCCTTGGAAGAAGACTATGACACTGTTAGTGAGATTAGGACTTTGAAAGCTACCTCGATGGTTGAAGAAATCGGTACTGAGGAAGATAATGGGCACTCTGACAGCGCTAAAGAGGAGGCTTATACCCCCACTAAAAGCAAAATGCGCTTTCCAACTACCAGGAGGTCGTCTAGGTTGGTAGCTAAGCCGACATCCTTGCCCAAGGGTAAAGCTGTTGTGATTGAGAAGGAGGAGGTTGAGGTTATGCAGGAAGAGGACCAGCCGAAGGGGAAGAATTCTGTGGTTGAGGAAGATGTGCAGGGAGAGGATATCTCTGAAAAAGATAACAAGAAGGGTTCTTCAGAGCTCCAGGGTTCAGAGTCTGGGGCCAATATCAAAACGGACACTGTGGTGGAAGAGATAGAGCAAATGGGTGGTGATGTTTCTGTTAACAAAGGCAACAAGATTGAGGTGTTGGAAGTTGGTGAAGAAGGACCCAGCAACTTCCCAGATTTTAATGTGCAAGACTCAGATATTGACAGCACTGAGGAAAAGACTAAAGAGACCAGTAAGAAGAAGAAAGGTACTAAAAACAACAAGGGCAAGGCTAAAGAGACTCTAGAGGCTAGGATAACCCATCTGGAACATAAGTTTAATACCCTGGCCAATTTCTCTACTAGGGTCATGCACAGGTCTACCACGACTCTGTTGGCTCTCCAGAAGAAGGTGCCCAAAGGTCAAGAGAAGATGGACAAGAAGATGAAGGAGTATGAGGACGTGCTCCAGTTCCTAGTTGATGACTGGGACAAGATGTTCAAGTAGCCATTGGTGGCTTGGGGTTTGTCTGCTGTCGGTTCGTGGTCGGTCTGTTGTCCCTGTGGCACCCAGTTTCTCTTATGTTTTGTTTACTAGTTCTGTTGTCTTTTGCTATGTTGCTTAACTTTAATGGTTTGTTCTGAACTGTTCAAGTTTTGGTGAGCCCTTGGTGGCTGTTTTGTCGTGGGATCAGCACCCTTTTTTTTGCTTATCTTATCAAAAACACCATGTCACATCTCATTTTTGGACTTTATTTATAATTCAGATTATCTGACATTTAACTATGATTGTTTTACGATTGAGTGATTTCACGTGCGTAAAGGAAAAAGTGTCATTATTTTTTAAAAAAGCATAATTTTGAAAGTTGATTTAATAATTGATTATTGGATATATCTTGTCTTGCTTCGGCTATGATTATAAGGACTAACCTATTGATGGAAATCTAAGTGCAACTGAGTGTAGGAAAAATATCGAAGACGGGAACAGGGTTGAGGTAGAAGTGTTCTAGCCATTTGAAGAATGGGCATGATGGATAAACTCGATGCATGCACACACTCACTTAGTTTAATAACATATTGCATCTTTGAGTGGCTTTATTATGCATCATTATGTGGTTATCTAGTCATGTTTGAGCATTTATATGGTTAATGGATGTGATTGATGTATGATGATTAGATAAATACGTGATTTTGTTGTTACAGTATATTCATTTTAAATTGCAAAAGAAAGTCATGTTTTCATAGTTTCTTTTCGACGTATGATTTAATAAAAAAATTATATGATTTGTTTTCAAATTGATTTTTAATAAATAATTAAAGTGTTTTTCTATATATTTATATATAATTTAATTAATAAATATATATCTGCGTATTATACTCTTGCTTGAAATATATTTTTGTAAGACTTAAAATAGATATATATTATTAAAGATATAATTATTTAATTCAAGAATATATATTATAATAAAAAAATCTAAATATAATAGCATAATCTAAATTCCATGCAAATTTAAACAACAATAATAAGAGAGTTTAAAATTACAATCAAGGGATCATAAGTATTTGCATGCCAAGTGCCATGCAAAATAGAGAACTTGAGTTAAAATAAAAAGATAGATCTAAATATATGAACGACAAGATTATAGAAGGGGGAACTTTTGGGATAAAAAGAAAAATGGAGGGCAAGAGGAGATCATCAATCAGTGACAGAAGGAGGAAAAGAGGACTGTGACCAGCTACGATAAGAAGGAAAGTTCATTAGCGACAGAAGGAGGATTATTCGTGGTTTTCAGGGCATGTTCTTAACCTACAGAATGTAAGTGAAATATCTGTTAAAAATGTAGGACCTATAGAATGGATTTATACTAGTTTTAAAACATATTAAAATGCTTTCTTTCAAATCCCATATCTTCTTAAACGCTTGCATCTTACTTGAATCTCATCTATGATTGCCAGAAGACTTTCATGTCACCTGATTTGTTGACAGTAATCACCCTGTGCTTTCTTCCTCTATGTCTGATGAATGACTGCCTACCCCTAAGCTTTGTCTAACCTATTTTATATCAGCCTTCTTTAAGATTTCTTTCAGCCTATTCTATTTCTTTTGGCCTATTTTCCTTCGTGTGATGGCCTGGGCATAAGGTGTCAGCCTTAAACCAGATCTATCATTCCTTCTTATCTTCTATTGGCCTGTTCCTACCTATCTATTTCTCAAATACATGTTTCAATTGAGGAATATATTTAGAGTCTCGTCCTTTTTACTTTTGATAGCAAGGTATACATTTTTTTGGAAAAGTATTATGCAAGTTATTTTTGAGTCGACCTATCCTTTTCTTGTGGCCTCTGTGCTACCTTGATCGGCCTCTTTGTGTTGACCTTTGCCTTGAATCTTCTTGTGTTGTTTAGTATCAGAATCTTATTGAGGTCGGTCTCTTTATACCATATTGATCTTTAATGTTTTAACAACCTGATTATTGCTTCTATTGGCCTCAGAAGATTCTTTTGTCTATTTTTATGTTGCAACATCAGCCTTAACTGTATTGGTTAGAATTGCCTCTTGAACTAGATTAGATAAGCTTTTATATGATTAAACCAGCCTGTGTGTTGTTTTCTTCGACCTCCTAATCACTTTTAATGGCCTGTAAGTTACTTGAACGACCTGTTTGTTACTTTTAAATGGAGCTTTTTATGCTTTTTCTTCGACCTAGATATGATACAAACTACCTATATGTGTTTTGTATTCTTTCTTTGATGGCCTGTTGATCGGTCGCCTTTTGGTTAGAATGGTCTGAGTTATGTGGACTGGGCGGTCAACAATTCATTCAGTGGCCTTTTATTATTGTAAATGCCTAAGTTTTTTTTTCAACGACCCAAACTATATCAAAACCATCTCTAAAGCATTCTTAACGACCCTTGATTATAATTGTTGGCCTAATTCCATGTTGGTACCAGCCTCTTTGTTATTCTTTTGGCCTGAGTATTTTTTTCTTTATCTGTCTACGAATGTTCTTGAGGACTTTACCTTGTTAGCCAATTTATTTATTCCCACAACAAGCTTTAAACCTTTAGCAGTTTATTCATTCCTGTCACAGTCTGATTTTTTTTCCTGTCGCAATTGTATTTAAATCCTTTAGCTGGAATCAGTCCTATAGCAAACTTTATTGTATTCCTGTAGCAGAGTTAGTTTGTTTGCATGTAGCTGATTTAATTTACTATTGTAGCATCTATATATATGTTTAACCAAATTTTTTGCTTATACCTTCACTTATATGATGTTTTATTGGCAAATATGAAGTTGTTAAACTAAATGTATCTTCTTAAATCCCTGTCACAACTTTAATGGTGTGGAATTATAAACCTTCTTGCGGTTATACAATTCTAGGTCTAGATTTATTTTAAGAAATTATGAATGAAATATGGGTTAAAGAATATAACTAGTTTTATAGCTTTCTATGTGTATCTTGAATGAATAAATGAAGCTCTTTATTAGAATTATTTTCTTGAAAGTGTATTCTCGTAGATTGAGCAAAATAAAGAATTAGTAACTGTATTCAAGAAAAAGCATGTGTTACCATGGATTGATTTTGCAATGGAATTAGTTTAGTTTGTTTTGTGTGTGTGTTGGGCTTACCTTCCGGGATAGGGTGTTGAATGTGGATAAACAAAGAAGGCTGATCCTCGTTCTAGGATTTTGACCATAACTTTTAAAGTGCTTTGGCCAAATCCATTCCTTCATTGAAATAGATGAATATATGTGTCTAGCAAAATTATATTTATATGTTTCTCTGTCACATCCTGTTTGTGAGATATTGCACATTCTATTAGAAAGATATGCATTTAGACATTATGTCGCACCGGGTTGTCCCTCTTGCCTATTATTTCCAGGTTGCTAGGCGCTTCATCCAAGGTCAGGTATCCTTCATGTTAGGAAGGATTTCAGGGAAATGTAAATGCTTTGTGGTTGGATGGAAAAGCACCTGGGCCATGTTCTCGTCTCTCAGCTTGAGAATGACCATGTGGGTTAGTGGCAGCCAACGATAGTGTTTTGATTCATTATTCATTACTTGTATAATTATGATATTGTACTCATTTATTGTACTGAGTTGACTATATGGCATGAGAGCCAAAGATGTACCATTGTATATTATATTATTGTGCTAACACCTAGATTTCACACGTGTATTTGTAAGATGTAATGACATTATTGATGATATTAGAAGATCTATCTTTTTTTTTGAGTTGTTGTAAATATGTGGATTATTTACTCTAGTAATTATTGTTTTTACTTTACACACCATGTTGATTTATCACAACCAATCACAAGAAAAATAAACATGATTGAATTTTTCATTAATGGTCAACTTAGAGACAAGGGCCACAACCTATGCTCTTCATTCTTATCATTTTTAGCATAATTTGTATTTTCTCATAATCACTTTAGAAAATTAAAAGACACTTATATAAAAAATATTTACATGCCATTTTCCTTTGATTTAATGTCAACCAATACAACTAATGAGGTATTAAAAAGCACATAAGGAATAAAAAATTATATTGTCATATTTAAATGATGAATTTAGGAAATAATCTATATGTTTGGATGATGAAATGGTCTATTTATGAGAACTAAAGCATTCGTGAATAAAACTTTGTAAAACACCCTTGAGATAATTTATTAGCAATACAAGTCTTAGTGGTAATAAAGATTTCATTACAGTATGGGTTTCACAATAGGGAAAGATAATATATAAGAAATTTCATTAAGTTAATATCACAACCTTAGGTTAGCTACCCCTTTTTATCTCTCAAAATTGGAAGGTTTTATTTTAGCCATAAAGATAGCTTATAACAACAATACCATATAGAATATTAATGACTCACTACAATTCGAAGCTATAAATGACATGATTAACCCCATTTAGATATTTGGCATGTTTAACCCTAGTTAGATATTAGGTTAAAACCAATTTTCCTTAATGAAGGAGATTTTAGGAATATTCAAAGAACACAAAATTATTTTTTCCTGATATCTCATGTTCAGGTTTGACATGTGGAGGACACTCATAATATTGAAACCAAACTATTGGTTGCAATTAACTACAATCTTCAAATTTTCATGTCAAAACTAGGTTTTTAGTTGTGAGTAACTTAAAACATTAATATATGTTCATGTCAAATGAATTGGTGTTATTGTTTGAGATTTATATAGGGGCTTTCAATGACACAAAATATTAAACATGTCCAGAGGAAATTTTGTTTTATTTCTTTATTGTTCAAATATATACACACAACTCAAGCACTTTTAATTCTTTTTACATGTTTAAAATATCTAAGCACAACATATTGTCTAAATAGCTAAATGAAATCATAACTAAATTACAACCAAACTAAAAAATAATATTATAATTAAATGATAACAATAATTTAGAAAATTAGGTGAAAGGAAAAATGCTAAATAATGGAAACTTTCTAAATACCAAATTAAAAATATTAAATGAGCACCAAGTTGTCCTTGGCCAACCCCCTTGATGGACCAACTTCACACTTTGGTGAATGTTCATAGACAATATTCTCTAGCATGGAGAGGGCCTATATACATATTTTGATGTGATGAGTTCCTTTTAGTGCTCCAAATGAAAATGTTCGAAGAATGATTTCTCCCTGTAGTTTCACATGAATTAATTGTACAATGAATGTCTTTAAATACCAAGACATAACATTTTGTACGAAGTTTGTTCTATTGTCACCTAAATTTGCACCCTTTTGTTGAAGCTTTTAGCAATTCCAACAAATTTAGTGAAACATTAGAATGATCTCAAGGTGTGGGACCTTGCAACTGAGATCAAACCTCTAGAGAATGTTGGTTCCTCTTTCTTAATTAAAGATTTAGAGAAAATAACTAAACCTAATGCTACAAATCACCAAGGGAAAGGGGGAGAAAGAGAATTGAAATGAAAGGGAGGTGATACACTAGATTTAGAGTGTTTAGCTGACCCTAAAATAACACAACAATGATCTCGAATATTATATGAATTCACACATAATTATAAACTTTAGCAGAGGTTTGAATAGAAAACTGTAACTACAGGAGGGACCATTCATCCACAGAATAAGCCTACAGATTTAAGGTAAACACAGTGTAGAAGTATAAAGGGAGGCAAAATATCAGTCTATTATATTAATCATGAAGGCCAATAAGCCATTACAAAACAAGGAATGATTTAATACATAGAGATATAGACATAGAATGACAACGTTCATTCATGGTCAAACAAGTAATGGAGACATGAAAGGCTCGGAAGAGAGCACAATCCATCAAATCTACCCAGCTCTTGGAAAAGACACAAGGTCCAAGTCTACAAATGAATCTCTCTGGCCTATGTGATGACTCAGGAAATAGCTAAACCTTAAAATGCATCTTTCAAATGCTTATATAGCTTTTACAAATCACTGTGCAGCCCTAGACACGAGGAAACCCAGGCAACATGTTTTACAAATTGCCATACTGTAATAAATTCAACCCATGGCCCATGTCAGAGAACCTATAGATTTCGAGGATGCCCATGCCTTTAGCATGTTGGAAACATATAGTCTAGAAGGTTGCCCATGTCTCTAGTACAAGATTTTAATGCAGGAGGGCCTTTAGTCAAATGTGTCCCTAGGAAATCCGTCTATCTGGGGTAACCACATACACTATTTCATCTTAGACTCCATCCACCCCTGGTACTGGCACATTAAAATCAGACACTATTTGAGTTGCCTTGAGATCCATCTCTATCTTTGCATTAATGGCGATTTAGAGAGTTAGTGACGCATTTTCCCACATTTTTAGACATTCTACAAGCTAACTAGATGTGTAACATGATATATGGATGGCTAATAAAGCATCATAACTGGATGTGGATATAAAAGGAAACCGGATTTGGATATAACAAATCAACAAGATATCTGGTTAGGAAATGTTCAGATGAAATGTCTGGTTCAAAATATAAAGGGGGGCAACCGAATATGAATAAGGCAATTAGATCTGGACATGTAACCAGATCTAGATATGGAAATATCCAGTTTGAAAATGTTCGCTTAGAATGTTCGATTAGAAAATGTCCACTTAGAATGTTCGGTTAGGAACAAGACAGTGTAACCAGATATGGATATGGAAATGCAATAAGATATCTGGATAGAAAATATCTGGTTAGGAACAAAGCACTTCAATAGGACATTTGGATGAAGATGTCTAGTTGGACAAAAAGCGATGCAACAGGATGCCGAAATGTAACCAGATGTTGAAGTGTAACTGGATGTCCAGATGGAATATTTGGTTAGAATATCCGGTTGGAGTCAAAAGTCCTGTAGAAGCATAACTTTGTCAATTTTCATCAGATCTTCACCAAATTTCAACTGTAGATGCCCATTTGGCTCCTCTTCATGATGAATTGTGATGCAATCAAATGTCGACATGAAATACAACCGGATGTGAATAAGGAAGCTGGATCTGGATGTCTAGTTGGAGCGATGAGCATAACTTAGCCAAAATTCATCAGACCTTCACCAAATTTGAACTGTAGATACCCATTTGGCTCCTTAACAATATGCACTCCTTACTTGGGCATTATTTGAATTGGATCTATCAAAATTTTGAACATCTACTCCTGCAAGTAAAAACAAAGGAAACATCTTCACAAAATCGCTGATCTAGCGATTGGCTTCTAAGTCAGAAAACTTGGAATTTTAGATTTTCCTTAGGATTTTTGGAAAATTTTCCTCCATTTAGAGTATCTCATATTAGATATAATTGATGGAAGAAGTGCAGGATTTTCAGGTAGACCATTTTAAGTCTGGAGGACTAAAATAGGTCAACAGGTCCATAATGGCTAATAGAAAATGGAAGGAAAGTTCTTAGAAATTTGAATTTGAAGATTTGAACTTTGGGGTCAATCCCTAGTGGCTCATGATCAATCTTGAGCACCATGAGATTGACAGGTGGCATAAGGAGTGTTAAATCTTGAGGTTAGGAATAGATGGGTGAAAGTTTGTGTTAGACTTAGGGCACACAACTGAGAGGGGGGGTGAATCAGTTGTGCAAAACTTTCTCCAATTTCACACTTAAATCTTCTTAGTGATTAGCAGTATATCAATCATGAAACATAATGCAATTAAACAGCAAGCAGAAACTCATCAACACATAAGACACCAAGATTTTGACGTGGAAAACCTGGTTAAGGGAAAAACCATGGGGTGATTAACCCAAGATTGTATTCTCTGTTAGAAGAATAGAAAGAACAAAATGGCACATACCAATTAGGGCTCACTGCCCGAGCACACTGCTCACAAGAGGCTCACTGCCTACAAGAGACACACTGTCTACAAAGTAACAAGTATTACAAACTTGAACTAGAGAATAGCATCTTTACCATGCTTGGATCAGTTCCATTTAGGCCCAAAACTTCTGCTCTGCCTTTCGCTCTCTTCTTCGCTACCGCACTCTCATCTCCACAAGACACACTTTGGAATGAATTCACAATCCATTATTTATACAAGGCATCGACTTAGGAACAATCATCTAAGTTGGCAAACACCTACAAGAACATCCGCAAGACATGTAATACATCTGTCGGCCAGTCTTAGGAAGAACACCAACATCCGGTGGTTATTCTTCAAATGCAAACTCTAACTTCAATGCGGACCACCAACATGAACTGGACATGATCCAAAGATCACCACAACCTTTCCTGAATCATCAAGAACATCCACACTTCATCTGCTTGCTAGAATTCTTCTCTCCTTCATCCGGAACTTCAAGAACACAGTCTATCATCACTATCGCAAAGGAATAGGTGCTTTTGGACCTTCAAACCATGAACCAATCAAGTTGAGACTTCACACGGACATCCTCAACACTCCCTCAAATCTGCAGAATGGGATAATGCATTTCCAGATCTCACCGGACCTTTCTGTGTCACTTTGTCACCTCTGAACTCCTGCCAGAACCGGTTCTACTTAAGCAGCCATAACTTCTTCAGATCTTCATGCGGACCTCTGAAAACTTGATTGGAGCATTTCAAGACTTATATCTACAAACCCTTTAAACCGCATCCTCTGATCCTCAACCTATCTTGGACTTTTACCTTATTGTCATCATTGTTCTTCACTATTCCTGATTGAGACTAATTTTCTCAATATCCTCAGCACACAGCTCATCCAATCCTTCTCATTACTACAACATGAGTATGTTGACATCAATGACAACACTGGTTAGACCCATACTTGCAACAATCTCCCTCTTTGTCATTGATGGCAACATATGATGTGAAAAACCATCAAGACAAGAACTTCTCCTTACTGTCACAACTCCCCCTATCAGCAACAACTATTCACATGTCTTCTCTTCCTTTACTGCTCCCCCTTTGATCATCAACCACTTGTTTTTCACATGTCTTCTCTCCCCCTTTGACATTAATGGCAAAGGGCTCATACTTGCAACTCCAATACTTTAGAATCAGACCTGCTGCTCCCCCTGAGTAGTAGCTCCCATCAATCTAGATCACAAGATATGGCAGTGATATCCACTGGACTGATGCACTTCAGTGCACCTTAGTTCATCACCGGAGGGGCAATAACCCCTAACTTCTCCCTAAGATACTCAAAAGAATCCTTAGGTAGAGGTTTAGTAAAGATATCTGCAATCTGATCCTTGGAAGGCACAAACTCCAATCTAACTTCATTCTTGTTCAAAAAAGTGAAACTTGATAGATATATGCTTAGTCTTAGAATGCAACTCCGGATTCTTAGATATATTTATTGCACTTGAATTATCACAGAAGATTGTGATAGGCTCCTCATACTCTACTTTGATATCTCTTAGCATTTGCTTCATCCACAAAACTTGAGTGCAACTACCTGCTGCTGCAATGTATTCTACTTTAGTTGTGGACAGAGATATTGCTTCTTGTTTCTTGCTTAGCCAAGAAACCAATCTTTTTCCCAAAAAGAATGCTCCACCACTGGTACTCTTCCGTCATCCACATCTCCTGCCCAATCTGCATCTGTGTATGCATGAAGAGAGAAATCATGATTTCTAGGATACCACAAACCATACTCAACTTTCCCTTTTAGATATCTAAAAATCCTCTTGATTGCCATGACATGAGATTCTCTGGGATCAGCCTGGTATCTAGCAACAAGACCAACAACTTGCATTATATTTGGTCTAGTTTGAGTGACATACAACAATCCTCCAATCATTGATCTGTACTTTATCTAGTCTGTCTTAGGAGAGTCATCATCTTTGCTCAACTTACATCCGGTTGCCATGGGAGTATTCATTGGCTTTGAATCTTCCATCCCAAATTTTCTCAACATTTCTTTCACATATTTGGTCTGAGAAATGAAGATTCCTTTCTTTGTTTGAGTAATTTGCAGACCCAAGAAGAAATTCATTTCACCAAGCATAGACATCTCAAACTCACTTTTCATTTGATTTGCAAAAGTTTTACACATACTATCTCTTCCTCCAAAGATGATATCTGTTAGTTGCTGTTGCACCAAAAGATCAACCTATTAATGCTCGATACAACCACTTGACTTAACAAGCATGGGAGGCAGTTAAGTCCTTGTCGCAAACCACGCAGCGCAACGCTGAACAAGGAGACCAAGGGCCACACCTTGCAACAATCTCTCCCCAGTGCAAGCGCAGGGTTTGAACCCATGACCTCAGCTCTGATACCAATTGTTAGTTGTCGTTGCACCAAAAGATCGACCTATTAATGCTCGATACAACCATTTGACTTAACAAGCACGAGAGGCGGTTAAGCCCTTGTCGCAAACCACCGCAGTGCAACCTTGAACAAGGAGACCAAGGGCCACACCTTGCAACAATATCATCAACAAATACTTCAACAATCAAGATGTTTTCATGATGAATTTTGAAATATAAGTTACTGTCAGCAGTACCTTTGTTGAAACCAATCTTCAAAAGATGCTTATCCAATCTTTCATACCAAGTTCTTGGGGCTTGCTTCAATCCATACAGTGCCTTCTTCAACTTGCAGACCATATCACCATGATTAGACAATTGAATCCATCCGGTTGCTTTATATATACTTCTTCTTCCAAGTCACCGTTTAGAAAGGCAAACTTGACATCCATCTGATATACCTTGAAATCCTTGAAGGCAACAAAGGCAAGAAATAATCTGACTACTTCAATTCTTGCCACTGGAGCAAAAGTTTCTTCAAAATCAATTCCTTCTATTTGAGAGTAGCCTTTGTAGACCAATCTGGCTTTATTTCTAATTACTTCACCAACTTCATTTAGATTGTTCCGGAAGACCCATTTGGTTCCAATCACATTCTTGTTTCTAGGTTTGGGAACAAGATCCCAAGTGTGATTTTTCTCTATTTGCACCAGCTCTTCCTCCATTGCTTTAGTCCAGTTTTCATCATTGCAAGCTTCATTCACTATCTTAGGTTCAATATTTGAAATCAAACAATACTCTTCTAAATCTTGAGCAATTCTCCTTCTTGTTAGAACTCCTTTGCTTTTATCACCTATGATTAGATCTTCAGAGTGGTTCAGTCTTACATACCTGGGAACTTTGGGAGTTTCTTGCACTTCTAATTCTTGATCAGGCTCATTATGACTCATCTCTTCTCCCTGAATTACCGGATCTGTTTGATTCTCAGTACCGGAAGGAGTTTGGGCTCCTTGAATCATAACACCATTCTGATCATCTTCATCATATTCATAAAACCTTGAAGGTTTCTCAATTCCTTCATCAACCTTCACATTTGTACTTTCTATCATTTTTCTCAATCTCTTATTGTAACACCAGTATGCTTTGCTTTGAGTGGAGTAACCCAAGAAAATTCCTTCATCACTTCTAGCATCAAACTTGCCTCGATCTTCATCTCTTTTAATGTAACATTTGCTACCAAACACTCTGAAATACCTCACAGTAGGAGTGATGCCAAACCAGAGTTCATAAGGAGTCTTATCGGTATTGCTTCTGATTTGAACTCGATTGAGAGTACAGACTGCAGTGCTGACAACTTCTCTCCAAAACATCTGAGGAATGTTTGCTTCCATCATCATTGTCCTAGATGCTTCCTGGATGGTTCGGTTCTTTCTCTCCACTACTCCATTATGCTGTGGAGTCCTAGGAGCAGACAACTGTCTCTATATACCATGCTTCTCACAAAAATCTATGAACTCACCGAATGTGAATTCACCACCTCTATCAGACCTCAGACATTTCAATTTTAATCTGGTTTCATTTTCTACCATAGCCTTGAAAATTTTGAACTTCTCAAAAGCTTCTAATTTCTCTTTCAGAAAGGTAACCCACATCATCCGGGAATGGTCATCAATTAATAGCATGAAATATCTATCACCTTGTACACTCTTGATTCTTGTCAGACCACATAGATCAATATAAACTAAGTCCAATAATCTGGTAGAAGATTGATCCTTACTCTTGAATGTGATTCTGCTCAACTTACCCAACTGACATTCTTTGCACAAGCTATTAGTAGGTTTCACCAATTTTGAAAAATCTCTTACAGCCTGAGTATTGCTTATCTTGATGATATTATCAAAAGTCATATGACACATTCTCCTATGCCATAACCAACTCTGATCAACTTGAACAAATAAGCAACTTTTACTAGTGCCAACCAAGTGGAAGATATTACCTTTAGTTTGGGTACCGGATGCAATCTCTATTCTTGAGCTTTCAAAGATCTTGCATTTTCCATTCTTGAACCGAAGATCATAGTCTTTGTCCACCAACTGTCCAACACTGAGAAGATTGTGCTTCAAGCTTTCAACATATAGAACATTACTGGTTTTGTTCCTTCCATCAAAATAAATAGTTCCTCTTCCTCTTATTCTACCAGCAGAATTATCACTAAACTTCACCACTCCTCCTTCATACCTTTCCAAATCTATGAACTTATTTTTGTCACCTGTCATATGGTGAGAGCAACCATTGTCAATGACCCAATCATCCTTTTCTTCAACTTGGGCAGCTAGAGCTCTTTCTATAACTTTATGATTGATAGATACAGAGGATATTGGTTCTCCTTCCTTGATGGCAATAAACACCCATAGACTTCCGGATTTGTTTCCTGTCTCTGATTCATCATCTGTTACTCCTTCATTATCATCTTCTTCATGAACATAGTAACAATTCTTTTGGAACCTTGATCTGTTAGGATTTTGCCTTGAAAATCTTTCCAGACATTTTGAGGCAAAATGACCAATCTTATTGCAGTTAAAACACTTAAAAGGCAATTTTCCTTCATACTTACCGGATCCTCTTGGCAGTCTCTTTGCAATGAGGGCTTCAAGTTGAGCAGTTTCTACTTCTTCTTCTTCCAGGTCTTTTCTTGCTTTTTCATACCATGACAGTTTCCTTGATGAGTTCTCTCCCAAATCAAACCTTTGTTTACCTTTTACAGAGGCACTAGCTTTGAATGTAGATTCAGTCTTGGGGGGATCATCTCCAAACTCGGTCATTTCAAATGCAGCCAATTTGCCATCCAATCAAGATCTCTTGTGACAGTTGTATGGGCTCTGAATTCATCAATGGCAGTAACCTTGATTTTGTAAGAAGCAGGAAGGGATCTGAGAATTTTGCCAACAATTTCATTTTCATCCAAGACTCCACCAGCATTTCTAATTCCACAAACAAGCTCATTTACTCTTGGCATAAAAGTAGTAATATTTTCATCATCTCTCATCTTCAGGTTTTCAAATTTCCCTTTCAGACTCTGTAATCTTGCACATTTGACATACTGGTCTCCTTCATGCAAAAGTTCCATTTTTTTCCAAATCTCAAAAGCAGTTGGTAGGTCAATAACGTTTGAGAGCTCTGAATCAGATAATGCGCTTATAAGAGCTTCTATAGTCCACAGATTGTTTTCAGCATCTGTGATTTCATTTGCAGCTTTTGGACCACCCTGTGGAGGTACATATTGTGTCGTAACCATGGTCTAGTATGCCATACCCATGCATTGCAAGTGACACTTCATGCGACCTTTCCATAGATTAAAATTTATTCCATCAAACTTCAGGCTGTCCTTCTTGTAAGACGACATCCTGGATCTCCTCAAGCGGTTAAGCTCCTTTTAGAGGAACTTGGCTCTGATACCAATTGTTAGACTTAGGGCACACAACTAAGAGGGGGGGTGAATCAATTGTGCAAAACTTTCTCCAATTTCACACTTAAATCTTCTTAGTGATTATATATCAGTCATGAAACATAATGCAATTAAATAGCAAGCAGAAATTCATCAACACATAAGACACCAAGATTTTGACGTGGAAAACCTGGTTAAGGGAAAAACCACGGGGTGATTAACCCAAGATTGTATTCTCTGTTAGAAGAATAGAAAGAATAAAATGGCACATGCCAATTAGGGCTCACTACCCGAGCACATTGCTCACAAGAGGCTCACTGTCTACAAGAGACACACTGTCTACAAAGTAACAAGTATTACAAACTTGAACTGGAGAATAGCATCTTTACCATGCTTGGATCAGTTCCATTTAGGCCCAAAACTTTTGCTCTGCCTTTTGCTATCTTTTTCGCTACCACACTCTCATCTCCACAAGACACACTTTGGAATGACTTCACAATCCCTTGTTTATACAAGGCATCGACTTAGGAACAATCATCTAAGTCAGAAAACATCTACAAGAACATCCGCAAGACGTGTAATACATCCGGTCGGCCAGTCTCAAGAAGAACACCAACATCCGATGGTTATTCTTCAAATGCAAACTCTAACTTCAGTGCGGACCACCAACATGAACTAGACACGATCCAAAGATCACCACAACCTTTCTTGAATCACCAAGAACATCCACACTTCATCTGCTTGCTGGAATTCTTCTCTCCTTCATCCAGAACTTCAAGAACACAGTCTGTCATCACTATCGCAAAGGATTGGTGCTTCCAGACCTTCAAACCACGAACCAATCGATTTGACACTTCACACAGACATCCTCAACACTCCCTCAAATCCGCAGAATGGGATAATGCATTTCTTGATCTCACCAGACCTATCTGTGTCACTCTGTCACCTCTAAACTCCTACCGGAACCAGCTCTACTTGAGCTGCCATAACTTCTTCAGATCTTCATGCGGACCTCTGAAAACTTGACTGGAGCATTTCAAGACTTATATCTACAAACCCTTTAAACCACATCCTCTGATCCTCAACCTATCTTGGACTTTTACCTTATGTCATCACTATTCTTCACTATTCCTGATTGAGACTAATTTTCTCAATATCCTCAGCACACAACTCATCCAATCCTTCTCATTAATGCAACATGAGTATGTTGACATCAATGACAACACCGGTTAGACCCATACTTGCAACAATTTAGACTAATAGTTGGTGAATGTGTGGGAATAGGTACAAATGGATCTTAGATATAATTTAAAGTATAGAAATGCATGAAGGTGAACATAAATAGGAATGGATAAGGATTAGGATCCTAAGCCGCTAGGGATTGATGCGGGACAAGGAGTGCTAAATCTTGGGGTTAGGAATAGATGGTGGAAGTTTTGACTAATAGTGAGGTGAATGTGTGGGAATAGGTGCACATGGATCTCAGATAGAACTAAATGTATAGAAATGCATGAAGGTGAAAGTAAATAGGAATGGATAAAGATTGGGAAAAAATCCAAACTTAGTATAAGAGTGTGTCACTTGTCACTATGTAATCATATTAAGACATGTCATCAAAATAGGCCCAAACTAAATGGGACTTTACATGGGTATGTGAATTTCACCATTGCATATATAAATATAGCCCATCTTGTTGTCAGTGTTTGTTAAGCATAAACTTCATTGCTGAAATACACAACAATATATTCATTAATGAACATAATACACATATCATCAGTAGTGTGTAATGAAGACATGCTATACCATTGAATATTATACTCTTGACTGAAGCCTTGAGATGATTTTATGTATTAAGAATTGTCATGTCCATATCGAGCCTACCTGTATGTCAACCATACAAGTGGGCAAAAATGGTGGAAATATATTTTTTTTCTTAGTAATTTGAATTAAACAGGAAAACTAAATTGCAAGTTTACTATCTTGATCACTGTTAGGTTGGATGAGTTGATGTCTCTCTTGTTTGTAATTATCCTAATAGTCCAATGTGGTGAGTTAAGTTCTTGAAAAGTATTTCAATCATTAACTAGGATATTTAAATTTAAAGATATTAATAATTACCTTAGTAACTTAATTTCCACCATTAATTAATTTCTTTAATAACAAATTTTAAAACTATAATAGCAAAATAATGGTAACTTCAATGCATTATTGAACCCTTTCTTTAAATTAATAAAGTAGTTAACTCCCCATTTGAAAATTATAAACTAAATATTTTTAATTTACAAATCAACTAAATATTTTCATTATTAAAATAATAAAATAATAAAATAATAAAACCAACTAAATCTTCTCTTTATTTCAAATTGAATACTTTTAATAATAAATCAATTAAAATCATTCTAATTTGGAAAAAGGTGATTATCTTATTCAATTTCTATTTGAAAATAAAACTTACTAACATCCTAAGTTCCAACCAAATCTTCTTTTCAAGAATTTTCCAAATATGATTTTTTTTTATATTAAAGCAATAAATCACGCTTTTTGGCAAAACTAAAACAACAATTTCTCTCTCTTTTTTTTAAATTTAATATTCAACTCTTCCACTTTTTATTAAAATCTATCTGTTGCCTTTTTTACAAAAATCATTTCTTTTTCCCTATACCCTATAAAACTAACATTATTCTTTTATTATGCATTTCCCTTCTTTTGTGTTATATATATAGTAGAGATAATATTGAAATGTTTTAAGGCCCAACCGAATAATGGAAGCGAATGCAAGTATTATTAAACATAACAGAGTTGGAGTTTTAAATTTATATGAGTGCTTTCTTGAAGGCAGAGCCTCCAAAGGGAGGTCTGCTGCCATGGGAGCTCCCACGGGCTATGGTCACCTAAGACTTCCAATTGATTTATTAGTTTCTGCCAAGAAAACTATAGGTGAGGCCTGTTGTTAACTAGTTATTAATAATTCTTTTTGCAACCAATGAGAACTGAAATAGTTTTTCTATTTAAAAAATATTTAGCTATTGCTATTGTATAGATGCAAATATTTTAACAAAACATATTTGAAAAATAATTTTTCTTCAATCTAATTGGCAGAAAACTTTCATCTGATAAGGGCAATTATTGCGGATCATCAAGGTTTATATTATAAAGTTTTGTGATAGATAATATCCTTAATCTATGATAATAATATACTAATACTTAAAACTATTAAGTTTCTAGTTTGAGACTTTATGGGTAAAATATTAGGCAGTAAAGTTTTTTTAGCATCTCACCTATTAACCGATTTAAATATATTATAACTAAAATAATATATTATAACTAAAATAAAAATAAAAATATTAAGAAACGTGTATTTAAATTCCTATTAATATTAATATTGATAATATTATTAGACAATAAAAATATTATAGTTATATAAGATTCCTATTACTAATCAATATTAATACTAATAGGAATTTAAATACAAATATAATTTATAAGTTTATCCCAAATTTATATATATGTCTTTAATAATTAATAATAATAATAATAATAATAATATATCATTTACATAGATAATATCCTTAATCTATGATAATAATATATTAATACATCAAAATTTTAAAATATATATTAATGCATAGATAGGAAAAATTGACCAGTGATCAATTCCATAAGTCCTCCCTTCACATGAAATTTAATTAATTTTAATTAATTAATTAAATTTCCCTTAATCCCTAATCTACCTTTAATCATAAGATTTAATTAATTTTAATTAATTAATTAAATCTTTCCTCTGTAAATAAAAATAAAAATTAAGGAATTTAATTTATTATTTGCAAACCTAAAAACCTAAAGCAAAACCTATTTGTAGCAAATTGAAAATATTAAAAATCCGTGCAGTTCACCTAACTATTACAGTTCAACTTTTATGCCAAAATTTTATAAATACCCTACATTTCCTAAATCAAATTTATGATAGGACAATCTACCGAGTTATGCAACTTTTGGTACATTTCTGGGGATATCTCGAGGTATTGCAAGACTGGAAAAATTTAAATTATTTTTTAGTTCATGGGCTTCAATTGATTTGGGTTCTTGCAGTAGTTGTTATTTTTGTCATTGGCTCAACAGTTTCTTTCATTATCTGATCTAAAATCATTATCTAATCTGAAACTGAGGGAAGATATTGCTTTTGCTGCGTGCTATCAACTATCACATTCTAATATCTTCTTTGCAGAGTCATCTTCATATTTTGAGTTGCAGAAAACTATTTGTATTTTGTAGTCTCATCATTTAATATGTGAATGACATGGCTGTGCATTGTCTTGGAACGTGTGGGAAATTTCTAAACTGTTTGGTTCCTATTAGCGTATTCCCTGAATTTCATGTTGTAAACAACATTCACGCTCGAAGATCTTCTAAACTCGTTTGCTATTCCAAACAAGGTATTCCATGATCCTCTTATTGGTGCAAGTGCTAGTTATATGGTAGAACTAATTTTAGGGTTTCACTTGTCCCTTATTATAAGCTATAACTTCAAATCTTTAAAATAATGATGTTAAGTGATTTTTATAGTACTAACAACTCTTTGTATTGCAGCTTAAGTGCAAACTGTTGAAGGTTAATGCATTCATCACCTTCTATATTTGCCTCTTGTCAGACCGTCAAGAACCAAGTTTTAATTGCCAGGGTGCCCATTTCTAGCCTTAGGAGGCTGTATCAATCAAATAATCCATTTTGTCAAGTTCACCATAAATCTTGAAGTATAATCATAAATCTTCAGGTATAATAAAAAATCACTTACTTTGTAACTTCCATTTTATGTAATCTAATTATTAAATGTAGAATCTCAAAGTTCTTCAATTTTCAACATTCATTGTAAATATTACAAAACTGTCAACTCTAACTTAAACCAAAAAATTCACAAATTTTAAGATTATTATAAAGTTATTATATTATCAACATTGTTGCTAAAACTAAACAAACACAACAAATTAAAACAAAACAAGACTATTCATGAACATTTTGGCAGAAACTTGGCTGCTTTGCAGCTCTTGTTTCTATTACTTTTTCTTTAAATAGTTTTTAACAAAGCTTTTAATAATAATACAATTTCCTTCTAATCTGTGTGCTTCAGTAAAATTTACACACTGCCACTTATTTGCTACGCACAACAGCATTCCAAAATACATACACTATATATATTATTTATATATATACACATATCATCAGTAGTGTGTAATGAAGACATGTTATACCATTGAATATTATACTCTTGACTGAAGCCTTGAGATGATTTTATGTATTAAGAACAAACAAAAGGTGCTTTGCTAGCTACAAACTAGCAATCGCATCTTGGTGTGCAATGGATATGCTGGAGAGTTTGTGGAAGTTGAATTGCCATGTCTTTAAGTGAATGATGATTGTCTTGTATCCCTATGGTCCATGTCATGTTTTTTTCATGAGTGTCATGAATTAATTTGTATAATCTTAATAGATTTCAAGATCCCTATGCTTTGCTTAGTAGCTACTTCAAATGTGTGAGCTTTCATGTTTGGTGTCTAGTCTCTATTTGCATGCATCCCCTTTCTAGATTCTTGTTCAAGCAATACACCTAGGCTCACTTGCATGCCATTAGTTGTCACCTATGTTTAATAGGCATTGTCTTGCAAATATAAGCATGGCCACCACCTACATCATGTCCATTTGTCATCTAGCTTACCATCATGCAACCTCTCATGGGGACATCACACAATACAAATATTGATCAAACTTAGTGACCCTCATTAGTGTTAGAATTTCACACCTTTGCAGATGATATGGGAATGCAAAGGTGTGAAATTATTTCATTTAAAATGCCATTAGATTGAGAATTCTTAATTATTTAAAATTATTAAATCTCAAGGGAATTTTTCTTGAATTGTTTGAATTTGCAGATGATATGGGAATGAAAAAAATAGGGTGCATTTTATGCCATGAGAGCTCGTTGTGTTCAATCTCACTCTAGAAAAACTTTTGTAAAAGGAACATGTCATAGAATGCACATCATGAAGTATGTTACTTCGTACATCATGAAAATTTATGCAATTCTCTTTAAAAGTTATTTTACTCAATATTGTTGCTCCCTTAGTGCATAGATACATTCATGAGACACAATCTGATTTATTTTGTCATATTTTAGGCTAAGTTAATGGGAGGTGAAAGGAAAAGGCTACCATGCACGTGATACACTACTTATAAATGAGAAACGAATCTCTCTCTCACTTCTTCTTCTCTCTCTCAAATGGTATTATTCCATTTGTTCATTATTTTCTAGGGCATCAAAGTTGAAGAATCTAAGAAATCATCTTGCAATGATGAAGGTCGAATACAAAGACTCAAAAATAATAGATTTTTTGATTGGAAGTCTTCCAAATAAGTATCATATTTTCATATTCACATTGAAGCTAATTGAAAAAAATAACAATATAAAAATAGAAGTATATGGGGATTTGTTGAATAAAGAGGATAGGCTTAAAAAGTTCATAGGTGAATCTAGCAAGAGTTCATAAGAATTTATGGCTAGAGGCACATATAAAAAATACAATTAAGATAAATCATACCAAAATCAAAGACAAAAAAAATCAAGGAATCCATATAAAAATAATAAAGGCAGTGCAACCAACTAAGGGATAATCAACAAAGGCACAATTTTCAAAAATGGTAGAATCAAAAGGATAACTCTAGAAGGAAAAAAATCATGTCACATGTTACAATTGTGGCTCGAAGAAGGGCATAAAAGTGATTAATGTCCTAGGAAATCACATGTAGGAGGGCAAATAAAGTTTTATCATATAAAACAATCAAATTTTTCTTAGACATAAGGTGAACATAATAAAAATATATTGATAGCCTTTTTAGTTGTACAAGGAAATTCAAATAACACATGGTACGTTGATTTATGGGCTAGCCAACATATGACCTACAATAAGAGCTTCTTTGGTTCATTAGAAAAAGTGAAAGGTGCAAGCATATTTTTTGGTGATGATAGTTCACATGAAATTGAAGAAATGGGTTCAATCCCAATGAAAGGGCGTGATGGTAAGAAATTATAAATAATAGATGTGAACCTTGTACCTAAACTTTATCAAAAAATCTTCTCTTAGTAAGTCAAATAACTCAACATGGAACTACAAGGTGAAATTCTATTCAGATAAGTGTTTAATAAAGAACATTAATGATGGAATCAAAATTATGGCTACATGAGTTGAGAGTGATACCATTTACAATTTTTTGTCCTATGTAGATAAGACAATTTACATAACTACATTTTCCTCTACAAGTGAGTTGTGTCAGCAAATATTTGGTCACTTAAAGATCAAAGTTTAGCTATGCTTTCAAAGATGAATATGGTTGGTGGACATCCTTGGATAAGGGTAAACACAAATGTGTGTATAGGATGCATGGTTGGCAAACCACACAGAGACAAGTTTGAAAAGTCTAAATGGAGGGCAAGTAAATCTCTTGAACTTGTCCATAGAGATTTATGTGGACCTATGAATCCTCTATCAAGAGGGATCTAGGTACATCTTAACATTCATTGATGATTTTTCAAGGAAGGTTTGGCCCTAATTCCTTATGTAAAAGGATGAAGTGTTTGGCAAATTTTAAATGTTTAAAGCATTTGTGGAAAATCAAAGAGGGCATAGGATCAAGCGAATAAGAATAGATAATGGTGGAGAATATGTCAATAACATATTCAATGATTTTTGTGAACATCATTGGATCAAGATAGAAATGTCTAACATATATACTCCCCAACAAAATGGTGTTGTTGAAAGAAAGAATAAGACCTTAGTGGAAATGGCATGATGCATGTTACAATCTAAGGATCTTCCTTTGTTTCTTTGGTTTGAGGTTGTTGATAGCAACTCATGTCTTGAATAGATCTCCCACAACTTGTTTACAAAATACTAAGGGAGGAGCATGGAGCAGTGAGAAACCAAATGTTAAGTATTTTAGGGTATTTGGATGTGAAGCATTTTCTCACATATCTGATAAGATTAGATAAAATAAATTTGATAATAAGAGTGTTAAGTGTATCTTTATTGTCTATGATGATTAGAAGAAAGGATATAGGTTGTATGATCCTAGTGTGAAGGATATGTTCAGAAGTAGGGATGTCAAGTTTAATCAAGGGTTCAAGGATATGATAAAATCCTCTCCAAATCCTATCCCACAAGTGGTCACAAATAATGACATATCCTATAGTACTTTTGAAACCAACAAAAGTTCAAAATCAACTTCCAATACAATTGAAGAATCTAGCCCTCCTTAAAAGACCAAGAGTCCTCAAGAAATTTATCAAAGAACTCAACAAGTTAATTATGCCCTAATGACCACAATAATGAAGACTAATGATCCTCAAACTTATGATGAGGAAAAGGGAAAATATGAATGAGAAAAAGCTATGCAAAATGAATATGACTCTTTGATAAAGAATATAAGTTGGGAATTGGTGGACTTACCCAAGGGCAAGAATGCGGTAAAAAATAAGTGGGTGTATAAAAATAAGTTCAAGTCTAATGAAAGCATTGTAAAACATAAGGCAAGATTAGTGGCCAAAGGGTGCTCGCAAAAGGAGGGAATTGACTACACAAAAACTTTTGGTCTAGTAGGAAAGATCAATATTGTCAAGACTACTATAGTATTGATAGCTCATTTCAAGTGGTCTCTTCACCAAATGGATGTTAAGAATGCCTTTCTGAATGGAGAAATTGATGAAGAAATCTTAATGACCCATCCATAAGGATTTCAAGGTTTAGGATAGGAACACTTATTTTACAAGTTAAGGAAGTCTTTCTAAGGCTTGAAGAAAGCTTCAAAGGCTTGGTATGCTAAGATTGATGAAGTATTATAAGACTTAAGCCTTCGATAATAGTCCTCACACCAAACTTGTATGTGAAGGAATTTGATGAAGGTGGCATAGTTATTATTATGTTTTATTGTGCTTTATGTAAGAGTGTTTCAACTCCACTTATTATTATATGCATACATTGTAATATATATATATATATATATAATGCTTTAATAGAATGATTACTCATAATTGCTTTATCTATATATTAGACCACGACAACTCCGATACCTATAACATAAATCTTTAAAATGAAAAATAAAATCAAACACACATACTTCTAATAGAAAAAACTATTTAATAATAAATATATATATAATTTTATCATAAAAAATCATATTTAACAATATAAATAAACCTTTCGTTCTTTATAAGAGAATTTTATACTAGATAACAATGTATAATATTTTATTTAACAAGAGACTTTGGTTTTTATCCCATTTCCAATACGGTTTAGTTTTGTTTTTAAATTTAGTTTGGGGTTGCTGCACTATAAATGACAATATATTAATATATTATATAAATTGTAATAATAATATAATATATTAATTATTGTTTTTTGTACTTAATAAAATTATAGAATTGATACGAATACCTTCATTAAAAAAAAGATTTTCTCCATGGCCTTGGATCGATTCCTATGCAGGCAATTCTTTTGTTTTCTATTCGTGCTCCCCTTCGGCTCACCTCACATCTTGCAATTTGATATGTTTGACTGAGTCATTTTTTTCAACCATTTTCCCTTTCCTTTTCCTTTGAAAAAAGGAACAGAAATCCCAGGCATGAGACTTCTTCTGACACTATTTTTTTCCTGGCATGAGAACAATCAATGAGTTTAGAAAATTTCCCAACATGAATTTAAATGTGAGTAGGCGTGAACAGTGAACGGGAGAATAACTCAATGAACACGAAGATGGAAATCCGAATGTGGCGACAGAAATAGCGAAAGCAACAGAAATATGCAATAAATAAATAGAAACCAAGAAAATATTGTATGGCATGCACGGAGAAATATTTTGTCGGCAAACCAAATAACCTGATGAAATTGAATGGCCTACGGAACTTGAATCGTCTTGCATGCTTGTAAGACAACATGGACCGTCGATCTCAGAAAGTAGGTATTCGTATAACAAAGGGAACGCCTTTGGCGTAATAACAAATCAACATGGAAAATTGAGATGAATAGAGTTAACACACTTTATTTATTACTATAAATATATACTACAATACCTTACCACTCCTCACTCCACCAAACATTCTCGGATATGAAAATGGTTGCCAAAATAAATAACGAGAGCAATAATTAATGACATGATTGTACTACATAATAGAGAGGGATTAAAGGGTAAATGAATAGGTTGGGGTGTTTCTAAGTGGTTGATTGTGGCAGTAACTAGGAAAGGCCTTGTAGTGGGGTAAATTTTTATTAATAAAAATAGGACAACTATTTACATTTTTTACCTAGATGAGGTGTAAATTCCACTAATTATTTGATTGTTCAATAATTTGATGTTTAAGTAAGTTAGGGAGCTCTATTAGTCTCTCCATCATCATCTCCTCTCTCTCGTATTGGTTAAATTCCTCCCTCTATGCTTGGTCAAAGTATTTTTGAATGGTGGCATAGCTCTTGGCAACACCTAGGAGATGATCTCTCTTACTTGTATTGTCCTCTCATAAATAAGGTCTCTCTACAAAACAAAGTAGCTTAGTAACTCAAATGCATTGAAAAGTGTGAAGATTTATAAAGGATACGATAAAAAAAAACATAGCTTGTGTATACACTTTGCTAACATGTAATCATAAAACAAAATTGTTTAATTTAATGTGAAACTCTACAAGAATACAATTTATGAAGCATATAAGATCCATATGAAAAGCAAACATAACCAACTAAGATTATTCTAAGAAATAAAGTCTTCCACTATTTAAAAAAATACAATAAAATGAAAACAAAAATTTTATCTCTAATAATATATAAATTATCACATAAAACTATTAAAAGAACTCTACATATAATATAATGCCATAATATATTGATGAATACCTCAACCATTCCTAAGCAAAATCTTCCCAAATCTTCAAAGCAGAATAACAAAAATCAATTATTTCTTAGTCCTCAAATAAAAACAACCACAAATAATTCCCTTCAACTAGCCACAAATAATTCCTTTTACAATACAAATTTTCTCTTGCAATGTTAGTTTTTCCTAGAGGGGTATGCTTAACATCATTTTTTCTTGGAGTGGTATGAAAGGCTATTCTATCATTTTTAATTTCTATGAGTGACTGCATCATCTAATGAATTTGAAATAATTAATAATATCTAAATAAATAACTAACATATGTGGAAGGCTATCTTTTTTGATAGCCAACATTTAATGTTTACCAACAATCACTTAAAGTTAGTTCCATGTGAAGATGGATGGACAGAACAACAAAGAATGTTGTGAAAAGATCATTATATTTAGAATTTCATAAAGAGGCTTAAGTATTTGCTTTATGGGACAATGTGCATGTGTGGTGTAGTAGATGGAGTGGGTTAGGAAAAAACCAACGAACTCCAAGCAATGTAGATTGGGGTTACATAGTAGAAACTTCAAAACAATTGAATTAAAATAGAACTCATAATTTATTAAAATATTCAATTTCCAATACAAAGCTAAGTTGAGATTGTGTTTCAACACAAAACAATCTTAGTAACAATTTAGCCAAATAGACAGTGACAACAGTCACAATGAAGTAAAAAACAACAAACTAGAAAGCAAATCCAAAAACCTAGACTTAGGGCAATACTTAGGCTCACAATAGTACTCATGCTCATAGAAATACTCGAGAACTTCTACTAATTAATTATGTCACTAGTCTAAAAGATCCCTCTTGTAGGCACATGAAGGTTGATCTTCAATTTGTTGATAAAAGAAGTTATTTTTCTAGATGTTGCATAATTATTTTTTATCGGCCTTGTTTCCATCACTTAAAACCTTATTGACTTAACTAAGGATAAAAATAAATCTGATTTTATTTGAAAGTCCTCCAATTAGAAGGTTTTTGACACCAATCATCTAATGAGAAAGTTTTAATTGCATCATGTATATCCAATTAGAAACTCCTAGCTTGGAAATTATTGTTCCACGTCAGACACCTACAAACAAAATAGACAAAACAAAAATAGAAAACTTGTCTTCTCTCTCCCTTTTTTTGTTTATGTAGATTGTCTTTGGACCTTAAGGTATTTTGGCATCAAACACCCAAGATACAAAAAATGTGAATCCATGCTCACAAGGCTCCTACAAATTGAACTGACCTTTTTTTTCAAATGAGCAATTTTTTATTCAAATAACCATTCATCCTCTGCATACCCCTTTCCTTTCCATCTTACCAAATACTCTTTATAATCTTTTCTTATAGTCTTCTTCACAATCCTTTCCTATAGTATTTTATTAATTTATTCTCTACCCTATTTTGGAATTTGGTCGATCTAACTAGCAATGTTTGTAACATCCTCACCATTTGTAGCAACACTTTCATTTCCTACATATGGGTGCAAATAAACAACATTGAAGATTGGTGAAATATCTAACCCTAGTGGAAGACCAACCTCATATGCATTATTAAAGAATTTCCATTAGATTTTACAAGGTCTACTTTTTTTATTTCAATTTATTATAGGTTCTCTTGGGAAACCTCTCATTTCACTAAAATACCATAACTGAATCACCATTTGCAAATGAATCTACTCTCCTTTTCACATTATCCTTTTCCTTGTATTTTAAATTACTCTTTTAAAGTTGCTTTCTAATTTCCTCATGCAACTATTGAATATATTCTATGAAGTCTTCAACCCTTGTATTTTTCTCGTTAGCAACCACCTTTATCAAATATGTGATACCTCTTAGAGATCTTCCATAAACAATATGGAATGATGAAACACTAGTTGACCTATTAATTACATTATTGTATGCAAATTTTATTGGGCAAGGACCAAATTCCACTAAGTAGGTTTGGGTCAAACTAAGCTTTTGAGTAGATTTCCAAGACTCGTATTGACTAGGTCTTAGTTTGTCCATTTGTTTGGGGATGATGGATAGAACTAAAATAATTTGGCACCTAATATTAGAATCCTCTAAAAATGACTCATAAGATTAGAATCCCCATCAAATGTAATAGTTCTAGGAAAACATGCAACCTTACCACATCATTTGATGTGTCATTAGTTTTTTGACATGGTATGAAGTTGGACATTTTGGAGAAATTGTCCACTAATACAAAGATACTATCATTTCCCTTTTGAGTTCTCGGTAAATCCCAAACAAAATCCATACTAATTATCTTCCCATGGTCTATCTGGAATAGGTAATGGCTTATACAACCTTGTGTTCCCACTAGTGCCCTTTTCTAGTTGACAAATTCTACATCTAGCAACAAACTAAACTCTACATTTTGTTTCAAACTAGAACAATAATATTTATCTTTTAATTGTAAAAGGATTTTTCCCTTCCAAAATGACCACTAAGACATCTTCCATGTATTTCTCTTATGAAGTTCTCCCTCATAGAGCCTTTGGGTAACATAATTGTTGATTTTTAAACAAAAGTCCTTGAATTTAAAGATTTATCCTTACATACCTTAGCATCTTGACTTGATTTCTAAATCTCAACCAAATCATAATCATACTATATAAGTATTTGAATTAATTAAAACCAATTATCTCAACCTCCATAGTCTTCAACAATCCTTCGACTTAGTGCATCAACTAATCTATTTGGTTGTTTAGACCTGTTCTTTAAAACAAAAGAGTAACTTTGTAGGTATTCAAGCCACCTCATTTGTCTTTGATTCAACTTCCCTTAGATATTCACATAATTTAATGCTTGATGATTTGTATAGAGAACAAACTTTGTAGGCAACAAGTAATGCCTCCATTTATTTAATGTCCGAATGATGGCATAAAACTCTTGGTCATAAATAGAATACTTAATTTTTGCCTCATTTAATTGTTGGAGCAACCAAGATCAGCAAGCACGAATATCATAACCTTCCACAAGTGAAAAAGTGGAGCACAAGAGCATATCTATCATATATAATGAGAGTGCAAAAGTACAATGAGAAACCTTGCATAAATAGGCAAGGAGGAGGTAGGAAGGGAGGACTGAACTACTGAGTACCCCTACAGGTACGCAACACTTGTCTAACTCACATGACATGTGTGAGGGCAAGTGGAAAGCCAAAATGAAAGATGGGTCTCATATGTATGAGGACACATGTCTTCACCATATGAGGTGAGACAACTTTCTAAAAAGCTAAGTAAACTTAAGTTTATGTGTGAATAGGACTTTGACTATGTAGACTAGAAACTAACTAGTTAGATAAAGCCACTATTTACACTAACACCCCCCCTTAAGTGCAACTTACAGAAACTAAAAGATGATGATGGGTCCTGGCAACTAGGCCATGTTAGGTACCCATGTACAAACAAGTTTTTCATAAAAGTGGAGAAAGAAAGAAAACCCTATGGGAAAAACTTTCCTCCAAAAGAGAAACGATGCATGAATGAATTGTCCAAGTGAAGAAGAAAGAAGGAGGACTATACATGACCCCCAAGGACTACTTCTAACACTAATGTACAATATATGTTCCCTCCATAGGAGAGAAAAGATGAGAAGGTCGATGTGACCCCCCCAGAAAATGTGAATTAATGGACTTCATGCGAGGAGATGGATCCTCCCAAAACTAAGATGAGAAGACTAACCATGCAACCGCCCCTCAAAATACCTCATGTAGTGTGTGTAGAAGCTCGACATTGGATGCTGAAGATGATCCACGAATACTGAACAACATTTCTCCCCTTAGGAAGAAATCAAACTACAAAAGTGTGCAAGTGATCTTCCCATTCCAAATAGGAACATACATGAAGAAGTATAAAGGTCTCTGAATTATGCACATGATTCAAAGACGCAGATGATTCCCATGATGTCTTTGAAGGATGCTCAAGAATCTTCAAGCCAATGCTATTATGTACCATACAAGATCCAGGAACAGGAACCATGGACATGTATGGCAATAACTAGATCCAGAAGAATTTGATACTAGTGCAGAGGATGTCAAAATACATGATGACGAAGTCGAATATGTGGACTTATAAATATTTACAGAATCTGGCACTATAGAAGCTAATGTAGGCATAGGAAGAGCAATAATATCCGAAGATGAATATGGTGACATAACTTCATCAAAGCTGACATCGAATAGAAGGCAAATGTCCTCAATGGTGTCTCCCAAATCTGCAATACAAGACTCTACGAAAAGACATGAAATGTCGAGTAGATATGCATCCCAATGTGGTGGATCTAGAAAAATAAAATCAAATTCCTGATGCAGTGAATCATTGGAAGCCATGGAGATATCAACTCTATATTCATATGTAGCAACATGTGACAGTGAAGATGAGATCTCAATATAAGTCATCTGACTACAATGTGCATACCCAACTGATGGTGGTGTCTCACAAGGTGGCTTAGTGAAAGAAGATTTTTCTGCAAGTGCTTTATAATGATCAATATAAATATCATAATTACGAATGATTTGTTCCATTTTGTTGAGTCGATGAGGAATGCATTCGTCTATTGTATGCCTTTTCATCCCATAATATCCACATTTGATTTTTCATTTATTATGAGGTTTATTGACAATACTCAAATCAAAAGGATTGTGTGTGAGAGACATGATCAAATTTAAGCAATATCTAAGAAGAATGAAAGTTTGCCTCCTGAAAATGAGTATGACTTTTTTAGAAGCCCCCTAGAAAAAAATGCAAGAAAAATTACAATTTGTGCAAGTTTAGAAGCCAAATCATTCGTTTATAAAACACAGATTTTTACAATTTTTTGAAAAACAACTATCCAAAAAAGAATTTTACCTACACTAATGAATTCCTTGCAAAATTCTGAGCAATCTAAAAAAAAATCACGAAATTTTGATGTCGTGGGCAAAAGTTATGCCTTGTTGAAAAGTGCGATTACAATGAGTTTTAGGGTTTAAAAACTAGTCAAAAAGGCAAAAAAAATTAGTTTGACTTTGCCGAAGCAAAGTGCACGTAAACACCTTTCTGTTAACTATAATTTTGGAAAAAATGATAAATGGTTTGAAAATTATAGCAAAATGAAAAAAATGCCTATGTTAGACACTTTTGAGGAGCCCTATTGATCTCTGACTGGCGTAAAAGATAATGTTTTGGTGGTTTGAGTTTACAATAAATGTGATAGTTTTTTATGGTCTATACAAAATGCCACGATGTCAATAAAGTTTGTGGTTACAAAGAAAGTTAATGTTACAAATAAAGTAACATTAAATTTTTACAATATAAGTGACTTAAAAGTCACATAGACTTTGACCACAAATTTATTGAACAACATTAAATGTTACAATTGATGTTTAATGATAACATTACAATTTATATTACTTCCTAACAATATACTGTTGCATGTAAACATAATAGTGGATGCCTACCACAAAAGAAGGCATAGAGGGCCGAATGGATGAGTAAGAGTCCAAAAATGTAGAGTGGCCAAGAAAAATTGATAAGACTATGAAGTGGCCAATTTTGATGTTGCGGGCCCGATTTGGAAGGTGAAGAAGTCTAAATAGGACTCAAAAATAGGCCGATCAAGAAGGCAACAGCTATCCAGCACCGTAAATAGCATGCGGCATGGATAGCCCCTTCTCAATCCCATCCATGCATCCCATGACCATTCCTTTAATAAATGATGAAATCTCTCCGTAGAAAATGGCATGAATCTTGCTCTAAATATATCTTCACGCCTGGTCTAAATATGATGAAATCTCTCTGTAGAAAAGACATTAATATGCTCTAAATATATCTTCACACCTGGTCTAAATATTGGGAGGAGCTGTATAAATGGTGCCTGCTACAAATATATCTTCCATGTCTAAAACCTCTATTCTTAACTTTTGGGTCCATTTTGCAGATTAATTTTCTGCAGTGCGAAAGGGTTGGACTTGGACAGATCTGAAGACTCCCCGTCAGGCCAACTGCATCTTTGCTTTCAAAACAAAAGGTGTGCTTCTTGCCATTTAAAAACCTTAATTCAATTTCTCTACTGGTATTTTATGCAGTCTTTTATTTTTGCTTTTGTCCAGATCGGATATATTTCAGCTAAATCTCTATGGTTTCAAAATGTAAAATAGTCTCTGCATCTCTACATTATTAGAATGAAAATTGGTGTAGGGATTAAATTTTATAATAGATCTTCCCCTAAATTTTTAATTGCTTCGTCTGTCTGAGAACTGGAGATCAAGAAACTATAAAAACAAATGCATATTTGATAAATTTATTTGAACTCTAAAAAACTCTACAGCCAGCCAAAATTTTCACCTATAGATGTAGTCTTTAGAATTTAGTAATATTTTATGGCCATTTTCTGTGTCGTTTTATGAATCTAAATAAAGTAATAAAGCCATCACACTAAAGCTACACAAAGCACAAAGGAACTTAGAAATTGTGAACGGTAGATCCATGAAATGCACTGCCTGAAACGAAGTTTTATCAATTGTGGATAGGTGGTGTTTAGTGTGAAATTTGATACCTTGTTTACTCTAGGTTAGATACCACAATCTCATAGTTAAACATTGGGGATGACATTTAGATTGGGTTTGAAACGGGTTTCTAATCACTTTGCCTCCCCTTTTATGCTCGTGTGGTTATGAAACCTAAGGCCCTAATCAAGATTTCACCAAGTGTTTTTCTTCTAGCCAAGTTAAACCCTAATTATGCCTCATATCAAGAATATATAGAAACTGATGAAACAACTGGAAAAACTGATTACAGAGGTGCAGAGGAGAGGTTCTAGAGACACAGTACCTAGATTTTGAGGGCTACCGAGACTAGGGCGCCTGCTCCAATGTCCTACAAATTTTTGAACGAGAAAATCTTTTAAACAGGGTGTCAGGGATTATAAAATGGCTTCCAGATCTCGGAGGAAACACCTGGTTGGTCCACTAGGGTGCCCGCTCTAATGTCTCACAAGTCTCTGAATCTAAAAATTTGAAAGTCTGTCGCAACTGTACCAGTAATATCCTTCTTCCTGTAGCTTCTTTTCACCAGAACCTGTGAAACACAATCTACACATACAAAAGAAGGAAATTGTTGTGGCTATATAGGAGCTTGCCTCAGTCAAGCCCCGTCTTTGGTATCTCTACCTCAACAATAGCCAAAGGAAAAGATTTGCAGAAGTCTGTGCAAAATTAACAAATGTGTTATGCATAAAATCAAACCCTGGATGTCTCAATCAAGGGAAGATCAACAACTTGCTTTGCATCAATAAACACATACAACTTCACCTTAAGGAGATGAAACAAATGAAGACTTGCATGAACAAGAAGGTGAATCAACAATGTCCGCGGAGGATCTCCAAGCTTGCTATTGGAGGCTTCAACCCTTCTCCTGATCATGTAAAAAGGTGTACAAACCCTTGGAAGAGCAAGATAGACTCAAGATCTTGATTCCTAACCTTCATCCATTGTCTCCAAGATAGAAAATAAAGAATACTTCGAATAGCTTCAACAAGTCACTGATCTTCAATGGCAATTGTAGCAGAGTTTTGGCATCAAGCTTGCATAAGAATTGTGTCTGATAAAATGATTTGCAAATGTCTTTTTATATCAAGCTTTAGGGAATTTAAATTTTGAAGTAATGTCTTGATATCATGTGAAAACTGAGAATTTGAAAATGAAATCCCAAGGCACTTGGCGGGAACCGACACCCCACCAAAATTCAAAATCCCGTGAAACCGGGGAGGACTAGGGCATTGGCGTCCAAGTCCAAGCCCCCAATTTTAGCTCAGATTTGCATTTTTAGGGCTCCAAGGGACCCTATTCTCAAATCTCTTTCTGGGTTTTATCAATCAGTTACTTCAAAAAGTGAATAGACTGCTCCTACACTAAGTCAATTAGGGTTTTGGTAAGGCCGAGAAAGAAAAGGTTGAGAGACCACCAAGAGTGAGGAGCTGAACCGAGGAAAATTGTACCATTCCATACAGGAGGACAATTTCTAACTTTACAGGTGGTAATGTCAGTCAGATTATTATATATATACAGGGAGACATATCTTATGTGAACAGAAAATTCTTTTAAAAAGTTGAATTTTTTTTTTATGATTAGCATGAAAAAGTTAATTCATGATAGAGATCTGATTAAATCTCTGTACCGATTTTCATTGGTACGGGTGGGGATAGCCATTTGTGGGCTAGTGGAAAGTCTTGTTTTCATATGGCTATGTTCTTTGAAATTTTATTTTATTTTACTTTTTGTTTTTCTCCTTTAGCAGAGGGTTACTGGTTAGTTATGGCCAGTTGTGGAACCAAAATGAGACCACACTATACAATGTATTTATGGTCCACGTAGAGTATAATCTTATTTTAAGGTTTGCATAAGTTTATATTTTTAATTTAAATTTTAAATATTTCAATAAAAATCAACAAAATGTGGTCTTGCAGACTATAATCTTTATTAAATTTGAAAAAAAAATCTTATTGATAAAGATTTTACAAATTTATTAACAATTGAAACACATAAGTAATGTAAAACTCATCATTTTCCAACATTCTAATATATACCTAAAAAAGACTTTAGAAAAGGATTTGTGAATCTATCAAAATACAATTGAAAATATTTTTTTAAGAAGTTGAAGGTGTTACTACCTTACATCTAAAATGTAAAACCATAAAATTAAACTATTCAATGTTTAACAAAATCCCCTAAGGAATTGTATCTCAAGGGTTGTAATCATTGTTAGATTACGAATTGAATGCTCTTGTTGAAGAGTATCAAACATTAATGCAACTAATAGGTTCAACCTTTATCACAATACTTCCAAATTTTGTAAACTTAGAGCTTTGGAAAATAGTGTAAAGTTCCATAAAAATAAAGAAAAAAATTATTTGTATAGAAAATGTAACAAAGTTCGTTAGGGGTATGATTTTTTTGAGAATTATTTCTTATATGTTGTATTTGTGATAATATTGATAGGAATTTATGTAAAATTATAGAAGTGCTTATACAAACAATAGATGAAAAAATTGACTATAGAGTAGTCACACATTATCAATCTTTGGTGGCAAGTGTCATCATCATGCTCTTTATATTGTTGTCCTTTTATTCTCTCTTCAAAACTTAATAAAGCATGGTTTATATGTTGATAAAATAAAAACAAAGTATTGGTAAACTATTAGTTTAATGCCTTTGTTATTATAATTTTATGTGAGGTCATTCTGTGATTTGACAAGCTATCAAACAATTTTTTCTATTATTCTAATTATAGTTACAACTAGTTTATATATCATTTTTAAAAAATAACTCATACAAAATATTAAAATTCTAGATAATTTGAGAGACTTGTTCCCCAAAAGGGAATTTATATTAATATCATCTAGAAACATTGACTAACAAATACCCTCTTTGATATTCAAGTTGAATATCCTTTGATATATTGATCCTCTATTGTCAAATACAAAATTTTACATGTTGCACATGGGATGACTATTATATAGTTATTGTACACCCTAAATGAAGGAATTTTTGTGAACAACAGCTTAATCACATGACCTAAAATTACTCTTATTAATATCAATATGAATATCTTTTGATATATTGGTCCTCTATTGTAAAATATAAATTTTTACATATTGCACATAGGGTGACTATCATAAAATTGAAAGTTTGTTTAGTAAGATTAAATGCCAAACTTGGTGATTGTCTTAATCAATTTTTGCTTATGTTATGAGGTGCTAAAATCAATCTTTTAATTATGAATGAAGACTTGGAAAAGGTTATTCTTATATAATTAGAGAAAGTAATATAATACTCAAAACTAATTTCCACAAAAATAAAATGCATTAGTAACAAAATAATTCCACATACAAACATGTGGATTTCATGGGGTTTAAGCTCTTACCTTCTAAAATATTTTGAGGAGAAAATATTCATAAGTATATGCCTCTTCTTGGCCTTCTTCTTAAAAGCCTTTCCACCACTTATATATTTAAATAATGACTCATGCATATAATTTCAATGTTTAAGGTATAATAGCTTT
The DNA here is from genome assembly GCA_027924645.1 of Cunninghamia lanceolata. NCBI lineage: Eukaryota > Viridiplantae > Streptophyta > Pinopsida > Cupressales > Cupressaceae > Cunninghamia > Cunninghamia lanceolata. Next base: position 16,831,088 of record BSBN01000472.1, on the reverse strand, counting down.
ATTTGATCAACATTTCTAACATTATTTCAAGGCTTATCCACACTTATCTTTGTGAATGAATGAAAAAAAATTTAAAAAATAGGAGGGCATAACATCTATATAATTCACTAGTTGTAATGCCCCGTCATGCAACCCTAGAGAATTAAGTTAACTAAGAAAATGCGGAAATATTTTTCTTTTAAAACAAGTATTTGTAATAACAACTAATTACATGATTCAATCAACTAACATCTCTAGGGAGCATAACTGCATTAAGGAATAATAACATGGATCATTAACAACATTTTACATCATAAATGTCCTTTAGCAACTTTGTTACATCATAAAAAGATTACATCCTTTCGTTTACAAAACGTGCATAAGTACAAATGAGATCATATACATGATTACAAGGCCTCAAGACTACATACATCAATTTACAATATAGATATAGCTATACAATTCTTGAAGCATAAAACAAATTTTCAAATGCTACTGCAAATCTGGAACTGGAAAGGACACATTTGTCATGTACATGAACTAAGGTACCAAGGAAAACCACTGGATTAAGCTCTTCCACCCGACCATGTGGAACCCTAAGGTCCACCCCCCGAGCTAGGAGATAACAATGGGGTCCCCGGACATAAGCAAGAACAAAAGGACTAACCGAATAACTCAGGTTTCATATGCGGACATAACTAAACTCAACAATCAACATTCGGTGGCAAGAGAACAGCGCAAGCTAGAGTGCAGTAAGATGGAGTGTCATTGCATGGTTCATGGGTTACCCTGACTGTCTCTCTCTAGACGTCTGTCTCCATCTATGGTTACCCTGACAGCCTCTCTCTAGGCACCGGCCCCATAGGTCACACATGCGGCCTACCTTATCTAGATTAATGAGAAGTCTACCCTTCCCCCCCTTAGTTAATTATTAAGTTTTCTGTTGTTAGCCACTTCTAATGGGTTACCCAGACAGCCACTTTGGGCGCCGGCCCCACATCGGAAGCCACTCCCCTACCTGCATTCAGTTGACCCAACCCAAATAAGGACAAAACACAAGGATACACATGTAGTACCTTCAACTCTCACGACAAGCCAACTCAATAACAAGAGGCATGCAAGTTCTAAGTCTTTATTCAAATCCCTCTCTCTCTAGAATACAGAGAGTCAAAAACATCAACAAGTAGACACACAAGAGTCTCAAACAAAGCCTTTGAATAAGTGGCACAACCATGAAAGAGAATGACCAAAGTCCCTTATCCTGACTCAAACACTAACAACCTAAAATTCACAGTCCTTCAAGTAAAAACCAAATCAATTAAAAAAAATTCCAAAACTATCATACTAGATTTATTACTCCTTTATAACCATTTCCTTAACATTAAACTAAAAGAATCAATTTGTTCCTATTAATTAATTTGTGAAAATGAACTATACTAAAAAGAACTTGATAAACAATTACACTAATTGCCGCAACTAAGAGAGATAATTATAAACTTATACAATTACGACTCTAATATATAATGATCTAAAAATAAAAAGACCAAATAAAAATATATCGCAATATTCCATGCCAAAAGGATCCTAACCTAACTAGCATTGTTCAAATTCCATTACAAGTTGTAATTCTTCCACTTGCTTTTATTAGGATCCATATTAATATTTGTTTGCAACAACTCATATTAAAATCCTAATTTATTTCTTTAATATCAAACAACTATTAATTTAATTCTTTTCTTAATGAATTAAATGCACTACAAGTTAGTATAATAAAAAATATTAACTAACAAGTCTATTCTAACAATGATACAATTTAAAATTCATAATAGTAAACCCACTAATCTATAAGATCACGAAGTTCATCTATGCTAACTATTCTATAGACTCCGCAAGTTCTAATGCTATGAACATCAAAAGATTAATATTCTATTACACCACTTTCATACTTGTAGTCTAAGATTACATACTAACACTAAACCGACATTCTCTCTAACATTGATAAAATAATGACTTTACTAAATTTAACCCAAGCTGATAAAACCTATGCAAAAATTACTAGTTGTAAGCATTCTATAAGTTAAATCTCTGAATAGACTTAATATTCACCAATCAGTTAAGAGAAACATCAATAACAAGAGAAGATATTAATTCACATTAGTAACTTCCTAACGAAGTTCAGATTTCCCAAAAAGGCGTAAATAAATTAAAAAAAAAAAGTTTGTAAGCTAACTATAAGTTCTTTCCTAACGAATCTGGTTAAGAGACAAGATTGCACTATTTGCATTTTATAGAGGGAAGAATTTCATTGCGATCTAATGAGATTTCATTTAGGATAAAGGACAGACGTCTGGCAATGGAATGCCACAAGAAAGTCTGCAGGGTAAACGACGAAGATGGACGGCCTGGCTCAAGAGGCAACGAGATGAAACTTCATGACATCAGGAAACTAACCGAAAGGCCAGCCAGGAGGAAACACGGCCCATGTGGAAGATGTATAGCAGAGATAGAGGAACGTTGCTTGGCTCAAAAGAGGCGTAGAATTGAGGTTCATCAGTGGAAGCAGATCAGCCTGATTAGGCACACAAACACAGGCCATCACTCAAGATTAATCAAAAGAAATATTGAGTTTGATCAGGGCGTCTCATGCCAGGGCCGAGGAAGGCAACAAAATAAGTTCCAGTGAAATGACGTAACCGGAAAAATGAGTTTGAATGAAATTTTAATGTAAAAAGAGTAGATAACGATTTCACGGGGGCTTAGGCTGACGTCTCTCATGGCATTTCGATGTCCATGGTTTTGAAAAGAGTTCTACTGATAAAATGTCCCCAGGGACCGTTTGAATGAGAAGCAAAAGGAGGAAATCATATCACAACCTAGAATTATCAGTCCCCAATCAGGCGACAAGCTTTGCAGAGAAAACTACCAAATTCTAGAAGTCATATAGAAGAAAAAGAACGTAGGTTCGATGAATCGTTGATTAGGAATGGTTTTAAATGGAGGCATAAACAAGCATACTACCAATGATTGGCTCCCCTCAAGAAATAAACGAGATTTGGAAACGATAACATGAAAAAGAATGGGAAAGCCCATCGAAGAATACAAAGCAGAGTTAAAACAAAACAAAAGCCCATGAAGTATCGAATGAGGTCCGAGAAGGAAATAGGCAATAGGAAGGTAAAAGCAATCACCAGAATGATCTATTGGCAATCTAGATGAAATACTCAGGCCATTAAAGTTTTCAGACAGTCCCAAGCAATCAGAAAAGAAAGAAAGATTCATTTTCATAGAAACATCATCATTCATTCAAACAAACAGAGAATATACTCAAAAATTTGATCCGGAACTTCAAAATCCGCCAGCTCCCAAAATCCTTCAGTCTCCCTCACAATTTTTTCCCCCAATTTCTGTCTATCTTACTCAAAATGACTCTCCCCACAAATAACTTCCCCTCCACCAAAAATAGGCAAACTTCATTAAATTTCCACTAGCCAAAATCCGTTAGAGAATCCCACTAACTTCCCAAAACTGAAAGCAATAAATTTTCTTTTCCAGAGAGATCAAAAATTTAATACAACACTCACCGGACAATAAATTATTAACTAACAAAATCTTTCCCGTTAAACCAAATACAATTCCAACAATAATATAATATTATTCACTTAAGTTAAATATCATTACAATTAATTATTAAAGCTATTAATTTAATTCTTAATTAAAATATTTTTCATTATTAATTAATTTACTATTTTAATTATTATATTGATCATTAAGGCATTTCCAAAAAGCACATTGGCTTGAAAGTAAAACTCAAAAATGGCTCAACATACCACATATCGACCAAACCCTAGACAAGGACCATAGAGTGACATCAAGACTCACGACATCAATGAAGATAAAAACTGACCTAGGGAAACCCCATGTTATCTCCCATCCATATTTTCATTGGTGTAAGGGCATGCTCAGACCTGCTTAGCCAGGTGAAGTCAATGCCCGGTACCTGCAACATATATGCATATATATATCAAGCACACAGAGTTAGGGAATCATAGCGTAGTAGGGTGCTCGAAACGAGTAATACTACACCGTCCCTGCTCCAAGGCATGAGAATAACATAAACCTTTCTATTTAACAATTAGATAATATTCAATCACATAAAGCATAGTAACATTATTCTGCATAATCAATTACTATTAACTTAATCATGTCAAAACATAACATAAATTGTAATATCAATAATGTCATCATAAAAATCATAACACATGTCAAAACCACATCAGTCAAACATAGACCATCATGAACATAATAAGCATAAACCATAAGTCTAACAACCAAATGTCTCAAAATTGTCTAAGTGCAATAGGAAAACTATCAACTCTCAAAAGCCGACAATGAGGGGCATTACACTAGTAGTAATTAACCTACATAAACATGGGCCTATTATTATATATTTTAATATTTGCATTCTCTAATTTTTGCTAGTAATTTGCTTTTTTGAAACAATATAAGTTGACCTTACTTAGTAGATAAGGAGCGCTAGTAAAAATAAGTTAACACTATTTAATAAAAAAATATAACATTATTATTATTAAATAAATAATCAAACATTTGATTGCTTAGAGTTCTTCAGGTATGCACTTTGTTATTTTATTTGCATTTGTGTTTGGTTCTTAACCGCCTTTTAAGGCTCTGAGACTTTGTGAGTGTGCCTTTTAACCACCCCACCCATTGTGAATATTGTACTATTTATTGTTTTTAATATAAGTTAAATAGGAAGTATTCATTAAAACAAAAAAAATATCTTCAATAATTTTTTGAATATTATTTTATTTCCTTAAGAATTATTTTATTTTAATACAAGAGCTATTTTTATTATTGGTATTTAACATATTAAGATGCTATAGCTCCCATGTATATATAGATATAAAAAGAAAGTTATAGTCCTTTAAGGAGATTTTTATATTCATTTGGTAGGAAACATTAAATAACATATTAGTTTATTATTATATTCATTAAATTTGTTATGCGGAGAAGCATTTTGCAATCATAGCCGGTGGAGATAAGAGCACTCATTTTCCGTGTCATTAAACTAAAACAAAGGTCATTAAACTAAATATTAATTTTTTTTGTGGATTTTAAAGATTGAAGAACCTAACCCTAACTCTCATTAAACTAAAGTAAATAATTTACCTTGCCCTTAACTTTCAATTGCATCACTTCATAAATTTATTTTGCAAGAAAAATATAAAAAGATGGTGCATAGTGACCTTACCAATTAAACTTTTCTCCTTACCAATTAAACTTCTCCCAGTTCAATTAGTTTTGTTTTTATTTGATTTGATACAAGTGTCCATCGTTAACCTAGGAAATGGTAGAAGAGAAAAAGAAATCCTAGAGCTCCAATCAATAGTAACTGCTACAAATAGTAAGATGCAAAATGATAAGAAAAAGTAGGAATTGAAGAAACAAATTGGTTAACTATAGGAGTATATGAAACAAATAGTAAGCCCATTAATACAAGAGTATGGGAAATATACTTCTCTAGAACTCATAACAAAAGTCACGACCTCTTTCCTAGATAAAATGAATGATAAGACAATTAAAAATAAATGATAACCCAGAATTTCTAACTCATCCTCAATTCCTAACTGAAATTCAAAAAACAAAATTCCCAACTCATCCTCAATGATCATGAGATAGTTGTGAAGTGGATATAAAATAATTTGATTCAATTGACACTCTATCTCTCTTCTCTATGTATATTAACTACACACCTATTCTTTATAAATAGTGAATAGAGAGACAAGTGAGAAGAATACAAAACACATCACACATCTATTCTAACAAATATTATATCAAACTTTAAATATATAAATTTTCTATTATATTTTTTTGTAGATGTACCTCTATTAGAGATATGTAACAAGAGCGCCACTAGGATGTATTGGAATCTTATTGTATCGTTTTTAGTTATCCACATAGTTGATAGTGTGCATTTAGTTCATGCAAAACTTAACGTCTATAATTCAAGAAAATTTGGGACTAATTTGGTAGTACATGGAATTTTTTTTTTGTCTCTAATACTAGTATATTTGGTGAAATAATAGAGCTTACCTATATATACATGTAAGATAATAATATAATGGAGTGAATAGAAAAATTGATATATTTGTTCATACAGTTTTTTAACAATATAGAGGACTAATAACTATATTAATTTTATTCAGAATGGGTAGAAAGTATAAATGGAAATCACTCATTGAACTACATGTGCAAGACATTCCCAACTAAGGAAATCATTTCTCAAGTGAGGACCGTGAATGGACACCTATTGGAGATGATGATAATATGGACTTATGTTCTGCAATCCCTCTTGAAAGACTCCCTCACTTTATCAAAGGAGAAGGTTTACTAGATAGTACAGAAACAACATTTGTACGTAAATCTCATGAAGAGAACAACACACCAAAATTTACCGACTGCACTACCAAGATATTCTCCAGGTTTGCCTAGATTAAATATAATTAATAAGCATGTCATTTTTATATTTAATTTTTTATATGAATTAATATTTTTTTTGTTTGCACGTGTATATATAGATATTGGTGTTCTTTTGGCCTAGAGGATAATAGAAATAAACCTGAAAACATGGAAAGGATATGAAGGTTTACCCAAAAAAGGGGTTGTCATACCCACTTTTATGTTAGGGTCATGTATGGTAGACCACAAGTTGCAATAATTAAATATAATGATTGGAGCCATTGTGATGCCAATGGCAAATTTTGCCATGGAAGGGATGACCCTTCTAGTGATCCAAGGAGCAATTTTGCATTGAGGTTATCGAATGAATGTAAATCATATATTGAGTCTTTATTGCTAATAGGTGTGGGGATCGACACAATATGTGAACAACACTACTTAGACCATGATTTGACTGAGTTGATGAATAAGAGGGATGCATGCTTGTTGAGGAAAGATGTGTTGAATGCATGGAAAAGAGTACTCTCCATTCGATCCCAAAAGAATGAAGATGATGCAAAAAGTGTCAGTTTGTGGCACGTAGAATAGAAAGATAATTTCTTCTACTATAAAATACCAAACACCATGGAAAATGTTCTATTTATCATAGGCATCCAAACACCATGGATGCGAGAAATGATGGTCAGACATTCACATAACTCAATTATTGCACTGGATTCAACATTTTCAACAAATAAATATGGTGTAAGTAAAGCAACATTTACTATAAATTTATGGATTTTATTTTATCATTGATTTAGTTATTTAAAAATATTAATTTATGAATGTTTTATTTATGTGTAGTATCAATTATATACCTTGCTTGTTTTTTATGAACAAGACGCTGGTGTACCTATTGCATGGGCCATATCCTCAAGAAATAAAGTTGAGGATCTAAATGAATGGCTAATAGAAGTTTATAAACAAGGAAAACAATGTCGAGAATATTAGAATGTCAATGCATTCATGACAGATGATGCTAGTGCGGAGATTGAAGCCATCAGGTTTTTATTAGTCTTAGTTTATATATTTAAACTTCAATCAACACATTATAATTGATTAATATTTAATTTATAAAATATATATTTCACAATTTATAGTTTAAACTAGTTTTAATTTAATATTTCATTTGTCATAATTTACTTATCAAGTTTTATAATGTAACTTGTAGATTATCATTTCAATGCTGAGTAGTTTTATGTATTTGGCATGTATGCAGAGCATGGCTAAAAAATGTGTATAGGTAAGTCAATATTTAATTTTAATATGTGAAAAATTATGTGTTTGAATCCCATAAATTGATATTATCTTTTACAATCTAGGTATGCTAGCAATAAGGATGTTGGTACAAACATGTTTGATAGATTGGGCGAGATAATGTATGCAATGAGTGACAATACAGACATCACTACTGAACTAATAAAAAGGTTCATAGAGGAATTCAAAGAAGAGAAGAAATTTATTGATTACTTCCAAAAGACTTGGTGTCATGATGAGGGTCGTATTGGTAAGTTTGTCAGAGTATTCATTTTGGTTTGTATGCATTTAAATTGTTTAGGTTATATTTTAAGTTATTAAGGTATTATTATGTTTTTTGGTATAGAAATGTGGACAAAATACTTTCAAAACTTCTCTCATGCAAATCAAGAAACCAATACTTCCATAGAGTCATACCACTTCCACATCAAGAGTCATTATCTAAGTGATCGTGCTAAGAAATGTACAAGGAGAATGGATTGACTTATTCATACACTTCTTCATAGAGTAGAGCCATTTTATAAAAATAAAAGATATTTGCAGTCATCTAGATTTTTAACTAATTTTAAAAAAGAAAGATATTACATTACTGCATTAGAGAGATCCAAAAAAATCCCTGATACAGATTGTTATCCATATGATCTCCTCCCTAACACATACAAGATAAAAAGTCAATCTATTCCAATGAAATGGTATCTTGTTAGGAAATTTGGACCAGATTTACATGTGATTGTTAGTGGGCAAAAAGGGGGAACACATGCAAACATGTGTTGAAGATTTCAGATCTCCTAAAGAGAAACATAACAAATGAGCAAGATCAAGTTGCTGGTAAGAGTCATTTAACATTTAATTATTATATTTATATTTTTAATGACTATTATATTTTTTTCTCAAAATTAACTTAACTAATGCTATTGAATTACAGATGGTGTTACTCTATTGGTTGATAATGATGATGATGTCAGAGGAAGTTTTAGTCAAGAGAATAATGTCACTAGTAATGTTGATATGATATTTATAATAAAATATTCATTGATTTTTACGATTCTTAAAATTTAATTAATGTTTTATTTGTAACATAGATTATTGTATTCCACAAGAAGATCAAGATGCGATTGGGGTTATCATTGGCGAAGACCAAAGAATTGGTAAATTTCAATATCAATATTTTATTAATGAAATATGAAAGCATTTTTTATATTTTTTGAACTTAATCTTTATTATTTTTATTACAGATGGTTGTAAATCATTTGATGCTTCCAATGACAACTTCCAAAATTCTGTTGATTATTTGAATTCACTATTCCAAGATTTACCAACTAAATTAGATCAAAAACATATCTTTAGTCAATGCGTTGAGAGATTTAGAAAAGATCTTCAAGCATCTCTTACTTCTTCCAAACTTACATTGATCCCTAGCTCGGAGGATATGCCTATGAGACAAATATCACCATGGTTTAGTCCAAGCAAAATGCACAAATGCCAGTTTATTCAACAAAGAGGTAATGACATCCATCAAGACTTGAATGAAAGAGTTGAGGAGCATAAAAAAATTTAGTTCCCCTTCATAGGTGGTAGGAAGCAAAAGAAAAAAAAGGTCTCCAATCGTTTAGGAAAAGCAATACAAGCAGAAAGGGTTATCATCAGAAAACAACAAAGTGAGTACATTTATTCAAAATTATTTTAGTATTTTACATAGCTATAATTATTGTTCTTACATCACATATTAAAAATATGTCATTGTAGGTTTGGATGATCAAGACAATATAGAAGACGTCGATTGCCCTTCTCCATTGATCTAAACCACACAACAACCGATGAAATGCAAATTATTGATGGTAATTTTCTAACTATTAAATGTATTCATTCATTAAATGAGATATTTCCCAATTCCTATTTCTAATCATTTTTCTATAATTAATCAAATAAATAGCAGATACAATTTGTGAAAATCAACCATCAATGCTTAATTAATGTTATACCTAATTAGACATTTCAAAAAACTATTCTAGGTAATTTAGAGTTTTAATATTATTTTGATTAAATATATATTGTACTGTTAGACTTGATGTTGTATCTATGTTGATTTATTAATTACACATGTCATTGCAGCTTTAGATAATCAACAAAACACTGGGCAACATAAGTTACCAATTTCTATTGATCTCAATGAAACACCAACAACAATAGATGCAATGCAAGCTGGAGATGGTAAATAAATTATGAAATGATTTTCTAACAATTTTTTATGTTTAATTTGAAATCAATTTAATAACTAAACTATGTAATTTACAGGTTTTGATGACATTGCAATGGAAGATCATGTTCAACGCTCTTATGGATAATCATTACAGTTTACTATACTTTCAACTTATATTGTATATTTACAAAATTTGCTCATTGGCCTAATATAAGAAATACATTGATATGTGTTCATGAAAAATGGTATGATAATGTGTAAAGTTAGAGTCGATCCCTTAGAATTAATCCATTTATTGTTTCATGCATTCACCTAATTTTCTTATTTATCACACTTATTCATACACATGTTAATATTGGGTCAACTTGAGTGAACAAATTGAAAAATCTAGATATGATGCAAATGTTTAAGTACTTGACTAGAATATCTTAAATTGCAAATTGCTTGTTGGTCACATATTGGCATAAAAGCAGCGACATCAAAGTCCAATTTAAATGGATGTAGAAGTAGCATAAAACAACAATACAAAGGCATAAACTAGCACTCAAACTTCTCAACTATATAAATATTGATGCTAATCATTTTTTGATCAACCATCTAATTAACAATATGTGGACATCTTAGATATACTAATAATTGGCTCTACCTATCCGACCTTCACTATGCATATGACGAACTTTCAAGGCCATGATGTAGTTAGGGTACATAATTTTAAATGTTATAAATAATATTTTGGGAAATCTTTTTTAAGATGAATATTTTATAATTTTAAATTTAGTACATTGTGGTAATGGGTGTATAAATTATTGTTTCTTTCATTTCAAAGTTGAGGCTTGAGGAGTATTTATTCTATTTAATTTCTTCTTTCAAAAGTGTTGTGCCTTTACACTTAGAAAGACTTGATTCTTGGTAGACTCTTTTTGAACCATTCAACTTCACCAATAAACCCAATGGCCACTTGACTTAAAAGAAAATTATATTAAATATCAAGACCAATTTAGAGGAATTGGAAACATCATAAAAGCAGTGACATCAAAGTCCAATTTAAATGGATGTAGAAGTAGCATAAAACAACAATACAAAGGCATAAACTAGCACTCAAACTTCTCAACTATATGAATACTGATACTAATCATTTTTTGATCAACCATCTAATTAACAATGATATGTGGACATCTTAGATATACTAATAATTGGCTCTACCTATCTGACCTTCACTATGCTTCTAAATTCAATCATAAACATCTTAGATATCCTAATAATTGACATTGCTTATCTAACCTCGATCATGCTTTGTGGATTCAATAATAAAAAGTTACTAAGTCTAGCAACAAAATCTAATGATGTGTTTGAGTGCTCATGGTCTTGAGCAATTTTGTCTCTTTGTTTGTTTTAGTATATTTTGCTTGGCTTACCTTATGTGGGTTTGGCTTAGTTTTTTGTTGTTATCTTTTGTTTCACTTTTTCAGTTTAATATCATATATGTAATTTGGTTTTCATATCTCTTATGCAAGACCTAAATTTGATTGTTGTATGGTCGTATTTAGGCATTTTTGTAGTAAAATACAATTATAATTCATCTCTTATGCAGGACCTAAATTTGATGGTTGTATGGCCGTATTTAGGCATTCTTGTCGTAAACTACAATCAAAATTTTAAAAAGACTGTACATCACATAAAAGGAGAGATTTTGGATATATTGTCAAAATTTATATATGATTATGATAATATATATTTGGTTTATATATAATTTTACTTTTACTAGGATGTGTCATAGTTTTCTTTAATATGTTTGTTTGTGTCTCATAAGGATGTTAGGAAATTGATGGAGGAGTTTGGGGAGGGTTATTTTGTGCCCTCTCTTCAATTGGAATTTCATTGTGCCCTCTACTCAATGAATTAGGGTTTGGGAGCATTTGAGGGTGTTCATTTGTTAAATTTTTTAAAAAAAGATTCAAAACTTTGCATTTAAGAAATGATTCATTTTCAAAATCACAAAAGGATAGAAACCTTACATTGTTGAGCTTGTTGACCTCATCAAGTACAAGAACATCATAGTGACATTGTGTTTGAACAAAATTTTCTTGAGCAGCCACAAAGCATGCTTACACAAAAGCAGTATTTAGGAGAAAATGAGGCCATGGGTTGTATTTTTTTAAATTTCAAAATACCATGAGCCCCTTATATATTTTGATTGTTGTTTTTTCTAAAAACTAACTTGCCTTGCTTCAAAATGTTCATTTCATTATTTTAAAATGTAATTGATTATGTTTGGAAGCAAGTTATAGATGAAATATACATATAGCATTAACTAAGTGATTAATCATTAATTACTTATTTTTATCTAGTACTATTATATAATATTTAAAAAAGTAATTTAAAAATAGAATGCTCTAAGTTAAGGATTTTGAGTTTTATAGTTTGATAGTCTTGTTTGGGGGTTGTAGTTTTGTTTACTGTTTTTATACACTTGTTGTATCTTGATTGTATTATTGTAATGCTATATTTGTTGCCTTCTTATTTTAATTTTTGAAACTTTGTTCAATACCAAATAAACATTAAATTATAATTTATAAATAATTTTTTTTAGTTGAATGGTGATAAACAATTTACCTTGAACAATAATAATTGATATATATATAAGTAAAAAAGATTTATCACTATTTACTTTTATCAAAGTAATTATGAATACTTTAAAAAATAGCTATAAAATATTTTATTTTTGAACTATCAACTATTTTTTCTCATATATAAGTAGTTTTTGTAAAAATAATATTTTACTTAAGAAGAATTGTTTAAAATCTTAGATCAAAGAAAAAAAATTTCTTTATCAAAAAAGTGCAATACATTGATCAATCAAAGAAAAAAATTGATATAATAACTAAACTTAATAATTATTGGACCAAGTATTGGGTAAACAAATATTCCAGTAGCATTGAAGTGATTGGGTGAATGAGTAGTTGAAATACCGCCGTTGTTGAAAAAGCAGGATCGCACAATTAAAGCAGTCTTCAAAAAAAAGCTAAAAATAAAAACAGTCTTCAAAAGAGCCGCTTTAAAGAAACTACTGCATAGTTATAAAAGCACGAAGATATATTTACAGCGGACCGGAAGAAATTAATTAAGAAATTAATTTTTCATGCCATTTTCTATGGAGAGATTTCATCATTATAAATGAATGGTCATGGGATGCATGGATGGGATTGGGAAGCGGCTATCCATGCTGCATGCTGTTTGCGGCGCTGGATAGACGTTGCCCCCAGGATGGGCATATGCATGGGATGGCCATTCTAATGGCCCGATAGCCGTTTCCCGCAAATGCACCCGGCATCAACTTACCCGTCCATGCATGCACGGCATTACCACAAACTATAATAAATCCCGAAGTCAGCATACGAAATCCATGCATCCATGCTACGGCCAATAAATATCTTCCATTAATTATCCGTGGAGAACATGGAGACATGCCCTTTATCCATAATTAACTAAATATCACTTTTAAGTTTTACACTCTAAGGGCATGTCCCCATGCTGCTGCTTAGCTTATTTTGGCTAGCAGACACTGCTCAAATTGTATAGGAGATATTCGTGGAGCTAGTGACCCCATGAATATTTTTTCTCTGCTTATCTTAAGCAGTTATCTTAATTTGTGGTTTTTATTATATTAAAAAATAAAAAACAAGTTATTTTAATTATCTTAGAAGAAAATTTTTAAAAAAAAAGAGAGAAGGAAAATTATGCAGTCACATGGCATATTTTTCATTATGCAGTGGCTGCGTATTTTCAGCCCCCCTTTTTTCTACACCTTATTTGCAATTCTTAAGCAGTCGCTGCTCCACGAAAATAGGAAAAGATTCTATATTATCCTTTACCCATAATTTAAATTTTCATGGGGCCACTCCAACTACTTAAATTTGCTTAAATTTAAGCAGAAAAATAGCTTAAGCAGCATAGGGACAGGGGGTAACCCCATGTCCCCATGCAGCTGCTTATGTGAGTTTTCTGCTTAAATTTAAGCAGTTGGAGTGGCCCCATGCAAATTTACATTCATGGGAAAGGGATAATATGGAATCTTTACCTATTTTAGTGGAGCAGCTACGGCTTAAGAATTGAAAATAAGCTTTCAAAAAAAGGGGGCGCTGAAGTTATGCAGCAACTGCATAACGAAATGTCGCTGCATTTGTTTGTTTCCCCCCTCCAATTTTTTCTTCTAAATCTTCTCCAATTTTTTGTATAAAAATAAATAATTTTTTATGATTTCTATTTTTTGTATAGCAAAAAATCTTCGACTGCTTATTTTAAGCAGAAAAAAAATATCCATGGAGTCACTTGCTCCACAAATATCTCCTAAAAATATTGAGCAGTGGCTGCTAGCCAAAATAAGCTAAGCAGCCGCATGGGGGACCTGCCCTAAAATGGAGTGCGAGAATGATTTAAGCAGGTCGACAAAAAATGGATAATCTCCATTCCGACAAATTTATGTGCGTGGCGAAAGAAATGATCGTATGTTTCATTCACTGTAACAAGGGCGGAGGAAGTGAAAGAGGATTCCAAGCCCAGGCCCTTTTTCTAAATATACACAGGCAACTGAACGAGAAGAAGAAGAAAGCATGACCAAAGCTAGCACTTCCTCCTCCACAGTGGCTGCACTGAAACACCAGCAGCAGAAGAAAAACCCAAGCAAAGCAGGGAAATGCTCTTCTTCAACACTGAAAAAACGCGGCGAGGCAGAGAAGCGGCAGGTGCGCTTTATAGCGCGGCCCAGTGCCGCCGTTTCAGAGCGTATAAAGCGCGCAATGGAGCAGCGACTATACCTCATTGATAAAACAAGTGTGGAATTGGGCGCTTCCACAGTCTGGGAGATGTTTGTTCTGGGCGCCACAGGCAATGTGTACTGCGTGCGACTCGACCTCCGCCCCGACTTCCTCAAGGGCAACACCTGCAAACACATTCTCTTCGTCATGCTTCGCGTCCTCAAGCTGCCACCTCACGACCCACGTGTCTGGCAGAAGGCACTTCTCCCCTCTGAACTGGACAACCTCTTCCACATTTCCTCTGTCGATGAAGCCGTTCTGGCCAGTCACTGCGTTCGGTCTAGGTTCCACCACATCACGGGTTCGACTCCCCGGGCTCCGCAGAGGGATTTGGAGGGGGATTGCCCTGTTTGTTATGAGCCGCTTGCCGGGCTCAGTGAGGCGGTTGTGTTCTGTAATGTTTGCGGGAATAATGTGCACAAGGACTGTTTTGTCAAGTGGATTGAAAGTAGGCGCCCGGGGAATGTGACTTGTATTTATTGCAGGGCTCCCTGGAAGGAGACGGGTATAATCGACGAGGAGGGTTATGTGAATTTGGCAGCTTATTCTGATGATGTTTAGGGAATTCTCAATTCTGTGTTTCACTGCACTGCATGTGACCACTCTGTAAATTAGTAAAGGTAAATTCCAAACTTTTTGTAAGTTGTTTGTATTACAACAACTCTAAGGTTTTTCCGGTTTTTTGGTCTTATTGAGTATGTATAAAATGTACAGCATCAAACTCTAAAAACAATTGTTATTGCATTTAGGTAAAAACCACACTCTGAAACTCTTTAATTGGAATCAAAGATGAAGTAGAAGACCGGCATTTATTTTTTTTCTGGTTAATAGCATTTTTTTTTAAGCCTTGATTACACATGTATTTGCTGTCAAGGCCCCGCCCCCTGGTGTGTCCAGACTACTTTGGAAGCTCATAGGAGAACAGTTTTTTATTTACTTTATATATTATTTAGGTTTTGACCTCAATAATTGTTTTTTATTTACTTTATGTATTATTTAAACTTTGTACTCTTGGACTGCGACAAGCTCTCTAGTAAACTTAGTCTTGCCAATTATATATTTTTTAGGTATAATAGTTGGGGTTCTGTAGGGCCCCTGCCCTTGAATAACAGTTCAATTACAGAGATACTATGAGAAACATGGACATAAGTTCTAACATATACTACCTCCAAAAAGCAGCCACCAACAACCTAAGTAACCCAAACCATGAACAAAGATAGAGCTTGAGAGTACTATAACTCTACCCCATCACCTGAAACCTATCCTAGAAATCTGTGTAGCAAAGGAAAGCAGCATCATACCATAACTGCAACTACCACAAACACTCTAGGAACACAAAAACTCAGAAACCAGCAGAGCTTCATACCACACCCCAACGCTCACAACACTCTTGATTATAGTGAGCTCTATATCAAACTTAAGACTTGGCAATCACATTATAATGAAAACTCTCTAGCAAACTTAAGACTTGCCAATCATATATTATAATGAATCCACTCCACAAATAGGGAAGACACTCCATAACAAGGGCAGACTTAACAGAGCCAACTTGCAGTATATCAAAGACATCCCTCATATCATCAACCATATGGCAGATCTTGTCAATATTGACACTGGCACCCCTAGTGTTGAAGAATTTAAATGGTAGCTGTTTGTGATTTGCCATCTGCAAATGTATTTGTCCTAATTGTCCCGTGCTCTGTTTTATGCTTTGTTGAGGTTATCATTACTAATATAGATACTCTGCTGTAAATTTTGAGCTTTATTCAGTACAAAATATATTATAATGACAACTCTCTTAAATTATATCCAAGTGTTTCAGGATTTAACTGTGTAAAAGTTTTTTCTTCAACGTTTCGGATCACACTCCCTGATCCATCATCACGAAGTAGAGCAAACTTATATAATATATTATAATGACAACTCTCTTGCAAACTTAGACTTGTCAATCATATATTACAATGAAGCCACTTTAGGCAAAATTGGTCTATTGAACCTATCAAGTGTATTTATGTGAATCAAAATTTTTAAATAGTTTGTACCACTTAAGATTTATGATAGCTTCTCTAAGCTTCCAAGTGTATTTATTTTTATCAAAGATTGTTTGTACCACTTAAGCTTTATATAACTTCTCTAAGCTCCCTTTCATTGTTTTTATTTAAGATTTCATATACTAATTTATGATTGCAGCAAAGATTTTATGTACCACTTAAGCTTGTGATAACTTCACTAAGCTTTATTTTATTGTTTCGATTCAAAATTTCATGTACTTATTTTTTAAATGACTGCAGAATGAGGGTGTAATTGAGTCTTGACATTATTGTAATTTGACAAGTTAATAGAAAATTCATTTGGTCCTCCACTTCATTTAAGTAATACCCTATAATTGTTTTCCTTCCACAGAGCCTTTGGACGACTTCATACCAGTTTAACTTTTTTCTTCTACAGTCTTTGGATGACTGCAGAAGGTGGGATGAACCAGTTTAAGGTGTATATAAGATATGGGTAAAAATAACTATCATAAACTAAAATGAGATTTTTCTTCTCAGTTGTCCTCTACTACGTGACAATTTTGTGTGTAAATCCATGCTGCGTAAAGCAGTAATTTATTTTAAACTTGCTCTCGTTTTGTTTTTTAAATTTTATACGAATGAACATTGGTGGATTCTATAAGGTCGCATAACATTCTAAGGACTAGGATACTTGATTTAGTTTTTAATTGTTCATTGAGAGATATCCAGTTAGACGTGATTATGTCTGGGACACTCCTGCCTGCAAAAAGCATTAAGTTCTGCGGGTCTTTCCACTACCAATACACTGTAGCCTATCTTAGACTACTCATCTCCAAGTTTCTGTTGTTTGAATCTAGGGTTTCAGTAACACTATAAAAAATTGTATGGAAAATGTATTTTATTCATTTCCTATTACAATATCCAAATATCATGTTAGGACTGTTTAGCTCTAAATTTTCCGGTTTTTTGAAGTCTCCTTGTTACTCTGATCTGAAATAGTGCATTATCGAAGTTGTTGCCCTTTATGCATATAATCTGGCTGGATATCTGTTAAATTCTGATTCAAATTTAGTGCTCTTAACGATAACACTATAAATTAAGTGGAATGTTCTAACTGAGACTGTTGGACAGCATCCTCTAAGTAACACAGTTATGATTCTTAATATATGATTCTTAATATTGTATCATAACTATTTTGTTATGATTCTTCTTGATATTGTATTGTAACTATTTTGTTATTGATAATACATTAGTTTCAGTGCTTTGGAGCATGAGTTTTTTCTTGAAAGGATTTTTTTGGGGTATATCGATCTTTCTCTCCTTGTGTTGTTCTATTGTTTCTTTCATTCTTGTTATTCTTTAGTATTGTTACTATGCCAAAATGTTGCTGGAATTTGTATAAATCAGATAATTTGTGACATCTCTTCTAGCAGGATTAATGTTAGAAATTGTTTCATATTTCCTTTCAATAAAAGTAAAGAAAACACAAAAAGTAAAGAAAACACAAAAACAAAGCATGGATCAACAAGTAAAAACACACATCAGACTAAACAGAAGAAATTGCCCTAGAGAAACTCTAAAAGGGTGAAAACTCCAGCAAGAGTGAGTTGTTAACTCCTCATGTCACTATCCGAGCCCTTATACAAGTGTTGCAATGTCTATATGACTAATCGTAATGCCCCTTTTAAATTTTCTCTATTTTTCTTTAAATAGAATAAAATCTGACTCACAATTATAGTACCACAATTAATTATAAATATGAAATCAACTTCAGAAATTGTAGTTTTAACAAATTATTATTTAATTCAGATATAATACTTAGAATATATCTTAGAAAAGATGGAACTTATCCTTTGTATCTGTTGTTAATTATCCCAAATTTGTAGCAATCTATCTTCACTAAAATGCCTTTGAAATCTATCTTCACTAAAATTCACTAAAATGCCTTTGAAATGTCTCCAAATTTGCCTAAATCAAGGGTTTTTGTCCACTAACTTAACAATGGAAATTAGGGGGTTTTCGTCCTCTAATTTCGGACCTTGAAGGGTTTTATCCTTAAGTTGTTGAACCATAGTTCACGCTCCATCATAGACTAGAAATCAGAAAAAAAAAAATGTTCATCAATGCATGCCTCATCCTCCTTGCTTGGTCAGTCTTAAATAAAGTCTTCCTCCAAAAGACATAACTCTTCTCCATGACCTTTGAAAGGAATTATTTAAAATAATCTTTAATTAGTAGAGAGTTCTATTTAATATTTTAACTTTATTATAATTTCATAATATTACTTAAATGACCCTTTTATTATGACACTCTTAATTGACTAGTATATTTATATTTTAAAAAATATATCTAAAGTACATGGATGGATATATTTTTCATAGTTACTTTGATTTTCTCACTTTTTTTGGTTTGCAATTTCTTTTTTGATTTTGATTTTTAAAAAAATTTAATTTCTTTTTTGGTTCTATAGTTTTCGTGATTTTCTTCAGCTTTTTCTCCTTCAACACTTTTTAATTTCTTTTTTGGTTTTTTTTCTTTGATTTTCTTAAGTTTTATTTTATATTGCTTTTGGTATTTTAATTTTAATTTTTTTATAAATTTAGGCAGAAAAAATGAGTGCTCTCATCCCCACCCCGCTGTGACTGTAGAATGCCTCTCGGCGTAATTATTATGATTTTTAATCCCCTTTCGAAAAAGGGGACATTACACTAATTGGAATCTTGAAATGTCTTGAAACTCCTTCACAGCGGTTGTGCAACCTCTGCAACTCAGAAATCTGTCACCTATGTCCGCAACTTCACAAAGAACATGTAAAATGACGGTTCTAACATGAGTCAACCCATCCAACATGGTTTTTACACAAGTTATACTATCCTCCTATCTTTCCATGGTGCCAAAATGGAAGAAAGAACATGAAATGAGTCGATTCAAATGCTAAAACCCTTCGTATTTCACTTTTTGTATGCACAATCATCCATTATCTAGGGCATTCACTTGTTCGTTGTGGTATACAGTGCAGTCACCACCTACACAAAGTAGTGAATTTGTTTTTCCATCTTTTCTACTAAGGTTTATAATCTGCAACTTGACTATAGACTTTCTGAGATGTTCTGAACCACCTCAGTTACACTTTGAACATTGCCACATATTGTCATGCATCTGAACAGACCATTTTTACAACATTTCCATGTTTCCAAGAGTTGATCACCTTCTTAACTGAGTAGTTTCTCCACGATCCCACTGGACTAGTTTAATAAGACCTGATTTTTTATCAATCAAAGATGAGAGAAAAAAGCTCAAAGATTGTAGTAGAAGGGTCTGAAAAGGGAGACATCCTTATTTTTTTTGTCATTCCTTCTTCACACCTTGCTCTTTCCATTATAGTTGAGAATATATATTTGAATATTCCTCCTCCAAACATGTCATAAAACATCAATTTATAGTTGCTTATATTCCATTGAAAAATGAGGTGAACCATCCAAGAGATGAATCACTGGAAGCTCAAAAGAATGAATATGGAGTGGCCTTTTTCAGGTGAAACAATAACCACAACCTTGTAGTTTCTCAACAATGCACGAACAAAATTCTTAGATGGTGTTATAAGTGAAGCACTTTAACATATTTGGGAGCATGAATTATTTACATGTTCCCAAAAAATGGAACAAACTTGATGAAAGAAAGATCAAGTCTATCGTTCTTGGGTAGGGTAGGAAATCTAGGTCTATTTAATAGTTTCCAAAAAGATCTACCTAAGTAGAGATGTGATCTTTTAAGATCTTAGACGAGCTTATAGCTATCTTGTTGGAGGAAAAAACAATGAAAAAGAAAAAGAAAAAGAAGAATTCAAGAAAGGAGGAGTGGATACCGATCTTCAAGAAATATTAGTTTGAATGTGAATAATCTATAAGAGGGGGGAGTTTTCAAAATACAACACAACCTATTAAAAATCTTAGAACTTATCACTCAACAATGGTATTGCGACCAACCTGGAAGGTGGAAAAAAAGTTGTAGTTGACAAGTACATGCCAAGAATAAATAAATTTGAGATTAATGAGTATAGTGGTTCATTCGTCATAACCAATTTTTGTGAATGAGGTTTTTCAATAGAAAGAATGGATTGACTCAGTGGACATAGAGTATAATGCTCTCATGAGAAATCATACCTGGGATCTCGTTAATATTCCTCAAGTAAAGAAACCTACAGGTTGCAGATGGGTATTCAAAACAAAATATAAGGTAGTTAACACTTTCAACAAATACAAAGACAAAATAGTAGCCAAAAGGTATGGAAAAAAAAAGGAATTGGTAAGGAAGAACTTTTTACTCCAACAATAAATTAGGCTTGTTTTTCACATTACACAAACTTTAGCTACCAAATTCATCAATTACATTCATCAAATTGATGTCAAAAGTGCATTTCTAAATGGTGATCTTTAAGAGGAAGTGTGCTTGCATTAATTTGAAGGATTTGTTGTCGAAGGCAAAGAAATTTGGGTATGCAATTTACCCAATCCTTAAATGGCTTTGAAGAGAATGCCTTGTGTATGGTACACTTGTTTTTCACATTCTACAAACTTTAGCTACCAAATTCATCAATTTGATATCAAAAGTGCATTTCTAAATGGTGGTCTTTAAGAGGAAGTGTGCTTGCATCAATTTGAAGGATTTGTTGTCAAAGGCAAAGAAATTAAGGTATGCAATTTAACCAATCCTTAAATGGCTTTGAAGATAACACCTTGTGTATGGTACATCAAGATGGATGAGCATGTATGCACATATGGGTTTTCAAGGAATATTTTGGTTAACAAGTTGTATATTTGAAAAAGACATGTAGGAATTTTAATCTTGATTGTATATGAGAATGATCGTGTAATCTGGGAGTAGTGAGAAGCTAATTTTTAAAGTGAAAGAAAGTTTTAGGTGATTCATTTGAGATGATTTGGCGCAGATTGATGTAAAGTTGCCTTAGATTGGAGGTATGGAAAACACAATATGCTAAGGAGTTGCTTGAAAAATTTAGGTTGAATGAAAGCAAGCCAATGGTGCAACACCCATGGAAAAAGGCCTAAAGCTTTGTATATTTGATGAATTAGAAAAGGTAAATGACACACTATCTAGATAATTAGTAGGAAGTCTCCTTTATTTCACAAACTGCAAACCAAACGTAGAATATTTAGTGAACTATCAAGGTTTTATGACAGAAACCTAGACTTTCACATTGGAATGTAGCTAAGAGGGTGTTGAGATATGGGAGTGGTAATCGAAAGTATGGCATTAAGTATGCAAAGAATGTTAATTTGTCTAACCAGGTACACCAATGCAAGTTGGGTAGGATTTGTTGATCAAAGTCAATAAATTGATCTATATCCTACATGGGATCAAGAGCTATCTTATGGGTAAGAAAAAACAATTGTTATTTCATGTATAAAGGTAGAGAACAAAATATTATTTGGAGTAGATATGTGAAGCAACATGGCTATGTAGAATCTTGAGCGATATGGACACTCAATTGGATAAGCCAATGAATTTATTCTTTGATGATTATAGTGTTTTGAAGATGTTGAAGAACTTAGTTACACATGAAAGAAAACCGCACATAAATTTACTTAGTGTCACTTCATTAGAGAAAACATTCAAATGGTATATGACTTCATTATTGTTTTATTCATGATCAACTTGTAGATAGATTCATTGAAACTATCAATTAGTGGATTTGAAAAATCTAGAGAAGGATTAAATATTATTACGTTGAGAGGTATAACTACAATGGTCGCAAGGGGTGGATTGTAATAGCATGAGCGTGTTCACAAAAACCTCCTAACATAAATTTGTTAACCATTTACATGATGAAATTAATGATTAGTAACTAAATATATAATAAAGTTTTAAAAATAAAACATAATGTAAAAATATAATTTAAATATTTAAATACTTTCTCTCTATATATTTTTGATTAAATGGTAAAGGTGAGTTTTTGAAAGGGCCCAAACCCTTTTACAAAGATAAGATTATATATAACAGTGAAGTTCACAGACAACAATGAAATGACTACAAAGACTAACATCACTAGTGTTGTAAGTAAATAGCCACAAGCCACTCAAGCACAAAGACAACTCACATATAGGGATTAAAGGGAAATTTACTATATTCGAATACTCTATATATTCAGATACTATTTGTATATTTTTTTTGATAATTCAATGCTTTTGATTGGAGCTATATCTAGAGAACAATTAAATGTTATTACGTTGAGAGGTATAACTACAATGGTCGCAAGGGATGGATTGTAATGACATGAGTGTGTTCACAAAACCTCTTTACATAAATTTGTCAACCATTTACATGATGAAATTAATAATTAGTAACTAAATATATAATAATGTTTTAAAAATAAAACATAATCTAAAAATATTAATTAGATATTTAAATACTCTCTCTATATATTTTTGATTAAATGGTAAAGGTGAGTTCTTGAAAGGGCCCAAACCCTTTTAAAATGATAAGATTAGATATAATAGTGAAGCCCAACAAACAACAACGAAATGACTACAAGGACTAACATAACTAGTGTTGTAAGCGAATAGCCACGAGCCACCCAAGCACAAAGACAACTCACATATAGGGATTAAAAGGAAACATATTATATTTGAATACTCTATTGATTTAGATACTATTTGTATTTTTTTTATAATTCAATGCTTTTGACTAGAGCTATGAACTGGTGAGGTCACAACACGAGGGACCCTATCTTCTAACATGAATGCCTAGCATGAACACATTGCATTAACGATAGTAGGATCAAACCTATGAGCTCAACGACCCAGTGCAAGCACACAAGACTCATGAGTACAACAGTCTAGTGATGGTTTGAACCCAGGGGGCAATAACCACTCTAGGCCCTAGGCAACAAGAACCACCTTGAGGAATCCAACCCGGGAGCATGATGACCTAGCCAGGCTCAAATGGGGGTCCAAGGCTTGTGAGTTGAGTGGCCCAGTGGGAGTTTGAACGTTGATGGCAACAAACCATAATGCCACTGATGCAGTATGCCATGAATAACAATATTATTTTGTATATTAATTATAAATAAATATATTAATTTAATTACAATATTTAATATAATAAAATAATAACTTGTAGTGGCAATAAGGGGTGAAGTGTAATGCAGTGAGCATGTTAACAAGAACTATTAAATAGCCAACATACTCAAAAATAAAAATAGAAAACAAATAAAATATATCGCTGATAACTTCATTCAATTACTATATTTGTATTTGTATTTGTATTTGTATGCACGATTATTTTCATCTAACTATAGTGAATATGTACTTTAGTAAATAAAATAATAGATAATATTTTTTAAATAACTAAATTACATATAAATATATAATATTTACTATACATTAAAAAATCAAAACAAAAGAGAAGAAAAATATAAAACAATAAAAATAGTGAGTTGTTTTTTTAATTGAAATCACTATGTTATATAGTTATATAGAGAGAGACACCATAGGTTAATAAATAATATATTTTATAAATAAAATAACAAGTAATACTTTTCAAATAACTATGTATTTTAAAAATAAAATACTAAGTAGTATTATTGAAATGGCTATATAGATAATATATTAGATATATAAATAAATGATATATGATAATATTTAAACTAGTGTATATATATAAGATGCTAAGAGATATCAGGGCACTTATCTATCATAAATAACAATTTCAATATAGACAAACCAATATCTCTTGGTGTCTTTTAGATAAATGTATTTAAGATATCTATGCTAACTATATAATAATATAAATAATATAAAATATTAATTAAATTCAAAAGTTAACTTACAATGAGAATAATAGGGATTATAATATTGTGAATGTGTTCATAAAAGCTCTTTACGATTGAGAAACTAAAATTTTAAATAAAAATTGAAGGCAAATTAAAAATATGAATGTGATGTTAAGAATACCTCAATGAGAAAATTAGTACCATTTTCACAATATCTTTAAAAAGACCAATCTCCATATATTTGTTAATTTTTTTTAGAGGCTTGCATTTTCTGTTGGGAATTAAGGTGTCTCAACTTTTGCAAATTCCTAGCATTGGTATTTAATTATTTATTTATTAATTGCTTATATTGTATTTATTTATGCACATCCTATTTCGTCATTTAGTGTGAAATGACATGGTGAGTTGTCATCCCACTTGGAAGGTGACTTGGATGGAAATGTCAACATGAGGAAAAGTACGCGTCCCATTTGAGGTGGCATTAATTTGCCATGTGTCGGCATCTTGAGCAACGTGTAAGAGGTTATGACATATGACGGAATCTATGACATGTAAGAGCTAAAAATAGAAGATTCTTATGATAGGTATGATATGCACCATAAAGCATCTTTGGCATGTTTGAATAAGGAATATTTAGGCATCCAAGTTTGACTATGACAAGTTGTAAGAGAATCGTTTATTATTAGTCAGTTATGACATGTTCTCTTACAACTGTAAGTGTTGTCATATATGACAGATTTTATGACGGTGTAAGAGCATCTGTCATACCTATTTCAGGTAAATTTGGGGCGCCCAAGTTTGGAGGTTTGTAAGAGGTGTAAGGGAATATTATACAAGTGTCATTTTTTGCAAAAGAGGTGTTGAAATGTGTGTCATGTGGATTTAGATGCCCACCTCTTGTATCTTCCTCTAGAAGTTTCCTTTTGCTTGATATTGTCTATAAATAAGGTGCTTGTTGGAGTATTTTGTATGGTTTATTTTGTAAGTACTGTTATGCTGCCGGAATTACTCTAGAATATCAACAGTGGTGAACTCCTTTAAGAGCTTGGCTCTGGAAGTGTATTGTAACCTTCATTATTTACGGATTAATACATTGGGTTGTGCTTTGAAGTGGTGTTTTTCACCCAAAAGGGTTTTCCCCACGTATATCTTGTGTTGTGAGATTTTTTATTTGCATTTGATGTTATTTGATCTTCTCTGTATTGTGTATCTCATTACTGTAATTGTTAAAAGATAAAAATTTGCACAACACTCTCCTCATTAGATCGGTGTAGGAAGTGTTTCCGCGTACCTTGTTTCCTTTTAGCTGGTATCAGAGCCTGATCAACTTTGGTTCTAGTTGTTGGGTAAAGGGTTTTTTGAACTGATCTTCGTTTGAGTGGGAGCTTGTGCAGAGGATTTTGAAACCTTTGTTGTAGGAAAGAGATGGTGAGCACATCTAAGAGGATAGAGATTGAAAATTTTAAGGAGGCAACTTTGAGTTGTGGAAACTCAAGATGGAAGACATGTTGGTTGATAAACCTGTGGACTACTATATCTGGAAAGATGCCATCAGGCATGAAATAAGAAGACTAGGATTTGATGGATCAGAAGGCTAAGGGTCTTGTGAGACTCTGTTTGGCTGACTCCGTGTTACTAAATGTCCATGAAGAGGCTACAACTGCATATTTGTGGAAGAAACTTGGTCAAATTTATTAGGCTAAATCCTTGGTAAATATGTTGTTCACGAGGAAGAAGCTATACTCTCTGAGGATGGAAGATGGAGGATCTGTCATAGATCATTTGAATAGTTTTAACATTCTTGTTGCCCAGTTGAGCTCTGTTGGTGTGAAAATGGACAAGGAGGATCGGTGTATGACTTTGCTATGTTCTTTGCCAGATTCGTGGGACCACCTTCAAGATGGATGAAGTGGTTGCATTGTTACTATCTAAAGAGATGCAAAGAAAATCTTCTAAAATGACAAAGAAGGCTCTTGTGGTTTGTGATAGATCTAAAGAGAAAGGGAAAAAGAAGGACAAGAAGCAAGAGAAGTCAAAATCTAAATCCCGTGGGAGATCTAAGTCTCCTGGAAAGTCCAAGGCATTATGTTTGAATTGTGGGAAACCTAAGCATTTCCGCAAGAAGTGCGAGGAAAAGAAGAAAAAGAAAAAGAACTATGATTCAAATTTTGACAAGTCCTCTCAGGATGATGGAGAAGCATTTTTTGTTGCCTTGGCAACACATGCATCTGAGGATATGGGGCTAATAGACTCTGGTGCTATTGAAAAATGCAATACAACTGAGAGGGGGGGGGGGTGAATTAGTTGTAACCAATATTTTAAAACCATTAGCACATCAACCAATTAACATTGAATTTGTATCTTAACCATGAAAGCATGAAAACAGAAACTTAAACACATTCACACATTCAACACAAGAGACACTAAATTTTTATGTGGAAAACCCCATAGGGGAAAAACCACGGTGAGTGTTAGCTCACAATATAATATGTTATAACAATACTGAAAATCAGAGGCTCACTGCCCAAAATGCTCACTGCAAATGAAGAGGCTCACTGCCAATGGGGTGGCTCACTACCAGTGTGTGGCTCACTACTGATGAACTGATATAGTAGCAGCTACACTATGCCAAGGTTCAGTTCCATTAAAGGACAATAGGTGTTCTCTGCTCTGCTCTGCTTTTACACTTAGCACTTATCTTTTCATTTTCGCATCCTCATACAAATTCACAACTTCATTTCATATTTCTATACAATTCATCAACCTTGGAATTTAAATCAAGGTCGGCATTACAATCATCAAACATTGGAACAATCTCCAAGGTCAGCAAGAACATACATGCATTAGAATATTCTAATTAGGTTTGGACTTAAATAGATTAGGGGAGAAGAGAAATGAATGCGGACCATGCCAAGCCTTAGCTGGGACTCAAATGCAATCTTCCATGCAGCAACATGCTTCCACAATCTTTAAATCATAACCGAAAGTAGTGAGAACAACCAGGTCGGCCAAGACTGGAGTTAACACTAAAACTTTCAGGAACACACTTCATGCACGATCTAGATTATATTTTGCGGACCAATAAAAAGGTAGGAACATGATCTAGATACTCCCACAAGCATGTTACAGTCACCAAGAACATCCGCACAACCTCTAAACACTTTATCCATAAGATTCTTCAAACCGGAGCACTTAAACATTATTGTCGACCACTGTCATAAAGGAAAGATCACATGCAGAGCACCAAATCATGAACCATTTGAACTGAAGGCACATATCATCATCACAAACTTAATTCTAGAACCGCAGACTGTAATACTTCAATGCGAAGGAATGTGGAGCAAAATACATTCTCCCTGTCACCACTAAATACACATAAAACAGTTTATACTTTGGTGAATAGAACTCACTCGAACCTTCACACCAGAGGCTGAAACTTGACACATAGCATCTTTAGACATCCTTTAACATTACTTCCAATCCGCGGACAAGAATATTCAATCTACATAAAATGCAGAGCAAAACATGATATTGTTCTGGCAGATAGAACTATTCTGCAATAGTACTTGCTTCTCAACCAATTCCTTTGTTGCTTACCTTAGGTATTGACATCAATGACAACACTTACTGCTCATACTTGCAATAGGTACATCCTTTCACATGACCTCTCATCGAGGTTGGTTCACTAAGTATGAAGAATATGATGGTGGGAAGGTGTATTTGGGTGATGATAGTCATCTGAAGATTGTTAGTCGTGGAAGAGTCTTGATTCGATTCCCTAATTTACGAGTGAAGGGGACCAATGGTGTTCTGCATATCCCCAGTTTTGTACTGAACCCATTGTTTGTAAGTAAGTTGAATGATGTGGGTGTGCAATTTGTTTTCTTGAATGGAGGATGCACAATGACTAGAGTAGTTGTGGTGCTAGCTAAGAGTGTTTGAATGGGCACTCTGTTCAAGCTTGATGCATGCACTATTTAGTGCAATAGTTCTTCAATTTTGAAGAAGAGAACTTCAAATTCTTCATCCTCACTATTGGAACCAGCAATGAAGAGGAATGTTGCATCTACTTCCGATGGTCATGCTTTATGGGTATCTAAGGGTGCTCATTCTATGAAGATGAAGCTTCCAACTGAGAAGATGATGTTATGGCACCAAGAATTTGGTCACATTGGTGAGAAGGGTCTTAGAGCCCTGAAATATAAAAATCTTTTTGAGGGGATGAATGATTGTACTATTGAGTTTGATTTTTGCAAACATTGCATCATGGAAAACAAAACTGTGTTCAGTTTTATTCCAATTCTCATAAATCTTCTAGGTGTTGGACTTGATACATTCTGACGTTTTTGGTCTTGTGAATGTTTCTTCAATTTCAAAATCTGTTTACTTTGTATCTTTTATAGATGATTATAGTAGGACATGGGTTTATTTCCTTAGAAGCAAATTTGAAGTCTTTAGTCAATTCAAAGAGTTTAAGGCTCTTGTTGAGAATTAGAAGGATAATTAGATTAAGTGTTTGAGGACTAACAATGGCGGTGAGTTTTGTTCAACAGATTTTGACAAGTTTTGTAAAGAACATGGGATTGAGAGGCATAATACAACTCCCTCGGCATAATGGAGTTGCGGAGAGGATGAACAAGAAGTTGATGGAGAGGGCTAGGAGTATGCTTAGTGGAGTTGGCCTTGAACAACAATTTTGGTATGAAGATGTTGCTATCACTTGCTACCTCGTTAACAGTGCTCCTACTTCAATGCTTGTTGAGAAGAAACCTATGGAGGTGTGATTAGGTAAAAATCCCTCATTGAGACATCTTTGAGTATTTGGTTGTGAGGCATATGCACATGTGTCTAGGGAGAAGAGGTCTAAGTTGGAGAACAAGGCAGTGAAGTGTATCTTCATTAGTTATGGTGTCGGTGTGAAAGAGTACAAGTTTTGAGATCTAGTGGCTAAAAGGTTTCTATATAGTAGAAGTGTGATATTAGAGAACTCAATCCTTCTTCCATTGTTCGGTAGCCATAAAAAGTAGAGAAGAAAAAAGATGTGGTTCAACTTCCTTCTACCCCTGAGAAAGTTGAACTAGAAACACCTGTTGGACCTGATGATGAGGAGATCTCTAGTAGCTCTAAAAGTTCAGAAGAAGAAGAAAAACCTCAACCTCAGCTTTTGAGGAGGTCCACATGGATAAGATGGCAACCTGATAGGTTTGGATATTCATTACATGATTCTAGTTGTATTTTTTATTTGATTTCTAACACTGATGAGCCTAGGACCGTAAGGGAGGCTATGGGTATGAGTGATGTAGATTCTTGGATAGAGGCCATGGAAGAAGAGATGGCTGCATTGAAGAAAAATAACACTTGGGATCTGGTGTCCTTGCTTGATGGATGTAAACCCATTGGATGCAAATGGGTGTTCAAGAAAAAATTTGGTTCAGATGGCAGTGTTGAGAAGTATAAGGCAAGGTTGGTTGTGAAGGGTTATTCCTAGGTTGAGGGAATAGATTATGGTGAGATTTTCTCTCCCATTGCAAAGCTGACATCTATTAGATTCTTTTATCACTTGTTGCTGCATATGATTTAGAAGTTGAATAGATGGATGTTAAGACAACTTTCCTTAATGGTGACTTGGAGGAGATTTATATGTCATAGTCTGAGCACTACATTGTGAGAGGTAAAGAAAATTTGGTTTGCAAGTTGAAAAAGTTTGTGTATGGTTTGAAATAGTTTTCTCCCACCTATCATGCTAAATCATCTTTAGTTAACTTCCATCTTTCATGCTAGTTCACCTTTAGTTAACTCTCATCTTTCATGTTATTTCACCTTTAGTTAGCTACTCACTATCATGCATTGCCTTGCTCTATATAAGCATAAACTTATTGGCACGTTGCAAGCATATTGAACTATTCTATCATTCAATATAATTAATTTGTTGGCTATCTTATTTCTTTGTGTTCTTCATTGCCTTTACATAGATTTTCTCATGGAAGTTTCTAAGTCTTGAGAATATTTCATTACTCCTACATGGTATTTGTAAGTACAAAAAAGGGTGCACAAACTAAGATGGTAGTCCAATGATGATCTAGAGTCCTAATCACAACCACATATGCATGAGTTATATACCTCTAAGCAACTTCTTTCTTGGAAACACATTTCCCAATGTCCTCCCCCTTGTTCATTCTTCCCTAACCTTCAAGTTAGCTTTCTAGGTCCTATGTGCCTTCTAAATTGCTTGTTTAATCCATTTGAGCTAAATCACCCTTGTCACTTGTAGGATCTCTTAAGAGATCCTGCAATTTGATTCTAAATCTCTCTAGAGATTTGCCCTACTAAAAGGGGTGATTTCCCCTGGCAATAGGGGTGATTCACTTCTCTTGAGGGGTTATCTTGTTGTTCATTCTTCCATACCCTTCAAATTGACCCTCCAAGATCCTGCATACCCTCTAATTATCTGACAAATCCATTTAGGCCAAATCACCCCTATCACCTATAGGATCTCTTGAGAGATCCTACAACTTAAGTCTGAATCTCTTAAGAGATTTTCCCTACTAAAAAAGGGGCAATTTTCTTCCCAAAGGGGTGATTCTATTGTCTTTTTCCATGCATAATTTTTTCTAGTTTAGCTTAGTTTAACTCCATTGTTAGCTTTTGATTATGAGTTTCTTCATGCATAACTAACTATTGACTACCTCGAACTATTCTTGGGCTCTCAACCACTCTATTGTTAGTTCTCAATCAGTTTATTGTTATCTTCCAATTAGTCTTATGTGATCTCTTCTCCAATCTTTTGTTCTCTTCCAATAAGAGTTAGATCACTCTTCAATCAATCCTTGTTAACTCCTCAATCACCACTACCTTGGATATGGATTTTAAACCTATACATACACCTCCTTTATTCATTTGAGGAGACAAAATTCATTGTTGCATTCTTGGTTTTCTTAAGCTTTTACAAAATTTCCCCCATTAGCATTATCATGCTCTATGCAGGACCTTGTGTGCCTTTTGTTTTTAATTTTGCTATAGCATGCTTATGCTCAATTCAATTACTTTTATTTGTTTTAGCTTCTAAGCTTGATCCGATTGCTTTCATAAACCCCATTTTCATCCCTATCACCAAGAGGAGGACCTTGTTGCTATAGATGAAGAGGCAATTGTCAAAAAGGATCTTTGAGAACTTATGCCAGGGACTATCACTCGATTTGTACAAGTTTTTCATGCTTTATTAGCATTTTAAATAACCAAATCTTGCTCTTGAGGAAGTAAAACTTCATTTTCTTTTCTCTTGATAGAAAGTTTACATTAATTTCTTAGATTAGATTTTCTTTTAAATTGCTTAGATATTATAAGTCAAAATCCAATCATGAAAATACAAAAAAAAAGTATAGATTAGATTGCATATAAAAAGTCATATAGTTGCATATATGTTCCCTTCATAGTAATTAATTCATTTCAAAAATTAGAAAAAGGAACTCAAAAGTTGTTTGCATTCATTTAACATTAATTGCATTTAGGAACTCAGAAAATACCAAAAACATTAAAAAACATGAAAACAAGAGATCAAACAAACCCTTGATTTCATCACAAGGTCAACAAATTCAAACATGTTAAAACATTCAAAACAAAGAGGAGTTGTCGATTCCATCACGAGGCATCAATTCAAACAAAACATTCAACAAAAAATTGTCCCCTTTAGTCTAGCATTCAATGTGCCCAGGCATAAGGGAAGATTGAGTTAAATCCATCATTGACTAGATTAGGGAGATTGTCCTTCAACCAATTCCCACAAAGGAAACAACCCAAGAGTAAGAACTCATCTTCAGGCTCATTCAACAAGAAACTGAACAAAAAAGACAAGCCAAAGAACATCAACAAAGACTCATTCAACAAGTCCTTGAAAACAAAGAAAATATGCTAGATCGTCTCCATATTATAAACAAACAAAACAGTGTTCAAGATAAGCTTAGAACAAGTGACCCTTCGGGTCATATTACAATCACAACTACCACACCATACAACGTTTGCGACAACATCACAACTTCTGCCAAACACATATATCCACACATCACATGATCAACCAAGTGTGATCCACGATGTTTTACTTCCTCGCAAACAAACTAATCCCTTCGCTTCGCTTCACCTCCACTCTATTGGCTCTTGCCATGAGAGCGGGAATGACTGGGTGGTCGCGCACTACAAGGATATGGTTCATGTGCCACGTCGGAGTTTGACTCACCCGCTTTGTTTGTGAGTCACATTTTGGTAAACACATAATCAAGACAATTCCGTTCAAACCCCTTCCCTTTATGAGCTTCTCTTTTGTGGTGTTGTACTTTTCACATATGTTATGTAAAGGAAACTTGGTTAAAGATCTTACAACTTGCCAACGGGACAAGGGTTTGCTTTAGTTTGTGTAAAGATTTTTTCCCAAACATCGCGAGCGATTTTTGATATTCCAATTGCTGCTAGGAAGTTCGAGAAACAAATTTAGATTGTAAATTCATCTATGTTTGTCAAAAACCTCTCCCATTTTTCCAAGCACACCGTCCAACGCGGCTACTCTTAAACATCATGCGCTTCAACACTCAAAGGTCAATTTTGGGCAATAAAAATAGGACAAATATTAACCACTTTTTGTTGTAAATGAAGTGTAAAATTACTATTGATTGCTTGACCATTGAAATGGATGATGTTTAGTAGAGTGCTCCAAAACTCTCTACACACAGTTCTAGGCAATTTGCAATTATATAGGGCAGGGTCCCCTCGGTCAAGGTGTTTGGTAACTGATACAGTCTTCATCTTTTTCACATTCACACGACCTTCACTTGAGGATCTCCAATGCTCGTGAGCCCCATATGACCGACTTATCGTACCATTTGCTGATACGGGGGAATCAAATGGGCTCCATTCACAGTAACCTGTGAAATGGCCTTTTGCATAGGCATTCGGATGGTTGGCACTGTTTATGAAATTAACACCATCATTCTTCTGTAAGAGCCCTTTAAATTTTTGTAAGAGCCATCCTTTTTGTCCAAATATAAGAGATTCTTTTATGAAGCGCCATATATCTGTAGCAAACGCCATACTCTGGATGTACCCTTGAATTGTGCACTACTTTAAGTTGGACAGTACTTGCACTTGGGGGAGAATATCAGATTGGAAACTGCACCAATCATTTAAGGGCTAATCTTTTAACATGAGCGCCTGTATAAATCGGTAGGTAACGTATACATTTAAAGCTCTGTATCTTTAATAAAGCTTTTTTAAAGTTTCGTACACAATCACTTGCATGCCTTTATGGTGCGGTCATTCACTTGTATCCTTTTGTTAAGCCCCATACATTGTATAGTATTGAGCAAAACTGCCTCTTTGACCAGTCTTGAATGGCCATCATTGCAACTAGCATTGGTGATAGTGCCATCCATTCCAATCACTCTGTACCAGGGTATTTTCAGAGAATATTGCTTGGTAATGTTTATTTGCCTTTTCTAAGTGTCTCTACTAAAATCAATATGGGTGAGAAGTCTAATAGTGGTGGGTAGTTGTGATAGTAGTGGTACATTGAAAGCTCAATATTTTAAATAGTATGATAAGGGAGAGTGGCTAATAGCCGCCCATCCTAACTTCGCGCATGTCAACTCATAGCTAGACATATCTAATTCCAACGATTTTTTTGGGTTTTTTCCGTATGCGACTAAAGAGCTTAAAACTATTCTTTCAGCTTTTGGGCACTTATACATTTCCCTGTAGGACGCGTTATGTGCACATGGGTCGAAAAAATGTCATTTCAACATGTCACCCCATACATGCGCAACAATGTGCCAGTAACCGCTTGCCATCACATTTGTGCACTTGTCTTAATTTCATTGGTTAATTTATTGGAGTTGTGAACATGTATTGATACATTTGTGTTAATTTATTAGGTTGGTATTTTATATGTATTGGTTCTTTTTAAAATTTTAATTGGGGGGTCAAGTGCACAAAAACATAGCGGTTATTGGGGCGTGGGCGGCCACTGGCCCCAATAACCCTTATTAGTAGTTGTAAGAGAGGATTCAATAGTTGAACATCTAATATTGATAATTGAACACAATGTGCTCATTAAATTCAAAAAACAACAAATCATATGATGCCATATTGGTATACTAAAAAACGTGACTTAATGCACAAGTATTGGTTCTTAATGTACAATTTTTGGTTTAACCTCTTTTTTGGGTCTATTATGACATCTCAACAAAAAGCATGATGATGACATAATTTTGGCAGTCATAATGATGGTGTGCTTGGCAATGCAATTTTTTAGTGCCAATGTTGCACATATATTGCCATATCCACCCATAAAGTTAGGGTGCACCACTATTGGGCTCTCTCCCTAACTCTCACCCTAGAGTACCTATTTTTTGACTTTTTGCCTTAATGAAAAGCTCTCTTCGAGCTCTACACAATGGTACAAATTACTTTATCTAATTTTTCTTAGTGTTAGTGAAATTTTACTCTCAAACTCCTAATTGCTTTCATTGTCATGGAATTAAGGACAAGTTTTGCCTCTTATACCTATTTATAAAACTTTGGCTTTCAAATTGTAAAATTGCACTAAAATAAAGTGCCACATAGTGTATTTTTTTAGAGGGTTTATCAAATTAATTAATGGGGATCTTTGATGGGTTCATGGTAAATACACTCAATTATAAAGCACCAATCCTTTCATTTTGCTTAGCAGGTTAATACAGTTCATTTATGAGCTTTTGTAATCAAACAAATTAAAATAAAATCACATAATCTAGGGGGTTTATTACACCAAGTTCTTTGAGGTGTTCTGCAACATCTTTCTCTGTGGGTACAACATTCATATAACTTGCTTTCAGTGTGCATTGTGTTTTTGTGGCTAAAACAACACACTCATCTTGAGATTCTCCTCGATGGAACTAAATATGCCTCATCACGAGTGCATATGGAAGCCTCCTTGAAATGACAAGGTCTTCCTCCCTATCTTTTGGGATGGGTTCCACAACCAACCAACTCATTCAAATACTTTGACTGGTTTAATAATCATGACATAGTTCTTTGTAAACTTTTATAATTACCTTCCTTATGTTTTGAACATCATCTTAGTGGCATTGGGTGTCTTTGTATTGCTTGGCAGGGCCTATTTGGTGACACCTTGCCTAATGTTCACATGGATGTCACATATTTTTCTGATAATACTTATGATTCTAGTGATGATGACATAAAGTTTGAGGACACTCACTTGATAGCATTGGCATTGTTTACTCGTGATGTTTCTTTTGACAGTGTTTTCATAGAGGATCTTTCCTCATTAGTGAGCCACATCTTTGGGATTCTTTTTTTAGCAACATTGGGTACCTATTTGTTGAGGCTCACATTGCATATTGTTATCCCTTCCTAGAGGACCTTGTTTACATATTTGATGAGAGTTCCCACATATGTGTTTTTGAGACTTCTTCATCACCTCCTTATCCACCTTGTCTTGTGGATCTAATTCATTTTGTTTATTCACCTTGTCTTATGGATCCTCTATTAGATACTTTGATTGTAAATTGTTCTCCCTTCCAGAGGACCTTGTTTATATATTTGATGAGAGTTCTTGTGTGTGTTTATTTTGGGACTTTTTCATTACCTTTCAATCCACCTTGTCTTGTGGATGTAATTTCTTTTATTGATTAACCTTATTTTGTGAATCCTCTATTAGATACTTTGATTGTAGATTGTCCTCCATTCTTGGACAACATTGTTTACGTGCTTACATCTGAGAGTTCCCACATGTGTGTTTTTGGAACTTTTTCATCATATTCTAAACCACCTTATTTTGTAGATCCTAATCTTATTGCTAATCCACCTTCTTATTTGTTGATCCACATTTTTTAAGGATCCACTATTCAATACTTTGAGGGTGCCCCTTAATGCCCCTCCTATTGTGTTGGGCATTCCTCTTATGAATGATTCATTGCTATCTACTAGTTATTCTTTGATGCCAATTCTTCCACAACTTGTGTCTAGGATATGTTTATCACTTATTTAATGATCATCGAGCTAGTATCGTATTCTTTTTGTGTTGCCTCTTGCATTTCCTATTTTGGAGTGAGTAGAATTTTTTTATGCACCTCTTTGTATTTATCTTCCTAAGGGAAGGCATGTAGTTCAATGCAAGGGGACCTTCTTTAGTGTTTTGT
The DNA here is from genome assembly GCA_027924645.1 of Cunninghamia lanceolata. Taxonomy (NCBI): domain Eukaryota; kingdom Viridiplantae; phylum Streptophyta; class Pinopsida; order Cupressales; family Cupressaceae; genus Cunninghamia; species Cunninghamia lanceolata. The sequence goes on along the minus strand of BSBN01000472.1, from coordinate 16,794,333 downwards.
GCGTGTCCATCATCATCAAGTTTTACAACTATTTGGTGTCATCATTCATCTTTTTAGTAGAGCGACATCACTATTTTATGACATCCTTTGCAAGGGGGGTTCAAAGTTATCTCTTCTTTCTCCATCACTTCTTAGGGTGTCTTCATTCCTCTATTCATGGGGGAACTTCATTACCATCTTTCTCTTTGAGGGGGGTTCTATTATTATACATGGGTACTTGATAAGGCCTTATTTTTGGGACCCATATCTAAGGATTTGCCTCATTTACTTTTATTTTTCTCTCTCTAAGTTAATCATGTACTATAATATTACCCATGCTGACTTAAGGGAATAGAAGATAGTCAACCTCCTTGACTTGACAGGGGCTTCTTGATCTCACAATTGCCACATTAATTTGCATGGCTTGAGAAGGTCCGCTCACCCTATAGATAATAGGGGCTACCAGAAACAAAATGTCTAAGATAGGACAAAAAGGGGATATGGCCCCATCTATTGATCAGTGGGGTCCTTGCCCCAAATATTTAATTTCTCATTTGGCCACTACTTTGGGCTTAAGGGAGGTGTTAGAGTGTTCACACAAGGCTAAGCATTCATGCTATTTCACCATGCTAGTATAATTACACTTATGTTTATTTATTCACTTTATTTACTTAAGAAAACATGGGTATCTGTGACATTCAATCATGTGCCCATCTCTTATGCACTCAATTGACACTTAGCTAATTTAAGTTTAGCTAGCTTAATCTATTGTGCTAGTTCAACTTTAATTATCTCCCACCTATCATTCTAGATCAAGTTTAGTTAACTCCCACCTTTCCAGCTAGTTTCCCTTTAGTTAGCTACCACCTATCATGCATTGTCTTGCTCTATATAAGCACAAGCTTATTTTTTCTTTGTAAGCATATTGAATTATTCTATTATTTAATGCAATCAATCTATTAGCTATATTATTTATTTGTTTTCTTAATTGGATTTGCATAGATCTTCTTGTGGAAGGTTAATCAGTTTGACAATTTTTGGATCTCCAAAATATTTCATTATTCCTACACAAAATACTTTCTTTCCACAATGCTTTCTTTTCTTTAAATCTACCTATGCTAAAATCATGAATAGAGGAAAGGTTAGTTTACCAAAGTAAACACACAAAATGAGTAATCAATTCTAGGATTGTGTTGATCCTTGTGCTTTGATAAAATATGCCACAACTTGAGAGTTTTGAGGAGATAAATTTAACTAAAAATTCACTATTTTTTATAATTACATCTTAGTTAATACATGTGGAAATTGTCTATAGTAAAGTATGTATAAGTGTTATCTAAGATAATGACATAAGATCAAATATTATATAGTGAAAGTTTATATTATTGGTTTCAAAGTAAAATTTAGAACATCAACCTTAGAGAATTCCAATCATATTATAGGAATTAATTAATTCAAGAGTAGACCTAAAGTCTAATTATTCATATGCATAAGAATAAGTATTTCTACCAAACAATTCATTGTTCATATAACATATAAAAATAATTTAAAAAATCAACATAGAGGTCATTTCTAATTTTATAAATGAATACATTTAACCCTTTTAGTTCTTTCAACCAGATTACAACATACTTTACATCTGCAAACAATGTTTTAGACATAGAAAATACTGAGCACATTTGCCTTTATTTATTAACACACTTATAAAATTACCAAAAAAATGTTTATGATACTTCCAAGTGGGTAAAAATGTGTTCATGGTACTTTGAAGTGGGTAAAAATATGTTCATGGTACTTCCAAGTGGATATCAAAAAACCTATAAAATATATTTTTTTACTACAATTGAATTAAATAATACAATCAAATCCTACAAGAAGAGGTATATTAAAACATATCAAAAATTATCTTCATGTCTAAATAAAGTACAATAAGAAAGTAACAATTAGGCTCAAAATGCTACCTCAAATTAAAACTACCAAAATCAACTATTAATAACTAATAATGAAAATTGGATGAGAGAGCATCATGAGAGCACTTCTCCACCAACCACTAACTTGTATGGCTCCCTTGTATGCCACCCCAAAACAATTGACCCTAACCTTCATGAATGGAGTCACAAGAGCATATTGGATAAGAAGAGACTAGAAAAGGTGTAGATAAACACTATGATTCTTAAATATTTTAAATGGTCTAAAATGGGGTATTACAATTCAAAGCTCTTATATAAAACCAGATAGAGAATAAAATCAAGGTGTTGAGGACAAATATATTGGTGGAGATTTTTGTTCAATAGGTTTCAACAAATTTTGTAGTGATTGTGAGGTATAAGACAACTCCATACTATTGAGAAACTTGGTGAACAATAACAATGATAGTATAAGCTTAAAGTGTACAAATCTAATTAACATAATTAAAGGTACATATGATTAACCATAAAACTAAAATAGAACATGGATAAGCAAGTAAGTTATAAATAAGAAATGATCAACAAATTCATAAAAACAAACACATAAAACTAAATGTGTAATGTGCCAAGTTTTCACGCAAAGCATTAGCCAAACAAACACTGAACCAACAAATTTTTTGCGTTTGCAAGTGTGGCATTCACATGTCGCATTGTACTCATGCACACACAAGGTGTTGCAACAAGGACAACAACACCAAAGATGACATCACCATTGCACTATGCAAGGTGGCACAAGTGGAAGACTTCACCCATCGTAGGACAACTCACCACGATGACCAAGCGAGAGGTGGAGCTCACTCCATGACGAGGGTCGGATACACGTCCACGACCTCGCTCCCTCATGAACACAAGGAGTAGGATGAAGGAAATAGTCACCTCAATTCATCCCATGACAACACAAGGCAACATCCCAACACAAAGGTAACGCTAAACCATGGGATGGTTAAACTAGGAGGTACAAGTCCTCAACCAAATGGAATGGTCAATAGTTGATCTTGTGCAAAGGCATGCTTTCTGAAAAGGAGGGAATAATCCAAGGGTACACATCACATCAAATAACTGGCACCATGGATACACTCAAGTGGCCAAAAGAGCACCTTTCGACAACAAACTTCACAAGAGCTCGTAGAACGGCTAGAACGGGGCTCAAGAGACAAATCCGGACACCAAAACTGGGCGCCTCTTTCCAGGATGCAAAAACTAAGTGTTGTAGTCCACTAGACACTAGCGCTAGGTTTTGTAGTCCACTAGACTCTGGCGCTTGGCATTGTAGCCCTAGCAGCGTCCAGAAAATGGACAAAAAAGCAAAAATATGAAAAACTCAAAATTTCTTCTAAGTCTCACCATAGACTCAAAACATGATTTAGATGCTCTAGATGACATCAAGGCACGCATCCCAACTACCGAACATGAAAAAAAAGGCCTAAAGCCAACAATGGTTGGTTAAATAGCCAAAAAAGGACAAATATGTTACAAAATGCTATGCAAGTTCAACACCAACATCAACCCATGCCAAAAGCGATGATAGGATCGTCGCCACCTATGTGGGAAGAATACAATCCAACACTAACATATCCAAAAACATCAAATATGACATCATATAAATGTGTCTAAACATGCTAACATAGCTAGATCACATGTGAAATCTACCAAATCAAGCCAACATCCTCACAAACTAAGGTGTGGAAAAATACAAGATTACATACAAAAATTACAATATTAGAAGGGCCTCATTCTAAACATAGATGAATCATAGCCAACATCATAAATCATCCCATATCATCAATAACATCTAATTACAAAGGTCTCAAAAGACCTACTTTACAAGGGTTACAATAATCAATAATGAAATAATACAAGTGTATAAATACACCAAAATCCATCACGCTCTTCAAAGTGCAACAAGCCATGAAGCACGACTTAATCAACCTTTAAAATAGGACAAGGAATCCATCCAGCACCTAAAGATCATTACAAAGGACCAATGGGGAAATATTGCTCGCCTCCCAACCATATTGCCATCGTCGAGCGCAATAGTTGTCTACACAATTCTAGACAACCCCCGAGCTACGGAGAAGGTGATCATGGAAAACCTACTAGAATCATCTCACACAATCTAGGGTATACATAGCAACATATGACATACACGCCAATCAATGCACACAACACATATGACACAATTGCCAATACAATTCATACATGCAACACATGGCACAACTACCAATCCAATGTATATAAATAACACATGGTACAACTACCATACAATGCATACACATAAAATGTGGTACACTAGCCAATAGTCATAATAGAATGACATCACAACATTCAAGCATAAGGGAAATAATCAAACCTTCAATGCATGCCAAACAAGGCATAAATCATAGACCATCAATAACACATTCAAGCATGAATCAAGCATCTCAAAGCACATGCAAACGCTAAGGTCACAACACATGTTGTGTATAATAGTGACGATAAGGAAAAGGACTTGAGAGACATAGAAGGCTAAGACTAGGAGTGTCATTACGAGGGCATAAACCTCCTCATAGCATACATGAGGGCACTACCTCCTCATAGAAAAATAGGGCATTGTATCATGAGGAGTTGCTCTTTACACCCAAACTATAGCATAGCATAACAGGGCATTGTATCACCAGGAGATGTTGTTTGGTGTAGATGATCTTATTATTAATTTTTATTTTACCCAATGTGTTTATTATTAATCTTGTTTAAACTCTCACTCGCTAGTTCCATCAAGGTGAACGCCACTCCTCTCCTACCTCTATGTACCTCTTCCTACACGTCCAATGCACCAATTTAACCAATTGGGCATGACACAAAAATCGAGGTGACAAAAATCACAACATAGGTTTAATAGATGCAAACCATGCATACATTAAGGAGACAACTCATCTCACAATTCAAATCAATCATATAAGATCTAAAATGCAAAATTCATATTTTCACAATGCACAAAATAACCATAAGACCCTAAATCCACCATTAAAGCTCCCTATGGCATCTTGGAATATTTTCTATCTTTCATTCTACAAGGTTTATTGAAAAATGAAGAACAACCTTTTATAGCAAAGGAAACCACATCCCAAATATCCAATAAAATTGAGTTGGGTGATTCTAGGAAAATTTTGGCAAAGTTTTGTTTGTTTTTCCATGTTTCCAAAACATAAAACATATGCAAATAAGATAAATTACAACTATAAACTCATTATAACATCTCATTCCTGTCAATTAAGCCATGAACAGACCACTTACAGTGGGCGTGGCAAAGGAAGAGCAAGCATAAATTAATTAAACAAGGAGAATACCTTTCAACCATGCATTAAAATCCATGAATCCAAGAGGGTTTAGCAACCAATCATTCTCCAAGCAACAGCTACACAAAAATCCATTCAAGAAAGCAAGAAATCCTTTCTTTTCATCCATGGAGAAATTCCTTCCATTCTTTCAAGAAGAGGGTTTGAGAGAGAGGAGAAAAATAGAATGAAAATTATGAAAAAAACTCTCTATTTCCCTTTTATACAAAAGCCCTAATTTCATTTCTTTTTCCAATTTCACCAAATATACTTTAAATAAATCACTTAAATTAATAGGTAAATAATTAATCAACTAAACTCAATTATTCCAAACAGGTAATTGCTATTTGATTCAACCTCATTCTGAAAAGTCCAAACACTCCATACCAAGCATTCAATTTTTTGAATTAATGCAATTCTACCTTTTTGACAGAAAAATATCAAATTTCAGAAATAAATCGAAATATCTTAAATTCATTCCTCAAGCATAATATGATGCAATAAACATTTTCACTAAGGTAGAAATAATAATTTTCAAATTAAATCATTAAAATACTCCAAAAACACAGAAAACACATTTTTTCAAACAATTTAAAATAAAGTGCAAGAATGCTAAGGAAACACACGTAAATGACTTCAAGCACACATTACAGGTTTCCACAACACAAGGATAAGGGTGAGATGGCTTAGCATCCCATGTCAACCTTCTCCACATTTCCCATATTAGTTAAAAGTTGTAATTACTTGCACACTCAAGTCAACCATCAAGCATACCTGCTCCACATATAATAGGTGAAGCAACATAATCCACTCCAATGTGGTATAATTACACATGATATAAAATAATCACATCCACTATAATCATCTATGACTAGCATGATCTAGGAACATGATGCATAAATGATAACATTTCACAATGCCAGAATAATATGACAATCACAACTATAACAAGTATAGTGAAAACCGACCGTTAAGGGCGTGGTTCGGTGGTTAAGTCGCTCGGTTGTAGTGGTGGCCATTAGAATTCAAACCCCCACTAGGCCAACGAGCTCACAGGCTTTATGCCTTCGCTGGGCCAATGAGCTCGCGGGTTTGAAGTTTTCTTGCTAGGGGATGAGGTCCCCCGTGTTGTGGCCTCACTAGTTCATAGCTCCAGGCAAAAGTATTACTGTGGAGTTGGAGGGCATGTTGCGCCAGTGTCACTAGTCACGTTAAAAAGTTTACCAAGAGCATTTTCTTAAAAAAAAAGTATAGTGAAAATAGTGAAGTTGAAGCATTGGAATAATACAACATACACAATCACAATGTATGCATCCCATAATGCATAGTTGAAAGCCAAATAACAAAGCATAACCCCATCAGAAACACCTCAATGGTCATGCAGAATACACCCTCAGAACCCCTCGATTGCACCATAGACCTCATCGGCAAGTTCGATGCAATGCATCGGCATAATAATCACATAATGCATTGATATACACACAATATAACATATAACGCATGGAACAGAAAGCACATCAGATGAACATTATGGTGGGCATTACAAAATGTACGTGGAGAAACTCTTTTGATAAAAACTCCACCATTAAGGAGAGCACAAGTTTGTATTAATCCAATAACATTGGGTTACAATAACAAATCCAACTTATCTCCTCGATTTTAAAACATTTTGGACGAGTGAGTGTGCCTACAAATAACCATGCATAACCTCTATCACATGACTCTAATATATAAGACAATTAATAAATAGTATACAAAACAATTGGACAAAGCCATGTTGTAAAACTAGGCACCCAAATCCCAAAGTAAAAATCCAATACCCCACTCATCAAGAGCATATTCTAGTAATAAAATGTAACTCTTACACACTAATGCATCATAAATTCCATCATAAAATCATTAAGCCCACTTTCTCAATTCTCGGTGCTCCATGAATGCATTAAGTGCATTATCATTGCCTATGTTGAGAAAGATGTTACATAACTCCTAATATTTGACCTCATTTTGTAACCTCCCTTATCCAATGCCATTACAATAATATCTCACATAATCTAAAGAATAATAATAAAATATTCCCTCATCCATCTACATGGGTGTCTAAGTAGCCATTCCTAATATGTTGGAGAAACATACAATAAACATCACGATTACAATTTGATCACACTATTCTAACATTCTTCCACTTGATATTATACATTACACAAACATAAACAAGAAACATAAAATGAATCAGGTACAAGAGACAAGGCCCATGGATTCCCTACACCAAGAGAACTTATCTGTGCTTATTGGTTTTGTAAGTGAATATGCAACATTATCAATAGTCTCAACTTTTTGAGTCATGACCTTACCAATCTCTATCACCTCACACACAAAGTGATATTGAACATTAATATGTTTTGTATGAGCATAGTAGATGGGATTTTTGGCCAAATAGATAACACTTTGACTATTACATCTGATTTGAACCACCTTGCAGTCAAAACTAGCTCTTGTACACAATCCCTATAATCAAACTACCTCTTTATAGGCATGTGCAATATCCCTATACTTTACTTCAGTAGAGGATAAAGAAACCATGGGCTACCTCTTATTCATCCAATTGATTACACCACCAAACTAAGATGATATATAGCCACTAGTTAACCTTTGACTATCCAAGTCACCTACCCAATCTACATCAACATTGAAGCTCTATGTGTCTAATAACTTACCATATCATTAGAACCATGATAATATAAGTGATAATTAAAAGTTCCTTACAAATATATAAATACCCTCTTAACACAAGTCTAATGCTCTTTACCAAGGTTAGACATAAACCTGCTAAGAACTCCCAATACTTGCACAATATCTAGTCTAGTACAAACCATTGCATACATTAAGCTACCAAAATTACTAGCATAAGGCACATTATGCATATCCTCAAAATCATCATCTGAATTAGGACATATATCTAATAAAATCTTAGTTCCTACATGTAAATAAATACTCATTGGTTTGTAATCCTGCATAACAAACTACTACAAAATATAGTGTCAACATACTTACTCTGATTGAGCCAAATATTTCTATAAACTCGGTCCCTACTAATTTCCATTCCAACAATAAATTTTTCTTCCCCTAATTCTTGATGTCAACTATACCAAAAAGTTGAGTTTTAAGCTCTTTAATCATCATCTTCTTGTTACCCATAAATATGTCATCAACATACAAGATAATTAGGATATGATCATCAATAACTTTAATATAAAAATATTGAAACTTGAAGTTGAAGTCAGCCATCATCTTGTTGGGAGCCCTTTTTATGGTTATCAACTATTCTAGCAAAGAAACATTATCTGCTCTTTCTCCAAACTACTTTTCCTAGCTCATCCCATCATGTATTGAAGTAGGTAAACTCTTAAACCATTAAAGATCTCTACCCTTGAAGGATGGAACCATGAGCTTAACAACCACATCTTCATGTTGAATATGGTGAACTGAACATACATTTGATATGTCTTTGATATGTTTAGTGAGTGTAGTAGAACCATCACTTGTAAAGAATAGGATACTCTTTAGGGCTGAAGCAAGTATATCATTGTGTGTAGCCAAGTCTAAAGGGCTGCCCCCATTGAAGGTCACAAAGGGTATATTTCTCTATAGAGCCATATTTAGGGTATTCAAGCTTATTCTAGGTATGTGCAACCCCTTTCTTGAGTACTGAAAACTAACAGGAGGAGGTGTAGACTAAGCTCTTGTATTAGATGGAACAACATTGTTATTCCTTCTTGTAGGAGACCTAGATAACCTAGTTCTTCTTTTTGAAGCAGCAATAGGTAATTCAACAAATTGATAATTATTATCTCTTGAAGAAGCTCTTGTCTGCACCCTAGGCATATAACGTTGGACTGATCAGAAACCAGGAGCCTATAAAGTCGCCAGGTGCATGAAATTGTTTGCCTAACCGTAGATATTGAGAACAACACCAATTTCTCAGCTTAACTCTTAATTTAGAATAAGATGGTCCCATCGGGCATGCTAGAAACTGTTGTCACTTGGATTTGCACCCTGTGTTGAAGTGCCTTTGCTACAACATTCTAGTGAAACATGGGAGTGAGTTCTAGGTGTGGGACCCTGCAAAATAAATCAAACCTCCAAAGAAGGTTGGTTCCTCTTTCTGAATATGAGATTCAAAGTAAACTAAGACTAAACCTAATCTAACATTGCTGGAAAAAGGGGAGGAAGGAGAAACTAAAAATGCAAAGGTGATACACCAAGTTTGAATGTTTGACTCTCAGATCAACCATTTATGCATAAAACATTATCAAACAATAGACAAGCATACACAAATCATAAAATATCTACAGATGTAAAGGAAATTGATTGAAATCCAAAAGAAAAGAAGCATGCACAAATGAAGATTCAAACAAAAGTATTACATAATGCAGAAGAATTGTATGAAAAGGTAAAAATCTCTTGTTTATTATCAAGGAGGCAAGGTTACATCTGATACAAGATGCAGTTTTTTAGACCAACAACCAACAATAATACATCTGATTTTATGCATATATAGCATTTTACATTTAACCTAAATCACCCACTATAATAAGTTCACACCATGGGCCTGTTAGAAGACATTTTTACAAAGGGAAAGTCTATGTACATCTATTATGTTTGACATAAATACAAAAAATATCTTCTTTGAAGTAGATGAAAAATAATATCTGCATTGAATTTAGCATCTGATTTATCCACCTGCATCATTAATGCACAACAACTACCTCCAGCTAGGCAAGACGCCTGATCTTCAAATTCTGGCTTGTATTTTGCCTTATCGACAAAATCTCCTCTCTATGAACTATGGCCGACCTCTGGTATTCTTCCTTTTCCTTTGCTTTTGAAGGTTTGTAGAAGTTGTTGGAGATCGGGCTTTGGGCCTTCAGCCGTCAGCCTTCTAAGAGAAAAGGAAGAAGAAGAGAACACCTCTTCCCAAGTCCCACAATGCTCAGAAAAAGAAGTGTTCAACGGACTTCGGGCCTCAAGCCTTCAACCTTCTGGCTTCTACAAGAAGAAAAGAAGGGGAAACCCCTGAGTTCCACTTCATAAATGACTTATCCATTTAGAAAAGGTTTTGGTGAAAGTCAAGCTTTGGGCCTTCAGTCTTTCACCTTCCAAAAGGGAGGAAGAAGGAAGGTTCGACCCTTGGCATCTGAAACATAGAGAATTTTTTGAAAAAACCCAGTAGACATCGGCCACCTGTTGATAGTACGTATTAGCACACTTCGCATCTGATTTCACTTTTCCATGGCCGCGTGATGCACTTTCATTAGAGTTTGGGCCACATGTCGATAGTGTGCATCAGCACATCCCTTCATTGGATTGACTTAACTATTGTCACATGATACACTTTACCTTGGAAACGGGACATACATCAACATTTCGCATCAACACATTCTTTATCTTTTTTCATTTAACTGGCGTCGCACAATGTGATCTCATCAAAGCTCAGGACATGTGTCAACAACACGCATCGGCGCATCCCTTATCCTTTTTTACTTTACCACCATTGCACAATGCACTTTACCTTAGAACTTTGAAAATGACAGAGATCAAGACCTGGGTCTTCCATCTTTTGGCTTCCAAAAAGGAGGAGGAAGACAAACCTTCCGACCCCTAGCACCTATCGTACTTAGAATCATTTACTCATTGGGCTTCGGTGAGTGGGGCTCCAGCCTTCTGCCTTCCAAAAGAAAGAAAACGGAAGAGCAAAACCCTAAACTTCGGCACTCGAATCACTTAGACATATTTTACAAAGGAACAAAGTGGAGTTCAAAACTGATAAGGATAGCATGACGAAGGCGAGAACCCCAAACTCTGAAACTCTGAAAAGGCTGAAAACACAAGGAAAACTTAGGAGTTTTTGGACTTAGTCAATTTGAGGGGTTTTTCCTTGCATTCCAAAAGGGGAAAACACTCAGAGATTTCATGGATTTTTGGGCTATTTGGTTGGAGAGAAAAATAGGACAATAATATCCAATGATGACTTGTTAAATTACTCCATAATCATATTTGAGAGCAACATTCATATCTTAAATTAATCCATCGAATACATTGAAGGAGTCGACCACTATTAATATACTTATACACTTGGATGATATACTTTAATGTATATTCTTACCTTTTATTCTCCTTTTCAATTACTTCAAATAGTTTCTTTATTTGATACATTATATTTGACCCAATAATGAATTAGACTGAACACAGAATCATCAACGATTTTTCCATCTCATCCAATATACAATGTCTTGAATATGATCAATGTATTCCTATTTCTCAACAACAATCTTCCATACGCCTTTGACATCAATGACAACAATCTTGGACAACCAATTCCTTCTTGACATCAATGACAATATTTTCAATAGTTGCCTACTTTTCCTCTTTTGTGGTTAACACAGCAGGTCATCTAGGTTGGATTTTGAGCTAGCCTAGCAGCAGGAGGGATGCACATGCATTTGTCTTGTAGATAATGGGTGGTGGCCTCTCCTCACTCATTTGTTTCCCCTTCCTCTGGGCCCACTGCATATTGTAGCCTATTGGAATGTTCATCACTCAGGATGTTAGTAGCAGTGAGGGGAAGGCCTACTGAAATCTACCATGTAACTGAATGGTCTAAGCCACATCAATAGAAGCAATTGAGAGATTGTCATCCTCTTGTCCTTTGTTTGAGATTCCTAAGTGGGGGGAAGCGTTCCCAAGAAGACACCCATGATTGAATGAAGTGGTTGAAAGGTATGTCTTCATTACACCTTTCATTCTAATTGCACGAGGGATGATAAGCAATGATCGAGGTGTCATGGTAAAGGAATAAATTGAAAAGGTGAAAAGGTTATTTGTAAAAGTTGCTCTATAGTGACAAATGTCACTCATCTAAAGGGGATTTACTTTGTAATCTTGTCTATATAAGGATTTAGTCCTCATTTTGTATGGTTGCTTTTTGAACATAATTTCAGGCAAGGTCTGAAGTATGGGAGTCAATCTGGGTATTACTTCAAATTGTAATAGGTTTGAATGTTCAATAAGTATGTGAATAGGTCTATTTGTGAGGAATTTTTCTATAATGATTTGGTTAAATCTTTTCAATAAATCAATATAAGACCATTACTTCTATTATCATCTTCATATTCCCCCTCTATTAATATTTGAATGTGTCAGGGGATCCAAGGGATTCCTGGGTTTACACTTGCTATTCTCTCTATTAGATCTTTGTTAGTCTGTATTCAAGGAATGCATTAAAAGTGTTATGCTTAAAAAATTAAATGAGCACACTTTCAGGACTAGTATGTGGGATTTTTAGATCCATTGTGGATAACTAAGAATGAGTGTGATTTTGAGAGTGGGAGGGAAATTGAGGGTCTAATGTTTCTGCAAAGCAGAAGCCTAGTTAATTAGGCTCATTTGGATGTTGTGATTTATTTATCATTATGGGTTTTTCTTCAAGTATAACACTGTTGCTGCAGGATTGGGCACTAGTCTAAACAGTTTAGTATCACCCTGCACATCATTAAAAATGAAAATAATCTTCACAATGCTTATAAATTATGTTTAAGTTATTTGTCCTACCATTATGCACAATGTTCAATATTCTAAAATCTTGTTACATCCCATGTGAGCTTGCAACTGATACCAATTCTTCAGAGGATTTTATGTGTATTAACTTTTCTAGGTTAATGATATTGTGAGAAATTACTAGAGAATGCATTTACATGGATTATAACCAGTTTATCTTAGTAGCACATCATTTGACCTAATTGCCTTTATTTGAGATTCTCCTTGTTGTCTGTTAGTTTTCATTATTCTTTAAGGATATCTGGGAACACCCTCCCAATTTTGGAAAGGCTCAAAGTGTAGAGGAGGTTTAGTCACCTTCCTATTTGTTGGCTTTTCTTCATCCTCAATTTTATCATAGGTTTCTTCTCTCTGCCTAGATTTAATTGGTCCTTGTGCCTTGATAGTGCAACATATGTCTTAGAATTGCGGGACTGCAAGAAAATCAACCAACAATAATAAAACATGGCAAATATTGAAATCAAGAGGTTCTTTTAAGTACTCCAAGTAAGTACCCAAAAAGGGGTTCTGAGAAGTAGGCACTGCTCCTATGAACATGAGGCCCATAGATGGGACTTGTGAACCAAGTTGATTTTGCATTTGAATGTTTGTTTGATATCTTGGTATGATTGGGTGCGTTGGTTGCACATTCATGGGTTAATATGCTAGAGGTCTCATATGACTTTGCACTGCATAAACTCTATTAGGATGTTGAACAGGTGGAAAAGTCACATTACTAGCATTTTGAGAGTAAAAGTTTAGATAGGGGGTTTGGGTTGCCCCTTGGTTTTGTTTAACCCTATTGACAAAAGGATTTGTTTGGATGTTGGGTCTTTATTTCATGTTGTCTTTTTGAGGTTGTTTAGTACATCCAACCTTTAACATCCTAATATGTTGGACCAAAGTGGCTATAAGGTTAGTGGGTGTTGCATCCTCGATCCTTTAACTTCACCACCTTATAGTGGGTTGTCTTGAGTATGTCAATTTGCTCATATTTCAAGAACATTTTCTAATGATGCACAATGTGCCCTAGATTGTTCAACTTAATAGGTGATGTGGAGAGCTTCCCATGCCTCATGACCTTCTTGTTTCTTTCCAAGTGACTCGCCTCATTGTCCATTTGGGTGGTCATTTCCTTGTAGCTTGTAATAGGATGATCATGTTGATAAATTCTGGATCGAATGAGCACTCAACATGTTCTTCTTTGGTTGGGGTAATTAGGCTGAATGATCATATCTTGATTCTACGTTGGATTGTTGAAGGTCAAAAAATTGTGGGGCTTTTGTCGGGTGCCCTCTGAATCTAAGTCTTTGTTATTGTAACATTTTGAGATTTGAGCTAGTGGATCTGATAGGATATACCTATCAAATGAAGGCATAAGAAATTCATTGGATGGGATGTGCCCTTGAATTTTGTTTGATATTATACATATTCTAGGGGTACAAGATGCATTGCAAAATAAATGGAATGGAGATGTATGGAAGTGAAAGAGAGATGAAAGTAGAATGTAAGAAATCCGTAGAATCACAAAAAGCTTACATAGATTTAGTCAAGCGGTGGTGGGATTGAGGGGTTATTCGGTTCACAGGGAAACAAAATATCATGGATGGAGGCTGTTTTGTTCATGTTATTTATTCATGTGTGAGGTTGTTGATTGTTGTGGTGGTCAAGGTTTGGATGATATTGGTGAAAGTGTTGGATTAGTGTGTTTGTTGTTATTCTTCTGTGACTTGGAGGGTCACTTGCTCTTAGTCCATTTAGTTCATTCATTACAAAGAGGCAAAATGTGTTCAGTCTTATTTGTTGTAGCTCAATGAGTTATTTGAGGATCCTAAGTTCTCCATTACAAAGATTCTCCCTTCATCATCTTTGTTCATTGTGTTGCTCAATTAACCTTAAGATTTATGTTTGTTCTTGGGTAGTTTCCTTTGTAGGGTTTTCTCAAGTTGGTAGGTTTTCTCTTATTTCTTCAAATATTATTTTAATCCAATTGTCCCTCACTCCAAGGCACAATGAGTTCAAATGTTGAATTGAGGAGATGGATGTCCTATTTTATTTTGAGAGTTTTGATTGTTGTGTGGGCCTAGTGATGAGATCAAGGGCTTTCCTTCTTGTTTGAATGTTGTTTAAATTTGTGTGCCTCATGATGGAATCGAGGTCTTTCCTCTTTGTTTTGAGTTTTTATGATTTAATGAGTCTCTAAATGCAATTAATCTAAATGAATGCAATTTCTTTTTTTATACTTTTCCCAACTTTTAAGTATAATATGAGTACTATTGCATTGTTATGATTGTAGATCTAATATGACTTTTCCCTAAATGCAATTTTCTAAAAATTTTGGTGTTTTATGTCTCGATTTTGGATGTGGGTCATTCTAAGAAAGTAAAATGCATGACCACAACATAAAATAAATTAGATCAAGTAAACTAGTAAATTCTAATCTAACCAAGAGAAAACAAAAATAATTTTTAACTTTCCCAAGGGCAAGAGAATGTGTTGGTTACTACTCTAAACTATCTTTTGAAAACAAATGAAAGGAACATCTAAATAAATGATCAACACCAATGCCAGGCTTGTGTCCTTAGAGATCGAGTATCATATATCTCCTCCTTTGTGGCAATGGGGTCCTCCTCTTGATGATAGGGATAAAGACAGAGATGTGAGGGGAATTGGATTGGTTGTGGCTTAGAAGCATGGGAAAAACATAAAGTAAAAGGTTCTCAAAGTCTTGTATGAGCATAAAAATGCTATGGAGGCTGCTATTTATAAGCTTGATCCTTTAAAGGTGATTCATAATGGAATGAGAGCTTCCAGTAAGGAAAAATAATGCATGAGTGATATTTAGCCTCCCCTAAAATGAGAGAGGAGGGTGTTTATAGGTTGAAAATCAACACCAAAGGTGGGGCTAATTGGGAGAGAACTAAAGAGATGATTAGAATATCACAGAAGTTAAAGAGGAGATGACAAGAGATTGATTGAGAGATCACTAAGAATTGATGGGGAGTGAACAAAAGACTAATTAAGAGTGGAGAAATAGTTAGGGGGAGTGGTGGTTCAGTCGAACAAGAGGGAACTCTCTATCAAAAACCAAAAATGGAAGTAAACTGGGTGAAATTGAAAGAAATCATGCATGCCAAAACATGATAGGTTTGCCCCTTTCAGGAACTAGGTTTCCCCTTTCTAGAACTAGGTTGCCACTTTTGGGAATTGGGTCATCTCTTTTGCTAAGGAAGGTCACTTGGATGACCCTACATCATAAGAATATGTCACGTAGGTGACCATAGGGTCTCTTGGGTGACCCTCCAATTGAGGATCTACAAAAGGTTCTCTGGCAATTGTGAAGTCTTAGAACTTAGTTCAAAGGTTAGAAAAGGTGATCAAAGGGTTAAATAGGCTAAGGGACACATCATCAAGTGTGAGATTGTTGAGTGGAGTGTAATTTATGCCTTCGAGGATTATGACCTAGACCTCCATATCATCATCAGACTGCTATGTTGGCTCATATGTATTTTTGTTCTTACATGTTGTTGTGTCATTCATTTATGTACTGATGTCTTATGCACCTGATTAACGCTTAGCTAGTTTACATTTAGTTAGCTCCATCGATCATGATAGTTTAAATTTAGTTTTCTGCCACCTATCATGCTAAATCATCTTTAGTTAACTTCCATCTTTCATGCTAGTTCACCTTTAGTTGACTCTCATCTTTCATGCTAGTTCACCTTTAGTTAGCTACTCCCTATCATGCATTGCCTTCCTCTATATAAGCATGGACTTATTGGCACTTTGTAAGCATATTGAACTATTATATCATTCAATACAATTACTTTATTGGCTATCTTATTTCTCTATGTTCTTCATTTCCTTTACATAGATTTTCTCATGGAAGTTTCTAAGTCTTAAGAATATTCCATTACTCCTACATAGTATCTGTAAGTATGAAAAATGTGCACAGACCAACATGGCAATCCAGTGATGATCTAGAGTCCTAATCATAACTATGTAGGCATGAATTATACACCTTTGAGTAGCTTCTTTCTTGGCAACACATTTACCAATGTTTTCCCCCTTTGTTCATTCTTCCCTAACCTTTAAGTTAGCTTTCTAGGTCCTTTGTGCCTTGTAAATTGCTTGTTTAATCAATTTGGGCCAAATCACCCTGACCACTTGTAGGATCTCTTGAGAGATCCTGCAACTTGATTTTGAATCTCTCGAGAGATTTTCTCTCCTAAAAGGGGTGATTTTCCCTGGCAATAGGGGCAATTCACTTCTCTTGAGGGGTTATACTAAAAGGGGTGATTTGCCCTGACAATAGGGGAAATTCACTTCTCTTGAGGGGTTATCTTGTTGTTCATTCCTCCATACCCTTCAAATTGACCCTCCAAGATCCTACATACCTTTAATTATCCAACAAATCCATTTATACCAAATCTCCCTTGTCACCTGAAGGATCTCTCAAGAGATGTTGCAACATAAGTTTGAATCTCTTGAGAGATTTCCCTTGCTAAAAGGGGTGATTTTCTTCTTGAAAGAGGTGATTCTATCATATTTTCCCATGCATGATTTCTTCTAGTTTAGTCTAGTTTAAGTCCATTTTTAGCTTTTGATTGTGAGTCTCTTCATGAATAAAAAACTTTTGACTCCCTTAACTATTCTTGGACTCTCAATTACTCTATTATTATTCTCAATTAGTCTATTGTTATCTTTTAACAAGTCTTCTATGATCTCTCCAAGCTTTTCTTCTCTTGCAATTAGAGCTAGATCATTCATTAATCAATCCTTGTTAACTCCTCAAATGCCACTACCTTTGCTATGGATTCTAAACCTATAAATACCTCCCTCTATTCATTTGAGGAGGCAAAATTCATTGTTGCATTCTTGGTTTGCTCGAGCTTTTGTAAAATTGACCTCATTAGCATTCTTATGCTCTACGCATGACCTTGTGTGCCTTTTATTTTATTTTTTTCCATAGCGTGCTTATGCTTAATGCAATTGCTTTTATTTTTTTAATCTTCTAAGCTCAATCCAATTTCTTTCATATCCCCATTTTCATCCTTACCACCAAGAGGAGGACCTTGCTACTGTAAAGGAAGAGATGATTGCCAAAAAGGACTTATGAGGACTTATGTTAGGCACTATCACCCAATTCGTATAGGTTTTTCATGATTTCTTAGTAATTTAGATAACCAAATCTTGCTCTTGAGGAAGTAAAACTTTGTTTGCTTTTCTCTTGATAGGTAGTTTACATTACTTTCTTAGAATAGATTTGCTTTTAAATTTCTTAGATTAGCTTTATCTACTTTCTTAGAATAAATTTACTTTCATTGCACTTAGATTACCACAAATTTCAAATTCATTAGATTATAAGTCAAAATCAAATCACAAAAATACAAAAAAAGTATAGCTTAGATTGTATACAAAAAGTCATATAATTGCATACATTTTCCCTTCATAGTAATTAATTAATTTCAAAAATCAGAAAAAGGAACTCAAAAGTTTTTTGCATTCATTTAGCATTAATTGCTTTTAGGAACTCATAAAATATCAAAAAAATAAAAACAAGAGATCAAACAAACCCTCAATTTCATCATGGGGTCAACAAATTCAAACATGTTAAAACATTCAAAACAAAGAGGAGCCCTCAATTCCATCATGAGGCATCAATTCAAACAAAACATTCAATGAAAACTCTCCCCCTTTTGTCTAGCATTCAATGTGGCCAGGCATAAGGGAAGATTGGGTTAAATCCACCATTGATGAGATTAGGAGACCGTCTCTCAACCAATTCCCATAGAGGAAACAACCCAAGAGTAAAAACTCATCTTGAGGCTCATTCAACAAGAAATTGAACAAAGAAGACAAGTCAAAGAACATCAACAAAGACTCATTCAACAAGTCATTCAAAATGAAGAAAAGAGGCTAGATCATCTCTGTATGTATCATAAATGAACAAAACACCCTTCAGGTCATATTACAATCACAACCACCACACCCATACAACATTTACAAAAACATCACAACTTTTGCCAAACACATACATCCATACATGACACGATTAACCCAACTGTGATCCACGACGTTCTGCTTCCCTGTGAACAAAATAACCCCCTAGCTTCACCTCCACTTGATTGGCTCCTTCCATGCTCGAGCAGGAGTGATTGGGTGGTTTCCCACTGCAAACTTGTTACAGTTCATATGCCACACAAGAGTCTAACTCACCCGCTTTGTATATGAGTCACATTTTGGTCAACATAATATCAAAACAATTCCATTCAAACCCCTTCCCTTTACAAGATTCTCTTTTTTGGTGTTGTACTTTTCACATATCCTATGTAGAGGAAACTTGGTTACAGATCTCTATAGAAACCTCCAAAGGGCAACCTCAAAATTGTTTAAATATTAACAAAAAAAAAACAACCCAATGCTAACGAAAGGGTATATGATCAACTTCCATAAACTTCCATTAACTTCTAAGATACAATATTATGTAACAAAGTACAAAACTTGCAAGTGATAGCCAATAAGATCAATGCAATAAATAACTTCCAATCATTAGATATAATAAGCATAACATTAAGTACATCTCAATTAATATGAAAGTCTTCCAAATATATATTTGGAAATCATCAATGAAAATAACATCATTACATAATCAAGATATACAAGGGGTCAAATATTACGACCCTCATCAATAATAATGAATACAATAAGTTGTGAAGCAACCACCACAAATATAAGTGGCCATATACAATGAACATCATGAATAATATCTAAAAAACTCCAAGCTCAACTTTGCAAGCTAATCCTCCAATCTCTCATGCTCCTATTGTTAATCAGGGAAGGGATTAAACCCACCATGAGGATGTCCCTTTTGTTGGCAGTGAGCCAGCATCTCTCACGGGATTCGTGACATGGCTTAATCACCTCCCATGGATTCATTAACTCTGGCATTTGTATAGGACATTAACAGGTTGACCTTTTGGTGCAACGACAATCATGTTTCTAACAATTGGTATCAAAGCCAAAGGTTCCGGGTTTGAATCTCCCCTGCGAGTGACGCGGGCTCTCGCGAGTGACTCTGGGGGGGTTGGTAGTGAGCCAGAATCTCTCCCAGAATTCGTGACATGGCTTAAACGCCTCCCATGGATTCATTAACTCTGGCGGTTGTATCGGCCATTAATAGGTCAACCTTTTGGTGCAACGACTTCCCTCCCCATCCATCAGTCAAGGTGAAGAAGCACCATCCATAATCCAAAAATGTGGTATAATAATATACTTGTGATTATCTTAATTAGTTCATTTTTTAAATAACACAAAAGCATACACATGAAACCATATATCTAACCATTTCAAATACATGGAAATAGATTTCTTAATGCACATCAACACATCCTTTAATACAGATATAAATGCAAAGACAGGAACAAGTCAAATATGACTCTCACTAATAACCACAAGTCTTTTCAAACCAACAAGGTTTGACTTAGAACTATACATTCAAGACCATATACAACATCCACATGAATTGATTTTTGCATCCCATACTACGAAAGATCTCTTCATGTGATGCTATATGTCTTACTAAAAAGGCAAGCCTAAGGTAGGACTACATGCATACCATACTACATGCATCCTAACCTTAACAAAATACAAGTATCCAAATACACATGAAACAACAATTCAAATATTTAATCACATACTTACAGAATATCATACAACATATAATTTAAACATTCACAACTTAAATACACATCATGCACATAAAACAAACATACATAGAGAAAGTACATAAAGCAAACATAGAATACAAGCACGTCATACATTTAAGAATACAACACAAAAATCCCAACCAAGGCCTCCACCTCAAAATTTAAATACAAGAGCATAAGTTCAAATATCACAGTGAAGGCATCTGCCTTCAAGTTCAAATATAAGAACACAAGCTCAAAGATCACAACCAAGACGTCTGCCTTAAAGTCCCATACCACATTAAGGCACAGATATCCCATCAACAAAGTACATTTGTACCAAATATCATATAAGTAAGTAATCCATATAGTAAACACAGAGCACCCCACCATTCGATGGATCACCATATGGTGATATGGTATACTAAGTCAGGTCATAGGTCTTAGTCAAAGATCTCCTAGCTCTAGTAATGAAATGAGAAACATAATCAGTGCATTTGCACCCTATGCATCCGTACAACCTGTGAAACTTTTCACCCATCTAGAGCACTAGAATGTATGTGATGTGTTTATGGTGAGAAGAGCATCTGCTAATCTCTTATAGTCTTACTTAAAGGTACAGGGTCATCAAATGTGTTGGACAAGGATTAGAGAAAGTGATGTATGTTGGAATCACCCACAATACAACTAACATTCTCTCAATCCATACTAATCATAGTTCATATATGGCAATCAAGATATACATAGTCTAAATTAAGACCACAAGGTGTAGTGAAGCATGGAAGGCACTTCTAGTTATACTTACACATAACACCACATAATAAAATAGGTACAACACCTAATTCAAGAGTGTATCATATAATTACTCTATCTCATTAAAGAGATTATCTCTACTCAAATTACGTTAGAAAATCATACAAAATATTATTGAAAGTTAAACATTCCAATCATGACATCAAAACCATCATACACAAATCCACTAGAGGACTTTCAAGAACAAGATCAAAACATAGGTGTAAACATTCATGTTCACACTTTCATAAATAATATCAACATAAAATAAAATTCAACATACTCAACAAAAATATAAACTCACCAAACTTTGTTGATATAAAATCATACAAAATATTGTTGGAAGTTAAACATTCCAATCATGATATCAAAACTATCATACACAAATCCACTAGAGGACTTTCAAGAACAAGATCAAAACTTAGGTGTAAACATTCATGTTCACACTTTCATAAATAATATCAACATAAGATAAAATTCAACATGCTCAACAAAAATATAAACTCACCAAACTATGTTGGGACATCACATACACCAAACATTTCTTTCATGCTAGCAATTTGTATATAAATTGCATAAAAATAGCTTCCATTAAAAAAAATTCACTTTCTTAAAACATAATCTTTTTCTAACTTTAAAAATGTGTTGAAAATGTAACATAGAGATCTAGAAATCTCATAAATATTTTAACAATAATTACCTTTAATATAATTTTCTAAAAATTATATAATCACATATCAAATCATAATTTTCAGAAAAGTAGCACAGATATAGATAGTGATTAATTCATAAATATCTCAAAATTGACAAACTGGGTTCAATTGAATTATTGTGAGGATTTAGTAAACTTAGTTGCACATTTTCAATAATTTTTTTGAAGAAAATCAGTTCCTAAAACAAAAGTTATTAAAGACGTTGCAGACTAGTTTTCTCCTCGTGATAGTTTCACTGCTTATAATTTCTTTTAAAAAAATCTCATTTTGAAACAGAGTTTCAAAAATAAAAGACACATCAATAAAAACATATTTTGATTCCTCCTAACATATAGGTTCAATCAAAAATCATATCTATGTTTGAATTCCATAAATTACAAAATTCTTCTAAATTTCACTAGGTTTGCAACCCTAGCTTTCAACCTACAACAACTATTTTTTTCCAAGTTGAACAATCTAAAATCTAATTGTTTTGATTCAGATTTTCTTATTTTTAAAATACGACATGCTCAACAAATAACTTCATGTTCATAAAATATTATATTCATTGATTAACTAAAGTAGATATTTATTAAAGCTTTCCATGATGAGAATCCTAACTCAATTCTTGAAGCAATTTGGTTGTCAATGAAGGTGAATTCAAAAATAACTAAAAAATCCAAATAAAATTAATTCTTCTCTTTTAATAACTCTTTTTTTTTTCTTTTCTTTTCTCAACCTTATCTCACGAAATCTTAAAGATAAGAATATACATTCTTTTTCTAACTATGAAATAATCAATTAGTTTAAACTACAATAATTTAAACTATTAGATTTGACAAATCATTTAATTCTATTTCTAAAATATTAGAAATCATAATTATCTAACTAGATAATTAATTAATAAATTAAAATTAGATGCACTAATAAATAATTAAAACAATACTACTGTCTAATTAATCTTTAACAATTAATTATCAAATAAATTAACCAAGCCACTAAGTAATTTATTTCTAATTAATTATTTATCTTAATTTAATTACCCTCACAATTGGATTATTTCAAGACACTTAAACACTGGGACCTATTTCACCTTCCTCGATATCTGTATTGTCACACAACATAATCTTGCCACACATATCTTAGTAGTATTATTATGAACAATATAATCATATAATTACTTGTAATAACACATTATACATACTAGTATATTTATATTTAAAAAAATATATCTATAGTACGCCGAAAAACATCTTCCAATTTGTTGGAATTTATAAATTACTTGCAGTTAGAATATTTGATATGCTCACATGAGTTAATTTAAAGAGACTATGTTGCAAGACTTTTCATATTCTTCAAACATAATAAAGATTTTACTCCATAACTACCCAAGTTTTTCTATTTTTCTATCCATTTGGCTTCCACAAATTTATTTATTTTTTGTTTAATGCAATAAAGATTTCACTCCACAATTGTCCAAGTTTTTCTATTTTTCTATCCATTTAGCTTCCACAAATTTATTTATTTACACATTTTATGAATTTTGTTTACATGAGAATCTGAATCTTGATTGTTTACAGGTATCTGAATCTTTCAGCCCTTGCTATGAGTGTAGAACACCTCTCGGAGTAAAAATATGTTAAATCAACACTTTAATAGAGCTTATCTAATTTTATTGTAAATTTAGAATATCATAGATTCACAAAGAAACAAAAAACAAGGGACATTACAATCTCACAACTTATCAACGGATATGGTCATCATCCACAAGATCGTTTTTGCTACCCAATACGGGAGCACAAGCCTTAGGCTGAACCTCTTCGGTTGAGAGCTAAGGACTGAGGGGTATCCATTCCGCCAAATTCGTCCGGGGCACGATCTCGATCTCATCCCTTATGATGTCGAGGGCCTTGTGTGAAAAATCTATTGCAGCTACTGATTATTAATTTCCTATCTTATAAGATTATTTGGCTGCCGAAAAATTAATTAATTTACAGCAAATATTAAATAATAACACAGCTGCAACTTCACGGAAAAATGACGGAGATAGAAAAATAAAATCAACACAACATTTTGGACAAATTGTCCCTGGAAAAACCCCGAAGGGAAAACCAGTACTGCAGATGAGGAACTTTATTAAATCAAATCAAGAGATACATAGACTGCTTGCCTCTTACTGGCAGATCTCCGGCAATGGTCTCCTCCGAAAATTCTCCAGAAATTCTTCTCCCAATTTCTCCTATAGAAATTCCACTACTGCTGTCTCGAATGCTATTGCTGCGCCCTTGCTCTCACTGCAAATCAATTTGCTATCACTACAAATTTATTTATTTGCTATCGCTGCAAATACTTCTCGGATCTGTGTTCTCCAAATGCCTATTGATCCTCTTTTATAATCCCCTCATTGAAAACCAATGGCCATAATTTAATCTTAATCAATGGCTAGGATTAATTAGACTCTAAACCCTAATATCTAGAAGTCTCTCGAGAAATCAATTATCTAGGTATGGAGATAATTATTCCAGCTGTGTTTCCAACTTCGTAATCACCACCCGAGACTAGAACACCTGTCCAAGCTACATAAAAATTAACACTCCCTCTTAGCGAGGAAGGTGTTCTGCATAACACCCAACTTACCTCTGAAGAAGATGAATTTCGCCTTCCCCAATGCCTTTGTCAAAATGTCTGCTACCTACTGATCTGTAGGTATATACTGTAGCTGAACAACCCTCCGCTGTACACAATCCCTGATGAAATGATATCTGATGTCTATATGCTTAGACCTATCATGAAACACTGGATTCTCAGATAATCTGATGCAACTCTGATTATCACAGTGTATCACTGTAGTCTCAACCCTCTGACCAAACAAGGCTACCAGCAACTTCCGAAGCCATATAGCCTCACACGTTGCCATGCTAGCTGCTATGTATTCTGCTTTTGCAGAACTCAGAGCCACGGACTTTTGCTTCCTGCTGTACCAAGAGACAACTCCTGATCCCAAACTAAAGCAGCACCCTGAAGTGCTTTTCCTGTCCACCGCACTACCTGCCCAATCTGCATCAGTATAACCTATCAACTTGATACCATCACCTCGAGCATATCTGATCCCATACTCGATTGTACCACGCAAATATCGCAATACATGCTTTGCCGCTGTCCAATGCACTCTCTTCGGCTCAACCATGAACTGACTAAGAGAGTTTACTGCAAAGGATATATCTGGCCTAGTGTTGACCAAATACATGAGAGATCCAATCAACACCCTGTATAAGGTGGGGTCTACATCCTTTTCCTTGAATGCGTCTACCTTCTTCCAATTAGTGATCATAGGTGTAGACATGGCTTTGCAATCTTGCATCTCAAACCTCTTCAAGATTTCAATGCAGTATTTCCCTTGTCCAAGGAAAATCTCTCCATCTGTCTGCCACACTTCCATGCCTAGAAAGTAGTGCATAAGCCCCAAATCCTTCATCTCGAACTCTGCTGCAAGGTCCCTCTTGCACTCCTCTATAAGCCCCAGTGAACCTGTTAAAAACAAGTCGTCCACATATAGAACAAGAATGAGAATTTCACCCCCAACCACCAAGTAGTAGAGGTTAGCATCCGCCTCACTCTTCACAAAGCCTATTCCCTGCAAGTATCTATCCATGCGCTCATACCATGCCTTGGGAGCCTGCTTGAGTCCATACAAAGCTTTCTTCAATCTGCACACGTGGGTTTCGCTGCTGTGTGCTACAAAGCTCTCTGGTTGTTCTATGTATACCTCTTCTAACAATTCACCATTAAGAAATGCCGTCTTGACATCCATTTGATGGATCTGCCATCCCATATGCGCTGCAAGTGAGATTATGGCTCGTATAGAAGTATACCTGGCCACTGGAGCGAATGTCTCCTCATAGTCTATTCCCTCCTTTTGAGAGAACCCCTTGGCCACGAACCTTGCCTTGTATTTTTCGATGCTACCATCTGCACCATGCTTAATCTTATAGATCCAGCGTGATCCAACCACTGCCCTATCTGTCGGTCTAGGCACAACCTCCCACACATCATTCTGCATTATTGAGGTATATTCCTCAACCATCGCATCTTGCCACACCTGTTGCTGTGCAGCCTCCTGATAGCTAGAAGGCTCACTATCTACCAACTGACTAACCAATGCCACATAGTCATTATACCTAGCTGGTTGTTTCCACTGTCTATTACTCGTCCTAGGAGCTCCCACAAACTCCTGAGTATCCTTATGTGTCTGTTGAACCTCACGGTTTCTCTTGTCAACTATAGAGGATGAAATATCAAACTCCATATCTTCTTGATGCATCTCTTGGATTTGCTGTATCTATTGCTCCATACTCTGCGAACTCTCAGCACCTGAGCCTGTGCTTGTACTAGTAACTGTACTTGTGCTTCGCTGCCCCTGTTCTGGTTGAACAATCCTTAGAGCTTCTGTTGGCTGCTCATTCTGATCATCTACTGGCAAATCTCTGGACCTCCTATATGCCTTGTCCTCCATGAATTTGACATCACGCCTGACTATAATCCTCCTGGTCCCTGGAATAAATATCCGATATGTCTTTGAGGTCTCGCTGTACCCCACAAAGTACCCTCTCTCTGTAGTCTGATCTAACTTGGAACGTGTAGCCCCTGGAATGTGACAAAACGCCAAACTCCCAAATATCTTGAAGTGACTGACATCTGGCTTCTTCCCTGAGAATGCCTCCTCTGGTGTCATCTTGCCCAATACCTTATGTAGAACCCTGTTTTGTATGTATACTATTGTACTGCATGCCTCTGCCCATAAGTATCGTGGCATATTTTGGTCATACAACATAGCCCTTGCTGCCTCCGATATAGAACGATTCTTCCTCTCAGCAACCCCATTCTGCTGCGGGTTGTAAGGAATGGTCCACTCTCTCTTGATTCCTTCTCTGGTTCAGAACTCCTGAAACTCTTTCCCTTTGTACTCGCCTCCATTTTCTAACCGAAGAACCTTTACCTTCCTGCCTGTCGAATTCTCCACAAGAGCTTTGAACTCCTGGAAGTGACTGAAGACCTCATCCTTGGTCTTTAAGAAGTATATCCAGGTCTTCCTGGAGAAATCATCAATAAAAGTAACAAAGTACTCATATCCTCTGAGAGACTTCATTGACATTGGTCCACATATATCTGAATGTACTAGATCAAGAACCCCCTTGGATCTGGTGTCACTCCTTGGAAAAGCTGCTTTCACAAACTTCCCCAATACACATCCCTTACATACATCATCATGCTCTGTGCTCACGTCTGGAACACTTGTCACTGTCTCACGAAGCAATTTAAGTGCTCCATGATGTATATGGCCCATCCTTCTATGCCATAGCTCTCCTTGATCTCTAGGATTACTGCTGCTTACTAGTGCCTTAGGAGTATCAAACTGCAACCTATAAAGTCGGCCGCTCCTAACTCCAATAGCTATGGGTGATTTCCAATCCTTATGCTTTATTAAAACATGCGCCCCTCTAAAGAGTACATTGTAGCCTTTATCCTGAAGGACAGATATGGAAATTAGATTCATGCCCAAGCCTGGCACATACAACACATCATGAATGGAAATAGGCTTGCCATTCTCCCTCTGAAATAGAACAGTCCCTCTCCCAACTGGATTGCACTTGGACTTGTTCCCCATCTGAATCTGGAATCTGATGTCCTCCTCCTTGTATCTGGAGAAGTACTTCCTAACTCCTATCATATGAAATGACGCCCCACTGTCTATATACCAAACACCCTGTGAGGTTGAGCTAGTCAGGCAAGCTATGAGTGCAAACTCATCCTCCATTCTACTAGAAAGCTCATCTACACTTGCTGAAGCTGCCGTCTGCTTCTTGCCCTTCTTTTCATTTTTCTTCCTTTGTGGGCAATCGCTGACATAGTGGCCGAACTCGTGACAGCCATAGCATTTGATCTTAGATAAGTCCTTCTTCTCACTTTTTGGATTTGATCCTTTGCCAGACCCCTTCTTCGCTTTCCCTTTTCCTGCTAGGGCAACGTTTTCCTGTTCCACCTCACTTTTCTGACTATTACTGTTGGTTCCATTGACAAGACTTAGTCTAAGCTCCTCCTGAGTGAAGTCACTCCATAGTCGATCCCAACTCGGTAAGGTGTCTCGTCCATTAATAACTTGAACAAAGACATCCCACTGCTTAGTAAACCCATTCAGGGCTATTCGTACTAGCTCATCATCCTTTGGTTTGTCTCCAACAACTGCCAATTCATCCTTGACAAGTCTAAGTCTGGTGAGGTAACTTGTGACGTCTTCTCCCTTATTCATCCGGGTATCCCTTAACTTTTCTCTGAGAATCAGCTTTCGATTAAGGGTAGCATTCTGGTACAGATTCATAATGGCGTCCCACATCGTCTTTGCTGTATCTAACTCTGCAATATGCGGAACAATATGATCCTTAACACTGTCAAGAATCAGCCTCCTTGCCTTGGCATCTTCCTTCTTATATGCTACGAGCTGTGTTGCATCTGTAGGTACAGGTACAACAGTGGTCACATAATCCTTGATACCATTCTCTTCCAGCAATAAAGAAATTCTGGCTTTCCAGACACCAAAATTTGAGGCTCCATCCAATCTGTCCTGATCTCTTAAACCTGTTGAGGCCATCTCAAAAGAAAATAATAATTTGAAGAGGTCAAACTGGGTTTTATAAACCCTAGATTTTTATTTATTATTTTTCCTTTCTCCCTGTGCCTGTTCTGCCCTCAGATCCGCTCTGATACCATGTGAAAAATCTATTGCAGCTACTGATTATTAATTTCCTATCTTATAAGATTATTTGGCTGCCGAAAAATTAATTAATTTACAGCAAATATTAAATAATAACACAGCTGCAACTTCACGGAAAAATCACGGAGATAGAAAAATAAAATCAACACAACATTTTGGACAAATTGTCCCTGGAAAAACCCCGAAGGGAAAACCAGTACTGCAGATGAAGAACTTTATTAAATCAAATCAAGAGATACATAGACTGCTTGCCTCTTACTGGCAGAGCTCCGGCAATGATCTCCTCCGAAAATTCTTCTCCCAATTTCTCCTATAGAAATTCCACTACTGCTGTCTCGAACGCTATCGCTGCGCCCTTGCTCTCACTGCAAATCAATTTGCTATCACTGCAAATTTATTTATTTGCTATCGCTGCAAATACTTCTCGGATCTGTGTTCTCCAAATGCCTATTGATCCTCTTTTATAATCCCCTCATTGAAAACCAATGGCCATAATTTAATCTTAATCAATGGCTAGGATTAATTAGACTCTAAACCCTAATATCTAGAAGTCTCTCGAGAAATCAATTATCTAGGTATGGAGATAATTATTCCAGCTGTGTTTCTAGCCTCGTAATCACCACCCGAGACTAAAACACCTGTCCAAACTACATAAAAATTAACACCTTGCACTCAACTAGACTCAATCCCTAGTGGGCTCATTCAGAGCCTTTCAACTTCACTAGTAGACCAAGGACTCTTTGACATGTAAAGATTTTTTATCCAAACATTGCAAGCAATTTTTGATACCCATTGTACCTATAGGAAGTTCGAGAAACAAATTTAGACTATAAATTCATCTACGTTTGTCAAAAACATCACCCTCTTTTGTGATAGGCTGCGTTGTTGTGATAGGCACACGACTTTCACTTTCACTTGAGGATCTCCAATTCTCGAAAGTGTATGGTCTAACGTTGGTGTACGACCCGTCCAAGAGTTGGGTGAGCCTACTCACCACCTTATGCAGTACGCGGCACTTGAAGTGCACGGCGCCACACTGACTTATTGTACCATTTTTCTGATACGGAGGAATCAAATGGGCTCCATTCTTAGTAAGCTGTGAAATGGACTTTTGCATAGGCATTCAGATGGTTGGCACTGTTTATGAAATTAACACCATAGGTATAGTTTTCTTTCTAAGAAAGAGCCCTTTGAATTTTTGTAAGAGCCATTCTTTCATTGATAATCCAAGAGAGATTCTTTTCTGAAACGCCATACATCTGTAGCAAACGCCATACTCTGGATGTACCCTTGAATTGTGCACTACTTAAGTTGGACAGTTCAGATTGGAAAGTGCACCAATCATTTAAGGGCTAATCTTTTAACATGAGCGCCTGTATCCATTGGTAGGTTACGTATAGATTTAAAGCTCTGTATCTTTAACAAAGCTTTTTTTAAAAGTTTGGTACCTTTGTTAAGCACCGCCAGTCATTTGCATGCCTTTATGGTGCGGGCATTCACTTGTATCCTTTTGTTAAGCACCTTACAGAGTAAAGTTGTCCCAGACGGTCTAATAGTGGCGTACCTTAATTTTATGGATTGACATAATAATGTACGTGTAACATTGATATTAAAATGTAGACAATTCAAATATTTCATTTCACTCATAGATTTAGAAAATAGGTTTCATCAATATGTTTTTTGTTGAGGTCATAATAAACACCCCCAAAAAGTTAGACCAATAGTTGTGCATTAAGTCATGTTTTTTAGTGTGTCAATGTGGCATCATATAATTTGTTTCTTTTTGAATTTAATGGGCATATTTTATTCAACTACTAGCACCATACCTTTAAAATATTGGGCTTTCAATGTATTAACACTATGACAACTATTGTTACTTGCACCACTATTGGGCCCTCTCACTTAGTGCTCTTGTATGGTATTAAGCAAAATTGCCTCTTTGACCAATTTTGAATGGCCATCACTGCAACCAGCATTGGTGATAGTGCCATCCACTCTAGTCACTCTGCAATTGTACTAGAATATTATTAGGGAATATTCCTTGGCAATGTTTATTAGCCTTTTGTGAGTGCCTTTATGGAAACTAACATTAGCGAGAGGGCCCAGTAGTGGTAGGGGTATAAGTAGTTGTGATAATGGTGGTACATTGAAAGCTCAATATTTTAAATAATATGAAATTAGTAGTTGTAAGAGAGGACCCAATAGTTGAACAACCAATACTAATAATTGAATAAAATGTGTTCATTAAATTCAAAAAGCAACAAATCATATGATGCCACATTGGCATACTAAAAAGCATGACTTAAATGAGCGCCTATGTACATTGGAAACATATACATTTAAAGCTCTATATCTTTAATAATTTTTTTTTTAAAGTTTCATACCTTTCTTAAGCACCACTAGACTCATTAGCATGTGTTTATGGTGATGTCATTCACTTTGTATTCTTTGTTAAGCACCATACATCGTAAAGTTGTTTAGGTGAGAGGGCCCAATAGTAGTGCACCCTAACTTTATGGATTGACATAGAAATGTATGTGCAACATTGACACTAAAAAAATGTAATCCCAAATAGCTAGGGATGTTGACAATTCAAATATTTCATTTCACCCGCATTGACTAAAAAAAGGTGTCATCAAAATATTTTTTTGTTGTTGTGTCATAATAGACCCCCCAAAAAAGTTAGACCAATAGTTGGTCATTAAGTCATGTTTTTTAGTGTGTCAATGTGACATCATATGATTTGTTGCTCTTTGAATCTAATGGACATATTTTATTCAACTATTGGATCCACACTTGCAACTACTAGTACCAAACCTTTCAAATATTGGGCTTTCAATGTAAGTTAGCACTATGACAACTATTTGTACCCACACCACTATTGGGCTAAGGTCTCCCCTAGTGCTCTTGTATGGTATTAAGCAAAATTACCTCTTTGACCAGTTTTGAATGGCCATCATTGCAACTAGCATTGGTGATAGTGTCATCCACTCCAGTTACTTTGCAATTGTACCAAGATATTCATGGGGAATATTCCTTAGCAATGTTTAAATGAGCCTTTTGTAAGTGTCATTATGAAAACTAACATTGGAGGGAGGGCCCAATAATGGTGGGGGTACAAGTAGTTGTGATAGTAGTGGTACATTGAAAGCTCAATATTTTTAGTATGATATTAGTAGTTGTAAGAGAGGACCCAATAGTAGAATAACCAATAATTGAATAAAATATGTCCATTAAATTCAAAAAGCAACAAATCATATAATGCCACATTGGCATACTAAAAAAATGACTTAATGCACAATTATTGGTTCTTGATGTACAACTTTTGGTTTGACCTTTTTTTTGGTCTATTATGACATCTCAACAAAAAACATGATGATGCCATAATTTTGACGGTCATAATGATGGTGAAATAAAATATTTAAATTATCCACATCCCTAGCTGCTTGGCGATACATATTTTTAGTGTCAATGTTACACATATGTTGTCATATCAACCCATAAAGCTAGGGTGCACCATGATTGGGCCCTCTCCCCTAACTCTCGTTCCAAAGTACTTGATTTTTGACTTTTTTGCTTATTGAAAAAGCTCTCTTCAATCTCTACACAATGGTACAAATTATTTATCTAATTTTTCTTAATGTTAGTATAATTTTACTTTCAAACTCCTAATTACTTTCATTGTCATGGAATCAAGGACAAGTTTTGCCTCTTATACATGTTTATACAACTTTGGCTTTCAAATTATAAAATTGCACTAAAATAAAGTGTCAGTGTGTGTTTTTTTAAGGGGATTTAGTAAATTAATTAATGTGGATCTTTGATGGGTTAATGGTAAATGCACTCAATTATGAAGTGTCAATCCTTACATTTTCTTTGGTAGGCTAATACAATTCATTTATGAGATTTTGTAATTAAACAAACTAAAATAAAATTACACAATCTAGGGGGTTTATTACACTAAGTTCTTTAGGGTGTTCTACATCTTTCTCTATCGGTACAACATTCATATAACTTGCTTTTAGTGTGCATTGTGTTTTTGTGGCTAAAATGACACACTCATCTTGAAATTCTCCTTGATGGAACTAAATATGCCTCATCACGAGTGCATATGGAAGCCTTGTTGAAATCTCAAGGTCTTCTTCCCTATCTTTTGGGATAGGTTCCACAACCAACCAACTCATTCCAATATTTTGACTGGTTCAATAATTGTGACATAGTGCTTTTTAATTTTTTATACGTAGGTCTTCCTTATGTTTTGAACATCATCTTGGTGGCATTAAGTGTCTTTGTACTGCTTTAGGATTCAGTGGCCGAAAGGGTTTTATATAGTAGAAGTGTGATCTTCAGAGAACTCAATCCTTCCATTGTTCAGTAGCCAAAAAAAGTAGAGAAGAAAGAGGATGTGGTTCAACTTCCTTCTGCCCTTGAGAAATTTGAACCGGAAACACCTGTTGGACCTGATGATGAGGAGAACTCTAGTAGCTCTAGTTCACCTCTAGTTAACTCTCATCTTTCATGCTAGTTCACCTTTAGTTAGCTACTCCCTATCATGCATTGCCTTTCTCTATATAAGCATAAACTTATTGGCACTTTGTAAGCATATTGAACTATTCTATCATTCAATATAATTAATTTGTTGGATATCTTATTTAGATTTGTGTTCGTCATTGCCTTTACATAGATTTTCTCATGGAAGTTTCTAATTCTTGAGAATATTTCATTACTCCTACATGGTATTTGTAAGTACAAAAAAGGTGCATAGGCTGATATGGCAATCCAATATGATCTAGAGTGCTAATCACGACCACGTAGGCAAGATTTATATACCTTTGACCAACTTCTTTCTTGGAAACACATTTCCCAATGTTCCCCCCTTGTTCATTCTTCCCTAACCTTTAAGTTAGCTTTTAGGTCCTCTATGCCTTCTAAATTGCTTGTTTAATCCATTTGGGCTAAATCGCCCTGTCACTTGTAAGATCTCTTAAGAGATCATGCAACTTGATTTTGAATATCTCGAGAAATTTGCCCTACTAAAAGGGGTGATTTTCCTTGGCAATAGGGTGATTCACTTCTCTTGAGGGGTTATCTTGTTGTTCATTACTCCACACCCTTCAAATTTACCCTCCAAGATCCTACATATCCTCTAATTATCTGATAAATCCACTTAGGCCAAATCGCCCCTATATAGGATCTCTTGAGAGATCCTACAACTTAAGTCTGAATCTCTCGAGAGATTTGCCCTACTAAAAGAGGCAATTTTCTTCCCAAAGGGGTGATTATGTCATCTTTTTCCATGCATGATTTTTTCTAGTTTACCTTAGTTTAACTCTATTTTTAGCTTTTGATTGGGAGTCTCTTCATGCATAACTAACTATTGACTCCCCCAAACTACTCTTTGGCTCTCAATCACTGTATTGTTAGTTCTCAACCAGTCTATTGTTATCTTCCAATTAGTCTTGTGTGATTTCTTCTCCAATCTTTTGTTCTCTTCCAATCAGAGCTAGATCACTCTTCAAACAATCCTTGTTAACTCCTCAATCACCACTACCTTTGGTATGGATTTAAACCTATAAATACCCCCTCCTTTATTCATTTGATGATGCAAAATTTATTGTTGCATTCTTGGTTTTCTTAAGATTTTACAAAATTTCCCCCATTAGCATTCTCATGCTCTATGCAGAACCTTGTGTGCCTTTTATTTTAATTTTTCCATAGCATGCTTATGCTCAATCCAATTGCTTTTATTTGTTTTAGCTTCTAAGCTGGATCCAATTGCTTTCATAAACCCCATTTTCATCCCTGTCACCAAGAGGAGGACCTTGTTTCAATAGAGGAAGAAGCAATTGCCAAAAATGACCTTTGAGAACTTATGCCAAGCACTATCACCCAATTTGTACAAGTTTTTCACGCTTTCTTAGTATTTTAAATAACCAAATATTTCTCTTCAGGAAGTAAAACTTCATTTTATTTTCTCTTGATAGGTAGTTTACATTAATTTCTTAGAATAGATTTGCTTTTAAATTGCTTAGATACTATAAGTCAAAATTCAATCATGAAAATAGCAAAAAAAAGTATTGATTGGATTGCTTATAAAAAGTCATATAGTTGCATGTATTTTCCCTATTGGAGATATCAGTGTTAGAGATATTGCTAGTATACTAAGGAGTATGAAAGTCAGAAAGTGTTGGTCAAGAAGTGTTGTCATTGATGGCAACAATGATTAGAGAGTCAACAATGATTAGATGGAAACAAAGGTTAAAGACTAAAATTGGGTTGTGAGGTTATAGTAATATCCCTCACAGGATGTTTCCATGCTCATAATGTTTCCTGTGCAAAAGGTTTTGATCTGGAAGTTAACTTGGTGAAAAACTAGCTAAGTATCAAATTGTTTCCTCAGTGCATAGTTTTTCCAGTTTTCTGGTCCACATTTGTCATAGGTTGAAGATCTTGGCCTGCGGTTGTGGTATGTTGTTAAGGACTATTAGAAGCATCTAAATCTAGAGTTCCACCTTCTTGTGATTTCTAGAACGTTGGCTACATAATGAAGAAGTTTAGTATGACAGAGTGTAGTCTCAACCAGTTTAGTGTACATGTTTGATTTGGTCCGCATATATCTGGTATGATATATATCTTTATGAGGTTCTAAGGTAGTATTAGCATATGTTTGGACATTCCAAATCCAAAGTTTCAAAGTTTGAAGCCTTCCAGAGTATGAGATAAGTTTGTCTGAGTATCGCTACATGAATAAACATTGATTGATTGTGACAGAGACCAAGTTTCAGTGCTTTGCATTTCACCGCATAGAAACACTTTGCCTTACAGATCTGGGGTTGTGTTTACAAATGTATGAAGATTGCTTGTTCCAAGTTTGAGGCAATTTGGAGGTCCGATCATTGAGTTATGCTTTGACAATCAGTGTGCAT
Organism: Cunninghamia lanceolata; assembly: GCA_027924645.1. NCBI lineage: Eukaryota > Viridiplantae > Streptophyta > Pinopsida > Cupressales > Cupressaceae > Cunninghamia > Cunninghamia lanceolata. The sequence goes on along the minus strand of BSBN01000472.1, from coordinate 16,758,613 downwards.
CTGAGTTACTCTGACCATGAAGTTGACCTGAAGAAGTTTGCTTGGTGCAGAGCATTCCAAAAGCTAGAGTGTTGTCTAAGGAGGTTATATAGGTCATGCTGACCTAGGAGAGTGTGTCTCATGCTTTGGTTTAGGCCGCATCGAATTTTGAGGCCAACTAAGTGATGTTCTACATGCTACACTCAAGCAGGGTGACTTAATTGGTGGTAAGCGTAAAGCGAATTTAAAAGGAGGAAAAAATGTCTTGTAAGAGTTAAACTAGAGCTATTTTAGGTCCACCCCGACCTATTTCAAGTTTAAAATATTGGCGTGAAGTATGTGGGAAAATCTCTCACATGCTACATCTTTTGAGACGACCTAGGTGATAAGGTAGATATAAATAGAGATGCATTTTTGATGCTTTGGGGGTGTGGGTGATGTGAAGGAATTATGTGTGTTTGTGATGTGACAAGTACCTACAGATGTGAATAAAGGAATAGTAGAGCAGACTGAGTGATTGTAGAACATAGCAAAAATATAATTCAAATCAGTGGAAGAAGATATTGACTATACTTCATTGGAACTATAATTCATGCATGCGTAGATGCAATTGTAATAGTTCATCTTTCGCAATGAGCCATTTCTTTTCTCTCTTTCTTTTTCAATAGACAATGAGTCCCTTCCAGTGAGCATTCTTTCTTTTGGGCAGCGAGCCCTATGGCAGTGAGCCTTGTGTAATCTGGTATTGCTATCATAATATATTGTGAGCTAATCCTCACCATGGTTTTTCCCTTTTTGGGTTTTCTACGTAAAAAACATGTTCATGTGTTATGCTTTGTGGTTATATTGTCTGTGCTTAACTTGCTTTACAGTTATTGAATTTGGGAAATGGATTAAAGGTTTAATGTGTGAATGGTTTTATAGAATACTGATTCACCCCTCCCCCTCTTAGTATTTCGGGTGTTCAACATTCCCTTCATAGTAATTAATTCATTTCAAAAATAAAAGAAGGAACTCAAAAGTTGTTTGCATTCATTTAACATTAATTGCATTTAGGAACTCATAGAAAATACCAAAAACATTCAAAAACATGAAAACAAGAGATCAAACAAACCCTTGATTTCATCACAAGGTCAACAACTTCAAACATGTTAAAACATTCAAAACAAAGAGGAGTTGTCGATTCCATCATGAGGCATCAATTCAAACAAAACATTCAACGAAAACTCTCCCCCTTTTGTCTAGCAGTCAGTGTGCCTAGGAATAAGGGAAGATTGGGTTAAATCCATCATTGACTAGATTAGGGAGATCGTCCCTCAACCAATTCCCACAAAGGAAACAACCCAAGAGTAAGAACTCATCTTCAGGCTCATTCAACAAGAAACTGAACAAAAAAGACAAGCCAAAGAACATCAACAAAGACTCATTCAACAAGTCATTGAAAAATGTTACATCCCCAATTCACAATTAGACTTAATCATTAACTTGGCATGATAATCAGGAGGATTAGTCATAGTTAACTGATTTGATATTGTAGAAATATCTTATTTGATTTTTGATTATAAAGTTAATGACTAATGTTAATTAGTTTTGTTAATTAATTGATTTATATAATGGGACATGATAATGATGCACTGATCATGATCTTGTGGTCCTAAGTGTGAATAGGAAAATGTAACATCCTTCGAAGAAGGAAGGAGAGTATCATCCTGGAGGAAGGGTTAGGTGTTGAGAAAACAAAAGGTTGATTATTCATCTGAGTATCGGCTTCTATGTCCTTCCAAATCCCTTCGTAAGTTGTCATGAGTCATGTCTCCTTTCTTAGTATTTATGTTCTTTGTAAGTCATTATGTCATTGGTGCTATCACGACTAGTTATGACGGCTAGATGATGTTCCTGGAACATCATCACAAGTCGAGAGACAGTCATGTTAAGAGACGAGGAGGTCTCTCGTTATCCTTTTTGTATTCGGGGATATTATTTCCTAGTCATTTGACTAAGGATTATGGTCAATTTTGGGGGAGTATTACTCGACCCCGACAACCGATGATCTTGTTGTGAATCATTTTGTGATTTCATTTCTTTAGTGATAATCCTTAATATTAAATATGTATTATTTAACTCTTATCTTTTAGTAAGGATGAATATATATCTATTAGAGGGAACCTCTTTATAGGTTGACTTCAATAATGTTGTAACTATTTTACTTATCCTATTATTCAATAGTATCGAATAGTAATAAATTTGTTGAATAGTTGGCTTTGAGGAGCGAATGAGAGCTTTGAGCTCATCCTTCTTAGGTGCATGTCACCTTGGACAAGCCATATTTTGAGGAACTAACCAAGTGGGGTGGTAGTTTCCACCCAAATTGGCATGCCAAAGAACATCAACAAAGACTCATTCAACAAGTCACTGAAAACTGTTACATCCCCAATTTACAATTAGACTTAATCATTAACTTGGCATGATAATCAGGAGGATTAGTCATAGTTAACTGATTTGATATTCTAGAAATATCTGATTTGATTTTTTATTATGAAATTAATGACTAATGTTAATTAGTTTTGTTAATTAATTGATTTATATTATGAGATATGATAATGATGCACTGATCATGATCTTGTGGTCCTGAGTGTGAACAAGAAAATGTAACATCCTTTGAAGAAGGAAGGAGAGTATCATCTTGGAGGAAGGGTTAGGCGTTGAGAAAACAAAAGGTTGATTAGCCATCTGAGTATCGGCTTCTATGTCCTTCCAAATCCCTTCGTAAGTTGTCATGAGTCATGTCTCCTTTCTTAGTATTTATGTTCTTTGTAAGTTGTTATGTTGTTGGTGCTATCACGACTAGTTATGACGGCTAGATGATGTTCCTGGAACATCATCACAAGTTGAGAGACAGTCATGTTAAGAGATGAGGAGGTTTCTCGTTATCCTTTTTGTATTCGGGGATATTATTTCCTAGTCATTCGACTAAGGATTATGGTCAATTTTGGGGGAGTATTACTCGACCTTGACAACCGATGATCTTGTTGTGAATCATTTTCTGATTTCATTTCTTTAGTGATAATCCTTAATATTAAATATGCATTATTTAACTCTTATCTTTTAGTAAGGATGAATATATATCTATTAGAGGGAACCTCTTTATAGGTTCAATAATGTTGTAACTATTTTACTTATCCTATTATTCAATAGTATCGAATAGTAATAAATTTGTTGAATAGTTGGCTTTGAGGAGCGAATGAGAGATTTAAGCTCATCCTTCTTGGGTGCATGTCACCTTGGACAAGCCATATTTTAAGGAACTGATCAAGTGGGGTGGTAGTTTCCACCCAAATTGGCATGCCAGGATTGGTTGATAGCAAGTTTAGTTATCATTTTGAAGAAAAGGGATTCACATGGGGAGAGTTTTTTTTGTTTTTGTTTTTGGTTTTTGGCTAAAGGGTGGAGAATCTTTCTGGGAAACACTAGAAGAAAAGAAGCTTACAGTAGCTTGAAGTGAAATTGGTCAGGGAATGCATTGCATTCGAAAGTCTTGTTCAGGTAAAATGGTGGACGTTGTTTCCATTTGCTTTCAGTTTAATAAGCAATAACTGTGTTAAATTTCCATCAGAGCATGTATGGTAATATGTTTCTTGTTTTACAATTAGCATAGAGGCATGAGGCATGTGAGGCCGTGCCTATGGCCCATGTTATTATCTTTATAGTTGTGGCTCAAGGATGATAGGGTTGAGCTCATATTTGTATTAAATCATTATTTTCTTTTCAGAGAATTGGGGCCTTAAGGCCAAGCCGTATCTTGTTATAATCTTTATTGAAAATAGGCTCGAACCCATTATGGCTGAGCCATCTTACACTGTAACCTTTACTGAAACAAGCTCAAGGCTATATGGCTGAGCAGTGATACACTATAATCTTTTGCTGAGACTAGGCTCAAGACTTAATAGCTGAGCTGCAATTGTATTATGTTTTTATTGTGACATTAGCTCGAGGCCATAAGACCGAGTTGTATAGAGTTATACTCCTTTCTGTGACTTAGCTCAAGGTCTTAAGACCAATCTTTAATGCATTTTACATCACACTATAGCCGGTGCTTGAAGCCGTTATGGCTGAGTATGCTTTCAAAACATATCAAGCACTCGTCAATTAATGACGTAGTTAGAGCCTAAGTGCTCTCGACATGGGAAGTGTCAAATAATTGGTAACAATTCTAGTTAATGATTTTAGCCTGTATTCGAATCATATAGGCACACTGACTGTGGAGATAGTTGGAAAGGCACTAAAACATCATTATGGTTGCAACACTCAAACTATTAACAAGTTTAGCTTGCATGAAAACCTGACTGTGGATTATAATAAGGGTTATTAAAATAGTCAAGATTGTATTTGCTTATCCTCGACTATGGAGGTGGTGAGAACATTTAAGATCATAGTCTCATCACGTATAAGCTTGTTTGTGCTAAAAGAATAATATAGACTTGTTCTATGTATGAAAATTAAGACCTATTTCAGTTATTGTTACAAGTTATGATCCCTTTATTTTACTCAAGAGTAAACTAATTGGAATGGTGTTTAGCACCTAAAGCTCATAAAGGTAATAAGAGATATTAAGCATAATGAAACCATTCTATTTTACTAAGGCAAGGTATGCCTAGAGTACCATAAATATGATTTCAACCTATATGATAATTTGTTATCGAAATTGTAGACCATAGAAGACCTAAGGTGGTAAAAATTGGTTGATTTTTGAGATGAATTGAAAGTGGAACAAGGTGACAAGGAGTCACTAGTTCCTTGTTACAAAAGTAACCCATTTAGTCGTAACCAACCTATGATGGGAGTCAAATGTCTAGGTATGGATAATGAATCGAATTGATCCCACTCATACTAGACCTAGAGAACAAGATCGATAAGAAATTACTGTAGGACATGATAGCTTATAAGTCGAGTTAGGGTGGTGGACATATGACAACGTTCATTGTGTGATGTGTATGTATGTAAATCTTTGGCTAAAGTAATGCATTCGTCTCTGCATGCATTGTCAGTCCACAGTGTTCCAAATGGCCTAGTGTCTCCAGTAGTGTCATACATAGTTAGAGTGGATCTATAGTTATGTGACCATGAGACATTAGGAAGGACACAACACTAGATACTCAGATGGATAACTTAATGGTTTCTAATGTCTAACCTTTCCGTGAAGGGTAGGGCCACTTCTAGTTAGGAGGTTGAGCGGGGGACCGCAGGTCCGTGGTTGGACAAAAAGCACTAGGATGATGCTCTCCTTGCCAAGCATGAGACAAGCTGAGGCGTATGGAGGCATATGTCATTGGTTCCAGATACAGTATTTGCATTTATGATCAAAGGGTCTATTGTAATATATTAATTGATCTATGATGCCTTGGGCATAACTTGTACTTGATTAGTGATAGTTACTCCCTAAAGATTTGTAATTGATTATTGAAATGTAAGACTTGTTATATCTTGATTAGAATGACATGCTTAATTGATGAAAAGATAATGTTTCTTTTGGTTAAAAATTGATTTGCTAAATCATTATGTTAACTAATCGCTAGACTAAGATACATGTTTATGTAAAATCTTGAGCATTATGGATAGTTATGTTACAGAAACAAAGAAAAGAGGCTAGATCGTCTCTGTATTATAAACAAACAAAACAATGTTCAAGCTAGGATTAGAACAAGTGACCCTTCAAGTCATATTACAATCACAACCACCACACCCATACAATGTTTGCGATGACATCACAACTTCTGCCAAACACATACATTCACACATCACATGAGCAACCCAAGTGTGATCCATGATGTTCTACTTCCCCACAAACAAATCAATCCCCTAGCTTCACCTCCACTCTATTGGCTCCTCCCATGAGAGCGGGAACGACTGGGTGGTCGCCCACTACAAGGATATGATTCATGTGCCATGTCAGAGTTTGACTCACCCGCTTTGTGTGTGAGTCACATTTTGGTAAACACATAATCAATACAATGCCATTCAAACCCCTTCCCTTTATGAGCTTCTCTTTTGTGGTGTTGTACTTTTCACATATCCTATGTAAAGGAAACTTGGTTAAAGATCTCACAACTTGCCAACGGGACAGGGGTTTGCTTTAGTTTGTGTAAAGATTTTTTCCCAAACATCACGAGCAATTTTTGATATTCCCATTGCTCCTAGGAAGTTAAAGAAACAAATTTAGATTGTAAATTCATCCACGTTTGTCAAAAATATCACCCTCTCCCATTTTTCTAAGCACACCCTCCAAGGTGGCTATTCTTAAACATCTTCCATTTCAACACTCAAAGGTCAAGTTTGGCCAATAAAATTGCTATCGATTGCTTGATCATTGAAATGGATGATGTTTAAGAGAGTGCTCCAAAAATCTCTACACATGGTTCGCATGGCATTGTGCAATTATATAGTGCAGGCCCCTGGGTCAAGGTGTTTAGTAACTGATACAGTCTTCATCTTTTTCACATGCACACGACCTTCACTTGAGGATCTCCAAGGATCGAAAGTGTATGGTCGTACAACCTGTCCAAGAGTTGGGTGAGCCCCATATATCTATCTACTCACCACCTTATGACCGACTTATCATACCATTTGCTAATACGGAGGAATCAAATGGCCTTTTGCATAGACATTCAGATGGTTGGCACTATTTATGAAATTAACACCATCATTCTTTTGTAAGAGCCCTTTAAATTTTTGTAAGAGCCATCCTTTTTGTGCAAATCTAAGAGAGATTCTTTTATGAAGTACCATACATCTGTAGCAAACGCCATACTCTGGATGTACCCTTGAATTGTGCAGTACTTAAATTGCACAGTACTTGCACTTGGGGGCATTCATATCAGATTGGAAAGTGCACCAATCATTTAAGAGCTAATGTTTTAACATGAGCGCTTGTATACATTGCTAGGTAATGTATACATTTAAAGCTCTGTATCTTTAATAAAGCTTTTTTAAAAGTTTCGTACCTTTGTTAAGCACCATACAATCTCTTGCATGCCTTTATGGTGTGGTCATTCACTTGTATCCTTTTGTTAAGCCCCATACATTGTAAAGTTGTATACTATTGAGCAAAACTGCCTCTTTGACCAGTCTTGAATGGCCATCATTGCAAGTAGCATTGGTGATAGTGCCATCCACTCCAGTCACTCTGCAATTGTACCAGGGTATTCTTAGCCTTTTGTAAGTGCCTTTATGAAAATCAATATTGGGGAGAAGGTTCAATAGTGGTGCCATTATTAGTAGTGGTACATTGAAAGCTCGATATTTTAAATAGTATGATATTAGTAGTTGTAAGAGAGGAACCAATAGTTGAACAACCGATGCAAATAATTGAATACAATGTGCACATAAAATGAAAAAAACAACAAATCATATGATGCCACATTGGCATACTAAAATACTTTACTTAATGCACAATTATTGGTTGTCATTGTACAACTTTTAGTCTAACCTTTTTTTTGGGTCTAGGGGAGAGGACCCAATAGTGGTGCACCCTAACTTCACGCCTCTCAAAATCATAAGTGGCAATTTTGAATCACTCCAAAATTTTTACAGTAGCTTACTTGGCAACGCCCCTGCTTATAACTAAGGTTTCAACGCCACATCATCAAATATGATGCCACATCAGTATGCTTTTTGTTGAGGTGTCAATTAGTTCCCCCCCAAAAAGGGTGGACCAATAGGTGTGCATTAAGTCATGCTTTGTTGGTGGGCTGATGTGGCATCACATGATTGGTTGCTTTTTAAATCTAAAGGGCACATTTCATTCAATTATTAGTACTTATAGTAACACTAACAACCTGAAAGTCACAACTACTAGTACAAAACTTCAAAAAATATTGGGCCTTAAATGCACATATACTATCTCAACCATTGGAACTGTCTCACCTATTGGGTCTTTTCCCCTATTACATCTCAACAAAAAGCATGATGATGACACAATTTTGACAGTCATAATGATGGTAAAAAAATTATTTAAATTGTCCACGTCTCTAATTGCTTGATATAAATTTTTAATGCCAGTGTTACACATGTTGCCATATCAACCCATAAAGTTAGGGTGCACCACTATTGGGCCATCTCCCCTAACTCTCACCTAGAGTACCTAATTTTTTAACTTTTTGCCTTATTGAAAAGCTCTCTTAGAGCTCTACACAATGGTGCAAATTATTTATCTAATTTTTTCTTGGTGTTAGTGAAATTTTTCTTTCAAACTCCTAATTGCTTTCATTGTCATGGAATTAAGGACAAGTTTTGCCTCTTATACCTATTTATAAAATTTTGGCTTTCAAATTTTTGTAAAATTGCACTAAAATAAAGTGCCACATAGTGTATTTTTTAAGGAGTTTATCAAATTAATTAATGGGGATCATTGATGGGTTCATGGTAAATGCACTCAATTTTTTTTTGATAAGCCATGGTAAATGCACTCAATTATAAAGCACCAATCCTTTCATTTTCTTTGGCAGGTTAATACAATTCATTTATGAGCTTTTGTAATTAAACAAACTAAAATAAAATCACATAATCTAGGGGGTTTAGTACACTTAGTTCTTTGAGGTGTTCTGCAACATCTTTCTCTGTGGGTACAACATTCATATAACTTGCTTTCAGTGTGCATTGTGTTTTTGTGGCTAAAATGACACACTCATCTTGAAATTCTCCTCGATGGAACTAAATATGCCTCATCACAAGTGCATATGGAAGCCTTCTTGAAATGACAAGGTCTTATTCCATGTCTTTTGGGATGGGTTCCACAACCAACCAACTCATTCAAATACTTTAAGTGGTTCAATAATCATTACATAGTTCTTTGTAATCTTTTATAGTTACCTTCCTTATGTTTTGAACATCATCTTAGTGGCATTGGGTGTCTTTGTACTACTTGGTAGGGGCTATTTGGTGACACCTTGCCTAATGTTCACAAGGACGTCACATATTTTTCTGATAATACTTATGATTCTAGTGATGATGATATAAAGTTTGAGGACACTCACTTGACAACATTGGCATTGTTCACTTGTAATGTTTCTTTTGATAGTGTTTTCATAAAGGATCTTTCCTCATCAGTGAGCCACGTCTTTGGGATTCTTTTTTTAGCAACATTGGTTACATATTTGTTGAGGCTCACATTGCATATTGTTATCCCTTCCTAGAGGACCTTGTTTACATATTTGATGAGAGTTCCCATGTATGTGTTTTTGAGACTTCTTTATCACCTCCTTATCCACCTTGTCTTGTGGATCTAATTCATTTTGTTTATTCACCTTATCTTAAGGATCATCTATTAGATACTTTGATTGTAAATTGTTCTCCCTTCCAGAGGACCTTGTTTATATATTTGATGAGAGTTCTCGTGTGTGTTTGTTTTGGGACTTTTTCCTCACCCCTCAATCCATCTTCTCTTGTGGATCTAATTCCTTTTATTGATTAACCTTGTTTTGTGGATCCTCTATTAGATACTTTGATTGTAGATTGTCCTCCCTTCTTGGACAACATTGTTTACGTTCTTGATGAGAGCTCCCACATGTGTGTTTTTGGAACCTTTTCATCATATTCTAAACCACCTTATTTTGTAGATCCTGATCTTATTGCTAATCCATGTTATTATTTGTTAATTGACATTTTTTATGGATCCACTGTTCAACTCTTTGAGGGTGCCCCTTAATGCCCCTCCTATTGTGTTGGGCATTCCTCTTATGAATGATTCACTGCTATCTACTAGTTATTCTTTAATGACAATTCTTTCGTAAAGTGTTTCTAGGATATGTTTATCACTTACTTCAATGATCATCAAGCTAGTATCGTATTCTTTTGTGTTGCCTCCTGCATTTTTTATTTTGGAGAGTAGAATTTTTTATGCACCTCTTTGCATTTATCTTCCTAAGGGAAGGCATGTAGTTCAATACAAGGGGACCTTCTTTAGTGTTTTGTGCTTGTCCATCTTCATCAAGTTTTACAACTATTTGGTGTCATCATTCATCTTTTTAGTAGAGAGACATCACTATTTTATGGCATCCTTTGCAAGGGGGTTCAAAGTTATCTCTTCTTTCTCCATCACTTCTTAGGGTGTCTTTAGTCCTCTATTCATGGGGAAACTTCATTACCATATTTGTCTTTGAGGGGGGTTCTATTATTATACATGGGTACTTGATAAGGCCTTATTTTTGGGACCCATATCTAAGGATTTGCCTCATTTGCTTTTATTTTTCTCTCCCTAACTTAATCCTATACTATAATATTACCCATGCCGACTAAAGGGAATCAAAGATAGTTGACATCCTTGACTTGATAGGGGCTTCTTGATCTCACAATTGCCACATTAATCTGCATGGATTGAGATCAAGTTTAGTTAACTCCCACCTATCATTCTAGATCAAGTTTAGTTAACTCCCACCTTTCATGCTAGTTTACCTTTAGTTAGCTACCACCTATCATGCATTACATCTTGCTCTATATAAGCACAAGCTTATTTTTTCTTTGTAAGCATATTAAATTATTCTATTATTTAATACAAGTAATCTATTGGCTACCTTATTTATCTATTTTCTTCATTGGATTTGCATAGATCTTCTCATGGAAGGTTAATTGGTTTGACAATTTTCGGATCTTCAAAATATTTCATTATTCCTACACAAAATACTTTCTGTCCACAATGCTTTATTTTCTTTAAATCTACCTATGCTAAAATCATGAATAAAGGAAAGTTTAGTTTACCAAAGTGAACCCACAAAATGAGTAATTAGTCCTAGGCTTGTGTTGATCCTTGTGCTTGGGTACAATATGTCACAACTTGAGAGTTTTGAGGAGATAAATTTACCTAAAAATTTACTATCTTTTATAATTACATCTTAGTTAATAAATGTGAAAATTGTCTATAGTAAAGTATGGATAATTGTTATCTAAGATAATGACATAAGATCAAATATTATATAGTGAAAGTTTATATTATTAGTTTCAAAGTAAAATTTAGAACATCAACCTTAGAGAATTCCAATCATATTATAGGAATTAATTAATTCAAAATTAGAAATAAAGTCTAATTATTCATATGCATAGGAATAATTATTTCCACCAAACAATTCATTGTTCATATAACATATAAAAATAATTTAACAAATCAACATAGAGGTCATTTCTAATTTTATAAATGAATACATTTAACCCTTTTAGTTCTTTCAATCAAATTACAACATACTTTACATTCTACAAACAATATTTTAGACATAAAATAGTGAGCACATTTGCCTCTATATATTAACACACACTTATAACATTACCAAAAAATGTTTATGATACTTCAAAGTGGGTAAAAACGTGTTCATCGTACTTCTAAGTGGGTAAAAATATGTTCATGGTACTTCCAAGTGGATATAAAAAAACCTATAAAATGTTTTTTTACTATAATTGAATTAAATAATACAACCAAATCCTACAAGAAGAGGTGTATTAAAACATATAAAAAATTATCTTCATGTCTAAATAAAGTACAATAAGAAAGTAAGAATTAGTCTCAAAATGTTACCTCAAACTAAAACTACCAAAATCAAGTATTAATAACTAATAATAAAAATTGTATGAGAGAGAGCATCATGAGAGCACTTTTCCACCAACCACTAACTTGTATGGCTCCCTCATATGCCATCCTAAAACAATTGACCCTAACCTTCATGGATGGGATCACAATAGCATATTAGATAGGAAGAGACTAGAACATGTGTAGATAAACACTATAACTCTTTAAAAAACAATAAATAACACTTTCACAAAACATATCCCCTTGGCTAAGGTTTTTAAATAATAACACACAAGCAGGTTTTGACTCATCTTTGCATAATATAGTAGGAATCTAATAATACTTTCATGTGTAAATCAATGGTGTTGACATTTCCTTGTCACACACAAATAAATAATATAATACCACAAATAGGACCTCCTTGTCACTCTTAGAAATCAAATGATATCAACAATGTTCATAACTATTCCTATGCAACCACTCTTGGATCTCAACTTCACACTTAGTTTGTAGGAAAAGTTAAAGATTGGTTGAGGTCCCCATAAGCCTTGCTATTCCTTTTAGTTAGTTGGAAGACTAAATATATAGAGTCATAACATATATTATTTACAATGATACCTATACATAGATAATAATAAAAACATTAGAGAAATGAACATTAACATCAATATCAACTCACTAGATTAAGAGTATACTTTTCAACCATTGCAAAAATCAACATAGATGCAATAATAATAATTCACAATAACGTAGAATACCACCCAAAAATCCTAATAAATTATATATCAATAATTGTCCAATTAAAGGCAAAATTATTACAAGACAAACTATTAAATATTTTAAATGGTCTAAAAATGGGGTATTACATTTCAAAGCTCTTATATAAAACTAGATAGAGAAGAAAATCAAGGTGTTGAGAATAGATATTGGTGGAGATTTTTGTTCAGTAGGTTTCAACAAATTTTGTAGGGATTGTGAGGTATATGACAACTCCATACTTTTGAGAAACATGGTGAACAATAATAATGATAGTATAAGCATAAAGTGTACAAATCTAATTAACCTACTTATTTAGGTACATATAATTAACCATAAAACTAAAATAGAACATGGATAATCATGTAAATTATAAATAATAAATGATTAATAAAATCATAAACACAAACACATGAAACTAAATGTACATGGGGAAACTCTTTTGAGAAAAAAACTCCACTATTAAAGAGAGCACAAGTTTGTATTAATCCAAATAACATTGGGTTACAATAACAAATCCAAATTCTCTCCTCAATTTGAAAATATTTTGGAAGAGTGAGAGTGCCTCCAAATAACCATGCATAATCTCTATCACATGCCTTTAATATATAGGACAATTAATAAATAGTTTACAAAACAATTAAACAAAACCATGTGCCAAGACTAGGCACCCAAATCCCAAAGCAAAAATCTAATACCCTACTCATGAAGAGCATATTCTAGGAATAAAATGTATCTCTTACACACTAATGCATCATAAATTCAATCATAAAATCATTAATCCCACTTTCTCAATTCTAGGTGCTCCATGAATGCAAATTAAGTGCATTATCATTGCCTATCTTGAGAAAGATGTTCTGTAACTCCTAATATTTGACCTCATTTTGTAACCTCCCATATTCAATGCCAATACAACAATATATCACATAATATAAATAATAATAATAAAATAATCCCTCATCCATCTACATGGGTGTCTAAGTAGCCATTTCTGATATGTTGGAGACACATACAATAAACATTACGATTACAATTTGATACACACTATTCTAAAATTCTTCCACTTGATATTATACATTACATAGACATAAACTATAAGAAACATAAAATTAATCACCTATACAAGAAACAAGGCCCATGGATTCCCTAAATCAAGAGGACTCATCTATGCTCATTGGTTTTGTAAGTGGATATGCAACATTGTCCATAGTCTCAATTTTCTGAGTCATGACCTTACCACTTTCTATCACCTCACACACAAAGTGATATTGAACATTAATATTTTTTGTATGAGCATGTTAGATGGGATTTCTAGCCAAATAGATAACACTTTGACTATTACATCCGATTTGAACCACCTTGCAATCAAAACTAACTCTTGAACACAATCTCTATAATCAAACTACCTCTTTACAGGCATGTGTAGTATCCTTATACTCTACTTTAATAGAGGATAAAGAAACCATGGGCTACCTCTTATTCATCCAATTGATAGCACCACCAAACTAGGATAATATATAGCCACTAGTTGACCTTTGACTATCCAAGTCACTTGCCCAATCTACATCAACAAAGCTCTATATGTCCAATAACTTACCATATCTTTAGAACCATGATAATATAAGTGATAATTAAAAGTTCCTTAAACAAATATCTCCGTCTTAACACGTGTCTAATGCTCTTTACCAAGGTTAGACATAAACCTGCTATGAACTTCCAATACTTGCACAATATCTAGTCTAGTACAAACCATTGCATACATTAGGCTACCAACATCACTAGCATAAGGCACATTATGCATATCCTCAAAATAATCATTTGAATTAGGACATATATCCAATAAAATCTTAGCATCTACATGTAAATAAATACTCATCGGTTTGTAATCTTGCATAACAAACTACTGCAAAATATAGTGGACCGACATACTTACTTTGTTTAAGCCAAACATTTCCATAAACTCGGTCCCTACTAATTTCCATTCCCATAGTAAATTTTGCTTCCCCTAAATTCTTGATGTCAACTATACCAAAAAGTTGAGTTTTAAGCTCCTTAATCATCACCTTGTCGTTACCAATAAACAACATGTCATCAATATACAAGATAATTAGAATATAATCATCAATAACTTTATTATAAACATATTGATCCTCTTTGCTTCTAACAAAACCTAAATTAATACAAAAGCATTAAACTTTTAATACCACATCTAAGGTGATTGTTTCAAACCATATAATGACCATTTTAACTTGCCAACTAAATTTTCTTTCCCTTTTACCTCAAACCCATTTGGATATTGCATGTAAATTTCCACTTCGAGATCCCTATGTAAGAAATTTGTTTTAAAACATCTATTTTCTCTACTTCAAAATCAAAAGCAACAATAATAGACACTAGAAATTGAATGGAAGATAATTTAGCAACAAGAGAGAAAATTTCACCAAAATCAACCCCCTCTCTCTTGGAGGAGCACTTAGCCACTAGTCTAGATTTGTAACTCTCTAACTTACTATTTTCTCTAAATGTAATGCCCCGCCATGCAACCCTAGAGAGTTAAGTCCAACTAAGCAATAAAAAGGTGATTTTTTTCTCTTCAAATATAAAAGTGATGATAGCAAAATCTAACATAGTCTGATATCAACAAGTTAAACTAACATCTCTAGGGATAACATAATTGCATTATTGAAATTAAACAATATTCAACAACATACATAGCTCTCCCAAATTACACAAACTATCAACTTGCTTACATCATCAGATATTTACATCAACATTTTGCAATAAGGTTTACAAATACAGTATAGTCCATGTTACATAATTACATTGCTGCAGAAGCCCTCTTTATCTGGATACAACAAAATTACATAATGGATCACATTGATACACAAATCTGGATACATAAAGTACAATATCTATCTTCAATTCCAGGTACAAAACTGGAAATAGAGAGATACATCTTACACACGAGTCATGATGCCAGAAAACCAATGGAATAATGCACAACCACCCAACCATGTGGAACCCTGAGGTCCACCCCCCGTGCTAGGAGATAACAATGAGGTCCCACAATGACCACAGTCAAGATGGCAAATACAATCGAGTAAACAACTAACATGGATCCCAACAACATGGACTCAGAAAGTATAACAAGTGGCTCAAACAATGCTCATAGAGGCAACATGAACAACAAGAAAGAACACAAGAGGGGATACTGGACTACAATAGGTAGAGTGTCATCGTATGGTCTTGACATGGGTTATCCTGGCTATCTCTCACTAGACGTCGGCCCCCATCTATGGTTATCCTAGCAACCTCTATCTAGGCATCGACCCCATAGGGTGACACATGCGGAACCAACTATTCTTTCGTGAAGACAAGGAAGTTGATCATGCTAACCAGACCTTCTCATCCCATCCTTAGCCTAAATGAGTGCTACAGGCATGGGTGAGGCATCTAAATTATCTAATTTAATGTGATAGCTACCCAACCCCTCCTAAGTTAATTATTAGGTTATCATTTGGTTACAACTTCCAAAAGGTTATCCAAGCAGCCAATTTGGGCACTAGCCCCATAATGAAAGCCACTCTCCTACATGCACTCAGTAAACCTAACCATCAGAACAAGTACATAATAATCATAGCAAGGTATCACTCCTCTTGCATGCAATCATAATCACTAAATCAATCTCAGATGTTCAAATCACATTCATTTATATTATCAAATATTAAAACCTTACACAAAACAAGGAGTATTATAAAACTCATCATTATCATAAAACATTGCATAGATCAAAATACCCTAAGCCTTTGGAGCAAAATGACTTGAATCCATGGAAACCCAGTAAACCAACAAGACATAACAACCTATTGACCCTAAAACCACCAAATTCTAAACTGACTTCTCCTCTTAAGGTAAATCTCCTCGGCACAAGTGATCTATTGTTGGTAAAGAAACTTTAAATCCTATTTAATCTAGATTTAAATTTAAACTATAAATAAACATAGTTTAGAGAAATAATCAAAACAACAATCAAAATAATATGATAACTTACACTAAAACAACTAGGACTAAAACTTCCAATCTTGAAACAATTTATTACTTTATTATTATTATTATTATTATTATAAAGTTTAATCCCTATTGCTAATCCCCATATCATTTTACCAATTAACAATTAACAATTTAAATTAAAATAGTATAATCATTTATATCATCATAACTATAGATTTGGATTATAATAATAATAATAAAAGCTAAAATCAACTAAATGTTTTAATCATAGACTCTAAAAAAATACTAAATTAAATTCTTTATCAAAATATACTATAATCTTTGCAAGAAATGATTAATAAATATTTCTATATATATTCGAGAATATAATGATTATAATTGAGATCCTACTTTTCAAATAATTTAAACTACTAACCTTATCCAAAACATTAGTGTGAACTTGATTAAAAGAATTGAAGATTATCCAAGAGCAAAATAATAATATGTAAATCTTATTTTAATGACTAGATTTGATAACTTAAGATACAACAATTAAAATTATTGTCTGAATTCTATATTATATCCCAATAGAGATATCAATTTCATTTTAAAGAGATAGCTACACTCTAATAAATATAATGATATTACTCTAGTATTATATTTATTTAAAGACAATTCTTCATTTTATCAACTAACTGAACTAAGGAAATTATAATAATTATACCACTTTTATAATCAAATTATTAATTCTAAAGATGATACCTAATCTAATATTGATTATAATACATGAGCATACTTCTAATACCAAAGGATTTGAAGCTAGTCGACTATCAGATTAGAGTGATTTTCCCTCAGCTAACTATTTTCTAAGAAGAAACTTTCTAATGAATGGGTGACAGGAAACTTGATAAATAGAGTTATGAATCGATTAGTTTCTAAAATGGGTCATTATATTGCTCAACATAAGAATTAGCATGAGGAGTAGTATCAGGGTTAATCATTTGCAGATGTTATGATTGATTTGTTGATATGTATAGAGGAGTACAAGGGCTATTGCTCAGGAAAAAAGGCCAGCTTAGTAACACCTCATGTAGAAAGAAATCATTGTGATTTTTAAAGCCTTCAAAATAAAATCATTTACATGCAATTAAACCATAGTGAATGCCAAAATGTTTCATTAGGAGAACAATTGTAATTTCCTTCTAAGGGTCACTAAATGCAGGTTAGGAGAGATCTGGGTTGGTGGCAAGAGAAGGATTGTGCAGAGATCATCGAATGGTCTTGGTACAATCCATGACACGTTGGAGGAGATAGGTTTGCAAAGCTAAATTTTGTATTACTGGTTGCAGTTTCGACGGTAGCATTAAAGAGCCTTGTTTGGGCATTTCGGCAGTCTTCTCCCTTGGATGGTATGTGCTGCATGCATTAGACAATGGCTCTATTCGATGGATTAAAAAAACGTACCCATAACATATGTGGGAAAAGTTTTCTTGTATCCCATATGGAAAATATAATGAAGATGTGTTGGTGGAATGAACTATTTATTTCTAGGAAAGTCTCAATTCAAACCTACGAAAATATTGTTCATTTCGGTGTTACCTACATATGCTTGGAAAAGTTGGGAAAAGGAAGACCATAGTGACAGATCAGGTCTTTGTTTTCAAAATATAGGATCATAAGATGAATGCGATTAAGAAGGTCATCGGTAAGGGGTTTTGAAATGAGCCTTACACCCACGACGACCTTGTGCTAGAACATTTCTACACCAAATATGTGCAGGTTCTAGGTGTCGATCTGTGGAATGTGCAAACTGATTGATCAGGTACCGATTGAGTCTGAAGTGGACGGGTTGAAGACATTTTGAGCCTCAATCAAGAAAAGAAAACTAGAGACTTTACAAGGCTCAGAAGGTCAGGCCTCAACTAAGCTGTATAGTGAATATAAAAGAATGATTTCAGAGGAGCAATTAAATGAATTCATCTTCTTTTTGTAGAAATATCTACCAGAAGAACATTATAGAATAATAGTTATCGTTGAGCTCACTTAGAGAATAAGTATGCAATTGAAAGATCTACGGAAATCAAGGAGGTTGAATGGGGTGATTGTTGCAGATAATGAGCAAAATCAAATTATTCATCAGACAGAGAATGGCAAGAGGCTAACAATAGAAGGAAATGATTGTAGAATTGTTTAAATGTGATGAGATTAAGATGCCCACGAAAAAGATCAAAATCCAGTATTACCAGGAACCTTAGAACGATTGGTGACAAGAGACATGAATATTTCTCGAAACATAATAAGGACAGACGCAAATTTGGTCTATAGACAAACAACAGAAAGAGCCAAATACAAAGTATCATGCACATAAACTCAACTATTACAAACATTACTGACATACCCGGATTTAATTTTTTTGAGACTCTGAATCTCCCTCCAGTTCTTTCTTTTCTCCCTCCTCTTCTTCTGCAAATCTTTTTCCAAATCTTTCTGCCTCCAAATTCTTCCAAAATCCCCTTCAAATATTCCTCCTTATGCAAAAATAGTCATATTCATAATTTCCCACTCCATCACATTCCCTGTTACAGAAATCCACTTCCTCCTATATATTAAATGCATTAAATTTTCCACTACCCGGGAGATTCTCCCAATCTGAGAAAAATATGACAACTCACTAAAATAAATTAATTCATGATTATAGAAATAGTGTCTTATAATTACACAAAAATACTTTATTGAAATAATAATATATTATTTATAATTCTTTCCATTATTATTATTATTATTATTATCTATAAAAATTATTAATTTAATTCCTATTGAAACCAATTATCTAATATTCTTCAATATTAACATTATTTATTTACAAAATAGGTTAATAATTCTATTTAATGAAACAATAGACAACTCAAGCTACATATCAAACATATTTCGATGGCAACACATTAGAGAATGATAGAGACTTACAACCATGCACAAAACTGACTAAACTGACGGGACCCAAGACTAAGAGCCCCTCCTCATCGAGGATGATAACAACTGGCGAACCTCATGTTATCTCCCTTCCACAACATCCATTGGTATGAAGGCACGCTCAGACCTGCCAATTCAGGTGGAGTCAATGCTTGGTACTTGCAATCCTGCAACAACCAAAAGTGTCAAATACAACATATATATAAAAAATCATCCAACAAGCACACTATGATAGGGAATCGCAGAGTAGTAGGGTACTCATCACGAGTAATACTACATTGTCCCTTCACAAATATCCACAATAAAAAATTTCATCAACAACTAAACAACCAAATATCATATCATCAGATAGTCGCATGAAACATGATAAAACTATTCTACATAATCAATTAACCCATATCTAATCATATCAAAAGCATAATGTACTAATCATAAACATCAGCAATGTCATCCTAGTAACATAACTAAGTGTCATCATCAGTAATATGTCATAATGTCTGGATATAAAGCAATAACTACTAGTCTATCAAAAGCCAAAATGAGGGGCACTACATCCTCCCCCCCAAAATCAGGCTTACTCTTGGAAGCCTACAAACAAGTATGGATATAAATCTCGCATCCTGGATGCGTCCTCCTAGGTAGCAGAAGTCTCATCATTGGGATCCCACTAGACCCTGACCTACTCCACGTCTCTACCCCTGAGTGCGAGTCTCCTGTGCTGCAAAATGCCTATAGGCTCCAAAGCCAGTTGCCCATCCTTTACCTATAGTACATTCCAATCAAGAAGATGAGAAATATCTGGATAATATGGTCTGAGAATAGATACATGAAACACATCATGGATGCGTGATAAACTGGGCGGCAAAACAAGACAATAACAACAGGACCGATCCTCTCCAACACCTCAAATGGCCCAACGAAGAGTGATGCGAGCTTAGATCCTTTTCCATAACGGATCAGACTCTTTCGCGGATGCACCCACAAGAACACTCAATCCTCAACCAAAAACTGTCGATCGACCCTATGAGCATATGCATACTTCTTCTGTCTGTCATGCTTTGCCACCAAATGCTCTCTAATCCGCTCAACTTGCTGGTCCATCTCCCTAAGCAAATTGGTCCTAGGAGAACTCTATCCTCAAGGCTATCCAAACTCAGTGGGGTCCAGCAAGGATGACCAAACAAAGCCTGAAATGTAGACATACCGATAGAGCTGTGATAACCATTATTGTATGCAAAATCCACTAGGGATAAATAGTCCTCCCAATGATTCTGCTGATCCATAATCTACATCCTGAGAATATCCTTGAGGACCTGATTAACTCTCTTAGTCTACCCATTAGTCTCTGGATGGTAAGATGAACTAAAGTTCAACTGATTTCCCAAAGCATACTGTAAAGAAGTCTAAAGAGCTGAAGTGAACACTAGATCCCTATCAGAGATGATCCTGCAAGGAATCCCATGTAATCTAACTATGTCCTCCATGAATACTCTAGCCACAGAAGAAGCATTATATGATGACCGAATAGGAGAGAAGTGTGCTACCTTTGTCAACCTGTCCACAGTGACCATAATAGCATCATGACGACGAGAGGATACATGCAACCCGACTATAAAGTCTAAAGAAATGATGTCCCATTTCCACTTTGGAACAAGATGTGGCTGCAAAAGACCTGTGAGATGTTGATGCTCCACCTTCACCCTCTGACACTCAAGACATCTTGAAACAAAATCAGTAATATCCCTCTTCATACCACTCCAGAAATATAGCTGACGAAGATCTAGGTGCATCTTCTTGACACCCGAATGAGCTGAATAAGGTGCCTGATGCACCTCTGACATGATTAGGGTACGGAGACACTCTGAACTGGGAACATAAATACGACCCAAGTGTCACAAAAGACCATCTGACTCAAGAGAGTAACTGACAAATCTACCCTCCAATGGTCTACCTGACTCAACCTCTTACTTCACTTCCTGATACTAGCTATCGGTAGGAAGTGCTGCAAGAATCTGACCTCTCAAATCTACTGCGAGAGTGACCATTGAAAGCTCATGTCTCCGCTGACTAAGAGCATCTGCCACTACATTTTTCTTGCCCTGGATATACTTCACCTCAAAATCATACTCGTACAAAAACTCCATCCACCGCCTCTGCCTAGTATTCAGGTTTGGTTGTGTAAAAATATACTATAAACTACGATGCTCACTATGCAGCTCAAACTGATGCCCTAAAAGAAAATGCCTCCATCTCACTAAGGCATACACAACTACAGCTAACTCTAGATCATGCGTGCGATAGTTTAACTCGTGATCCTTGAGTTTGCGAGATTCATAGGCAATCACTTGACCATCCTGCATCAGAATTGCTCCAAGACCCTCCAAAGATGCATCAATACACACAACAAAGTCCCTAGTAGGGTCAGGAACTACTAAAATAGGTGCACTAGTCAATCACTCCTTAAGAGTTTGGAAAGTTTCCTGACACTGCTCTAACCGAACGAACTTCTTCCCTTTCCTCTAAAGAGAAGTAATGGGGTGGGCTATCCTTGAAAAACCTTGTACAAACCGGTGATAATAGCCTACCAAACCCATAAAACTGTGAACCTCAGAAACATTGGTAGGTTGAAGCCATTCTAAAATGGCTTGGATCTTTGAAGGATCCACTGCAATACCCTCTCTGAAAATGACATGACCCAAATACCTCACCTCTATCTGAAAGAATTCACATTTTGCCAAATTTGCATAAAGTTGATTTTCTCTCAGACACTGCAAAACCTATCGCAAATGCTCCTCATGCTCCTCCATAGTCCTCGAATAAATCAATATATCATCTAGAAACACAAGGACAAATCTATCGAGATAGGTGCAAAATACACCATTCATCAAGCTCATGAACATAGAAGGTGCATTCGTCAATCCAAATGGTACAATAGTAAACTCATAATGTCCATAATGGGTGAGAAATGCTATCTTATGAATGTCTGCCTCAAAGATATGCAAATGATGATATCCTGACTTAAGGTCAATCTTTGAAAATAGCTTAGCCCCCTTAATCTAGTTAAAAAGGTCATCAATCCGTAGCAAGGGTACCTATTCTTCACAGTCACCTTATTAAGTTGTCGATAGTCTATACATAGCCAAAGAGATCCATCCTTCTTCTTCACAAAAATAACAGGTGCTCCCCAAGGAGAGACACTAAGATGAATGAATCCCTTGGCTAACAACTCCTCTAACTGCAACCGAAGCTCTTTAAGCTCTTGAGTGGTCATACAATATGGAGCTCGCGAAATGGGCTCTGCTCCGGGAACAAGATCAATCCTAAAGCCAATGTCACGCTTAAGTGGCATCCCCAGAATCTCGCTAGGAAAAACATCTGCATTCTCTCTAAGAAGTGGGTGATTGTCAAGAGATGTCTCTTGACTCTCCTTCATCTCCAAGTCATTAACTATCACGGTAAATAGTTGGCAACCCTGATGCATACATCCCTTCAGCTACATAGCATAGATCATACACAAGGAAATAGATCTCTGAATGCCCACTACCTCCACCTCACTACTAGAATCATCCACACACTTAACTGACTTACACCGACAATTTATCATCGCTTGGTGAGCATCTAACCAATCCATCCCCAGTACTATATCATATGATCCAAGGGGTATGATGCAGAGATCTACTGTAGTAGATAGATGACCAATCCTCAAGTCACAATCATGCACTAAAGACTCTACTGCGACCTTAGCCCTAGATGCTAATTCAACCTGCTACCTAACATCTTGCTTTGCTACCACCAATCCACAATGCTCCACTAGGGAAGGAGAAATGAATGTGTCAGAAGCACCATAATCAAAATGAATGGAAAAACCAATACCTCGCATCAAACCAAAAGTCTCTATAATGGTACATTGATGCTCTGCCTGGTAGTTATCAACCACGGTAAATACCTGTGCGATCTACCTACATCACCTATGGTCGGCTCTAAAGTTGCCGACCTCTGACCAAAACCTGAAGCATTCTTTTGAGGGTAGTGTCTAGCTATGCGGCCCTGTTGGCCGCAAGAGAAACATCCTGTGCCTCTACCAA
Source organism: Cunninghamia lanceolata (assembly GCA_027924645.1). Lineage (NCBI taxonomy): Eukaryota > Viridiplantae > Streptophyta > Pinopsida > Cupressales > Cupressaceae > Cunninghamia > Cunninghamia lanceolata. Next base: position 16,735,285 of record BSBN01000472.1, on the reverse strand, counting down.
ATCCTCCACCACCTGAAAAATAATTAGACTATTGATAACTCCCTCTACTCACTACAGAATGCATGCTTTGTGCCAGTTGTTCATTACGATCACGCCTAGCTCCTACCAACTCTGATTCTTCTTATTCTAAAATCTGTTACTCTACTGAGACTGAGAATTCTTTGGTTTAGCCTGAGAATATTGCTACTGCTATTGTTTTCCACCCTTTGCAGGTGCATGATGACCTTTGGAAGAACCTGCTGCCTAGGAATGACCACCACGATAACTGAAGCCTACAGAAGGTGCACTACCAATATGCACACCTGTATGACCTCCAAGAGCCATAGTCAAATTCTCCTCTACTAGACGGGCCTTCTCAACTGCTACCTCCATGGTCTTAGGCTCAAAAATGTGAACTCCACTGATACGGGCATTCAAGCCCCTAATGAAGTGTTGTACTAACATAGCCTCATCATCACTGATGCCTGCATACTACTTAAGCTCATAGAATCTACACTCATACTGCTCTACTGACATGGCCATCTATCTCAACTCATGGAATTCTCTTGCATGACGTTGCTTCTAGTGATCAGACAGGAAATGAGATCTAAACCTCTCCAAAAACAATTCCCAAGAAACTGTACTAATGTCCAAGTGCAACTTCTATTCCTCCAAATGCCACAAAGTAGAAGCAAAACCTCTGAGATGCAAGATGGAACATCTTGCCTTGGTGTTACTACCATATGGATGCATGGAAAAAAACCTTACCAAATCCAATAACCAGGTCTTTGCCTCCAAACCACTACCATATCCATCAAAAGTGGGAGGACGTGCTCTCAAAAGATCTCTCATGTGACTAGCTAAGGTAGCCTCCTACTCTGCTGCAATCTCTCTCCTTCTAGGTGACCTTACTCTTTCCCTAACCTCTAGCTGATCTACCTCCTATCTCCCTCTTGGATGATCTACCTCCTATCTAGGAACTAGATGGGCAAGGGCCTCCTCAAGTAATTGACGCAACTGAGCTCCCTCCGACTGACGCTGATTCTCCATATTCTGGCCCCCACCTTCTTGAACACTCTCATGAGGGGAACTAGGAGGAGGTGTACCACCACCACCTCTCCCATGTCCTCTACCTCGACCTCAGCCTCAACCCCTACCTTGACCCCTAGGCATCTTCCTACACACACACACACACCACCAAAGGACAACTTTAATTCATAAAGACGAGGAATACTAAAAAAATAAAAGAATTTAATCTACAGAGTTTAAGCACTAAGTCAACATAATGGGCTCAATTATAACCAGAGTACCCAATGTTTAAACTTGGCTCTAATACCAAATGTAATGCCCCACCATGCAACCCTAGAGAGTTAAGTTCAACTAAGCAATAAAAAGGTGAATTTTTTTTCCTTCAAATGTAAAAGTGATGATAGCAAAATCTAACATAGTCTGATATCAACAAGTTAAACTAACATCTCTAGGGATAATATAAATGCATTATTGAAATTAAACAATATTCAAGAACATATATAGCTCTCCCAAATTACACAAACTATCAACTTGCTTACATCATCAGATAGTTACATCAACATTTTGCAATAAGGTTTACAAATACAGTATAGTCCATGTTACATAATTACATTGATGTAGAAGCCCTCTTTATCTAGATACAACAAAATTATATAATGGATCAAGGTAAGTGCAAAAAGATGGGGGGCCAAAAAGCAGCCAAATGGTTTTTTAAAAAAAATAATACATAACGCGAGTGCGTTATGAACTACTATAAATTAAAAAAAAAGGTTGTGATCTCATTTTATTTCATTTTTCTCCACAATTCCCATGGTTTGCAAACCCTAGGAAGAGTGCTCACGTTTTGGATTCCTCAATTCAAGACAAAAACCTTATCGATTCGTCGCCAAAATGCCGCCACGACGTCGAGCACGCCAAAGGAGTGAGTTTATTTGTCTTTTTGTTTGAATTTGCTTCTACATAGCTAGGTTTGAGTTGTTTTTTGATGTATATTTCGTTAATTGTCAGGAAATGTTAATGCACCTCCTCCTCCTCCTCCTCAAAATCCACAAAATCCTGCAGAACAACAACCTCCTCCATCCATTCCACAACATGCCCCTGGAACACAAGAAAATATAATGGGGCAAATTGAAAACAACAAATTACAAAATTAGACTTGTGTTCAATTTTCACAAACCCACAAACAAATCAACCTCCACCCATTACATGCAAGAGGTTCCCTATCCATTGGTGCAACAACCAAGCGATAAGGGACAATTTTGGGCAGAGGTGGTGGATGGTTTTTGACCATCCTCCATGCAATAATAATGAGGTCCCACAATACTTTTTGAGGAAACTTTACTGTGAGTTTGTCCTCAATAAAGTGCTAAACTATTTTGATATGCGGGACTTCCAGGGTAGAGGTGGGGGGTCAGCACAAGATAGACCAGGGGCACGTTTTGACCCACAGCGAGTAGTGAGATGAGTAATCAGTAGACCATCCCACGAGCATGTTTCTATCCCTTCCATTGTGAAGGAGAGTGTTGAGGTCGATACACTTCAATCCATTAGTGCCTTGACCCAGAGCATCATAGAGCATGCTAGTCCTACAACACAGAGTGGGTTGGGAGATAGTGCAAGGAGTAGGGTCCCACCCCATACTTGTCAGACTTGAGGCTCAGCCTGTGGTTATGACCCCATGGATAGTCAGGACATAGGTGCATAGGCTACATCTGCAGCTGAGCAAATGGTGATGACAAATACCCTCCTGAGTGAGACTTTTAGCCTTGATACTCAGGTAAATATTAGCAAGTTTATTGAATTTAATTTATTAAATTTCATTTTTGAAATGCAAGATTAACTAATTTAAATTGATGATTTTAATGAAATTTCAGGGTCATAGCGTCGATGCAGTTTTCAGTGGTTCGCCACCTGTATTTTACACTAGATCATCTACTATCGGGGTATGTAACTAGTAAACAATTATAAATATTACATGTGAATAGCATCGTTATATGAATGGTATTCTAATATCTAATTTTGGATGTTGAATAGGTTAATATTGTAGATTTCACGGCAACACCTGCCAGCGGTGGTGGACTTCAAAGCTTTACAGAGGTAATAAAATAAATAGTTTAATGAAAGAATTGTACTTACCAAATTTTTGTATGTGACTTGTGTGCTTTATTGTGTGTACTTCCATGTTTAGATGAATGTGTGTGCATGTTAGGAGCCATGATTTGCATCACTATTATAGTTTTCATAATTGAATAATGTTGTTTTATTTCCAGATGATGCAGGCTGCGGAGACACCTCCCCATGTTCAAAGGGCAATGGAGCATGGTGTGGCCTCTGCGATTCATAGCTCCATGGCATTGATAGGGGTATGAGGCAGATTAGTAAATTTCAATTTACATTCATTGTTATAGTTGTCTATTTTTGAAAAATCAAAAGATTATTGATTTGAAGTTTAATTTCTATTTGGATGGTTTCTATAGGACATGAAATCACCAGGGCCTATTCCTACTACTGAGGCAAGTGAAGAGACAGATTATATGTTAGCGGTAAGTGATTATTTTGTTAAATGTTTCATTTTTTATAACATGTAATTTCTTTATATTAATGTCTATACTTTTTATTGTAACAACTAAAGATGCAGGAAGAACTAAATAGGAGGAGTAGCCCTCAGGTTTGTAGTAGACCACCCACATGTGCGTCTCCATCCCCTAGAAGATCAAAGGCTGCTCGTGATCTATTCTCTTCACCAGCCAGAGGGGAATGACTTTTTATTGTGTTCCTTTGTTGTATGCCTATATGGAATTTGTGGACATATATTTTGTATTGTATATAGTTGACATTATATGCCTATATGGCATTCTTGTAAGCCTATATGGCTATTTTGTATATATGTTATACTTATATCGACAGATATTGATGTATGCCTATATGGATATTTGGTTAAAACAAATCTTTTTTATTGATGGAGTCCATACTTGCATTATAAATCCACATTTGAATGGATATTTGTAGATGGCTACTTCAAATATTTAAAGTCCAATTGTATTACATAGGATGTTTGTTGATCCAATAAGCTAGCTATTGTTATTCAAGTATCACCTAAACCTCATTTTGGAACTAAAAGATAAAAGTTGTATTTAAAAAAAAATGAATCATCATGTTGAAAATAAAATATTAATATTCTTTATGAGTAGCATAGAATGTCAACTATATGCAATACAAAAAAATGAATCATCATGTTATTCTTTATGTTTGAGATCCTGAAAATGACTAAGTTTGGTAGCTTGATATCCTAAAACACTAGGATGAATATCCAAGTCATTAGGATGATTGTGCCTTGAGAAAAAGTCATTAAGATGAGCACCTAAAGGAGACTTTCTTAAACATTCAAATATTGAGCAACAAGCATGAAGGGTTAAGGTACAATTTGCAACTCATAAAACCTCAAAAGGGTGCCAAACTTAGAGAGAGCATTCATTTAAGACAAGGCGCCCATTGACACCTGTTCCACCATAAAAGTGTGCCTAAGGTGGAAGGAGAACAAGCCTTTAGTAAGTGAAGCGCACCTATTGTCTAAACCACTTCATTATGGCACCCTAGCATGAGGAGGAGTATATAAGTCAATAGGAAATGGCGCCTAGAATGCAAATGAAGGACTAAGTGGCATTTTCAATAAGCATCAATTCACCTTGAGCTTTCAATAAATACATCAAATTGAGCCCCATAATCCTAGGCGCCCTTTGCCTTCAAAAGAACCTTGTATTGACGTCAAGAGTTGGTCGTATCGGTATATCAGCAGACCTTGGTTGGGCTTCGCCGATAGTGGTCTATCTTGTTGACAAGTGTGGTTCAAAGTCGAAGACATCGGTGTATCAGAAGATAATCCCATTGGCACATTGAAAGAGCAGTTGAGAGCTTCGCCGATGAAGGGGGTCACACCGACAGTCAAAATCCATCAGTGTATCGGCCCAACGAGATTAGAGTTCACCGATGTTTGGAGTCTCACTGACGGGTGTGGTCTGAAGGTTGTCATTGGTGAGATCGGTGTGTCGGTAGAAGAGATTTTGAGTGTGTCGATGGTATTAAGTCATGTTGATAGGCGAGGGACTTAGAGTCTCGTATCGAAGTGATAAAGACATTGGTGTGAAAGGATATAAAGTCACCAACAGAAGTCTATCTGACTGATAAGAGTCAATGATGGGATGTTTATTAGAAGTGAAATCAAACGAAGTCATGGTGGCATCGGCCTATCGTCTGATGAAATTTTAAGCTTGCCGATGGTATGTTGTCTCGCCAATAGTGAGTTCGAAGGTTCAAAAGTTGATAATTCTATGCTTCCAATGTGTGCTCTGCATCAGACACTCATCCCTACTACAGTCTAGCATTCTCTAGTTGTGTTCTCCCCTTTGTTTTTGTGAATGCCTCTGGAAGTAATGTTGAGTTACTTGTGATGTCCTTATTGACTGGTGTTGTTTTGGATTCATGTGTAGTCCTTGTTCCTTATAGTCTATTGTCTACCTGACTGTTTTATGTAACTTATTGAACCACTATGATTTTGAATATTTAGATTTAGACGGCATTAAACACTAAAACTTCTTGACCTTTAACAACCCAACCTAGAATCAATAGATTTTTGTCCATCCCAACTATTCTAGTCAAGACAAAGCATGTTGATTCTCATTCAATCCAAAGTTCATTAACAGGATTATCTTATCATAATATTTAGGGAAATGACCACCTAGATGGACAATGATGTGAGCTATCTATAAAGAAACTTGCAAGAAGTATAGGAGGCATGAGAATCCCTCCATGTTGTTTATCAAGTTCAATGATCTATGACACATCATGTATCATTAGAAAATATTCTCGAAGAGAAAGCAAGTGAAAATACTCAAAACAACCCATAACAAGGTGGAGAAGTTTAAAGGATGGAGGTTGCAACACTTTCCAACCTCATAGCCACACTAGTCCAATGGATCAAGATGCTAAAGGCTAGAGGTGTTGAGAAACCTCTAAAGTACAAAACTATAGAAAGACCAAAAGTTCAAATGAATCCATTCAACACTAGGGTTGAGAAAAACTAGGGGGCAACTCATTCTTCCCTATCTATTTTTTTTTTTTCAAAAAACTAGTAATGACACTCTCCCACATCTTCAACAACCTAGTGGAGCTTATGCGCCACAAAATCATGTGACTCCCATAGTGTATCATCCACTCCAAGGTCTTCAGTGATCAATTCAAACACTCCAAGGTCTTATGTGCCTTCTTGCTTAGAGTAATTCAAACACTCCAAGGTCTTCAGTGATCAATTCCCCAAATTATGAAATGTCCTCCTTCATTTTAAAACACATTATAATGCTCCAAAGAGATGACTATACCTAGGCATCAATCTAGGTTAGAAATGCCTGCAAAGTGCACCTTCTCTTTCAAAATGCAAAACAAGGTCCAAAGGTGCTAATAAACCAAAGCACTTCTTTGGAAAAGTTTGGCAGTTAAGATGCGCCTTTTCTTAATGAGGTGCAACTCTTGGGTAAGAAAGCTTGTAAAGTGCACCTAACTTAGTGAAGAGGTTGATAACTTCTAAACCCTTCCTAGAACTTAGATTGCTTCAACTGAAGATCATCTTGCACTAATACATCACCAAACTTTTAATCACAAGATCAATTCAAACTTAGACGCTCATTAAGAGTCTTTCCAATGTTGGCGCATCTGAGAGGTTGAACTGGCAAGAGATGTCACCTAGCTTCCTAGACCTTGTTTCAATATGTTTGAGTTCCAAAGTTGACTCAATGGTATCAAGATGGCGACATAGAGTCTTTGGACTAGTTCCTTAGAGTTTCAAAAACATTCTGGCTCCTTGAAAATTCCTCCTACATGCTTGGGTGCCATTTCAAGGTCCTGGAACCATGATGTAGCACCTTATTGCTCTAGGCGCCCATTCATGATTGTACAACTTGAGATTGGCGCCTAGAGTGAATAGGCTTTCATCCTGACTTAATTCACTAAGGCAACCTCGTCTTGAAGGCCAAACAACTTTTCCTGCCAGAGTGCCTTGTTTGATATGCTTCTTAACATGATACTTCTATGCTAGGTGCCACTTTGAGGCTGGAGGAGAGAGAAAGTGTGCCTAACCTATCTTGGGTGACTTCAAGACTTCAAATTCCTTTATTAGGTGTGGAACATGCTTGAATGATGTTGCTCTTAACATCTTGCACTTCCAAACCCTGATTGAAGACTCCACATCCTTGGGTGCTCATTTGGACAATTTGATGTGAAATTGGCACCTAGACTCCAAGAGTCAACTTTCTGCTTTCCAGACTTAGCCACATTTTGAGTTTCTGACTTTTTTCCTATAAAACAATGAGATTGAGTTAGTCAAAAACCAATTCATTCCCTCATCATTCTGAATTAGCCTCCAAGAATGAGCAATAGGCTAATCCATTCTTCACTTGATGATCAAGCCAGAAATGGGGACATGACAGGGTAAGTTGTGTCTAATGACATCACCCAATTGAGCGCCTAGGAGGTATAAAGCTTAATGTTGACATGAGGACAAGCGCTTAGTAAAGGAGAGTTTCTCAAACATTTAAACATGTGAATGAAGTCATAGAAATGCACTAAGTCATCTAGGCGCCATTTTCCCCTTGTGTACCCTTACATTTGCGCTCTACGTGATCGCGTTGCCTCAGATGGAATGTTTCTAAGTGACACAGTTTTCGAGTAACATCTTGTCAAAGAATGCTGCCTTTTTGCACTTTGGACTCTTCAGGGATATTGTCGGTACAATGTAGCTCGGACTGTTTTGACATGTTTGGGTGAAAAACAGGACCATGCCTAGCATAAATGTACCCATCTAGACGCGTTGGAATAGTCAATTTGGTCACATCAGGAGCAGGACAAAAGTTACACCCCTTTGCAACTTTACACTGCCTCCTTCTGACGATTTTTGGGGCAGCAAAAAACCTTTCACCATGGGCAAATGCCTTAGAGATATAAAAACGGAGAGAGGTTATTGTAGAAGCACTCTACATGATCGCGTTGCCTCAGAAAAAATGTTTCTAAGTGACACAGTTTTCAAGTAACATCTCATTAAAGATTGTTGCCTTTTTGCACGTTGGACTCATCAGGGATATCATCGGTACAATGTAGCTCGAACTATTTCGATATGTTTGGGTGAAAAAAAGGACCATGCCTAGCGTAAATGTACCCACCGGACGTGTTGAAATAGTCAGTTTGGTCGCATCAGGAGCAAGATGAAAGTTACACCCCTTTGCAACTTTACACTGCCTCCTTCCGACAATTTTTGGGGCAGCAGAAAACCTTTCACCACAGGCAAATGACTCAGAGATATAAAAAACTGAGAGAGGTTATTGTAGAGGCACTCTACGTGATCACGTTGCCTTAGACAAAATTTTTCTAAGTGACACAATTTTCGCGTAACATCTCATCAAAGATTGCTACCTTTTTGTACTTTGGACTCTTCAGGGACATCGTCGATACAATGTAGCTCGAATTGTTTCGACATGTTTGGGTGAAAAAAAGGACCATACCTAGTGTAAATGTACCCATCCAGATGCGTTGGAATAGTCAATTTGGTCACATTAGGAGCAGGACGAAAGTTACACCCCTTTGCAACTTTACACTGCCTCCTTCTAACAAATTTTGGGGTAGCATAAAACCTTTCACCACGAGCAAATGCCTCAGAGATATAAAAAATTGAGAGGGGTTATTGTAGAAGGACTCTACATGATCGTGTTGCCTAGACGGAATGTTTCTAAGTGACACAATTTTTGAGTAACATCTCGTCAAAGATTGCTGCCTTTTTGCACTTTGGACTCTTCAGGGATATCATCGGTACAATGTAGCTCGTACTGTTTCGACATGTTTGGGTGAAAAATAGGACCATGCCTAGTGTAAATGTACCCATACAGACACATTGGAACAGTCAGTTTGGTTGCATCAGGAGAAGGACGAAAGTTACACCCCTTTGCAACTTTACACTGCCTCCTTCTGACGATTTATGGGGTAGCATAAAACCTTTCACCATGGGAAAATGCCTCAGAGATATAAAAAACTGAGAGAGGTTATTGTAGATGCACTCTATGTGATCGCGTTGCCTTAGACAAATTGTTTCTAAGTGACACGATTTTTGAGTAACATCTCGTCAAAGATTATTGTCTTTTTACACTTTAGACTCTTCAGGGATATCATCAGTACAATGTAGTTTGGACTGTTTTGACATGTTTGGGTGAAAAATAGAACAATGCCTAGCCTAAACGTACCGATCTGAATGCGTTGGAATAGTTAGTTTGGTTGCATCAGGAGCAGGACACCAAAAATGCATAACATGATGATGTAAAAATGTGTATATGTGTAAAAATGCAGCAGGAAATTAAAAAAAGACAAACCTTACAAATTAATGTGCATACTTACAACTCAATGTAACATGACTTTACAAAATCAATGTGAATACTTACAAATTAATCCAATGAACCATCTGGGTCTACTCTACTCTTTATTGTGTCAAGTATTGCTTCATGGTCAGACTCACGCACCTTCCACAAGATTTTGTTCAATGGTCTACCCTGATACTTTATGAAATGAACATTGGATGCCACGATAAGGTTCGAGTAATGAAGAATCTTTTTATGCGTGTCAAAGTCCTGAAACAACCAAACATTAACACTCTTATGTGGGTAACTTCTAAGCCATGTTCCGGTAATAACCACTAAGCCTGTAGGGTATTCGATGTTTTCTCCATCTGTAACAGGGGCCTCCAATTTTTTTTTGGCCTCAACACAATGACATAAGTAATAATCTGTTCCCTCTTCATTATCTTCATCTGTAATAACTGCATATATGTGCCCTACATTGATATGTGTAGCAAATTAGATGAAATTAGTCAACATCACAAAAACACTACACAGTAAGATGACATTACCTGGTTGAACTAGATGAAATTAGATGCATACACGTGCCCTATATTACCCAGTTGAACTAAATCTGATATGTGGTCAAAGTCAACTGATGATTCCATCTATGTTAGTTCCAGTGCCGTCGGGGGTTGATACGTGTCAAGTGGGCTAAGATAACTTAATTGTCATTCGTCAACCCACTCCTTTGACTCGCACTCATCCCAGACTTGAATTGTATAGGAAGAACAAAAGCATGACATCTTTTGCATATGGATACTCCATGAACCTGCAATTGAGATTTTGAAAGAGTGCATCTCATTTGATTCTGTCAGTGTATAACAGTCCTCATATGGTGCAATGTTAGTATCATCTATCAACCAAAAAAATCTACGAACTGAAGACTTACCTTCATTACCTGGACCCATGGAAGCATTACACCACTCGACAATTGATTTTGCATTTGTCAACTTTTCATTGTCTTTATACTTTAACTCTTCTCGTGCTATGGATCTTTTGATACATGCTACTGCACCATCATGCTCCCCCTTTCCATGCCCGGCCTCACAAAAGTTCCACATATGCTGAATACATGTAAAATTATGCCTCCTACTCAACTAATAGAAATTCTACGAGTTCTTGAATTGTGACGCACAGTTATCTGACCATATGATATACTGACTGAACGATATGCCCCTTCTAGCCAAATCATTGTAGAACACCTGAACGTAACCTTTCACGAACTCCGTAGAATGCGTATGATCATCACTGATATAGAAATTATACTCCCTTATGATCTTTCTATCATCCTCTGTACTATCATTCGCATGAATGAATGTGATGTGCACAAATATAGAAACCTGTGTGGAATTGTAATATTGTGATTACACCTCACGTTGTGGCTGTAGACTGTAGTTCTCTACAAAGTTGATGACTGAAACAATGCTACCAATTGGAAATGTGTCCTTGCATAACTTAAATTGCAAGTCCAACCATCGAGCTCTATGGGCATGTCTTGCATACTCATAAACTATGTTGTCATGAAATATAGGCATAAACTGATACACTGGAATCTTTTCAATAACCAATTCACACCTCTTTGCTTCTTTACCATCTTTTATATTGTATGCCACTGTTTTATACTTGCCAAACTCTACTAGTTCATTTCCAACCGCATGTGTTCTTTCCATATGTTCACATATGGGCAAATGTTGCAAGCCACCGCAACGATGACATGTGCCATCCAAGCATAATTTCTTGTAGAATATTTGACCTTCCTCTCTTTCACATAAAATTCTTGATATGAAGTCTCTTGAAGATGTTGGTGGGGCACATATGGCACAACCTTGCAAAACATTATTAGTATGCATATCTAAACATATAGACCTGTAAGCATCAAAATGGTTAGAAAATTCAATATGTAATCTACAAAAACAAGTAGTGCGTGTGTGATTTATCTTGACATAGAAATGTTTTAGCATTTCAAAATATCTTTGACAAATTTTAATTTGAGGATACTTCTCTAGAAATTTACCATAAAACTATGTTTGAGTCTCATCCAAAAAATGCTTTGGATGTGGCTCACGGTTCTGACTACCGATTCTCCTTCTTACCACATCCCTTTGATTCAGAGATACCCTTGTGTAATTCTTCCAAAAGTCTTCAATTAGTGATCTCAATACTTCAACAATTGGTTTATCTTTTCATGGTAGTTTCCCCAAGAATGCCCATAATTCATTGGCATTAGTGTCCTCAATTCTTTGGTATCTTCCAACGGCTCTTGATAAAGTTTTCCTATTAATTCTCAATTCTTGACTCGTCTTTCTAATGAGACAAGCTTTCTTCGTTTGACTACTTACTATAGTCGATGTAATCACACGCGTTGCATTACTATCTTTTGTGTGTGAGGTGTTACCCACACTCTCAAACGCACTCATTAGATTCTTGACAATAGATTTTTCACTTGAAGCCTCTGATGTTCTCAACCCAAGAATCTTCATGATGGACCTATACTTTATACTTCACATCATTTCAATGAATAGTTGACATCTTGCAGTCTCATTTAACTTTTCAAAGAACAATCTCCAAATCTTATGAGCATATCTTCTACAAGTGCATTTTGGAATCTTACCTTCCATTGGCTACAAAATATTCTCATCAATTTCAATCAAATACTTTGGCTTTCTATGCAAAATTCTAGGTGGTGTTAAATTAGGTAAATTCATCTCAACATTAGGAATTTCATCAATATTTAAATGAGATGGGCTAAATGGCATACCTTCGATCAAAGATGGAATAGATGACATACCTTGAGGTTGAGGTGGGAACAATGGCATACCTCCTTCATCACATGTGAGTGATGATGTACTCTCAACTTGAGATGTGGTAGATGGTGTCCCTACATGTTGACTTGCGGTAGAGGATGTGTCTCCAACTATGGTATTCAAATCTCTCGTAGCACGAAGTTTTTGCATTCGTTCTTTTTGTGTTGCCAATACCATATCTCTTTGTGATGGTTGTGGTTTCTCTTCAATTGGTATGTCTTCATTTATCATGTCCAATTTCCTCTTCTCACGAAGTTCCCTCATAGCCATTGCTTTCTTTGTATTCTTAGCTTCTATCTCTTCCTGTGTTGGTTTAATTCTTGATCATTTCCTCGGCATGACGAAGAATTTGTTTGTAGCATGATAAAGAGACCAATATTACCTCCTAAGAAATGAATACAAGATAATATTGGGATTGTATTTTTATTATGTTGTAAGGATTTATTCTTATATAGTTTGACATCATGGTATGTTAAGGTCTGTTTATTACACATAATTATTAAAGAGCCCAAGTGTAGAAAATATACATGGCATCATGTGAGATTGTAGGTTGCTTTCTTGATTGGGAATGTTTCTATTTTAAACATGCATGATAAAGAATGATAAAGTAATTCAATCCAAATTAAGGAAAATGTAAATAACACGCATGTAAAGACTTGACATACCTAAAAAATGAAGATTCGACTGGAGAGAGTAGCCAATTATGTAGTGTTTTTTTCTTCTTGCATCAAACTCCTCAACAATTTGAGTTTTTCACCACTTGCTTCCTTTTCAATGTTAAATTGAATAACACTCAAATATAATTACTAACAACAATACTATTAACCAATCTATAATGTTAAATTCCTAAAATTGGATCACAATTAACATTGGAACACTACAAAAATTGAAACTTGAATAGATATATATCAAACTTGCTGTGAAAACTATGTTATTTCCTCCTTCTCAAGTTGGCAAAGTAGAAAAGGTGGTGGAAAGATCATGCATAGGTGGTACAATGTGTCAAATGTGCATGTGAACTTCCCAACAGCATGAAAGCACTTCTTTTTTATTAGAGCACGGGCAGAATCAATATGAAAATAGAGCATGTGGGCCTGGATCACGGGGGTCAACACTTTTTTACCATTTCTATAGCAAGACAAAATGCGAGCATGTTATAACGCGCTTGTGTTTTGTCCTGCTATAGATTGATCACATCTTGTGCATTTCTCTTTCCAAACCTTCCCCTTCAGACTTGAATGACCACAAGGTTTTTGATGGAGAACTTTTCATGTTTCCTGCAAGAGCTTGCTAGATGCTCCACCATATGATAGGCATAACAATGAAGGGGGAAGCCCTCATAATCAAGTTCTTGATAGAAAATGCCCATCGAGTAAGAAAGATAGATCTTCTTTGGAAGCAGAAGTTCTAGTTTGTGACAAATCCTTATCCAAGCATAAATAGTAGGGGTTTTGTCAACCCTTAACTCTGATCTGTCAACCCTCAACCCTATCCCTAAACCCTAAACCCTAAAGCCTCAACCCTCAACATCAAATCCTAATCCCTCAACACTAAACCCTATCCCTAAACCCTCAACACTATACCATAAACCCTAATCCCTCAACCCTCAACCCTAAATTTTATCCCTAAACCCTAATCCCTCAACCCTCAACCCTAATCCATCATCCCTCAACTCTAATCCCTCATCCCTAAGCCCTAAATGCTATCCCTATTCCTAAACCCTCAACAAACTCGATACTATACCTTAAACCCTAATCCCTACTCCCTAAACCCTCCAACCCTATCCCTAATCCTTATACCCTCCACACTCTACTTTAACCCTAATCCCTCAACCCTCAACCCTATCCCTCAACCCTTGACCCTCAAACCTCAAACCTCAACCCTCAACGTCAAACCCTAATCCCTCAACCCTTAACTCTGATCCCTCAACCCTCTCCCTAAACCCTAAACCCTAAAGTCTCAACCCTCAACGTCAAATCCTAATCCCTCAACCCTTCACTCTAATCCCTCAGCCCTAAACCCTATCCCTAAACCCTCAACACGATACCTTAAACCCTAATCCCTCAACCCTCAACCCTAAACCTTATCCCTAAACCCTAATCCATCAACCCTCAAGCCTAATCCATCATCCCTCAACTCTAACCCCTCATCCCTAAACCCTAAATGCTATCCCTATTCCTAAACCCTCAACAAACTCAATACTATACCTTAAACCCTAATCCCTAATCCCTAAACCATCCAACCCTATCCCTAATCCTTATACCCTCCACACTTTGCTTTAACCCTAATCCCTTGACCCTCAACCCTTGACCCTCAAACCTTAACCCTCAACATCAAACCCTAATCCCTCAACCCTTAACTCTGATCCCTTGACCCTCAACCCTATCCCTAAACCCTAAAGCCTCAACCCTGAACGTCAAATCCTAATCCCTCAACCCTTCACTCTAATCCCTCAACCCTAAACCCTATCCCTAAACCCTCAACACTATACCTTAAACCCAAATCCCTCAACCCTCAACTCTAATCCGTCATCCATCAACTCTAATCCCTCATCCCTAAACTCTAAATGCTATCCCTATTCCTAAACCCTCAACCGACTTGATACTATACCTTAAACCCTAATTCCTTATCCCTAAACCCTTCAACCCTATTCCTAATCCTTATACCCTCCACACTCTACTTTAACCGTAATCCCTCAACCCTCAACCCTATCCATAAACCCTTGACCCTCAAACCTCAACCCTCAACCCTCAACGTCAAACCCTAATCCCTCAACCCTTAAATCTGATCCCTCGACCCTCAACCCTATCCCTAAACCCTAAAGCCTCAACCCTAAGTGTCAAATCCTAATCCCTCAACCCTTCACTCTAATCCCTCAACCCTAAACCCTAAACCTTATCCCTAAACCCCTAATCCCTCAACCCTCAACCCTAATCCGTCATCCCTCAACTCTAATCCCTCATCCCTAACCCCTAAATGCTATCCTTATTCCTAAACCCTCAACTGACTCGATATTATACCTTAAACCCTAATCCACTATCCCTAAACCCTCCAACCGTATCCCTAATCCTTATACCCTCCACACTCTACTTTAACCCTAATCGCTCGACCCTCAACCCTATCCCTAAACCCTTGACCCTTGAACCTCAACCCTCAATCCTCAACGTCAAACCCTAATCCCTCAACCCTTAACTTTGATCCCTCGACCCTCAACCCTATCCCCAAACCCTAAACCCTAAAGCCTCAACCCTAAACATCAAATCCTAATCCCTCAACCCTTCACTCTAATCCCTCAACCCTAAACCCTATCCCTAAACTCTCAACACTATACCTTAAACCCTAATCCCTCAACCCCCAACCCTAAACCTTATCCCTAAATCCTAATCCCTCAACCCTCAACCCTAATCCATCATCCCTCAACTCTAATCCCTCATCCCTAAACCCTAAATGCTATCCCTATTCCTAAACCCTCAACAGACTCGATACTATACCTTAAACCCTAATCCCTTATTCCTAAACCCTCCAACCCTATCCCTAATCCTTATACCCTCCACACTCTACTTTAACCCTAATCCCTCGTCCCTCAACCCTATCCCTAAACCCTTGACCCTTAAACCTCAACCCTCAACCCTCAACGTCAAACCCTAATCCCTTAACCCTTAACAATGATCCCTCAACCCTCAACCCTATCCCTAAACCCTAAACCCTAAAGCCTCAAGCCTCAACCCTCAATGTCAAATCCTAATCCTTCAACCCTTCACTATAATCCCTCAACCCTAAACCCTATCCCTAAACCCTCAACACTATACCGTAAACCCTAATCCCTCAACCCTCAACCCTAAACCTTATCCCTCAACCCTAATCCCTCAACCCTCAACCCTAATCTGTCATCCCTCAACTCTAATCCCTCATCCCTAAACCCTAAATGCTATCCCTATTCCTAAACCCTCATCAGACTCGATACTATACCGTAAACCCTAATCCCTTATCCCTAAACCGTCCAACCCTATCCCTAATCCTTATATCATCCACAATCTACTTTAACCCTAATCCCTCGACCCTCAACCCTATCCCTAAACCCTTGACCCTCGAACCTCAACCCTCAACCCTCAACATCAAACCCTAATCCCTCAACCCTTAACTCTGATCCCTCGACCCTCAACCCTAAACCCTAAAGCCTCAAGCCTCAACCCTCAACATCAAATCCTAATCCCTCAACCCTTCACTCTAATCCCTCAACCCTAAACCCTATCCCTAAACCCTCAACACTATACCTTAAACCCTAATCCCTCAACCCTCAACCTAAGCCTTATCCCTAAACCCTAATCCCTCAACCCTAATCCGTCATCCCTCAACTCTAATCCCTCATCCCTAAACCCTAAATGCTATCCGTATTCCTAAACCCTCACCTGACTTGATACTATACGTTAAACCCTAATTCCTTAACCCTAAACCCTCCAACCCTATCCCTAATCCTTATACCCTCCACACTCTACTTTAACCCTAATCCCTCAACCCTCAACCCTATCCCTAAACCCTTGACCCTCGAACCTCAACCCTCAACCCTCAACATCAAACCCTAATCCCTCAACTCTTAACTTTGATCCCTTGACCCTCAACCCTTCACTCTAATCCCTCAACCTTAAACCCTCAACACTATACCTTAAACCTTAATCCCTCAACCCTCAACCCTAAACCTTATCCCTCAACCCTAATCCCTCAACCCTAAACCTTATCCCTCAACCCTAATCCCTCAACCCTCAAGCCTAATCTGTCATCCCTCAACTCTAATCCCTCATCTCTAAACCCTAAATGCTATCCCTATTCCTAAACCCTCAACTGACTCGATATTATACCTTAAACCCTAATCCCTTATCCCTAAACCCTCCAACCCTATCCATAATCCTTATACCCTTCACACTCTACTTTAACCCTAATCCCTTGACCCTCAACCTTATTCCTAAACCCTTGACCCTCGAACCTCAACCCTCAACCCTCAACATTAAACCCTAATCCCTCAACCCTTAGCTCTGATCCCTCAACCCTATCCCCAAACCCTAAACCCTAAAGCCTCAACCCTCAATGTCAAATCCTAATCCCTCAACCCTTCACTCTAATCCCTCAACCCTAAACCTTATCCCTAACCCTCAACACTATACCTTAAACCCTAATCCCTCAACCCTCAACCCTAAACCTTATCCCTAAACCCT
This sequence comes from Cunninghamia lanceolata, assembly GCA_027924645.1. Lineage (NCBI taxonomy): Eukaryota > Viridiplantae > Streptophyta > Pinopsida > Cupressales > Cupressaceae > Cunninghamia > Cunninghamia lanceolata. The sequence goes on along the minus strand of BSBN01000472.1, from coordinate 16,717,834 downwards.
AATCCCTCAATCCTCAACCCTAATCCATCATCCCTCAACTCTAATCCCTCATCCCTAAACCCTAAATGCTATGCCTATTCCTAAACCCCCAACAGACTCGATACTATACCTTAAACCCTAATCCCTTATCCCTAAACCCTCCAACCCTATCCCTAATCCTTATACCCTCCACACTCTACTTTAACCCTAATCCCTCAACCCTATCCTTAAACCCTTGACCCTTAAACCTCAACCCTCAACCCTATCCCTAAACCCTATACCCTAAAGCCTCAAGCCTAAACCCTCAACGTCAAATCCTAATCCCTCAACCCTTCACTCTAATCCCTCAACCCTAAATCCTATCCCTAAACCCTCAACACTATACTTTAAACCCTAATCTCTCAACCCTCAACCCTAAACCTTATCCCTAAACCGTAATCCCTCAACCCTCAACCCTAATCCATCATCCCTCAACTCTAATCCCTCATCCCTAAGCCCTAAATGCTATCCCTATTCCTAAACCCTCAATAGACTTGATACTAAACCTTAAACCCTAATCCCTTATCCCTAAACCCTCCAACCCTATGCCTAATCCTTATACCGTCCACACTCTACTTTAACTCTAATCCCTCGACCCTCAACCCTATCCCTAAACTCTTGACCCTTGAACCTCAACCCTCAACCCTCAACCCTCAACGTCAAACCCTAATCCCTCAAACCTTAACTCTGATCCCTTGACCCTAAACCCTAAAGACTCAAGCCTCAAGCCTCAACGTCAAATCCTAATCCCTCAACCCTTCACTCTAATCCCTAAACCCTAAACCCTATCCCTAAACGCTCAACATTATACCTTAAACCCTAATCCCTCAACACTCAACCCTAAACCTTATCCCTAAACCCTAATCCCTCAACTGTCCACCCTAATCCGTCATCCCTCAACTCTAATCCCTCATCCCTAAACCCTCAACCGACTCGATACTATACCTTAAACCCTAATCCCTAATCCCTAAACCCTCCAACCCTATCCCTAATCCTTATACCCTCCACACTCTACTTTAACCCTAATACCTCGACCTTTAACCCTATCCCTAAACCCTTGACCCTTAAACCTCAATGCTCAACCCTCAACGTCAAACCCTAATCCCTTAACCCTTAACTTTGATCCCTCGAACCTCAACCCTATCCACAAACGCTAAAGCCTCAACCCTCAACGTCAAATCCTAATCCCTCAACCGTTCACTCTAATCTCTCAACCCTAAACCCTATCCCTAAACCCTCAACACTATACCTTAAACCCTAATCCCTCAACCCTCAACCCTAAACCTTATCCCTAAACCCTAATCCCTCAACCCTCAACCCTAATCCATCATCCCTCAACTCTAATCCCTCATCCCTTAATCCTAAATGCTATCCCTATTCCTAAACCTTCAACAGACTTGATATTATACCTTAAACCCTAATCCCTTATCCCTAAACCCTCCAACCCTATCCCTAATCCTTATACCCTCCACACTCTACTTTAACCCTAATCCCTCGACCCTCAACCTTATCCCTAAACCCTTGACCCTCAAACCTCAACCCTCAACCCTCAACGTCAAACCCTAATCCCTCAACCCTTAACTCAAATCCCTTGACCCTCAACCCTATCCCTAAACCCTAAAGCCTAAAGCCTCAAGCCTCAACCCTCAACATCAAATCCTAATCCCTCAACCCTTCACTCTAATCCTTCAACCCTAAACCCTATCCCTAAACCCTCAACACTATACCTTAAACCCTAATCCCTCAACCCTCAACCCTAAACCTTATCCCTAAACCCTAATCCCTCAATGCTTAACCCTAATCTGTCATCCCTCAACTCTAATCCCTCATCCCTAAACCCTAAATGCTATCCCTATTCCTAAACCCTCAACAGACTTGATACTATACTTTAAACCCTAATCCCTTATCCCTAAACCCTCCAACCCTATCCCTAATCCTTATACCCTCCACCTTCTACTTTAACCCTAATCCCTCGACCCTCAACCCTATCCCTAAACCCTTGACCCTCAAACCTCAACCATCAACGTCAAACCCTTATCCCTCAACCCTTAACTCTGATCCCTCGACCCTCAACCCTATCTCTAAACCCTTAACCCTAAAGCCTCAACCCTCAACGTCAAATCCTAATCCCTCAACCCTAAACCCTATCCCTAAACCCTCAACACTATACCTTAAACCCTAATCCCTCAACCCTCAACCCTAAACCTTATCCCTAAACCCTAATCCCTCAACCCTCAATCCTAATCCGTCATCCCTCAACTCTAATCCCTCATCCCTAAACCCTAAATGCTATCCCTATTCCTAAACCCTAAATGCTATCCCTATTCCTAGACCCTCAACAGGCTCGACACTATACATTAAACCCTAATCCCTTATCCCTAAACCCTCCAACCCTATCGCTTAACCCTAATCCCTCGACCCTCAACCCTATCTTGAAACCCTTAACCCTCGAACCTCAATGTACTCAACCCTCAACGTCAAACCCTAATCCCTCAACCCTTAACAATGATCCCTTAACCCTTAACCCTTAAAACTTGAACCCTAAAACCTATCCCTACATGCTCGACACTCGACACTATATCTTAAACCCTAATCCCTTAAAACTTGAACCCTAAAACCTATCCCTACATGCTCGACACTCGACACTATATCTTAAACCCTAATCCCTTAACCCTCGTCCCTAAATCCTCAACGCTAAATCATTAAACCTTTAACCCTAAAGCCTATCCCTAATCCCTCTACCCTCAACACTCTTATTTAACGCTAATCCCTTGACCATTAATCCTATCCCTCAACCTCAACCCTCAACCCTCAACCCTCAACTCTCAACATTAAACCCTAATTCATCAACCCTAAACCCTAATCCCTCAAACCTAAACCCTATCCCTAAACCATCAAACCTCAACACTATACCTTAAACCCTAATCCCTATCCCTCAACCCTTAACCCTTAAAACTTAAACCCTATCCCTACACCCTCAACACTTGACACTATATCTTAAGCCTTAAACCCTCATCCCTAAAGCCTCAACCCTCAATCCTTAAACCTTCAACCCTAAACCCTATACCTAATCCCTCTACCCTCGACACTCTAACCCTAACCTCAACATTAAATGCTAATTCGTCAACCCTAAACCCTAATCTGTCAACCCTAAACCCTATCCCTAAACCCTCAACCCTCAACACTATACCTTAAACCCTAATCCATCAACCCTAAAACCTAATCCCTCAACCCTAAACACTATCAATAAACCCTCAACCCTCGACACTATACCTTAAACCCTATGAGAAAAGATTTGCGTATGGTACATCCACAGTGAGTGATTAATAGTTGAAATCAGAAGGATGATCATTATGAGAAAAGATTTGCATTGGGGTACATCTATGTTTCTTGTTGTCCACCCCACACTTAGGGAAGGTATATTGTTATGAAAAGGGCAAATAATCTCCCATTGTTTACTGGCTCTATCCACAAGAACTACCAAACTATACCTTAAACCCTAATCCCTCAACCCTAAACTTTGAACCCTAAACCCTATCCCTAATCCCTAATCTCGCTCGCGTTATGTCAAACATGACAAACAACAGACTTGTGGAAAAGGAAAAATACAAATAAAACCATAACGCGAGCGCGTTATAATGCGCTCGCGTTATGTCTTGCTTTGGGAATCCGAAGCCTTGGGCTTGGGATTTGCTTTGGATTTCCAACCCAAAGGCTTGGAGTGCCTTTTGAACAGTCACAGACGTGTTTTTCCATATTCTTCAAGATTTCATATAATTTCGTTCGTGCTAACCCTCAGATTTGCACGTGTTTTAAGGTCAAACAAATCAAACACCTGGGTAATGTTAGGCTTTCTCTTAGCTATTTGACGATGTGATTTTTTTCACATTTTAACAAAGTTAAGCCTTTCATCTTTAATTTCTTTTGTTTGTGTGTCCGTTTTTGGGGCAAAAACCACTGTTTGGTCTTTTTTTCATTGTAAATTAACTATTCATTGAAATTTCAAAAAAAATACATATTTAGAAACTAGACTCCATTCTACAAATATTAAAAAAAGAAAAAAATGATTTTCAATTAGTTTTCAAAATTTATAGGGGTAGCACGGCCAAAATTCTTTTTTTTTAGGATGTGTCCACTTTGAAAATTAGTAAAAAATCAAATATTCATCAAAAAATTATCAGAAAAATCGGGCATAAACTACATGCTATTAGCTAATTTCTCACTGAAGTGATTTTTAAAATACCAAAAAAAAGTTGACCTTTTGAGGGAGCCACTAAACATGCTATGCTATGTTTTTTTGACAGAAACAACACCAATTTCTGTGGTTCCCTCTTTTGAACCCCTTAATCTATGCCATTTAAAAAAAATAGTAGTTTAGAAAGTAGACTCGGAGCACTATGAACATTGTTTTGGTTGCATCCCCAAATTTTGAGTGTAACTATGCTGAATTTCTCATCCAAGGTCAGTATTTCCTGATTTCAAAAAAAACGTGGCCACTTAAGACCCCTTTTTTGGCCCCCCATTTGTTTGCACTTACCCATCACATTGATACACAAATCTAGATACATAAAGTACAATATTTGTCTTAAATTATAGGTAAAAAACTAGAATAAGAGAGATACATCTTTTTACACACGAGCCACGATGCCAAAAAACCAATGGAATAATGCACAACCACCTGACCATGTGGAACCCTGAGGTCCACCCCCCGTACTAGGAGATAACAATGAGGTCCCACAATGACCACAGTCAAGATGGCAAATACAATTGGGTAAACAACTAACATGGATCCTAGCAACACAGACTCAGAAAGTATAACAAGTGGCTCAAACAATGCTCACAAAGGCAACATGAACAACAAGAAAGAACACAAGAGGGGATACTGGACTATAGTAGGTAGAGTGTCATCGATTGGTCCTGACATGGGTTATCCTAGCTATCTCTCACTAGATGCCAGCCCCCATCTATGGTTATCCTGGCAGCCTCTCTTTAGGCACTGGCCCCATAGGGTGACACATGCAGAACCAACTATCCTTTCGTGAAGACAAGGAAGTTGATCATGCCAACCAGGCCTTCTCATCCCATCCTTAGCCTAAATGAGTGCTACAGGTATGGGTGAGGCATCTAAATTATCTAATTTAATGTGATAGCTACCCAACCCCTCCTAGGTTAATTATTAGGTTTTCACTTGGTTACAACTTCCAAAGGGTTATCCAGCAAGCCACTTTGGGCACTGGCCCTACAATGAAAGCCACTCTCCTACATGCACCCAGTAAACCTAACCATCAGAACAAGTACATAATAATCATAGCAAGGTATCACTCCTCTTGCATGCAATCATAATCACTAAATCAATCTGAGATGTTCAAATCACATTCCTTTATATTATCAAATATTAAAACCTTAGACAAAATAAGGAGTATTATAAAACTCATCATTATCATAAAACATTGCATAGATCAAAATACCCTAAGCCTCTGGAGCAAAATGACTTGAATCCATGGAAACCTAGTAAACCAACAAGACATAACAACCTATTGACCCTAAAACCACCAAATTCTAAATTGACTTCTCCTCTTAGGGTAAATCTCCTCGGTTGAATGCCCTGTCATGCAACCCTCGAGTGCTAGACTAAAAGTGCAAAAGTTACAGAATATTTTTTTTTTGAAAGCAAGATAGTGCAAGTAGTAACCAAACATATCATATTGCACCGTATACATGAAATTACTCTTCTAACAAATCTAGGGCAACATACTTGCATTAATGATAGAAAATAAAACTACAGAAGCAATAGCCATTACATTGCTAAAAATAGATACAAATAACTTTTACTGTAACAGGATAGATTAATCACAGAGTCTCAGTATAGGATTACATGATTACAAGATTATAAGATTGATCATGTCGGTTTACAAAAGAATACATAAGAAAGCATACAACTCTGAAGGAGGAAAGCGAACTGGATCAGGAACACCTCTGCGTGGAACTCGAACCGTATCTCCAAAAAGGACCAATGGATCGCTCTTACTAGCCAACCATGTGGAACCCTGAGGCCCACCCCTCCGAGCTAGGAGATAACATAAGGTCCCACTATAACAGACAGTCAGATAGACAGAGGACTATAAGAACAAAGACAAAACATGACTTCCAACCACACAAGTCAATCTCACCAACAACTGAAAATCACTTCTAGAAGCAACACACGACAAATGGGGAGAGTACAACTAGGGAATGCTAGGCTGCAGTAGGGAGAGTGTCATCGCATGGTCCTACATGGGTTACCTTGACAGTCTCTAGCTAGACGTCGGCCCCCATCCATGGGTTACCCTGACAGTCTCTCGCTAAGAGCCGGCCCCCATCTATGGTTACCCTAACAGTCTCTCACTAGACACCGGCCCCATAGGGTGACACATGCGGAATCAACATTCCTTTCATGAGGACAAGGAAGTTGATTTTGCCAACCACGGCCTTCTCATCTCATCCTTAGCCTGAACGAGCACTATAGGCATGAGTGAGGCATCCAATTATCTTGATTAGTGTGAAAACTACCCAACCCTCTAAATTTATTATTAAGTTATCACTGGATTAACAACTTCCAATGGGTTACCCTGACTGCCACTTTGGGCACCGGCCCCGCATTGAAAGCCACTCCCCTACCTGCACCTAGAAACCCTATCCATTAACATAACAACCATCATCATAACAGAAATATACATAACAATGCAAGGCATTAACCATCTTGCAACCAATCACAACATAATACACCACAAGAGCAAGGCATGGGTCCTCTTGCTCTAACATTTCAACCATGACAAAGTGTAATCCAGAGCAAGGCATGGGTCCTCTTGCTCCCAAAATTTCAACCATAACAAAGTGTAATCCAGAGCAAGGCATGGGTCCTCTTGCTCCCAAAATTTCAACCATAAGGAATAGAGAGGGATACAAAGAAAGCTTACAGCCAAGTGTCGGGTTTTAGGGAACACGGTAAAACACTTGTGCATAATGATTTGGTTTAAGGCACAACATTAATCGATACTGCTTCTTGGCACAGAGGGGTCAATCTATCAAATTCACTATTGAGCAAAAGAATAATGGAAGGGAAAAGGATACGGATGTCATGGGATTAAATGGTCCATAAGTCCAACACAAGGAACTTCGATATATATAAAGATGTGGCCAGTTTCCAAAGTTGTGGCAACAAGGAACTTAAATGACAAAATCAATTTATAAACTAGATTTTCATTATTTAAGTTGCATTTAATACTAACCATAAGAATGTTTGACAAATGAAATGCCAATCCAGCCAAATAATTGTATAATGGTGTTCGAAAGGGGAAAATTTAGGAAGGAACAAGAATCATAGTTCTATGCAAAACAAATAGGGAGAGGGAGGTTACATTCTCTGCAGAAGCATATTGTAGAGTTACTATTTATGCCATCGGCACCTCAAGAATGATAATAAAAAGCACATAATCGTGGCAGTGTTTAGCTTGCGAAACATCATGCTGCATTTGGAGGCATGACCTACAGCCATGGGTGGAGAGAAGACAACAGTAACAATCATGCCTCTGCATTTTTAACATAATTGATGCATTATATGTGCCATTGTAATAGGTTAGTGATGGCATAGCAGGACAAGCAAGATATAAACATGAAGAGTGCAAGAGTACCATCCGGAGTAGAGTGGTGGGATTGCAACATATTTATAAATTGAATAAAAGGCAAGGTAGGTTAAGAGAACATCTGTGTACTTGGTTCACATATCTATGCATAAGTTGACAGGACTGATGAGGGTCAAATTTGGTAAAGAGAAAAAAGAAAGATAAAGGGATTAAACATATCACTGGCTGCACTTGGATTTAAGGGCATAAAAAGGTACATGCTTTTGTGTAGAAGACAGATCACATCCATAGATGAAAGAGATCTATGCAAAGTTGGAGAAATTGGCTTGGAAGATGAAGGCAGCAAGGTATTTCCCAGATTCAAGATATTTACTTAATACTGTGGAGAAATGGGAAAATAATTATTTCGTTGCCACCATGGTGGCAATTGCATTTGGTTTGTTAAACATGCCCCATGGAACAACTACTAGAGTTTTTAAGACCTTTGAGTATGTGTTGATTGTCCCAGTGCAACAAAATTTATATTCAAGATGGTCACGAGACAATGATCTTGTGGAGATTATTAGTGATGCTAAGCGAAACAATCTGAAAAATCAGCTTGCATTATAATAAGGTGCACCATATCAGATCTCTAGTAATAATGAAGATAGCGATATATTCATCAAAGCATAACACGAGGGGAATTTTTGTCAGATGTGGCAGTTGCAAGTGCCCTGGTGGACAGGCGTGCAAAACGTGGAATCCTTAAGAAATATGGTCTCAAAGAATGCCACGATTGCAGGATATATTTAAAATGGAGTTGTTGAAAAGTACTTAGAAACTTTTTAAGCAAATGCAGCTGGTGGGTGTTAAGCCCAACCACCCCACCTTTGCCAGCATCCTCCCTCTGCGCAATCCAAATGGGAACTTTGAAACCAGGGTATGGAAATCCATCAAGACATAAAGGATAGAGGAATCTGTCAGATAACGTGGTTGCAACGTCCCCACTGAATATACATGCAAAGGGTAGACGCATGCACAAGGCACGTGAGATGTCTGGCAGTGTGCCTTAGAGGAATATGAAATCATGGATGGCAATGATGACCAAATATGCACAAAAAATGGATTTCTTTTAAAAAGGCTCTAGAAACATTTTGAGTGAAAGAAATTGGTAGGCGTAAGAGCGAATGCAAGGATTAATTATGATTTTATTCATAAGAAGCCTTAGGAGGTTCCATGTATACACCGCTAGGAACAACCAAAAGTTTAGCAAATTTCCAGCGTGCAGTTCCATTTTTTTCAAGGCATGCGGCAATCTTCTGAGCTCTATAATGTTCACCTATAATAGTCTATCGGCTGAACCAGCTTTTATACTTTTAAGCACAAGAATGTGAGGAGATGGCTCACGAACCAATAGAAGAGAACCGAGATAGATCATTTGTTACTTAACAGACTGACATTCCTGAGAAGCAGTCTCAACAATTTCCCATATAATGACTGGATTCCCGTCCTATTCGACATGGTGATCACAAAACTTAGAGATGCCGGGAAAGCAACGGTTTATTGATTCACTAGATATGACATGAAGGTAGAATGTGCACTAATGGGGATTATGATAGAAACTTTTAAATAGTGGAACAGTCAAATATAAGCCAAGACATAACATTTCCAATATTCTCCCCTGAAGAACTGTGGTCCCGTGAAATGCAATGAATGCATACCTGACGGAGAGTAAAAGTGCTCTTTCCCTGGGTTGATCGATACCCTACTCCCCAGCTACTGGTGAAGAGTCTCCATGTTCTTTGAGCATCATCCTAAAGCAAAACCTTGGCATCGAGGCCAGTGACACAAACATCTTGCCATTTCGGTTTTCCCCCTTCAGCTGTAGCACGTCCAGCCAACATCTGCATCAGCTGCTCCCCACGCTCTGCTGAACCTCACATGATTCTTGGCACCTCCTTAGGCCTTTGCTCCTTTTGAGGAAGCTGTTTGCTAGTATACTTGTTGCTACTATTTTCATGCTTATCCAAACTCTAGTTATCTCGTAGTCTTCAATCTCTATGTTCTCTAGCTACATTTTGTTTTGGAGTTTATTATTTTTTTGTCCATATAAGTTTTCTAACAATCGTGGTGTCCTAACATTGGCCTTGGAGTAGCTTGAAAGATGTATTAGTCTAGTCTTAGAATTCATGCCTTACCACGAATTTAGCAGACCCAAGGAATTAATTAATTTTGTCTGACCAAGAGATTCAAGTCTGCAAGCTAACCAATTTCAAGTAGAAGTGTACCCTCACATTCTCTACTTAAGAGACTTGTATTTATGAAAGCATATACACATAGCCTAAAAGTAAATTAAAGGTTAGCCACAATATAATGACTTATACCAGTTTTCAATATGATACCTCAAGATCTAAGACACTTCAAACCAAACTTCACACATATACTCAACATTAATAACTAAAAAGGGTAACTCGACTTCTCCATTAACAACTTTAAACCAGACTTCTCCATTAACAACTTTAAACCAACCAGATTATTCCTCAAGGTACTTCACTCACATGGCATGGCCCAAAACAATAAAGAAACCCTACTTCTCCAAAGCTATCGTACTTTTTCTGCAATACCATTGACTTGACTTACAAGACAATACACACTGTTATGTCTCCAATATTAGTGATTCTAGAATAGTAATACTAATTAAATCTATTACAACAACGTTTAAAGAGAATAACATGATACCAATATGGCATCAGTCTCTTTCCTCAATTAAATATGCATAAGTAATTGGAGACCAAGTTACTCATCAATTGGGCAATTTCACTTCTTCAAGTCCCCAATACAAATCCCAAGGAAGAACAGAAGAAGCCAGCTACTGCTAAAGTCAATCCTATGGTTGACCAGGTGCACTGCAACATTGAATTTTGCAAGAGTGGTGAATTTTAAGTGTTTTGACTGCCATACTTGCTTCCTTTAAGTATCTTGAACTAGGTAATTATCAATTACCATTTTAAATCTTATTAATAATAATAATGATATGATGTAACCCTGTTAAATATCATAGTGGATCAAATAATAGCGTGGCTATCTAATGAATTTGGGCATACAACATAACCCACTGAGTAGGACAACCATCAAAAGCCAAACCAAACATGTTCACAAGCCAGGCCAAAACACACTTAGCCAACAAGCTCCATCAAATATAAATCAATTGCAAGACCGACATACTAACAGAACTGACGGTTGAACTAGACATGTCATGCATCCTGATCGAGGATAATGACTTGGGATGTGGGACCTTAAGTTATCTCCGAACAACATATCCATTGGGTTCAAGGCACGCTCAGACCTGTTAATTCAGGTGGAGTCGATGCTTGGTACCTGCATCCTACAACAAATGTCACAGTCAAGCATGTATAGATGCATATAAGCTAGCACTAGGTGGAAAAAGGAATCGCAACATCGCAGGGCACTCACAAGTGAGTGATGCGACATCATCCCTTCCACATCATATCAATCTAGATTAGCTCAACACATAATCATAACCAAATCAAATCTATCTCTTAATCTGAACAGAACCCTACACTTAACATACAGGTGCATGAAATCATAAGTGTCAGAAGTACCATCATAACAATTAAATCTAATAGAATCAGTCACATGAGATCCATTCTAATATATAATAATTATAGTAAGATCGACATCTTAATCATTGGAATGCAAAACAATATCAAAGCCTGCATTATCAGTGCCGCAATGGAGATTATCAATAAAACACATTAACTATCATATGAAACCGCACATGGATGAAGCATCTATCTATATTGCACAACATCAATTGTTTACGTTACCTTGAATATTCCTATTATTTCACCTTCACCTTCATGCGCCTTGACCAGTTCACCTATACATCCAAGGTGAGAACGGAGGGGCACTACACTCGACAGAAGTGATCTATTGTTGGTAAAGAAGCTTTAAAGCCTATTTAATCTAGATTTAAATTTAAACTATAAATAAACATAGTTTAGAGAAATAATCAACACAACAATCAAAATAATATGATAACTTACACTAAAACAACTAGGACTAAAACTTCCAATCTTGAAACAATTTATTACTTTTATTATTATTATTATTTTTATAATAAAGCTTAATCCTTATTGCTAATCCCCATATCATTTTACCAATTAACAATTAACAATTTAAATTAAAATAGTATAATCATTTATATTCATAATTATAGATTTGAATAATAATAATAATAAAAATAATAATAATAAGAATAATAATAATAATAATAAAAGCTAAAATCAACTAAATGTTTTAATCATAGACTGTAAAAAATACTAAATTAAATTCTTTATCAAAATATACTATAATCTTTGCAAGAAATGATTAATAAATATTTCTATATATATTTGAGAATATAATGATTATAATTGAGATCCTACTTTTCAAATAATTTAAACTACTAACCTTATCCAAAACATTAGTGTGAACTTGATTAAAAGAATTGAAGATTATCCAAGAGCAAAATAATAATATGTAAATCTTATTTTAATGACTAGATTTGATAACTTAAGATACAACAATTAAAATTATTGTCTGAATTCTATATTATATCCCAATAGAGATATCAATTTCATTTTAAAGAGATAGCTACACTCTAATAAATATAACGATATTACTCTAGTATTATATTTATTTAAAGACAATTCTTCATTTTATCAACTAACTGAACTAAGGAAATTATAATAATTATACCACTTTTATAATCAAATTATTAATTCTAAAGATGATACCTATTCTAATATTGATTATAATACATGAGCATACTTCTAATACCAAAGGATTTGAAGCTAGTCGACTATCAGATTAGAGCGATTTTCCCTCAGCTAACTATTTTCTAATAAGAAACTTTCTAATGAACGGGTGACAGGAAACTTGATAAATAGAGTTATGAATCGATTAGTTTCCAAAATGGGTCATTATATTGCTCAGCATAAGAATTAGCATGAGGAGTAGTATTAGGGTTAATCATTTGCAAATGTTATGATCGATTTGTTGATATGTATAGAGGAGTACAAAGGCTATCACTTAGGAAAAACAACCAACTTAGTAACGCCTCACACAGAAAGAAATCATTGTGATTTTTAAAGCCTTCATAATAAAATCATTTACATGCAATTAAACCACAGTGAATGCCAAAACGTTTCATCAAGAGAACAATTGTAATTTCCTTTTGAGGGTCACTAAATACAGGTTAGGAGAGATCTAGGTTGGCAGTGAGAGAAGGATTGTGTAGAGATCATCAAATGGCCTTGGTACAATCCATGGCATATTAGAGGAGACAGGTTTGTAAAGCTAAATTTTTTATTACTGGTTGCGGGTTCGACGATAGTGTTAAAGAGCCTCGTTTGGGCATTTCGGCAGTCTTCTCCCTTGGATGAGATGCGCGGCCTGCCTTAGACAATGGCTCTATTCGATGGTTTAAAAAAATTGTATCTATAACATATCTAGGAAAAGTTTTCTTGTATCCCATATGGAAAATATAATGAAGATGTGTTGGTGGAATGAACTATTTTTTTCAGGAAAGTCTCGATTCAAACCTGTGAAAATATTGTTCATTTCAGCATCACCTACAGATGCTTAGACAAGTTTGGAAAAGGAAGACCATAGTGAGCAGATCAGACCTTTGTTTTCAAAATATAGGATCGTGAGGTGAATACAATTAAGAAGGTCATCAACAAGGGCTTCTGAAATGAGCCTTACACCCACAACGGCCTTGTGCCGGAACGTTTCTACACCAAATATGTGCAGGTTCTAGGTGCCGGTCTGTGGAATGTGCAAAGCAATTGATCAGGTACTGATTGAGTCCGAAGTGGAGTGGTTGAAGATATTTTGAGCCTCAATCAAGAAAAGAAAACTAGAAACTTTACAAGGCTCAGAATGTCAGGCCTCAACTAAGCCGTATAGTGAATATAAAAGAATGATTTCAAAGGAGCAATTAAATGAATTTGTCTTCTTTTTGTAGAAACATCTTCTAGAAGAACATTATAGAATAATAGTTATCATTGAGATCACTTAGAGAATAAGTACGCAATTGAGAGATCCATGGAAATCAAGGAGGTCAAATGGGGTGATTGTTGCAGATAATGAGCAAAATGAAATTATTCATTAGATAGAGAATGGCAAGAGGCTGTCGATAGAAGGAAATGATTGCAGAATTGTTTAAATGTGATGAGATTAAGATGCCCACAAAAAAGATCAAAATCTAGTATTACCAGGAACCTCGGAATGATTGGTGACATGAGACATGAATATTTATCAAAACATAATAAGGACAGATGCAAATTTGGTCTATAGACAAACAACAGAAAGAGAAAAATATAGAGTATCATGCACAAAAACTCAACTATTAAAAACATTACTAACATACCCGAATTTAATTTTTTGAGACTCTGAATCTCCCTCCAGTTCTTTCTTTTCTCCCTTCTCTTCTTCTTCTGCAAATCGTTTTCCAAATCTTTGTCTCCAAATTCTTCTAAAATCCCCTTCAAATATTCCTCCTTACACAAAAATTGTAATATTCATAATTTCCCACTCCATCACATCCCCCGTTATAGAAATCCACTTCCTCCTATATATTAAATGCATTAAATTTTCCACTACCTAGGAGATTCTCCCAATCTGAGAAAAATACGACAACTCACTAAAATAAATCAATTCATGATTATAGAAATAGTGTCTTATAATTACATAAAAATACTTTATTGAAATAATAATATATTAATTATTTATAATTCTATCCATTATTATTATTATTATCTATAAAAATTATTAATTTAATTCCTATTGAAACTAATTATCTAATATTCTTCAATATTAACATTATTTATTTACAAAATAGGTTAATAATTCTATTTAATGAAACAATAGACAACTCAAGCTACATACTGAACATATTTTGATGGCAACACATTAGAGAATGACAGAGACTTATAACCATGCACGAAACTGACTAAACTGACAGGACCCAAGACTAAGAACCCCTCCTCATCGAGGATGATAACAACTGGAGAACCTCATGTTATCTCCCTTCCACAACATCCATTGGTATGAAGGCGCGCTCAGACTTTCCAATTCAGGTGGAGTTGCCTGGTACCTGTAATCTTCCAACAACCAAAAGTGTCGAATACAATATATATATATATATATATATATATATATCCAATAGGCACATTGTGACAGGGAGTAGTAGGGTACTCATCACGAGTAATACTACACTGTCCCTTCCCAAAACACATCACAAATATCCACAATAAACAATTTCATCAACAACTAAACAACCAGATATCATATCATCAGATAGTCACATGAAACATGATAAAACTAATCTACATAATCAATGAACCCATATCTGATCATATCAAAAGCATAATGTACTAATCATAAACATCAACAGTGTCATCATAGTAACATAACTAAGTGTCATCAAACAGTAAATCCACCATCAGTAATATGTCATAATGTCTGGATATAAAGCAATAACTACTAGTCTATCAAAAGTTAAAACGAGGGGCACTACAACTCAATCTAGAGGTTTTGGACAATCCTTTAAACTTGGACCTATCTTTTGATTTCATTCATTCCCCATTAGACTCAGCTTTGTAGTTGGGCCTTCCTTGGACATGTAATGCATATTTTAAGCCCTCATCCATAGATTCTCCCATCTCTGCATTTAGAAAAGTAGTAACAAGGGCATCCAATTTGGGATCTATCATAGAAAAACTTGGAGAAATGATTAGATTCTCCTGAGATTTAGGCAAAGAACAAAACAATAAAATACACCTATCCTCTTTCTCTAGCTTAACATCAATATAAACTAGTCAACTCACAATAAAATTAAAGGCATTCAAATGTTTAGCAAAATTGTGCTCTCCAAATCTTACCACTATTATGTGTAAATAAAAAATGGTGGACACATGTGTCACTTTGCATATGGATAGATCACTCCTACTCACATGAAAAAAGCAAGTGGAGCAGGGGAGTGTTTTGAGGACTACATTCTTCACGAGGGAGACACATATTGACTGTGGCAGTGATATTTGTTGGAGTTGTTGTGGCATTTGGTTGATTACTCTCTTCACAATAAAGAAGTGTTTGATGTAGGATGGGGATGTTAGGTCATCATATAATGATTTCAGCATGAGTGTTTGCTCTTGGGTGAATGTTCAAATCCATGACCCACTTTTATATAGGAAATGGTCAACATTGATCTAACTTTTTAACTTGAAAAGAAACATATATGTTTTAAATTTTAAAATGATGTAAATTAATGAAATGTACATTTTTTAGTGTATTTTATCTTTGTATTTTTTAAAATAAATAAATTATTTGAATGGAGTTTTTTGTAAAATTGACACTATAATTTAGTTGTTGATAAAATGTTGACAAATGAAGGTTAAGCGGGATGCCACTTTTTATATAGTAATTTTTTTCCTTCAATTTTTTTTACATTTATAACTTGAAACTTTAGTGAATGGATTAATTTTTCTATTTCAATAATATATATTTTAAATAAATCTTGAAAGTTGTGTGTACTAAAAATACAACTATTTTGATGGGGGCCACTTTTTGTCTTAACTATTTATCCAAAATAGAAAACAATTATATCATCTTGACATAGAATGTCTCCTCTAGTGCATCATATATTTTTTAAATTTTTTAATAAAATTTAGTATTTTTTCTTGAGAAGACAATCAACCTTATATTTTTGTTTCATGACCTATGTAATGCCCCAAGCTTTCACTCAAGACATTAATGGACAAAAGATGATTGAATAATTTTTTTGCATAAAAATGTAGTAATAAGTAACTACATAACATACTAACATGCCCAAGAGGTCATATGTGACCCATGATGACACACTTGGCACACACACCAATGCATAAGCAAGGTGACACCAATGGAAGACTTAACTACACCATGGGACAAGACATCATGGTTGATATGGAAAATAAGGCAAGGAGGAAAGATAAGATTCTCAAACCACTAAAATTCTACCTTCACAACATCTCTACTAAACCACCCTCCAAGTTTCACTATGTTATGACAAGAAGAAAGGCAAGAAGTGCCAAGATTCAGGTTCCAGAAATGACTTGTAGGTGGGTCAAACTTCAGACTTGAATTGCAACTTGCAACTTTGCATCAAGGTCAAGTTCAAGTTTTAGGATGAAATAACAAATCACAACGCCGCAGACTTCATACTTTTGTTGGCATAAATTACAAGGTACAAACAAATGTTGAATTCCATATATGGGAAGGAGGTTCAGACTTCAGGTTGCAGTCACAAGCTACACCGAGTAGACTTCAGTCAAAACATGCAACTTGTGGAAGAACTTTGGACCCCATACTCAAGGGATGTCCAGACCTTGGAAACCTTTTTGAAACATGCATGTCTATAATGTGCAATTAGGTTTCAAGCTCCATACCAACATCATGTCAAACTTTGGGGCTCACTAGCAATTTGCATGTTTGCAAAATGCAAGTAGGCACCAAACTCTAAACACTGCAACATATCAAACTTTGAAGGACAACGACAACCAAAACTCTGCAAAGTGTAGTGGAACTCTAAGCTCTAGAAAAGCATCTACATCAGACTCTGAAATATGGATGCAACTTGCATCGGGAACTTCTAAACTACGGTTCAATTGCATTTTGAGGTTCATACTCCAAAATAAAGGTTAACATGCTCAAATACAAAATATAATAAAATATTGTATAAACAATTTCAGTTCATGGACTATGAAAGCCTTGAGATGTTAACATTATATAATATAATAAAAATAATGAATTAAGGAAATACATGTGTATAAAAATGTTTATATGTATATGGAAGGTGGGCATATAAACCTAGCAATGGCATTTGGGCTCTTTTTATCTTCCAAGGTGTCCTTGTTGGGAAATTAGGTGTCTCAACCTTGCATTTTTTTTGTTATTATTTATTTATCATTTAGTTCGTACAGTTAGTTACATATTCTTGTTATTATTTAATATTTAGCTCCATATCATGCTCAAATCAAGCCAGATAAATGTTAACCCAAAGATTTCAACCCAATGTGAATGTCTCATTATAACCACCATTGGGATTAATCTTGTACCTACACATGTAGGTCAAACATCGGGCATACTTGCTCATATATAATAGTTGAAGCAAAGCATAAACTTCCAATGTGGCATCATAATATATAAATCAAATAAACATCACATCTAACATGAATTATCAACTATAGTCATAAGGATGCAATAAATGATAAAAATCCACATACTAATCCACCTATGATAAACACACTTGTACAATATATATCAAAGTAGTGGAATGGTAACATTGAGATATCCAACATATGCATCCATAGGAACATTCCTAGATGACAATACAAAACCCCATCAAAAAACACCTCGATGGCATAATAAAACATCATTGCTAATAAAAGTAGTGGATCTAAAGACAAATAACAAGGCACAAGCGCTAAAGGCATTACAACATACCTCTAGTAAAAATGAAAAATAAAATATAAATACTAATTAAAATGTTAAAAAATATATTTTTGAAAGCTACACTTATAGATCTACAAAAGGGTATTTTTAGATTTGTTTGTAATGTTATTTAAATGAGTAGGAGTTTTGAGAACATTAAGCTTTTCAAATAATTTTATTTTTTTATAAACTAGCCCCAAAGTGATGTCACATATCTATCTAGTGGATACTCCTAGCTGGGAAAGTTGTAGCCAAATCTAATTTAACGAAATTGAATCTAGCTAGAATATATATTTGACTAAAGTTGACTTTTAGTTAGAAATGCTTACATTCATTTGTGCTGATAAGATGGCTTGAAGTGAGATACGACTTTTAACTTTCACCTCTTGTGAATATGTGTAAAGATGTGATAGTGATGATTCTTATGTGGATATTTGCAGTGGTGGCTCATATGGTGTCAAGTTCTTGACTAGTGTTCTTTACAAACTTATTGAGGCTAAGAGTCTTTGCTTCAAATAACACCTCAAGTTGTCCTAGTTTGATGATAGATAAACAATCATTTTGCTCTTGGGCTTGTTGTATGGCTCATTCTTGTTCTTCTTCAACAAGTTTATGAGGGGGAAGATTTCTCTCAATTCTCATAGAGTGATTCCAATCCAATCTTTCTCAATACTTGGACACATATCATGAGTGTGAGATGTTAGGTATGGCCAAGAGAAAATAGATATGAATACGAAACACCTTTGAGATTGCCAGATGGATGGTTTGTTGACTTTTGATGTGTAAATGGATGTTGAGTTGTTTATGTTTGTTCTTGTTATTTGATTGGTTTCTATTTGACTAAGTCCAAGAGAACTTGGCTTGAATGTGCAAGAACCTAAGTGTACTGTGTTGTTTTGTTGCTTTGAATTAATTGAATGTTCATAAAATGGAGATTGTAAATGCTAAATGAAAAATAATAAAGCAAAGAGATTGAAACTTTTCTATGTTTTTATATTTTTTGGATTCTTATGCCTTTCAAATGAATATAATTTAAATGCTAAAATTAACCTATGTTTTTGGTGTTTTACCTATTTTATGTTCTTACATATAAAAGAATGAGATATTGTTCTATAAACTCAATACAAAAATCAACCAACATCAACTTTTTTTCACTTTTTATTCCAAATTATGTAATTTTTACAAGTATAGATAAAGTATAATCAACTAGATTGATAAAATAGTCTATCTCCTCTACTTTTAAATTTGACTTATACACATCAGGATAAAATATAGATGTTTTTAGTTCTTGTGCTGTAATGCTATTGAAGAAACGATGATTTCATTGTTGCTCATTGAATGTTTGTTGCAAAGGAAGTTGAAATATTGATTTGAAATAAGATTTTGCAATAAAACATTTAACTAAACTAATAAATCTAATTTCTACAGTAAATATAGAACTTGTAACTAAATGCTACAATTATATCTAGAAATGTGAAAATCTACCTATTTTATCTATTATACTTAATCTATGAAAATGAACTATTCTAAATAATCATGAATATAAATAAAAGAATCCAACACCTAAAATACACACAATCTAAGATATTGTGGATGTTTGTTGTGGCATGTGTCATTAGGGCTCTAGCTTGGTAAATTTCTTCTCTTCTCGCAAATTTAGAAACTCCTCTTGATGAAAGGAAAATGGGAAACATAAAACCAAGATTGAAGGAGCAAAATATTGAAAGAAAATTCTATTGTAGTAGTTGATTGTGTAGCTTAGGAGTTGGAAAATTACAAATTGTGAATCTTGAAGGCTATAATGGACTTGTATTGTGAGAAGACCTATGAAGAGGGTTGGATTTTTTATGTATATTTTTATAATAAAAACTCAAACTTGCTACTGTAGTTGTGCATGGAGAGGCAAGAGCTAATATTTTCAGGAAGAAGAAATCAAAAGACTTGTGTAAAAACTTTTGGATAACTATTAATAAGGTCGGATCCACAATTAGAGATACAAACTAGAAGTTCTCATATCCTAGGTGCACTCAAGAGTAAATTGGACTTGCGTTTGGGAGCAAAAATTAATGTAAGAATGGTGCATGCAAATAATTCATGCGAGAAGAAATTAAATATAGAATCACTTGTTTTACTAGTATGAAATCATTAGGGTA
Organism: Cunninghamia lanceolata; assembly: GCA_027924645.1. Lineage (NCBI taxonomy): Eukaryota > Viridiplantae > Streptophyta > Pinopsida > Cupressales > Cupressaceae > Cunninghamia > Cunninghamia lanceolata. The sequence goes on along the minus strand of BSBN01000472.1, from coordinate 16,697,526 downwards.
GTTGCTAAATCATAAAGGCAATTCAACTTGAAAAGGGGTGATTTTATAACTTAATGAGCAAAACACATGTTTTACAAAGCAACAAGGCACAAAAGCATGGTAAATAACTAGCAAACATGAAATAGAAGAAAGTGAGGGTTCAATGAGTTGAATTACCACTTACATTGAAAGATTGGATAAGTTGAGAGGAGGTTTATTCACACCATGTGGGTCATGTGTTGGACCACTGGGTCATCATCAGACTGCCATGTATACCTATACAATTCTAGGCACTTATAGCAATAAGTTCTCCCTCATTTATTTTCAAATAGTAAAATCTTTCTTTTTAAATACAACTTATTCACAAGACTATTTGTTTGATAGATATCACCTATTATCTTCCACCAACTATATGTGGTATCCTCCTCTGAGACATTTAAGAGGGTAGAATATGCAAAACTGAACTAAATGGTTCCTTGTGCCTTCTTGTCCATCTTTGTCCAATCTTCATTAGACATATCCATAGTCTTTATCTTTGTCCATTTTTTGGATTCTCACTCCTTTCAAATGAATCTAATCTAAATGCTAAAATTAACCTATGTTTTTGGTGTTTTACCTATATTACATATAAAAGAATGAGATACTGCTCTACAAACTCAATTAAAAAATCAACCAACATCAACTTTTTTTCACTTTTCATTCCAAATGTAATTTTTAGAAGAAGTATAGATAAAGTATCATCAACTATCTACTGATAAAATAGTCTATCTCCTCTACTTATTTTGAATTTCACTTATACACACGAGGATAAAATATAGATGTTTTTAGTTCTTGTGTTGCAATGCTACTAAAGAAAGTATTATTTCATTGTTGCTTGCTAAATGTTTGTTGAAAAGGAATTTGAACTAGATTGATTTGAAATGAGATTTTGTAATACAAAATTTAACTAAACTAATAACTATAATTTATACAGTAAATCTAGAACTTGCAATTAAATGCTACAATTCTAGAGAAATGTGAAAATCTACCTACTCTCTCTATTCTACTTAATCTATGAAAATGAACTATTCTAAATAGTCATGAATGTAAATAAAAGAATCCAACACCTAAAATACACACAATATAAGATATTGTGGATGTTTTTTTGTGGCATGTGTCCTTAGGGCTCTAGCTTGGTAATTTTCTTCTCTTCTTCCAACTTTAGAAACTCCTCTTGATGAAAGGAAAATGGGAAACGTAAAACTAAGATTAAAGGAGCAAAATATTGAAAGAAAATTCTATTGTAGTAGTTGATTGTGTAGCTTAGGAGTTAGAAAATGAAAAATTGTGAATCTTGAAGGCTATAAGGGAATTGTATTGTAAAAAGACCTATGAAGAGGGTTGGAATTTTGATGTAGTCTTTTGAAATAAAAACTCAAACTTGCTACTATAGTTGTGTATGGAGAGGCAAGAGCTAATATTTTCAAGAAGAAGCAATCAAAAGACTCATGTAAAAACGTTTTGAGAACTATTAATATGGTTAAATCCACAATTAGAGATACAAACTAAAAGTTCTCTTATTCTAGGTGCAATCAAGAGTAAACTAGAGTTGAGTTTGGGAGTCAAAGTTGATGCAAGAATGGAGCATTCAAATAATTCATGCGAGAAAGAACTAAATATAGAATCACTTGTTTTACTAGTATGAAATTGTTAAGGTAGTTGCTAAATAATCAAGGCAATTCAACTTGAAAAGGGGTGATTTTGTAACTTATGAGAAAAACATATGTTTTAAAAAGTAACAAGGCATGAAAGCATGGTAAATAACTAGTGAACATGAAATAGAATCAAGGAAGGGCTCATTGAGATAAATTAACACTTTCATCAAGGTTGGATAAGTTGAGAGGAGGTTTATTCACACCATGTGGGTCAAGTGTTGGACCATCAAGTCATCATTAGATTGCCATGTATACCTATACCACTTTAGGCACTTATAGCAATAAATTCTCCCTAAAATAGTAAAATATTTCTTTTTAAATACAACTTATTCACAAGACTCTTTGTTTGATAGATATCACCAATTATATGTGGTAGCCTCCTATGAGACTTTTTAGGGGATAAAATCTACAAAACACTACTAAATGGTTCCCTATGCCTTCTTGTTCATCTTTGTCCGATCTTCATCAAACATATCCATAGGATTTATCTCCTTTGGAATAGCTCTTCATTGGTCCCTCTATTCAAAGAGATCCTCCAATTTTAACTTCCACAAATTGTAGCCAAAACCATTACACTTCTCAATGTATGACTAAGGTGTGCAAGCCATGGATTCCACCATAATGGATCTGCAAAACCCACTAAAAAATACTCCCACTAAAATAAAATACCTCACAACACTTCTAGAAAGGCATCCCTCTCCGATCAAAACCATTATTTTTAATACCAAATGTTGAAAAAACTAATGAATAATAAAATTGATAGTGTAAACTTAAAGTGTACAAATATAATTAGCTCAATTAAAGGTACACGTGGTTAACCATAATATTGAAATAGAACATGGACAAACATGTAAATAAGTAATAAAAAATCAGCGAATCATAAACACAAACACATGACACTAGATGTATGTGGAGAAACCCTTTTGAGAAAAAACTCTATCATCAAAGAGAGTGTACAAGTCTGTATTAATCCAATAACAATGGGTTACAATAGTACATCCAATTTCTCCCCTCAATCTAAAAACATTTTGGTAGCAAGAGAGTACTTATAAATAAATATACATAACCTATATCTCATGCCTCCAATATATAAGAGCAATGAGAAACAAGAAACCATAACTAGTTTACAAAATAATGGGGCAATTAGATGAATAGTTTACTACTATTGCTCTTTTTGTTGATGGCATGTTGTTGATTAGTAATAGTGAGAAAATAATTGGGGTTCTTAAATCTTAGATTTATTTACAATTTGATATGAACAATTTGTTAGATGCTAACTTTATCTCATAAATAGAGATCATGAGAGATAGTGTTAACATAAATCTTTGGGTCAATCAAAGGAAGTATGTTAACTCTATTTTATAGTGGTTAATGATACATGACTAGAAAGTAATGAGTGTTCCCATTCCTACAGGAACAAAGCTTTTATTTGAGTAGTGTCCTTTGATACATGATGAGATAAAGGACATGAGTCACATCCCCTATGTGAGTGTAGTTGGTAGTCTCATGTATGCTATGGTTTGCTAGACTAGACATTACATAAGCAATGGGAGTCATAAGTAAGTATATGTCTACTCTAGTCATGGAACATTTGAAAAGGCAAAATTCATTGTTGCATTCTTGGTTTCCTTAAGCTTTTACAAAATTTCCCCCATGAGCATTCTCGTGCTCTATATAGGACCTTGTGTGCCTTTTGTTTTAATTTTTCCATATCATGCTTATGCTCAATCCAATTGCTTTTATTTGTTTTAGCTTCTAAGATCGATCCAATTGATTTCATAAACCCCATTTTCATCCCTGTCACCAAGAGGAGGACCTTGTTGTTGTAGAGGAAGAGGCAGTTGCCAAAAACGACCTTTGAGAACTTATGCCAAGCACTATCACCCGATTTGTACAAGTTTTTCATGCTTTCTTAGTAATTTAAATAAACATATCTTGCTCTTGAGGAAGTAAAACTTCATTTGCTTTTATCTTGATAGGTAGTTTATATTAATTTATTATAATAGATTTGCTTTTAAATTGCTTAGATATTTTAAGTCAAAATTCAATCACGAAAATACAAAAAACAAAGTATAGATTAGATTGCATACAAAAAGTAATATAGTTGCATACATTTTCCCTTCATAGTAATTAATTCATTTCAAAAGTCAGAAAAAGGAACTCAAAAGTTGTTTGCATTCATTTAATATTAATTGCATTTAGGAACTCATAGAAAATACCAAAAACATTCAAAAACATGAAAACAAGAGATCAAACAAACCCTTGATTTCATCACAAGGTCAACAAATTCAAACATGTTAAAACATTCAAAACAAAGAGGAGTTGTTGATTCCATCACAAGGCATCTTTTCAAACAAAACATTCAACGAAAACTCTCCCCCTTTTGTCTAGCATTCAATGTGCCCAAGCATAAGGGTAGATTGGGTTAAATCCATCATTGATGACATTAGGGAGATCGCCCCTCAACCAATTCCCACAAAGGAAACAACCCAAGAGTAAGAACTCATCTTCAGGCTCATTCAACAAGAAACTGAACAAAAAAGACAAGCCAAAGAACATCAACAAAGACTCATTCAACAAGCCATTCAAAACAAAGAAAAGTGGCTAGATTGTCTCCATATCATAAACAAACAAAGTAGTGTTAAAGCTAGGATTAGAACAAGTGACTCTTTAGGTCATATTACAATCACAACCACCACACCCATACAACATTTGCAATAGCATCACGACTTTTGCCAAACACATACATCCACACATCACATGATCAACCCAAGTGTGATCGACGATGTTCTACTTCCCCACAAACAAACCGACCCCTTAGCTTCACCCCCACTCTACTAGCTCCTGCCATGAGACATGGAATGACTTGGTGGTCGCCCACTGCAGGGATATGGTTCATGTGCCACATTGAAGTTTGACTCGCCTGCATTGTGTGTGAGTCACATTTTGGTCAACACATAATCAAGACAATTCCGTTCAAATCCCTTCCCTTTATGAGCTTCTCTTTTGTGGTGTTGTACTTTTCACATATCCTATGTAAAGGAGACTTGGTTAAACATCTCACAACTTGCCAACAACAAAGACTCATTCAACAAGTCATTCAAAACAAAGAAAAGAGGCTAGATTGTCTTTGTATCATAAACAAACAAAACACTGTTCAAGCTAGGCTTAGAACAAGTGACCTTTCGGATCATATTACAATCACAATCACCACACCCATACAACATTTGTGACAACATCAAAAGTTTTGCCAAACACATACATCCACACATCACATGATCAACCCAACTGTGATCCACGATGTTCTACTTCCCCGCAAACAAACCAACCCCCCGGCTTCACCTCCACTCTACTAGCTCCTCCCATGAGAGCGGGAATGACTGGGTAGTCGCCCACTGCAAAGATATGGTTCATGTGCCACATCAGAGTTTGACTCACCCGCTTTGTGTGTGTCACATTTTGGTCAACACATAATCAAGACAACTTCGTTCAAACCCCTTCCCTTTATGAGCTTCTCTTTTGTGGTCTTGTACCTTTCAAGTATCCCATGTAAAGGAAACTTGATTAAAGATCTCACAACTTGCCAACATGACAGGGGTTTGCTTTAGTTTGTGTAAAGATTTCCCAAACATCGCAAGCAATTTTTGATATTCCCATTGCTCCTAGAAGTTTGAGAAACAAATTTAGATTGTAAATTCATCTACGTTTGTCAAAAACCTCTCCCATTTTTCTAGGCATACCCTCTGAGTCGGTTATTCTTATACCATCAGCGTCAATACTCAAAAGTCAATTTTGACCAGTAAAAATAGGACAAATATTAACCACTTTTTATTGTAAATGAGGTGTAAAATTGCTATTAATTGCTTGACCATTGAAATGGATGATATTTAGTAGAGTGCTCCAAGGCTCTCTACACACGGTTCGAGGCAATGTGCAATTATATAGTTCAGGGTCCCTGGGTCAAGGTGTTTGGTAACTGAGACAGTCTTCATCTTTTTCACACACGACGTTCACTTGAGGATCTCCAATACTTGAAAGTGAATGGTCTGAGGTTGCTGTACCCAAGACACGTCCAAGAGTTGGGTGAGCCCCATATATCTATCGTCCCATTTGCTGATACGGAGGAATCAAATGTCCTCCATTCTTAGTAAGCTGGCCCTGACCTACCATCCAAGTTTTCTTTTTAAGCAAGAGCCCTTTAAATTTTTTTAACAGCCATCCTTTTTGTGCAAATCTAAGAGACATTCTTTTATGAAGCGCCATACATCTGTAGCAAACGCCATACTCTGGAAGTACCCTTGAATTGTGCAGTACTTAAGTTAGACGGTACGGCTTGCACTTGTGGGGCCCTCATATCAGATTGGAAAGTGCACCAATCATTTAAGGGCTAATCTCTTTTAACATGAGCGCCTGTGTATATTGGAAACGTATGCATTTAAAGCTTTGTATCTTTAATAAAGCTTTTTTTAAAGTTTCGTGCCTTTGTTAGGCACAATACAACCACTTGCATGCCTTTATGGTGCGGTCATTCACTTTGTAACCTTTCGTTAAGCCCCATACATTGTATAGTATTGAACAAAACTGCCTCTTCGAGCAGTCTTGAATGGCCATCATTGCAACTAGCATTGGTGATAGTGCCATCCACTCCAGCCACTCACCAATGCTAGTTGCAATGATGGTCATTCGTGAGAGTCCCACTAGTTGTGATAGTAGCGGTACATTGAAAGCTCAACACTTTAAGTTGCTGGAGTGGATGGCACTATCACCAATGTTTGTTGCAATGATGGCCATTCGTGAGAGTCCCACTAGTTGTGATAGTAGTGGTACATTGAAAGCTCAATGCTTAAAATAGTATGATTGTAGTAGTTGTACGAATTAATAGTTGAACAACCAATACAAATAATTGAATACAATGTGCCCATTAAATTCAAAAAACAACAAATCATATGATGCCACATTGGCATACTAAAAAACATAATGCACAATTATTGGTTCTTGATGTACAACTTTTGGTCTAACCTTTTTTTTTGGGTCTATTCTGACATCTCAACAAAAAGCATGATGATGACATAATTTTGACTATCATAATGATTGTGAAATAAAATATTTAAATTGTCCACATCCCTAGCTGCTTGGTGATATAAGTTTTTAGTGCCAATGTTACACATATGTTGTCATATCAACCCATAAAGTTATGGTGCACCACTATTGGGCCCTCTCCCCTAACTCTCACCCTAGAGTATCTATTTTTTGACTTTTTGCCTTATTGAAAAGCTTTCTTCGAGCTCTACACAATGGTACAAATTATTTTATCTAATTTTTTTGTAGTGTTAGTGAAATTTTGCTTGCAAACTCCTAATTGCTTTCATTGTCATGGAATTAAGGACAAGTTTTGCCTCTTATACCTATTTATAGAACTTTGGCTTTCAAATTGTAAAATTGCACTAAAATAAAGTGCCACATAGTGTATTTTTTAGGGGGTTTATCAAATTAATTAATGGGGATCTTTGATGGGTTCATGGTAAATGCACTCAATTATAAAGCACCAATCCTTTCATTTTCTTTGGTAGGTTAATACAATTCATTTATGAGCTTTTGTAATCAAACAAACTAAAATAAAATCACATAATCTAAGGGGTTTTTTACACTAAGTTCTTTGAGGTGTTTTGCAACATCTTTCTCTATGGGTACAACATTCAGATAACTTGCTTTCAATGTGCATTGTGTTTTTGTGGCTAAAAGGACACACTCATCTCGAAATACTCCTTGATGGAACTAAATATGCCTCATCACGAGTGCATATGGAAGCCTTCTTGAAATGACAAGGTCTTCTTCCCTATCTTTTGGGATGGGTTCCACAACCAACCAACTCATTCAAATATTTTGAGTGGTTCAATAATCATGCCATATTTCTTTGTGATCTCTTATACTACCTTCATTATGTTTTGAACATCATCTTAGTGGCATTGGGTGTCTTTGTACTGCTTGACAAGGAATATTTTGTGACACCTTGCCTAATGTTCACATGGATGTCACATATTTTTCTGATAATGCTTATGATTCTGGTGATGATGACATAAAGTTTGAGGAAACTAACTTGACAACATTGGCATTGTTTACTTGTGCTGTTTCTTTTGACAATGTTTTAAGAGAGGATCTTTCCTCATCAGTAAGCCCCATCTTTGTGATTCTTTTTTTAGCAACATTGGTTACCTATTTGTTGAGGCTCACATTGCATATTGTTATCCCTTCCTAGAGGACCTTGTTTACATACTTGATGAGTGTTCCCACGTATGTGTTTTTGAGACTTCTTCATCACCTCCTTATCCACCTTGTTTTGTGGATCTAATATATTTTGTTTATTTACCTTGTCATATGGATCCTCTATTAGATACTTTGATTGCAAATTGTTCTCCCTTCTAGAGGACCTTGTTTATATATTTGATGAGAGTTCTTGTGTGTGTTTGTTTTGGGATTTTTTCATCACCTCTCAACCCACCTTGTCTTGTGGATCTAATTCCTTTTATTGATTAACCTTGTTTTGTGGATCCTCTAGTAGATACTTTGATTGTAGATTGTCCTCCCTTCTTGGACAACATTGTTTATGTGCTTGATGAGAGTTCCCACATGTCTGTTTTTGGAACTTTTTCACCATATTCTAAACAACCTTATTTTGTAGATCCTAATCTTATTGCTAATCCACCTTCTTATTTGTTGATCCACATTTTTTATGGATCCACTATTCAATACTTTGAGCCTTAATGCCCCTCCTATTGTGTTGGGCATTCCTCTTATGAATGATTCAGTGTTATCTACTAGTTATTCTTTGATGGCAATTCTTCCACAACTTGTTTCTAGGATATGTTTATCACTTACTTCAATGATCATCAAGCTAGTATCATATTATTTTGTGTTGCCTCATGCATTTCCTATTTTGGAGTGTGTAGAATTTTTTTATGCACCTCTTTGCATTTATCTTCCTAAGGGAAGGCATGTAGTTCAATGCAAGGAGGCCTTCTTTAGTGTTCTGTGCTTATCCATCTTCATCAAGTTTTACAACTGTTTGGTTTCATCATTCATCTTTTTAGTAGAGCGACATCACTATCTTATGGCATCCTTTGCAAGATGTCTTCTTTCCCCATCACTTCTTAGGGTGTCTTCATTCCTCTGTTCATGGGGGAACTTCATCACCATCTTTCTCTTTGGGGGGGTTCTATTATTCTACATGGGTACTTGATAAGGCCTTATTTTTGGGGCCCATATCTAAGGATTTGCCTCATTTACTTTTATTTTTCTCTCCCTAAGTTAATCTTGTACTATAATATTACCCATGTCGACTAAAGGGAATAGAATATAGTCGACCTCTTCAACTTTATAGGGGCTTCTTGATCTCACAATTGCCATATTAATCTGCATGGCTTGAGAAGGCCCACTCACTCTAGATAGATAGTAGGGGCTACCAGGAACAAAATGTCTAAGATAGGACAAGGAGGGGATATGATCCCATCTATTAATCATTGGGGTCCTTGCCCCAAATCTTTAATTTCTCATTTGGCCACTACTTTGGGCTTAAGGGAGGTGTTAGAGTGTTCACACAAGGCTAAGCATTCATGCTATTTCACCATGCTAGTATAATTACACTTATGTTTATTTATTCACTTTATTTACTTAAGAAAACATGGGTATCTATGACATTCAATCATGTGCCCATCTCTTATGCACTCAATTGACACTTAGCTAATTTAAGTTTAGCTAGCTTAATCTATTGTGCTAGTTCAACTTTAATTATCTCCCACCTATCATTCTAGATCAAGTTTAGTTAACTCCCACCTTTCCAGCTAGTTTCCCTTTAGTTAGCTACCACCTATCATGCATTGTCTTGCTCTATATAAGCACAAGCTTATTTTTTCTTTGTAAGCATATTGAATTATTCTATTATTTAATGCAATCAATCTATTAGCTATATTATTTATTTGTTTTCTTAATTGGATTTGCATAGATCTTCTTGTGGAAGGTTAATCAGTTTGACAATTTTTGGATCTCCAAAATATTTCATTATTTCTACACAAAATACTTTCTTTCCACAATTCTTTCTTTTCTTTAAATCTCCCTATGGTAAAATCATGAATAGAGGAAAGGTTAGTTTACCAAAGTAAATGCACAAAATGAGTAATCGGTCCTAGGATTGTGTTGATCCTTGTGCTTTGATACAATATGTCACAACTTGAGAATTTTGAGGAGATAAATTTAACTTAAAATTCACTATTTTTTATAATTACATCTTAGTTAATAAATTTAGAAATTGTCTATAGTAAAGTATGGATAAGTGTTATCTAAGATAATGACATAAGATCAAATATTATATAGTGAAAGTTTATATTATTGGTTTCAAAGTAAAATTTAGAGCATCAACCTTAGAGAATTCCAATCATATTATAGGAATTAATTAATTCAAGAGTAGAAATAAAGTCTAATTATTCATATGCATAGGAATAAGTATTTCTACCAAACAATTCATTGTTCATGTAACATATAAAAATAATTTAACAAATCAACATAGAGGTCATTTCTAATTTTATAAATGAATACATTTAACCCTCTCAGTTCTTTCAATCAGATTACAACATACTTTACATTTTGCAAACAATATTTTAGATAGAAAATAGCAAGCACATTTGCTTTTATATATTAACACACACTTATAAAATTACCAAAAAAATGTTTATGATACTTCCAAGTGGGTAAAAACGTGTTTATGGTACTTCCAAGTGGGTAAAAATATGTTCATGGTACTTCCAAGTGGATATAAAAAAAACATATAAAATATTTTTTTTTACTATAATTGAATTAAATAATACAACCAAATCCTACAAGAAGAGGTATATTAAAACATATAAAAAATTATCTTCATGTCTAAATAGAGTACAATAAGAAAGTAAGAATTAGTCTCAAAATGTTACCTCAAGCTAAAACTGCCAAAATCAAGTATTAATAACTAATAATGAAAATTGGATGAGAGAGAGCATCATGAGAGCACTTTTCCACCAACCTCTAACTTGTACGGCTCCCTCGAATGCCACCCCAAAACAGTTGACCCTAACCTTCATGGATGGGGTCACAAGAGCATATTGGATAGGAAGAGGCTAGAACATGAGTAGATAAACACTATGACTCTTAAAAACAACAAATAACACTTTCACAAAACATATCCCATTGGCTAAGGTTTTCAAATAATAATTCACAAGTAGGTCTTGGCTCGTCTTTGCACAATATAGTAGGAATCTAATAATACTTTCATGTTAATCAATGGTGTTGACCTTTCCCTATCACACACAAATAAATAATATAATACCACAAATAGGACCTCCTTGTCACTCACAAAAGTCATATGATTTCAACAATGTTCATAACCATTCCTATGCAACAGCTCTTGGATCTCAACTTCACACTTAGTTTGTAGGAAAAGTCAAAAAGATCGGTTGAGGTCCCCATAAGACTTGCCATTTCTTTTAGTTAGTTGGAAGACTAAATACATAGAGAGTCATAATATATATTAATTAGCATGATACATATACATAGATAATAATAAAAACATTAGAGAAATGAATATTAACATTGATATCAACTCACTAGATCAAGAGTATACTTTTCAACCGTCGCAAAAATCAACATAGATGCAATTATAATAATTCACAATAATGTAGAATACCACCCAAAAATCTTGATAAACTAGATATCAATAGTTGTCCAATTCAAGGCAAAATTTTTACAAGACAAAATATTAAATATTTTAAATGGTCTAAAAATAGGGTAGTAAAGTTTAAAGCTCTTACATAAAACTAGATAGAGAAGAAAATCAAGGTGTTGAGGACAGATATTGGTGGAGATTTTTGCTCAATAGGTTTCAACAAATTTTGTAGGGATTGTGAGGTATAAGACGACTCCATACTATTGAGAAACTTGATGAACAATAACAATCATAGTATAAGCCTAAAGTGTACAAATCTAATTAACCTAATTAAAGGTACATATGATTAACCATAAAACTAAAATAGAACATGTATAAGCATGTAAATTATAAATAAGAAATGATAAAAAAACTCATAAACACGAACACATAAAACTAAATGTGTATTGCCCTAGGTTTTCACCCAAAGCATTAGCCAAACAAACACCAAACCAACAAATTTTTCTTGTTTGTAAATGTCACATTGCACTCACGTGCACACAAGGTGTCACAACAAGGACAACAACATCAAAGATGACATCACCATTGCTATGCAAGGTGGCACAAGCGGAAGACTTCACCCATCGTGTGACAACTCACCACGATGACCAAGCGAGAGGTGGAGCTCACTCCATGACGAGGGTCGGATACACATCCACAACCTCGCTTTCTCATGAACACACATAGTAGGATGAGGGAAACAACCACCTCAACCAAATGGAATGGTCACCAGTTGATCTCGTGCAAAGGCACACTTCCCAAAAAGGAGGGAATAATCCAAGGGTGCACATCACATCAAGGAACTGGCACCATGGATACACTCAGGTGGCCAAAGGAGCACATTTTGACAACAAACTTCACAAGAGGGTAGAACGGCTAGAACGGGGTTCGAGAGACAAACCTGGACACCAAAACTAGGCCCCTCTATCCAAGATGCAAACACTAAGTGTTGTAGTCCACTGGACACTAGCCCTGGGTGTTGTAGTCCTCTAGACTCCATCGCTGGGTGTTGTAGTCCTGGCAGTGTCTAGAAAATGGAAAAAAAATCCAAAAATATGAAAAACTCATAATTTCTTCTAAGTCTCACCATAGACTCAAAACATGATTTAGATGCTCTAGAAGACATCAAGGCACACATCCCAACTACCGAACATGAAAAAGAAGGCCCAAAGCCAACAATGAGCAAATAGCCAAAAAAGGACAAAAGCGTTACAAAATGCTATGCAAGTTCGACACCAACATCGACCCATGCCGAAAGTGATAATAGGATCATTGCCTCCTATGTGGGAAGAATACAATCCAATACTAACATATCAAAAAAATCAAATACAAAATCATATAAATGTGTCTAAACATGCTAACATAGCTAGATCACATGTGAAATCTACCAAATCAAGCCAACGTCCTCACAAACTAAGGCATGGAAAAATACAAGATTACATCCAAAAATTACAGTATTAGAAATGCCTCATCCTAACCATAGATGAATCATAGCCAACATCATGAATCATCTCGTATCATCAATAACATCATTTTACAGAGGTCTCAAAAGATGGACTTTACAAGGGTTATAATAATCAATAATGAAATAATACAAGTGCATAAATACACCAAAATCCATCACGCTCTCCAAGGTGCAAAAAGGCACGAAGCACGACAAATCAACTTAAAAAATAGGACAAGGAATCCATCCAGCACCTGAAGATCATCACGAAGGACCAATGGGGAAATATTGCTCACCTCCCAACCATATTGTCATCATCGAGCGCAATAGTTGTCTACACAATTCTAGGCAACCCCCGAGCTACAAAGAACACTATCATGGAGATCTTCTAGCATCATCTACACAATCCAGGGTATACATAGCAACATGTGGTATACATGCCAATCAATGCACACAACACAAATGGTGCACAATTGCCAATACAATGCATACATGCAACACATGGCACAACTACCAATCTAATGCATATAAATAACACATGGTACAACTACCATACAATGCATACACATAACATGTGGCCCACTTGCCAATAAGCATAATAGAATGACATCACAATATTCAAGCATAGGGGGAATAATCACACCTTCAATGCACGCTAAACAAGGCATAAATCATAGACCATCAATGACACATTCAAGCATGAATCGGGCATCTCAATCCACATGCAAATGCTAAGGTCACAACACACATCGAGTATAACTCCAACGATAAGGAAAAGGAAGAGAGACGTAGTAGGCTAGGACCAAGAGTGTCATTACAAGGGCATAAACCTCCTCGTAGCATACATAAGGGCACTACCTCATAGAAAAATAGGTCATTGTATCACCAGGAGTTGCTCTTTACACCCAAACTAGAACATAGCATAATAGGGCATTGTATCACCATGAGATGTTGTTTGGTGTAGATGATCTTATTATTAATTTGTATTTTACCCAATGTGTTTATTGTTAATCTTGTTTAAACCCACTCACTAGTTCCATCACAGTGAAAGACACTCCTCTCCTACCTCTATACCTCTTCCTACATGTCCAATGCACCAATTTGACCAATTGGGCATGGCATGGAAATTAAGGTGACAAAAATCACAACATGGATTTAAAAGATGGAAAACATGAATACATTAAGGAGACAACTCATCTCACAATTTAAATCAATCATATAAGGTCTAAAATGCAAAAATCATATTTTCACAATGCACAAAATAACCATAAGACCCTAAATCCACCATTAAAGCTCCCTATGGCACCTTGGAATATTTTTTAACTTTCATTCTACAAGTTTTATTGAAAAACGAACAACCTTTTATAGCAAAGGAAACCACATCCCAAATATTCAATAAAATTGACTTGGGTGATTCTAGAAAATTTTGGCAGAGTTTTGTTTATTTTTCCATGTTTCCAAAACACAAAAAATATGCAAATAAAATCAATTACAACTATAAACTCATTCTAACGTCTCATTCCTATCAATTAATCCATGAGCAGACCTCTTAAAGTGGCATGGCAAAGGAAGAGCAAGCATAAATTAATTAAACAAGGAGAATACCTTTCAACCATGCACTAAAATCCATGAATCCCAAAGGGTTTAGCAAGCAATCATTCTCCAAGCAACAACTACACAAAAATCCATTCAAGCAAGCAAGCAATCCTTTATTTTCATCCATGGAGAAATTCCTTCCATTCTTTCAAGAAGAGGGTTTGAGAGAGAGGAGAAAAATAAAATGAAAATGATGAAAAATAACTCTTTTTCCCTTTTGTACAAAAGCCCTAATTTCATTTCTTTTTCCAATTTCACCAAATATACTTTAAATAAATCACTTAAATTAACAGGGAAATAGTTAATCAACTAAACTCAATTTTTCCAAATAGGTAATTTCTATTTGATTCAACCTCATTTCGAAAAGTCCAAATACTCCATACCAAGCATTCAATTTTTTGAATTAATGCGATTCTACCTTTTTGACAGGGAAATTTCAAATTTCGAAAATAAATCAAAATCTCTTAAATTCATTCCTCAAACATAATATGATGCAATAAACATTTTCGCTAAGATAGAAATACTAATTTTCAACTAAAATCATTAAAATACTCTGAAAACACATTTTTTGAAACAATTTAAAATAAAGTGCAAGAATGCTAAGGAAACACACGTAAATGACTTTAAGCACACATTACGGGTTTCGACAACACAAGGATAATGGTGAGATGGCTTAGTGTCCCATGTCAACCTTCTCCACATTTCCCACATTAGTTAACACCTATAATTACCTACACACTCAAGTCAACCATCAAGCATACCTGCTTCACATATAATAGCCGAAGCAACATAATCCAGTCCAACGTGGTATAATCACACATGATATGAAATAATCACATCCACTATAATCATCTACGACTAGCATGATCTAGTGGAACATGGTACATAAACAGTAACATTTCATAATGTAGGAATAATACAACAATCACAACTATAACAAGTATAGTGAAAACAGTGAAGCTGAAGTACTGGAATCATCTAATATGTAAAATCACAATGTATGCATCTCATAATGCATAGTTGAAAGCCAAATAACAAAGCATAACCCCATTAGAAACACCTTGATGGTCATGCAGAATACACCCTCAGAACCCCTCGATTGACCTCATCGACAAGTTCAGTGTAATGCATCAAAGCATAAAATCACATAATGCACTGATATACACACAATACAAAATATAACACATAGAACATGTTACATCCCCAATCTTGACTAAGCTTAATATTACTTTTTATGTGGTAAAATGTATAAATAATCATAGGTTAATGATTGGATGTTTGTGGAAATATCAAGATAAATAATTGATTATATGGATTATGATTAATGCTTAGTTTAGACATGAGATCACATGTTATTAAGATTATTTTATCATAATGTTTTATGATTTGTTGATGATACACTGATCATGGTTTGTATGACTGTGAGTGTAACCAGGAAAGGAACCTACCTTTAAGAACAGAAGGAGAGTATCATCGGAGAGAAGGGGATATACATTTTAAAAAATTAGTTTTTCATTGAAGTCTCAATTTGACCATTATGTGAACCTTTGTGAGAGAAGGTATGTGTCCTTTAGTTGCTATCTCGAGATTATCCTGGAATTGACCATTAATGATTTGACGTGGAGGAAAGGGTTTTCCAACTTCTACCTTTGTTCACTTGGTCGAAAGAGTTTCTCGGTCTCCTTCTCGGCTTTTCTCTGTGTTTGAAGTTGACGTAAGCTCAAGGTGGTGACAAGGTAGAAGGTTTTGACCCACTCTCTCACATTATCCGACTTCGAATATCAACTTACATTGATATGGTAATATTACCATTGAGTCGATATATATGATATTTATATATTTGTTAAATTACGACATAGTGATAAAGATATTGGTTTTTTATTTAGATATTATTATTTATCTCTTTGTGTTAGAGTTTAATTTTAGAAGCTATCCTCATGCTTGTGTAGTAGGGCATTTCTCCCACAACACTCGAAACAAGGAAGAAGTGGGGGAGTAACCCACTTGGCCGTGGGGGTGATTGGAGCAGTTGGCTGATGGCATGCCCTCTTGAGGAGACTTTTGTGGAGATAGTTCTGTATTGTGGGTTGGAGATGTTAGGGTTAGCTGGCAGAAGATATCAATTAAATGCAAATAAAGATTAAACAGAGAAATGGAAATACACATAATTAATAACAGCGAGAGACAAGTTTTAACGTGGTTCACCCAAACTCGGGCTACATCCACTAAACAGAGAGTCCAATATTATTATCCAGTAAATCAAACCGATTACAATCAGCAATCCCTGCAACTCAATACTACTGCAAAATGCTACAATAAAATATCAAAACCCTAACCCTTAGCTGCCCCCAAACCCTCGCAAGGGGCGCTGCCCCTTAACCTCATAGGAATTTGGGGGGAAACCGCGCCGATAAAAGTGGGGAAAATGTAACCTCTGAGTCTGATTAGGCTCCATATAACAACAGGAGAGTGGGGACAATCCCATACTCTTAAAAGTGAGAAGTGATAGTATACTTGTCATTGTTATTGTTATGCTCTATTTTTTCTTTTGGGGGTGTGGCATGTATGCTTCGGCAGGAAGGAATGAAAAGGATAAACACAGTCTTGGTGAAACATAGCTCACAAAGGAGTTGAAAGGATTTTGATAAAAGTTGAGATAGAATTGCTCATGTAATCCCTTACATGTTTCTATATGATAGAAAATGGAATTATATGTATCCTAGTTTGCTTTTGGGCTGCCACTGTGTTGTGTGGTACAGCATGCCGACCAGGGCCGAACCCCTATACCGTGCATGTCATTTGATTATGTTTGATATAAGATAGTTTCTTGAAATGCAACCTGTTGATGATTATTTAAACTGTGCTTTGACAGTCATGTTATCATTATTCGAAGTTTACTATGGTTATTTCCTTATTGAGCTTCGATAGCTTTGCTATCAATGTTCAAAGCTTATCATTGTTATGCCTATATTGTGCTTCGATAACTATGCTATTATTGTTCGAAGCCTCATAGCGTTATTCCATCCATTGCTTCGATAGCTATGTTATCATTATCTGAAGCATGTCTTGTTAAATTTGGTTATGTGTCGATAACTTTTCTATAATTTATTTTTATTGTTATATGACTCGCCAAGTAAATGAAAAGGTGGTGGCCAAGGGTTATGACTGTGTAATCATATTTCAATATGTATTATATTGCTAGACTGGCTGAGTCTACATGGACATAGAGCCTCAACCATGCTCATTGTCATCATGATAGGAATGGTGAATAAGGGATATCAGGTGATTAAAATAGTGTTATTACCACATTGTTTCACCTCATGGGAGGTCAGCTAAGAATAAAGCCACTAGCCAAGGTACTCCTTTATAAACTAGTAGCCAGTGAGGTTGTGAATCTTTAAGAAGCTCTCGACAACCTTGAGTTGGAGTAGCTTAAAATAGAACTATTGTTCTTTAATGCATGCATGTTGCTATACCACTAGTCAATTGGTAGTCAAATAAGTCCTTTATTAGTAAGGTCGAATGACACAATGATGTTATGGAACTATTTTGCAAGAACTCTAGTTAACCTTCGTGAATGAAGAGAGTTCACGGGACTTGATATGAATATTTATTATTGTCAAATATGTGGTAGTCTCTTAATTCCCAAGGACAAGATTGTTATATCTTATGGGGTTAGAGGTGGATAACCTATTTATGGACAAATGTCGGTAAACTTCCTACCTTTTATTGTTGACTTTTGAATAAGCCAAGTTATTATTGGGGAGGATTAGATGAGAATCCTTGCCTAGATGAGTTCCTTAGATAACTTTTGAAAATTATAACAAATTTATCTTGAGTTGATACTAGATATCAAACTATTATGAATACAATCTTTCGCAATAAGGAATAGGGTGATAGGTAATCACAGTTTTCAGATTGCAGTTAAAACAAGAAAGCTTGTATTGAACTCTAGAAATTGGAGTCAATATTCTAGTCAGATGGACTAAGAATTACCTAATGCTATTGATATTGTATATATGTGTATTTATCCTGGTCTAAGGAATAATACCAAGTCAAATTGACTAAAGGAAATGATGAATAGACAAGTTATATCTAAAACCTCTATAGGATGAGATAGGTTCTAAGTTGAGTTAGAGTGTGTGAACAATCGACTACATTCATTATGAAATGTCTATGTATATTTAATCTTTGGCAAAAGTAATGCATCTGACTCTACATGCATTAGTCAGTTCACTGTGCTCCAGATGGCATAATTCTTCCAGTAGTTTCATACATAGTTAGAGTGGATCTATAGTTGTATGACCGTGAAGGATTATGAAGGACACAACACTAGAGACTCAGATGGAAATCATGTTTGGTTCCTTATATTTATCCCCTTCATGAAGGGTAAGGCCGCTTCTAGGTAGGAAGTTACATGCGGGGGACCACCGGTCTGTGGTTGGAGGAAAAGCACTCGAGTGATGCTCTCCTTCCCAAGCAGATGACATGCCAAGGATTATGAGGATAGATATCAAAATTCCAGATGTAGTTTATTCTTTTATATGACTTGTTAGTAAAAAATTTTATGTAAAACTTATCATTGTTGCCATGAGCAAAACATTGTGATTGTATATTGGAAGGATTCACTAATATGTTATCTTTGGAAAATGTTGTAAATTTTAGTTTTGAAATGATCCTGAAAAGATATGCATTTTAATTATTGATTATGAAATTGTTTATTGTTAAATAAAAATGTGATTATGTTGATCGTGACTATTTAGTTAATGGTAAATTTAGTTGATTATTTTGGGTAATATGAGTTGACATGTTACATATGGTATCAGAACTATCAGGTTCAATACATCGACCTATGAGCTCACTACATGAAATCTTCCTCCAACATTAACAGTTGCTAATGTTTGGATGTTCTTATGCCAGAATGGTAGGAATAAGAAGACACCTAGGAAGAAGGTAACAGGAAATGGACGTTACCTCAAGGCTATGAGGGAGCAAGCCTTAAGAATGAAAAGCCTTGGCCAAATTGGTTGCTTGATAAGTGCATGGTTGTCTAATGATGGAACTTTTGCTGATAATATTAAATGCATCAAGTAGGAGAAGGACAAAGCAACTAGGGCTATTGTTCCTATCTCTGGAAATGAATCACTGAAACCCTCTGCACCTAAGGAACCAGCCTTGGGAAGTGATCCTAATGATCCTATCATTACTTGGGAGGTTACATATGAGTACCTGCACTCATACATCCACCTCCTAAGTCTGATTTGATGAACCTCGAGGATGATGATAAACTTGGGAAGATATCCCAATTTGAAAGTGAATTGCAGTTGCAAGATGTGAAAAATTGTAACAATTGATGGATTATATGTAGTTCATGAAAACTATAAAGCAATTTTGAATTTTGGAAAATCTTTCCTTTCTTGTTAATATTGCATAAATGAGAATGGATTTATGTTTTTGAATGGATTCAATAGTATGAAAAAACTAATTGAATGAATAATCTGCAAACTTTAGGAGAAGTAGATTGCAACAGGTTCAGACATGAACCAATATGGGAGATAGCCAAGAAGAAGGGCAACCTTCAGGCCACTCTGATTCAAAAATTGACCAAATCCTTGCTATGCTCCATGAGATGAGGGCAAGAATTGGAACTTTAGAGTAGGAGGTCAGGGGTCAACATGGACCTAGGCAAGAAGCCTACCATGAGGATGATGATGAGGAACATCATGAAGTCACCACCCAAAGTGGATGTAGAGAGAATAACTCTAAAATATGACATGATGAGGATAAAAGAAGCCACTTGGCTCTAGAATTATCCAAAGATATGAAAAAGGTTACGCCTCCCAAGTTTGATGGGACTGTAAGCGGATATGCCGCAGAGGCATGCTTACAAAAATGGAGAAATACTTTGAAATAAGAAAATGGAGTTAAAATTGAACTCCATGAATTTAACCTAGGAAAGCTTTGTGGAACTTTTCAGGCAAAGATGGTTGCCTCAATTGTATTTTGACCAAAATCTTATAGATTTCCAAAATCTGAGATAGGGTGACTCAACTGTGAATGAGGACTGAGAAAAGTTCACTTGCCTCCTCAAATATGTTCCACAATATCAACAGGATGAGAGGTTTCACATCTGAAAGTTCATCATGGGATTGAATACCCAAATTGGAGGTGAGGTTGATGTGCATGGTCCTACTACAATGGACTAGGTTTATGAGAAATCTATTAAATGGGAACAAAAATTGAAATCCATGCCTGCATACAGGGAAAGGAACCAGAAAAAGTATAATCGGTTCCAATCCTCCCAATTTTTAAAGAAAAAGGGCAAAAAGTAGGATTTTACCAAGAAAGGTGAAAAGGATTCAAGGATAAACAGAATGAATCCAAGGGTGAAAAGAAAGGCAATAACAACTCCAAGAAAAATGGAGATAATTCTGGGAAACCCTATGAAAGGCGAGGACTTGTGGGAGGGTGTTATTCATGTGACAATGATCATTATGCCAACCAGTGTCCTAATAAGACACAAGGAACTCAATCATGAGGAAATCCTCTACCCTCTCAATAGGAAGCTTTCCAGCAATGGATACATGTAGCCTTGGATAATAGGCAAGCTGAATATCAAATCACTCCTATTGAAACCATAGGTATTTTATTTGGTTTTCCAATTTTAGTTTTGATAGATACTGGTTCTATGAAATGTTTCATTTCTCCTAAAGTTTTAAGTAAGATTTCTAGAAGGCTAGATACATGGCAAATACTTGGTTAGTTGAATATGCAAATCAGACCAGAGCTCAGGTATAGCAATGTTTGTTTGAGGCTAAGTTTGAACTTCCAAGTTTCTCCACCTAAGTGAACCTTTATGTATCCCCATTAGGCTCATATGATGTCATCCTTGGGATAAATTGGTTATGGAGACATAGAGCTAAAGTGGATTGTTTTTCTAAAATAATAGAATGTCTAGATGACCTTGGGAATAAATTTTTTCTACAAGGTAACCCTAGAGAGGTCAAACTGAGACAAATATCTACCCTACAGATGAAAAGAGCCCAAAGAAAAGGATGTAAACTTTTTGTTGTTAAATGGAGAAAATAAATAATCACAAGGAAACTATTTTCTGAGATAATTTGATGTTTTATGAATCTCAAAAACTCCAAAGAGTTGAGAAGAGGGAATCCATAGATCTGGAGAGATCATATATGGATAGATACCCTTTTCCTAGAGATTTTGAGGATGTATTTTTAGATGAACTACCGAGATTGCATCCTAAAAGAGATTTCAATTTCTCAATAGATATAATTCCAAGATTGGAACCTATATCTAAAGAGCTATATAGAATGACCACAACCAAGTTAATGGAGCTAAAGGCTCAGCTATAGGAATTGCTAGACAAAGGATTGATAAGACCCAGTGTTTCACCTAGGGGAGCACCAATAATTTTTGTTAAAATGGATGGTATGTTGCGGTTATGCATAGACTACTGTATGCTAAATAAGGCAAAAATAAAGAACAAGTATCCATTGCCTCGTATTGACAATGTCTTTGATCAAATGTAAGGGTTAACAGTATTTTCTAAGATCGATCTTCAATCTAGATACAATCAGTTGCTGCTAAAAGATGAGGATATTCACAAGACAACCTTTAGAACAAGGTATGGACAATCTGAGTTCATTGTCCTATCTTTTGGATTAACAAATGCACCTGCAACATTTATGAACTTAATAAACAGTGCATTCAAAGACTGCTTGGACAAGTTTGTCCTTGTTTTCCTTGATGACATTTTGATTTACTCTAAGAGTAAGGAGGAACACCTTCAATATTTAAGGATCGTTCTGCAAAGGTTGAGAGAGCATAAATTGTATGGAAAGCTCTCGAAGTGTACTTTCTTTTAAAAGAAAGTGTAGTATTTGGGTCATATAATTTCATCTAAGGGAATAGCTGTGGACCTGACCAAGATAAGAGCCATTTTGGAATGGCCAACACCAAGAAATGTACATGATGTATGAACTTTTATGGACCTAGCAGGTTATTATAGAAAATTTGTAGCAAACTTTTCAAAAAGAACTTATCGTATTACTTGTTTACAAAGAAAGGGCAAAAGATTTGATTGGTTAGAAAAATGTAAGGAGACATTCGACCAATTGAAAGAAAGATTGACTACGACACCTGTCTTGAAGGTATCTGACTTGGAAGGTCATTTTGTAGTCATTACTGATGCCTTAGGGGAAGTCTTAGGTGGTGTACTTGTCCAAGATGGGAAAGTTATTGCATATGAATCTAGAAAACTAAAAAATCTATGAACAAAATTATGCCCCTCATGATTTGGAATTGGTAGTAGTAATTCATGCACTATAAATGTGGAGACAATACTTGCTTGGAAAACCCTTTGAACTAAAAACAGACCATCAAGGACTCAAATATCTGTTTACTCAATCACACCTGAATTCTCTCCAGAGAAGGTGGTTAGAGCTAATATCAAATTATGATTTTGAGATTAAATACATTCAGGGCAAGGAAAACTAAGTGGCAGATGCCTTAAGTAGGAGATGACATATCTCCTCAATGACCTCCATACATTCTGATTTTAAGAATAGGTATTACAAAAGTCTAAGGGAGATGAGTATTATGACTAGGTAAAACAAGCTCTTATGGATAATCCTCAGAATCCTAGATATGATAGATTTTATGTTGAATCGGATGGGTTACTAAGGTATAAAGGAAGGATGTATGTTTCGAACTCTGAGGAGTTAAGTAATATTGTGTGGAAAGAGGTTCATTCTGCACCTTATTCAGGACATCCTGGAGTAACAAAGTTACTAGCAAACCTTTATATTTCTAGAAGGGAATGAAGAGGGATGTTGCAAGGTTTGTGGCTAGATGTCTAGAATGCCAGAGGGTGAAGCAGATCACCATCACCCCGACAGGACTTTTATACCCTCATGAAATTCTAGAATGGAAATGGCAAATCATTAGCATGGATTTTGTGCAAGGCCTTCCTATGTCTAGGAATAGGCACAATGCTATTCTTGTTGTGGTGGATAGGCTAATTAAGGTAGTGTTATCATGCAGGATTGCACCCGTTATGCAAAGCTATGAAGGTCAGCAATCCTGTGTAACATGGGATCAAACTCAGGCTATGGGTGATCTATGGTGAGCTTGAACCTCAAGATTATGGGCTGGTTCCCTTATAATTTTCAAATGGATTAATAACTTTGCAGGAAAAGTGTTGAAAAGACCTACTTAAAAGCACTAAAACTGTAACTTAAAAGTGTGGTGATCCACCTGATTTGATGGAAAACTGTAATTCTAACTCACAATGAATCTCAGAAAAATCTATCCACACAATTCACTTTGGCAATATGATCACAAAATGTTTCTAAGGGAGGTTGGAAATAAATTTTTTCTTGGAGGAAAATAGGGTTCTCACAGCATGAAAGAAAACTTTTCCAATTGCACAACCTAAGACCTGTGACTTTTACTGCTATTCAATGCATTTAAGTATAAATGAGACAATGATTTTAAAGATTCTGATATTAAACACAATAAAATCTCATCAAATCATTCATAAAGACAACACAAATGAGAAGGTAGACACTTGCTTTTTCTGAAAAATAAAGGAATCAATTACATAAAAATGACAAAGAATAAAACATGTAACCTGTTGTAATCAATAAATCTACAAAAGTTGAGTTACAAAACACTCTTTCTCTCTGCAATGTGTTAGAGAGAAAAAAAGAAAGAACTAGAAAAACATAAGTCTTTCTCACAATATATAATAATCTGTCATGTGGACCCTAAAAAGCTAACTGCAGTGAACTCAACTTCCAAAACTTCATGAAAAAGCTATAAAAAAGCAAATTGAGTTTACTTGGGTGAGCAAGAATAAAAAGCCTAAAAATCAGAGCCTAAAAACACTCCAAGATGAGCTATTTTAGCTCACAACTCCAACTCTCAGCATGTTTGACTTAAGAAAAGTCAAAATTAGGCTCCAAGACAAAAAATAGAGCAATTTGACTCCTCTTCATTTATGTCTTCTTCTTTGCATGTTTATGAAGGTGTAATTAACCTATATTAACAAATATTAAAGGCAATAATTATTTACCTTAATAAGTATTATGTCTAGGTCCTATTTATTTCTAAGGCTTAAATATAACACATATTAAAGCAATTCATAGAATTATTGCACTTAATATGTGTTAATATACATTAATTAGCCTTTTGGATATGCAAGAAAGAAGAAAATACAAGGCTTGTGAAAACGCCCTCATTGCTCTATACTTAGCAAAATAAAACAATTTTCTCAATGTGGCAATCCATGACTTTGTCAAGTCACTATGTTGAGCTCCATACAAATGTGGTGTTGGAAACCATAAAAACATAAAAGGCAAGAAGAATCTCCACCTTATCACTCCATTACATGACATACACGTGCCTCATGGCAATCCATCATGGCATAGATATCATATAAGCATGCTTCTATAAGCATATTGTGACATATACATGTCATTCCATTATTGCTCCTATGCATGTACATATACATGCCTATGGCATCTACATTCACCTTATACCTCCATATACATGAGTACTCACATATGTAGGCTCATGGCCATACATACACATTGGCTATCACACCTTATGACTCCCTTAGCCTATCATGGCACTCATGCCATATGCATATTGTATCTCCTTGCATTCTTACCTTGTTTGACTTTTGAAGGCTATTTTACCCCCTTCACATGTTTTGACCTTGAGTAGTGATTATTTTTTTGACTCAAGGTTTCATCACAACCTTAGCATTTGAAAACTAAGTTGCCCCTTCATGATTCAAGAGTATCATTAGGTCTCCTTACTTCAAGTTTTGACCTCGTGGGTTTTATCATGGCAATAATGATACTCTTCAAAAACTAACTCAAGAAATAAAAAAGATTTAGCCCGAGGGCTAGGGCATGAAGTGACTTGAAAACACTTCTCAAATCCTAACTTTTCTTCATTTCTTTCATAAGAAAAAAAAAAACTTTGCTTCATTTTTCTTTTGGCATTCCTCTGTGCTTTTGGGCACCACCACTGCTCAGATTTATTCGAGCTTTTAGAGATCTCTGAGCTAGGTTTCACTTGCTGCTTGTAGTAAGTTTGTTATTCTGGCTCTGCTGTGTATAATGATGAAAGCTTTAAAACTCTTTTCTGTGTTTCTTATTTCACTATTCTACTCGATGGGCACCGCCAAGGGTTTTAAAAGGTTTTCTTCTGGTATATATTGAATATGAACTCAGAAAAAAATGAACTTAGAAACATTTTTAGAGCTTCTGTATACTTTGCGGCCATATCTTGCATCTATGTTCTAGGTTTGTCTTTCATTAACTGCCCAATGTGTAATTCACTATTGTCTTATGATGAGTAGATAATATATGCTTCGCCATTATCATCTTTAAATATTGTCATGTCTATGCTATCAAAACCATGTGGCCCTTTGCTATCAAGATAATGGAATGGCCTAGTAGGGGAAGAACTGACTTTAGTCTCTCAAGCACATTGTTGACATATAGGTCATATGTCTTATTGTTTCTCTCGCCTAGTAGAACTATACCCTTATTCTTCCACGCCCAAAGATTCTTTGATGAGTAGCAACTAACACCTATAATATCCACCCGAGCAGTGCCTTTTCTGTGAATATGGTAGGTTCAACCATCTTTATTCTCTCCATACCAACAAAATGTATGAGTTTCTTCAACAAAGAGAATGCCTCCTCCATGTGCCTATATGGGCCTACCATCTGTGTCACACCATTCTCTGTCGGGATAAAAGTAGTGCATGTTCTTATTAGTTTTTAAAGGATTAATTGCAAGACCTTTCTCTAGGAAGTAAAGGGACCTCCTCTGAGATGTAACATCAAGAAAATCATCTATGGGGTGTATCTTCTCCCTCTTTGCTTTCCTAATGAGGAGATGTAACATCAAGAAAATCATCTATGGGGTGTATCTGTCTGACTTCAAAACCCCTGTCCTCTATCCCTTCATACACTTTATATATGGAAAGATGGTTTCCTTGCATTTGGGGGTTTTTCTCTATTAAAATTTGATGGAGTTAAGGTGTTGTAAGCATGAACCAATAGTATCCATGCCACCAAACTCCAGATTATAGCAGACAATGAACACTTGCTTCTTGCATTGCAACTAAAAGAAGTTGATTTCTCATGTTTGTGTACTATTTTTCTTGTTCCCTTCACTCTTCTAGACAACATTGTTCTATTTGTTGTTCCATGATCTTGACTGTATCTTGGACAATGACTTTTGCTCAGCTGTAACAGTTAGGAATGCTTGACTGTACTGCACATGATCATATCTTCACTTGGAAAAGGTATATAATGATTACATGATGAATGGGTTGTCCTTGACTGTTCCATGGTTTGAAACATTTCAATTCCTCTCTGCCTCTCTTTAACAGTTCTCTCTTCTTTTACTTGCTTAAGGCAGTTTAGACATTTCATTCTTATGATGACTCTTGTATATCAGAAATTGTCATGGCATTATGATACTACTATATCAATCATGGTTGTCCTTTTGTTCCTTTCTATCACAGATGTAGGGTTGTTTCATGTATTCAAAAGTAATTTTACATTCACAACAAAAGTGGTCAAATACCTGATTTTTAATTGTTGTTCCATTAAATGCTCTGGCTGGTTCTATGATGCAACTATTACATGAAGCTCATATCCTCACTGCTGTTATGCATTAGGGACTGCTTCTATTGATGTTATGACTATCAAGTAACTCCTGTGTATATGCAAGATGCTTTGTCCCATATGCAACTCCATCATGGTTGTAATACCTTGATATTTATGACTGCCTTTTGGCATATGAGATTGTCTCCTTATCTTGCTCTTCTTATGATAACTTCATTGATAAGACTTGTCATTCACTTGCTATCATGGTGATCTTATGGCATAATGTAGAAGTTCAGTTAATTAAGGTAACTCATACTCTTTTCACTGCTGCTCCTTGTTACATCTGTAGCATCTTTATGCACCTGTAGCATGTTCCTGTCATGTAATCCACTATTTATCTTATTAATGCTCTTAAATGAAGCATCATTTGTCTCTTACAAGGAATTTTTGAACATGATTACTTCATTTTGACAAGTTTTTGCTGAAGTGAGCATAGTTTGTAGGAGCAATTGCTCTTCTTCACCTCTCTATGATAGATTTACTAGATAGTTGCTACTCCATTTGATGTGTTGACCATTCCATGCATACTGATTGTTACTCATTGCATGAAAGTGTACTCTTTGTTGTCCTTAACCTGATATCCTTCTTAGATGAATAAAGAAGGAAGCATGCTAGGCACTACTCCTATGGGAGCCACATTTTTCTCCACATGCTTGAATAAAATCTGCAATAGATATTTACCTATACCTGCACAAGAAACACACATGTTAGATATAAAATGTACCTTTAATTCATGATGTGGGGTCACTTGGATGGATTTATCTCTTTCTAATATGGCATTTGTACATGCTCATTCTGACTTCTCTTATGTTGATGCCTAATTACTGATTACTGCTGCTCCATAAGAGTGTGTTGTACTTTTTGAAGTTCTGATTGTGTGTATGAAAAGATTTGGAACCCAGAGCTTCTAACAAAAATTTTTGCAGGTATTTTGGAGCTCAACTGAATGGAGGGAGATAGAAACCAACTCAACCATGGGATTTTTCATTCACAGGCAATGACGGGTCCCTCCTCTTTTCCTATGGATTTATTTTCTTCAGAAGTAAAACTTACTTTTATGTTGCATACTTTAGTTACTCCCACAACTTGTGTGGGACACTTTTATACATTCTTTTGAATACAATCAGCTATTTCATTCTATGCAATGACATGTGTATTTTACTTTCTGAATCAAATACATAGCATAAAACAACTAATCTTTATTTGAAACATATGTATAAAACATGACGTATAATTTGACAGTTTATAAATACCTCTTTTACTTTCACTGAAACATAATGAATAATCAACAACTGAAACATGAACTCCATCAATTCTCTTCATCCTTTGAATGTTTGTTTTCTTGTTTGTAGATGATTTTCCTTACCAGGATGATGTAATAGCTCAACTTGAATTGTTACATGATTTTGATAAGTGACTTTGCACTTGCCTTCTGTCAAGACATTAGACATTGACTGGATGATCATGAACATAAAAATTTTTCTTTACCCCCCTCTAAACAATTATTGTCTAGGCCTTGCTAAATTAGGTTGTAAACATAATTTAGTAACATGTAGCGCATTTTATACCTGGGAATTTGACAAATGGGGAACCAATCATAGCCCGCAAATTTGTGCATGAAGTTTTTAGATTGCACGGTATTCCTGAGAAGATTATCTCAGATAGGGATGCTTATATGACATCAAGGTTTTGGAAAACCTTATTCTCCTAACTAGGAGCCAAACTAAAAGAGTAAACCAAATGTTGGAAGATCTAATGAGAATGTATTGCATGGATCAACAATACAAATGGGATGATTATCTTCCTCTTGTGGAATTTGCTTATAATAATTCCTATAATTCCACAATCAAGATGGCTCCATTTGAAGAATTATATGGAAGAAAGTGCCAAACTCCTATAAGTTGGGATAAGCTAGAAGACAGGATTGGCCTTGGTCCAGAAAGTCTATAAAAAATGGAAGAGCGAGTCAATCTGATTAAAAAAGGCTAGCGAAAGCGAATGACAGGCAGAAAGTTATGTGGATGCTAAATGCATCGCAAGGCATTTCACAATGGGAGAAAAAGTCCTTTTAAGAGTCAAACCCCAAAAGAGTTCTATTAAGTTTGAAAAGACATCCAAACTAGCTCCTAGGTATGTGGGTCCCTTTGAAGTTCTCAAAGAGGTCAACCCAATTGCATACAGGATTGGTCTGCCACTAGCTCTTGCCATGATGCACAATGTTTTCCATGTTTCATATTTGAAAAAGTTTTTTACAAGAGATAATCATGTTCCTATTCTTGATTGGAATGCCATACAAGTGAAGGACCCAGGGGTGGTAATAATCGAGCCCATCAAGGTGCTTGAAACATGTAAGCTATGCTTGCGTAATAAAGAGATAACTCAATGCAAGTTCTAGTGGGACCAGTATGTAGAAGAGAATGCCACCTCAGAGAATTATGATGATATTTATCAAAGATTTCCCCATCTCTTTTAAAACTTTTCATTATGATGAACAAACACTTTTTATGTTGTTATGATCTTTGGAAACATTAATTTCATCAGGAACGATGATTCTTATGGGGGAGATATGTTATACCCTTAATCTTGACTAAGCTTAATCTTACTTTTTATGTTGTAAAATGGATAAATAATCATAGGTTAATGATTGGATGTTTGTAGAAAATATCAAGATAAATCATTGATTATATGGATTATGATTAATTTTTAGTTTAGACATGAGATTACATGTTATTAAGATTATTTTATCATAATGTTTTATGATTTGTTGATGATACACTGATAATGGTTTGTATGACTATGAGTGTAACCAAGAAAGGAACCTATCTTCAAGAACGAAAGGAGAGTATTATCAGAGAGAAGGGGATAGACAATTTGAAAAGACCAATTTTC
The DNA here is from genome assembly GCA_027924645.1 of Cunninghamia lanceolata. Classification (NCBI taxonomy): domain Eukaryota; kingdom Viridiplantae; phylum Streptophyta; class Pinopsida; order Cupressales; family Cupressaceae; genus Cunninghamia; species Cunninghamia lanceolata. Next base: position 16,667,482 of record BSBN01000472.1, on the reverse strand, counting down.
CATTGAAGTCTCAATTTAATCATTATGTGAACCTTTGCGAGAGAAGGTATATGTCCTTTACTTTCTATCTCAAGATTATCATGGAATCAACCATTATCAATTTGACGTGGAGAAAATGGTTTTCCAACGTCTACCTTTGTCGACTTGGTCAAAAGAGTTTCTCAGTTCCTTCCCAACTTTGCTCTATGTTCGAAGTTGACATAAGATCAAGGTGGCGATGAGGGAGAAGGTCTCGACCCACTCTCAAACCTTAGCTAATGTCAAATATCAACTTACTTTGATATGGTAATGTTACCATTGAGTCGATATATATAATATTTATATATTTGTTAAAGTATGACATAGTGATAAAGATATTGGTTTTTTATTTAGATATTATTATTTATCTCTTTGTTTTATAGTTGAATTTTAGAAGCTATCCTCATGTACGTGTAGGAGGGCATTTCTCCCACAACCCTAGAAACAAGGAAAAGTGGGAGAGTAACCCACTTGGCCGCGAGGGTGACCGGGACAGTTGGTCAATGGCATGCCCTCTCAAGGAGACTTTTGTGGAGATAGTTCTGCATCATGGGTTGGAAAGTGGGGAGAATCCCATACTCTCGAAAGAGAGAAGTGATAATATACTTGTCATTGTTATCGTTATGCTCTATTTTTTTTCTTTTGGGTGTGTGGCATGTATGCTTTGGCAAGGAGGAACAAAAAGAAGGATAAACACAATCTTGGTGAAACACAACTAACGAAGGAGTCAAAGGGATTTAGATAAAAGTTGAGATAGAAGTGCTCAGGTAATCCCTTACATGTTTCTATATGATAGAAAATGGAATAATGTGTATTCTAGTTTGCCTTTGGGTTGCCACTTGTGTGGTATTGCATGCCGGCCAGGGCTGAACCCCTGTGCTGTGCATGTCATTTGATTATGTTTAATATAAGATAGTTTCTTGAAATGAAACCTGTCAATGATTATCTAAACCGTGCTTCGATAGTCATGTTATCATTATTCGAAGCTTACTATGGTTATTTCCTTACTGAGCTTCGATAGCTTTGCTATCAATGTTCGAAGCCTCATAGTGATATTCCATACATTGCTTTGATAGCTATGCTATCATTATCTGAAGCATGTCTTATTAAATTTGGTTATGTGTTGATAACTTTGCTATTGTTTGTTTTGATTGTTATATGGCTCGCTAAGTAAATGAAAAGGTGGAAGCCAAGGGTTATGACTATGTAATCATATTTTAATACATATTATATTACTAGACTGGCTGAGTCTACATGTATGTAGAGCCTCAACCATGCTCATTGTCATCATGACATGAATGGTGAATAAGGGATATCAGGGTTACAAACCTGACCCTATACTATTAAATAATTACATTGTATTAAAATCTTTCTCTCTTAATTGAGAGGCAATGAAGATTGTTTAATGTGTGACATGGTTATCATATGGCCGTTCACTATTAAAATAGTGTTATTACTATTGGAAACAAGGCAGATAACTGAGAGGGGGCGTGAATCAATTATCTTAAATATCTTAGATTTCTTTTCTTCTTTAATATTAATGCAACATCAAAACATAAGAGCATACATAATCATGAGAGCATAAATAAAATTAACACACATAACACAAGGATTTTTACATGGAAAACCCTGTTAAGGGAAAAACCACGGGGTGACTAACCCAAGATTGTATTCTCTGTGAAAATAATAAGTACAAAATGGCACTTGCCAATTAGGGCTCATTGCCCGAGCACACTGCTCACAAGAGGCACACTGCCTACAAGAGACTCACTGTCTATAGGGTATATAGAAGGTAACCAAATATTTGAACTGATGAGAGGCATCCATATATGCTGAGGTTTAGTTCCAATTAGGCTCAATATACTGATCTAATGCACTTCATTCTTCCTCCTTTTTAGTGTTGTTGTTCTGTCACATACCGGACTTGTATTTCTGCTTCAACACTTATCTTTGCCTTTTCTTGCACACTATATCTACCACCACACACACCTTCATACCAAAATCCATCTGATATATATATCCGCACAAAGGATTTCAACATCTTTCTAGTCGACAACCGGAATACTCAAGATATTTCCAAGACACTGATCTGTTGGCTGAATCCATGCTTAACATGTGATGCGTATCAAAAACATAGACATAGAAGTCATCAATCATGTCATCCAACCATGTATGATCCCTCAAATAGCTTGATCACCATCAATTTCTCATCCAGATTAAAGTCTGATGTTATGCCTGTCAGTTCTTCCTCAGTCTACTCTGCCTATCAGGAACCCAACACTTAGATGCTCATATCTTTTCACTCATTCATCACCGGAGGGTCAATCTCTAGAATGTAGTAGTCATGGTACTCCTCTTGACTTGTCCAAGTCTACAACTTGCTAAGTTACACCATCTGAGAGATCCGGATCTGATTGTCAGACCTTGTTGCATGCTTTGTTCTTGTTCATCAGACCAAAACACTCTTCAATCTGACTTCCGGTATAGGCATACTATGTGTTGTGGATGTGTGGGATAGACTTTGTTGCTATCAATGACAACACTAATGAAGCCACACAGTGTCTCTTGCCAACAATCTCCCCCTTTGGCATTGATGGCAACACTTAGTGAAAAATGACTAAGTGTCGTAGCAAACTCCCCCTTGGTTGATGCTTTATCTTATGCACTATTTTACTGGAGCTCTCCCTTAGCTGGATCCCACATTTTTCACTACTCCTCACTCCCCCTTTAACATCAATGGCAAAGGGTGGAATCTGCACACCAAAATTTGCAAGAATCATCCTATATATAGCCGCATAAGTATATAAACATGTTATACTTACATATACTGAAGTATATCCGCAAAGGTGGTCTTCAACTGTACAAATTCTATAGCCCAACTCTGCTTCATCGTGTCCAAAATTGAAATGTGACCACTCAACAAGAATGCATAAGCTTCTGCCCTTCTTAAGTCTACCGGATCATTGGTCCGAGCTATGGTTTGAGCATCAGTTAAGGCCTCATGCATGGCCTCTAACTTAGGGGTAATTATCCCTCTAAGTTCACTCATCCTACTTATTATATTCTTCCTCTCCTTTTCAAGCCTCTTTATTTCATTTATAATGGTGATGGCCTAGCACTCTTGATTCATTATAGATGTGGTGAGGGGATCAAAATTCTGAGATAAACTTGATAGTTTATCTTCTTGTTCTTTCACCTTCTTTTCAATATCCTCTATCACTTTACACCAGGATAGACAAAATTTATACATTTATCCACCATCTTTAAGAGCATTTTCTAGGCTCTTTATCCCAATATCCAAGGTCCTCCTGTCATTATTTATGAGTCCCTGCACCTCAGTGAATCTCTTTCCCAAAAATTCTTTCCAGACTTTCTCTTCTGCCGATTTCTCCAAAGAGTCAAAATGGGTGCTAACAGAGTTAACCAGAGATTTCAAGTTACTGGATGGAGAGGTTGAAAGATCCTTTTGGAAGGATGGCATGATCTTCTCTAGCACACCGGATGCAATCGCTATTAGCTCACAGTCTTCCATGTGAGACTTCAGAAGCTTTTCTTTTGCTTTGGCTTGAGCAAAAGATGCTACCTTCATTGTCTAGACCGGAGAGAGGGAGTCAAAATTGAGTGGTCCTTGAAATAGTTTCGGTTCATCTATTTCCATCATCTCTTTGGTCAAGAAGTTTTTCACTGCTTCTGTATTGTCTCTTGCCATAGACAGAGTCTTCTTTCCTTTTATAGCCTCAGAGTTGCCATCAAAGATCTTCTCTATGTGTTCTTCTTCTCTTCCCTTTTCCTCTTCTACTTGACTCAATTTCTCCTCTTTTCTTCCTTCTCCTTCAGTTTGAAAGTTTGTAGGGGAATCCAGAAAAGAGATGTTAACTTCTTCATGGACGTCCTCTTCTGGAATAGAGGAATCCAAGTCCTTAGTCTTCTCCTCATCCATCTCTTTTGGCCCTTCTATAATTTTCTCAGTATATTCTTCCTTTGATGTACTTAATCCTTCAACATCCATGGTAGAAGGTTCTTCATCTATGTCCTCTATAACAGGAAGATTGAATTTCTTGAAGGCATTCCGGAGGATGTCTTCTGTTTCTTTTGCCACCTAATCAGTCTCCCCAAGCATAAGTTTGTTCATTCTTTCTTTGCTCCGGAACTCATCCTTGCAGTCCTTAAAGATCATGGTCATTTGTTTTGGAGTAATGGAAGGATAGAGCTGAATTGCAATTTGTTCCTGGATCTCTAAATCCTTTTCCTTGGCATTCTCTTTTCTGAGTTCAAGTACCTTCTCTAAACTTTTGGGAATTAGAGAAATTCTTTCAATGAATGCTTTATTATAAATGTTTAGGTACTTAACTGTAGCTTCCTCCAAAATTATTTTGTCAGTATTACTGTAATCATCATAAAATTTAGTGACTGGTTGCAGGTTCTTGTCCACTGTGACCACTTTGATGATATCATCAATAGAAAGAGTGGGCCTTTCAACAAATCCTTCTGCCTCTTCTTCTTTGTTTTTGCCAGTAGAGGATTCCCTAGAAGTTTTCTTTTTCTTCTTCATTTTCTTAACCTCCTCATCAGTCTCTATTTCTTCATCATCCCTTTGGCTTCTATAGGACCTTGTGGCCTTGGTTTTTGTTCTCTTTTCACCCTTACTGGATGTCTTGGCTTCCAGTTTGGAGGATCTTGAGCTCTTAGAGGTGGTAAGTGCAAAGCTTTTGGAGGATCTGGTTCGGGATGAGGCTTGTACCGGAACACTTCCTTTTTCTTCTTCTTGTTTCTCTTTCTCAGCTCTTTCTAATTTTTCTCTGTTTGCATCAACTGCCTCTTTTGATATGCCATATCTTTTGGCAACTTCCTCTACTTCCCTTCTCACTTTTCTTTTCATCTCTGGTTGTCTCAGTTCAACTTGTATTTTTACACTTAATTCTTGAAAGGTTCCAAACCTTTCTGGCTCAGGGTCCTTAGGTTGACTCAACAAGTGTTGGACATGCAGCTCCAGGAATTTCTCATCTACCTCATAGCCCATTGGCATAATCCATATTGTTCTAGGCTCCATTGCCTCCATTAAGCATTGATTAGTGTCTACCATGAAACACACTGTATCCTTGTATTTTTCAACTATAGATTGGGGGATTCATTCTCTACCCTGCATCATACGTTGGAAGTTCTTGAAGTATCCCCAGAGTGATGTACTTTGAGCCTTGGAATCACCAAGCCCATACATGTAGTCTCTGATTTGTAAGATAATCGATCTGTCATTTTGCCATATCCAACCACTTGATCCAGGTAGCTCATTCATATAGTAAAATAATAGACATAGTAATAAGCCACCATACTTGAATGAGTACTTCTTATCCTTCTTGATCTTCTGCAAGTTTTCTAATAGTTGGTTCAGGAGAGGGTCAAATAAATCATAATCTACATTTTTCCTTAGCATCTGATATGCAGTATATATTGCAGTTCCAGACACAGAGCTCTCCCTGCTGGAATGATATATTTTATAGTCAATTATCATAGAGGCAAATTTGATATCTGGATCTATGATATCTTCTATTGTCATTGCTCTTTTCTCAAACTTTGATCCAGTAGCCTCAGTTACTATCTGGTTCTTGATAGATTTAAGAGCAGGTAACCCACTAAATGAGTGCAATCCAGTTACTTCCCTAATTGCATCTTTTGTTATCTTGAAGGGCTTCAACAACCACATGAAGTTGTCATATATTTTGCTAAGAACATATCGGACCCATTCATCTTCTGCAAAATAGGGAAAGTGGATGCAATGTCCAAAATGCTTATCCCGGATGCCCTTGTATTAAGGTTTGAGTTCAAAGGTTTCATCTATTAGTTGTTTATGGTAGATATCCATCAGCTTTGATTCTCCAAATTCCTCAATATTGGCATGGATGTATACCCTAACATCTTCTACGTGCAGAACCCCATGCGGAATGCTAGAAAAGGCGCCTAAGGGATCAACTTCTAGGGATTTGTAGGGGTGTTTATTGAACTTTGGGTGTGGCCTATCAGTGATCTTAACAACCATAGGAGTAGCCATCTTTGTAAAAGATTTAGAGAGAGATATTCGGAAATCAAAATACCTTTTTACGCTTCTAGGGTTCACAATATGCGCTGGAAAAGATCGCTTGTGGAATCAGATTCTGTAGTTGATCTTTGAGAAGGTTGTAACAATCTTGATGCAGAGATCTTCCTTTCTTTTTCTTGAATGCAATTGTGCAAATGATGAATAAAAGAAACTTTTTATCTTTACGCAAACCCTAATTTCCTATTGCAATAAATGCACAACTTAAGTTATTTTAGTTGCCTTGTTCTGAGAGAGATCTTTCTGAATCATTGAGATGCACTTAGAATTATTTTTAGTGATAGTTGACAATGTATCTCCTTTCCTCCAATCATGCCATTTATTCACAGATCAAGATATTTCAAATTTGAATCATACCCGATCTAACTATGAAAATCCTACTTTTACCGAATTGCTATCAAACTAGATCAATCTTGGCTGATTATACTCTTCAAAACTCCTTGCGGATCATTCATATTTTTATTGAGGGTTATTTAGATATTTCTCTGAGAACCCTTTAATCTGCAACATTCCATGTGCCAAATTTAGGCACCAAATGACTGGCTGGGGGAATTTATTTTCCTTTGTGACTCGCCCTAAGCCAGAGCTCATATGTTTAGTTTCTGGAAGGAATATCAGCACCAAATTCTGGAGCGGATCCATCCCCAACATTTTCTGTACTCTTCTTCACCCAAATCTTGTTCATCTCCCTTTGAACTTCATCCGCATTCACTTTGCCTTTTCCTTTATCTTGATTTTGATTATGATGCCCCAGACCCTTTTTATCCTTATTCTTACTTCTATAGAATTTGGCAATATGACCGGATCTATTGCAATTGTAAAAAACAACATTTCTTTGCATATTTGACTGATATCCTCTTGATCTGCATTGATTAGCCATATGTCCCATTCTATTGCATGCAAAGCATCTTCCATTGAATGAATTGTTTATTTGCATATTTCTGCATTCATGAGATTTGTGACCATACCTTTTGCAGTTGAAACACTATCCAGAGAAGGATGAATTAGTCTGATTCATTCTTCTTCTGCATTGAGTTGCTTTATGACCGAAGTTGTTGCAATTGTAGTAGTATCCATTGAAGAATGGATATCTTTGAGCATTTGGTTGCCTTATCGGAGGTCTTCTAGGCCTATTCCTTGGATTTCCTGATCCAGAGTTCTTCTGACTAGATCCAGAGCTTTCACCTTTCTCATATCCCAAGCCATGCTTGTCATCTACCCTCTTTTGGTTTTCAAGAAGAACTTCAAGTTGAGCAGAGCTTATCTTGAATTTCTCTTTGTATTCATTTGTTGTTTGAAGATCCCTTTTAAGAGTGTCTATCTGATTCTCAAGTTGTTCTTCATTATCTCTAGCTTCTTCAAGATTAGATTCTAGATGCCTGATTATTCTATCCATTTTGTGGCAGTTTTTTGACTTCTCCTTGAGAGATTGTTTTAGATTATCTGCAATTTTTCTTTTCTCTTCAATTTCTTGGGTGAATCTCATAACCCCTTATTCCATTTCATGTCTTACCATAATGACCTATTTTGATAGCTTCTCACATAACTTATTTTTCTCATTCAGATCTTCATTAGTATCATTGGCTTCACTTTGACTTGCTAATTGTTGAAGTAGTTCCTTTCTCTTTTTCACAAAGATACTCAGTTTTTCTTTTAGCTCATTTATGAAATCATCAGCTTGTCTGAGTTTTTCTATCAAATTATTGACTTTAGAGTGAGATTACTCAAGACCATCTAGGGCAGACTGAAGTTGTTCTGTCATACCATACATATCCATTGAGATTCCCAAATCTTCCTCAAGCTATTAGGCTCTATTTAGAGGAACTTAGCTTTGATACCAATTGTTGGAAACAAGGCAGATAACTAAGAGGGGGGGTGAATTAGTTATCTTAAATATCTTAACTTTCTTTTCTTCTTTAATATTAATGTAGCATCAAAACATAAGAGCAAAAATAAAATTAACACACATAAAACAAGGATTTTTATGTGGAAAACCATGTTAAGGGAAAAACCACGGGATGACTAACCCAAGATTGTATTCTCTATGAAAAGAATAAGAAGTACAAAATGGCACTTGCCAATTAGGGCTCACTACCCGAGCACACTGCCCACAAGAGGCACATTGCCTATAAGAGACCCACTGTCTACAAGGTATATAGAAGGTAACTAGGTATTTGAACTGATGAGAGGCATCCATATATGCTCAGGTTCAGTTCTGGTTAGGCTCAATATACTGATCTAATGCACTTCATTCTTCCTCCTTTTTAGTGTTGATGTTCTGTCACATACTGGACTTGTATTTCTGCTTCAACACTTATCTATGCCTTTTCTTGCACACTATATCTACCACCACACACACCTTCATACCGAAATCCATTTGGTATATATATCCGTACCAAGGATTTCAACATCTTTCTAGTCGGCAACCAGAATACTCAAGATATTTTCATGACACTAATCTATTGGTTGATTCCATGCTTAACATGTGATGTGTATCAAAGACATAGACATAGAAGTCATCAATCATGTCGGCCAACCATGTATGATCCCTCAAATAGCTTGATCACCATCAATTTCTCATCCGGATTAAAGTCTGATGTTTTGCCTATCAGTTCTTCCTCAGTCTACTCTGCCTATCAGGAACCCAACACTTAGATGCTCATATCTTTTCACTCATTCATCACCAGAGGCTCAATCTCTAGAATGTAGTAGTCATGGTACTCCTCTTGACTTGTCCAAGTCTGCAACTTGCTGAGTTACACCATCTGAGGGATTCAGACCTGATTATCAGACCTGGCTGCATGCTTTGTTCTTGTTCACCGGACCAAAACACTCTTCAATCTGACTTCTGATATAGGCATACTATGTGCTACAAATGTGTGGGATAGACTTTGTTGCCATCAATGACAACACTAATGAAGCCACACAGTGTCTCTTGCCAACAATTACCACATTGTTTCACCTCATTGGAGGTTGGCTGAGAATCAAGCCACTAGCTGAGGTACTCCTTTATAAACTATAAGCCAGTGAGACTGTGAATCTTTAAGAAGCTCTCAACAACCTTGAGTTGGAGTAGCTTAAAATAGAACTATTGTTCTTTAATGCATGCATGTTGTTATACCACTAGTCAAGTGGTAGTCAAAGAAGTCTTTTGTTAGTAAGGTCGAATGACATAATGATGTTATGGAACTATTTTGCAAGAACTTTAGTTAACCTTCGTGAATGAAGAGAGTTCATGGGACTTGATATGAATATTTATTATTGTCAAATATGTGGTAGTATCTTAATTCCCAAGGACAAGATTGTTATATCTTATGGGGTTAGAGGTGGATAACCTATTTATGAAAAAACGTTGGTAAACTTCCTACTTTTTATTGTGGACTTTTGAATAAGCCAAGTAAAGTTATTATCGGGGAGGATTAGACGAGAATCCTTAGCCCAAATGAGTTCCTTAGAGAACTTTGAAAATTATAACAAATTTCTCTTGAGTTGATACTAGATATCAAACTATTATGAATACAAACTATCACACTAAGGAATAGGGTAACAAGAAGTCACAGTTTTCGAATTGTAGTTGAAACAAGAAAGTTTTTATTGAACTCCAGAAATTAGAGTTGGTATTCTAGTCAGATAGACTAAGAATTACCTAATGCTATTGATATTGTATATATGTGTATTTATCCCGGTCTAAGGAATAATACCAAGTCAAATTGACTAAAAGAAATGATGAATGAACAAGTTATGTCTAAAACCTCTGTTGGATGAGATAGCTTCTAAGTCAAGTTAGAGTGTGTGAACAATTGACTACGTTCATTGCGAAACATCTATGTATATTAAATCTTTGGCCAAAGTAATGCATCCGTCTCTACATGCATTAGTCAGTTCACTGTGCTCCAGATGGCATAATTCTTCCAGAAGTGTCATACATAGTTAGAGTGGATATATAGTTGTATTATGTCAGAAAATGTCTCCCTGGACTTTTCCCTCCTAGGTTTATCTCCCGAGTCCCTTATTTTGCATCATACATGTTCATTCTAACTTTCGAGAGAAAACTGCCTGAAACCCATGTCACATGGGGCATGAAGGACATTGTGGCACTTAGTCCTACCTTGGAAAAGGACCTGTGGACATGGGCGCTAGTGCCCTTGTCCTGCCTTATTTCAGGTAGGTCCCAAATTTGAATGTCAATTTTGTGACTGTTAATTAGGTCCCATGCCAACATCTTAAGTTTGAATTATGAAATTCTTAGCGGGAATGTGTTTAGTTGCATATATAAGCATGTTTAGTGTTTCATTTGTAAACTAGAAGATGATTGTGAACTTTTCGCAACTTATAATTTTAGAGAATTCAAGATATTCATTATTGCAGAGCAGAGCATTGTTATTGTGTTTGTGATTGCAGATTTGGCTTCATCTTCTCATGTGTTGAAAAGTATTCATCTATGTGAGATCCACACCTCCGAGGTGATATCTATTTGTGTTTGAATAATTTATCAATTTGTTTTTGCCTCTATCCCGTTGGGATACGCACTATCTATCTGACAATGGTGTTAAGAAGACTTGAATGTCTCTCTGGGGCTTGACTGAGGCAAGCCTCTAAACACCACAAACCCCAACCACACTCCTTGTGATTTCAGATTACAGGGGTTGCATCTTGATGGAGTGGAGTTGCAGGGAACAGTAACACAGTGTGCAGATTCCAGATCTCTGAAGAAAAGAACTGCTCAGACTTGGGCATGAATGCCAGTGTCCTCTGAGGTTGAAAACATAGAAATCATTGGGACAGTGATAATCAACATTTGAAAAGGCTCTGACATCCTGAAGAACACCCTACCTTGGACTCGGGTACTAGTGCCAGTGTCCTCCGCATCTCTTGGGATAGAAACAGAAAATACTGTGATCATCAGTCTTGGAAGGAGATTAGGATTCCACAAAGAAAACACCACCTTGGACCAGGGCACTAATGCTAGTGTCCTTGAGTATTCTACATCTTAAACTTCAAAAAATGGTCAGTAACTAATCTCTACCTACTACCTTAGTCTGCAAGCATTTGTCGTAATTCATTGTTTTACTTACTGTTTTGCATAATTAGGGTTTTAAGGGTATTTGAGCACTAAATTGATACATTAATTGGCAATCTTTGAATTTCCACATCATTCCAAGTGACTTCCTAACCTGTAGATGGATCCTCTTGCAAAAGTGTGATTCAACTCAGTTGATATGTCCTTGAATGTTTGTTGTGAAAGGTGGATTTAACCCATTTATCATTTCCCCCTTTTTCACACACAAAATTTTGGTGAACCTATGTTTATTTGAATTTTGCACCTTGCTTAGTGTTGTACTCTAGATTTGCATTCATTCATTTTATTGTATTTAAAAATTTACAAAAAAATTGATTTTTTTTAAAAATTGGCATCTTAGGCTTGCATTTTGGCATAATTTGCATTAATTTAATTTCTGATTTTTAAATTAGATCTGATATAAATTACAGAAAATCATCACCTTACAATCTTTTACATTGCATTTTTCATATTAAAATTCCTAGGGTTTGTTTTAAATTTTAAATTTTTCTTATAACCTAGTAATTTCAAAAACTAGGGTTTGTAGTTAAAATCTTGTTCTAGATTTTACTACTCATCTTAGGCACTCATTCAAATCTTATTTTGTATTTAGTGTTGCATTCTTGTGTGTTTTTGCATTTATATTTCAAAAATTTGCATTTACACAACTCAATTTCAACAAAACTAGCATTTTCATTGATTTATCATTAAAATTATACTTGCATTAAACATTGTAGGGTTTCAAAATCATTTTGAGATCTGATCTGAGTTGTTTTTCATCATAAATCTGATTGTAAAGCATTCATACATCATTTTACATACATTTATGCCTTAATTTCATAATTAGGGTTTGAAAACCTTGCATTTTCACTAGATTTTGCCTTTTCATCCATATAGATTTGCATCATAGGTGTGTTGTGAAGGATATTGCTGCACAATTAGACTGATATTAGTGTTATTATTCACTTCCCTTCATCAATTTCCTTACAACACCTTATATTTTAGTGATTTGCATTTTAAAAAAAGGTGAAAAAAGTGAACATTTTAGGTGCATAAACAAGCATAATTTGTCTTGTTTCATTGCATTCAAATCTAAATATATAAAATCATCAATTGGGCCTTGTGTTTTATTGTTTTCCTCCTATCCATTATGTTTTTTGTGAATTTGGTGTGTTCTTTTCACCTTTTCCCTCAAACAAGTGCTTAGGAGTGAAATAGTCACGCATCTCGGGTGTGTTAAGTAGCCTATAACTTTGCATGTCTTGTCTTATTAAATCTTATTGGACATTGATGTTACAAGACATTTCATTATGGCATATTCATCTCATTTCTCTTTGTTATCTTTACATGCATATATCAAAAACTTTGAGAATTTTTATAAATTTCTTAATATGAATCCTCATGTTCTCACTTATATACAAGCTATGTATCACAAGGATATATTTCAATGCTCTTCATTTAAAATCCTTGATTATGTATCTGATTTTTACAACTTTACATCTCTCATTAATACATACCCTTCGATAGTAGAAGATCGAGCAAAACACATTAACAATGATGAGTGTTGTAACGCCCAGCCACGAAACCCTAGAGAACAACTCAACTAAGCAAGATAAAAAGATAATTTTTTTTTAAGAAATAAATAACAAAGAAATGTCAATCAAATTTATTCATAACATCTAGTTAAACTTTATCCTCAAGGGATTCCACGGCTGCATTACTATCTATTAACATGATCTAACTAACAACCATGGTTTATTCTAAATCCAATTGCATCAAATGAATCAACCATACATTTCTTTCATAATATATTATTAGATAGGTAAACATCACGATCCTGAATAGGATTGCAAGTACATAACAATTTGCTTTACATGACAGTACACAATTAAATTGTTACAATATCGCTTTCTTGATTACATTGGAGTACATATATTAAGGCAAAAGTACATGATTCTATAAGACAAGAACATATATATCTATCTCCTCAAGCTAGAATAAGATCCGAGATCTGCTACAACCAATACATCCTTCTCGCACATGATTCAAAGCAAGAAAACTAATGGAGGTAAAAGCAAAATTTACCTGACCATGTGGAACCCTAAGGTCCACCCCTGTGCTAAGAGATAACGGTAAGGTCCCAGAACATGAACAATTAAGTCGATAGTAACACAACACAAAAGGGTTAACGTGACTTAGACATAACATTTCACAATAGAATCACCACTTCTAGAGGCAGTCACGCAACAAAAAGGGGAGAACACCAAAAAAGGAATACTAGGCTGCAGTAGGGAAGAGTGTCATCGCATGGTCCTAACATGGGTTACCCTAACAGTATCTCACTAGAAGTTGGCCCCATAGGGTGACACATGCGGAACCAACATTCCTTTCGTGAGGACAAGGAAGTTGATCTTGCCAACCAGGGCTTCTCCTCCCACCCTTAGTCTAAACTAGCACTACAGGCATAGGTGAGGAATCTAATTATCTTGTTTAATGTGAACAACTACCCCACCCCCCTAGATTTATTATTAAGTTATCACTTGATTATCAACTTTCAACGGGTTATCTTGGCGGCCACTTTGGGCACCGGCCCCACATTGAAAGCCACTCCCCTATCTGCATCTAGAAGACCCTATCAAACAAGACAATGACCATCATAATGACAAGTATACATAAACAATGCAAGGCATTTCCCTTCTTGCACACATACATAATCACAAGGACCAACTCTTAAATCATTGCCAAATACTTCCAATTAAGACAATCACATCAAGAATAAACAACATTCTTTCTCATTTATGATTACCAAAGTCCTCATACACAACCAAGAGACATCATGCTCTCATAACATCATTATCTCATGACACCTATCCACACAATACATAAAATCAAAACATAAACATCCTAGGCCTCTGGAATTCAATCTTAACAACTTGCACGTAGACCCCTATCTCACATGCATTTCACTTCATAATGTGATTCAACTCACAATAAGGTAATTATGCAATACTATAATCCAACAACCATTGAAAAGAAACCGTAATAAAATCAATACTAATTTTAATTTTAATTTATCAACATTTAAACTTATAACATATCGATTTTCATTAACTCAAATTAAAACAAATATAATTTAAAATTCTAATTTTCTTTATCTTATTCTTTTCTTTATCCCTTTCCTATTTAAAGAAAATATAATTCAGTAATCAATAACCTAATCAATAATTTTTAATAACATAATCTAATTAGATAAAGTAACTTAGCGATAATATTTGATTTTTATTAGTGAACAATTACAATATAAATATAATTATATCGTGATTACTATATATATAAATTCGTAGATTAGTAGAAACTTTCTAATAAATGACTTTTTTTATTAAATGAAACTTCCTAATAATGAAATTTTCTCATAAATGAGATTTCTAAAAAAATGAGAATTTCTAATAAATGAGAATTTCTATTAATGAAATTTTCTAATAAATGAGACTTTCTAGAAAATGAAACTTGTTAGGTATTGAAGATGCAACGACTGAGTTAGGTCCACCGTAGAAAGAGGGAGCATGCACACGACACGTGGTCTCTGGAAGGATAATATTTGCACAGGGTGGATTGTTGAGGAAACTTTAGAAGTTTCTAAAAATGTAATTGCAAGTATTGTGTACACTAAAGATTTGCTGGAAATGCCTAGGTAACCGGGTATGCCAGACAGAGCATAGACTAGGCATGAGAGTTGTTGACAAACCCCTTGAAGAGACGTCTATTCATGGGTCTCAAAGATTTTAGGATCTGCATCTAACGAACTTGTTGACAAGGCTTTAGAAACTTTCAAGCAAAAGTGATTTGTAGGTGTAATACGCCCAAACAGGTTCGTTGAAAAGGCCTTTTAAAAAAACTTTTAAACAAATGCGATAGGTAGTTGCAAAGTGAATTCCACAACCTTTTCCAGCATACTGACGGCTTATGCAAATATGGAAGTGTTGGAGCAGGGCATAGACATACATCAAAGCATATAGGAAAGACAAGTTCCCTCAAAAATTATAGTTGTGAATACTCCAGATCGCATGCATGCAGACCGTTGAAGCATGCGCAAGCGCATGAACTGATTGACACAAAAGCCTCAAAGCATCATGAAATGTAGTAATTGCAGCATACGCACAAATTAGATCTATTGAGAAGACTTTAGAAACTTATCAAGCAAATGCGAATGGCGGTTGTGAAGTGGATTCCACAGCCTTAGGGAAATGTCCTCCCTGCCTACACACGCGGGAGCCTGGAGTAGGGTATGAATATCTTTCAAGCAAATCAGGAGGGAAATTTTATCAGATATTAAAGTTAGCTATGCTCTGGTAAACATATATGCAAAAAGTGTAAGCCTAGACAAGGCTGTGAGCTATTATGACAAAAATGCCTAATAGAGGCGTCACTTCATGAAGTGCAATAATCATAGAAAATGCACCGACTAAAAATATTATGGTGTGCATGGCATAATAAGCATGGTTGTCATTCCTAATAGAGCTTGCTATCCTGAGGATACCCTAAAATTTAACAAGAGGTGCTAATAAAATGATGGAGGTGTGAGAAGTTGTTAAAATAGAGAAATGAATGCAACATATACACATAATGGATTCATCGAAAGACTTGAAAAGAAAATAGAGGTAAGATTTAGAGATAATGGAACCTATAACCAACGCTTGGTGGACTGAAGAATCAATGCTGGATTCCAACGCTGCTCCTCAAAACCACTTTCTCCAAATTCCAAATAAAAACAATTTTTCCAATTCCAAAGAACATCCCCACAAATATCAGCTCAAAAGAATAAAATAGTAAATGCAATAAATTCTTTTTCTATTACTGACCACCAACTCCCTCCATAATCCCTTTCTCACAAAAGCAATTCATTTAATTTTCCACCCAATAGAAAGATTTCTTTCTATCTCTATTTATATAGTATTTACTATATGTGACAACACATACATATCATTATTTATTAATCTAAAATTACAATATAGAATATTTTATGACAACACCCAAATAGTAAATTTATTTTTATGAACACTAACAAAATATTATTTGTTTAAAAATGTTTTTTCATATTAAAATTATCAATTAAATTCCCATTTTAAAACACTTTATTTACCTCATTAATATTATTATTTATTTATCAAAGTGGACTAATAATTTCTATTTAATGAAACAATTAACAAAAACAATAATCACACAATTACAACCTAATAAACCACATGTCGAACAATACCTGGCGACTACACACGATCGGGCAACAGTGACTGACTAACATGCCCAAACCGACCTTACCGACAATATATAAGACTGGATACTCCTCCTTTTCAAGGATGGTGATAAATCTAGGAGACCTTATGTTTTTCAACAATTTCCATTGGTATTAAGGTGCGCTCAGACCTGTCAATTCAAGTGGAGTTGATGCCTGATACCTGCAACATGTAGAAAATGAAACGGTCGAACAAATAGATATATAATCATACAGTCAAACACACTGTGAGAGGGATTCATAGCGTAGTAGGGTACTCACGCATGAGTAATGCGACATTGTCCCTTTCACCAACACATCAAACAAATAACCACATAACGCATAACATACAATTGCTTAACAATAAGATAGAACAATCAGTTACATAATGATCAAAGACGAGAAATTACCAAATAACAACATTATAACACATAATGCTCAGAATTAAATTAATTCACATCATCTAATATGTTTGAAAACTGTCATAACATATGCATAATTCAAGTAAATAACAGTATCACCAAAATATCATCAAATGTCATCATAGTAGTAGGTCTAACATCAACAAAGTATCATCAACTAACATCATAATAGTAAATCCATCATCAAGCAAAATGTCATAATGTCCAGACCTAATAGAACAACTAACAGTCTAATAGAAAGCAAAAATGAGGGGCACTACAAGTGTGAAAGTTCTCTTAATGCTTTAGAACTAATAGCTAAAATATATGAGGATGATGATGATGATGATTCCATAAGTTATCCTACTCCTATAGTTCAATGTCCAAGAACCCTAGATGAGAAGACTATGGATAGCTCTATTAATGATACAACACCTAACCTTCCTAACTACACATTACCTTTCTTTCATTCCAATGCTCTCCCTAGCCAAGATGAAGCAATAGTGGATGAGAAAAAGTCTCTCACATTAAATACTTTAGGGATAGATGGTGAGCATAATCAAGAGGAAAACATTGTTAGTTCAATCTTCACTAATAGACTTATCCCACCTACTAAGGGGTTCCTAGAAAAGTGTAGCAATATTCCTAATATGGTTGTGTAGGGGGCACCTAATGCATCTTCTTGCTTAAAACCGGTTATAATAGTTTGACGAGATCAAAAACTACCTCGACCATTGGATTACATCCTAAACTATGCAAGACGAATCACTCAAAGAAATCAAGGTGTTCAAGATGTGTCACAACAACCACACCACAATGTGATTGCTCACACATACAACACTCGTAATAACAAGCAAAGTAAGCAAGCACCTCATGTGCCTGTCTCTCTTCCATGTTCTCAACCTATGCTCCCTCCGTCGCCTCGTCTTACTCATAAAAGTGGTCAAGAATATGATCTTGTCAAACAACTTCATGCTACTTCGGCTAAGATCTCTCTTTGGGATTTAATACAAACATTGCCTACATACCATGGAATGCTCCAAGAAGCTTTACAAAAGGTGATTGTGCCACCTGCTGTTAAGCTGAATGATATAGCAGCTCTATTAGATTGTATGCATGCGACAAAAATGGATATTCTTTTTCAACCACATGAATTATTGTCAATTGAAGTTCAAAACCAATATGATCCACTTATAATATTTGCATTGATAAATACAAAGTTGATAGAGTGAGTTATGATTGATAATGAATCGGCTCTTAATGTTTGTGGCATTGACTTACTACACAAAATTAAGATTGACACATCTTTAATCAAACTAGATATTATTAGCATTCGTGGCTTTGATAATGTTGGTAGAACATTAGTGGGTACTATAACTTTACCTATAAAGGTTAGACCCGTGACATTATCTACCCTTTTTCATGTCATGCCTGGTTCGCTTTCATATAATATGATTCTTGGTAGACTATGGATTTATGCCATGGGGGCAATTCCATCTACCCTTCACAGATCAATAAAGTTTATTTATCAAGACAAGTTCCACAATGTGAAAGCCAATCCTGAACTGGATAGTTGTTTACATATTGAAAAGCAAAAACAATTTAACAATCATATGAATGTAAATAACTTACGAGTTGAGTCATCAATGCCTCTTGCCACAAATAATGTTGTGCAAGACTCTACACCATCGAATGCACTTTTTGGTGATGATTGGGGATCATTGAAGTCTTGAACCTTGTAGCTCTGATACCACGTGTAACATCCCAATTGGAATAATAAATATCCTAAAACATAATTAAGAAAAAACTTTTTTTTAAAAATATAATCAAAAGATATTACATCTGCAATTTCAAATACAATACATATATTTAGAAGAATGGTCGCTTTACATGTGACTAACAAATTCCATGAATAACAATTGGTCGTATTTCTTATGACTTACAATTTTACCAAAATCATATAGAAAATAAGCAATGTGTTCTTGTTCACAAGTCTTCAGCAATCAACTCCAAGAGAGAGAGCATCACCCTGGTGCTTTTCATCCAACCACATGCCAGAGGTCTCCCGCACACCTTCCTTCCTAGCAGTGGCCCTCCCTTCATGAGGGTAATAGATAATGTGAATCAACTGATTCATTATGCCATCTGAGAACTAATGATGTGTCCTAGCTAATACAAGCAGGTTTACAACTCTAGTCTAGCTCTAGCTATGTATTACCTAGTCTGATTGTTCAGCTATCTAGTACACTATGAACAGACAATGCTTGAGCAGTGACTTTTGCATTACTTTGGCCAAAGTTTCTTATAAATATAGTCATATGTTCACTCACTCTTTTGACTTGGAGACAAAACTCTTATTTCTCAATTTATATCATAAAAAATAATTCTTTCAACTTGATTATACCATACTAGTTCTAAGTCATTACAATATCCCTATCTACTAGTCAATTTGACAAGTCTAAGGTGAGAGCTTAGGTGACTAAAAATCATACATTGAGTCCCTCTTTGCATCCTTGCAATCATGGGTCTATGACATCCTATCATCTACTCAATGACCTGTCTACCTGATCTTAAGTTGATTGCATTCTTCTACATATGTAAGATTCTAATATTAAAGTCAAAGGATACTATGATTATATACTATATATGTCTTAATCTAGAACATAATCATTCAACTCAAAATCCATCGAAGATTTAACCAATACCTCGAATTCACTTTCTCATGAATATCAAAAGATAATATAGTATCAAATAATCTATAGCTTGACTTCCTATTGTCATAAGGAATTTATCCTTTTAACATTCTTGTGGCTATCCTTAGCCTAAAATAGGATTGAAGATCATTTCTCTATAAATCCCAATTACATATAATTTAAATATCTTTAGAATAATTTTCTAACACAACTCATTTTTCAATATATGCATTCACAAGTACGACCTTCCCTTGGTCTCACTCTCTTAAGTTACATTAACTCAATAATAAAGATTCTAGTTACAATTGTACCTCTCTTAAACATAGTTGGCCTCTTAAAAAGGGATCAGTCAACCTCTCTCAATCGACTTCTTCTTAAGACTCATTTGACCTAAGAACATTGCATTTGGCCTATGAATAAACATAAGGCTTAATAATAATATACTCGACCTACTGTCAATACATATGGCCTGCCATTTATGTGCTTAGCCTATGAACCATATATATGGCCTATCATAAATGTGCTCACCCTATGAATAATATATATGGCCTGTCATCAATGTATTCAGCCTATGAATAATATATATGGCCTATCATCAATGTATTTATCCTAAGAATATTATACTTTAGCGTCCAAAACTTATACACAGTTGACCTATTGTAAGCACACAGTCAACTTATTGTATATACATAGTCAGCTTATTGTATACACATAGTCGGCCTATTGTATACACACAGTCGGCCTATTGTATACTCACAATCTATTTAGTCTCACATTGGTTATCATATAAACATGGTATTCCTTTGTTTACTATTCTGATATTCTATTGAAGTACACACAATCGGCTAGGAATTCAAGTTTAAACTGAATATATAAATAATGGTTATAAACACAGTCGGCTAGGAATACACATATACAATCTAAGACTACTTCTGATATTATCCTTAGTTTTCAAAAGACTCTATGGCCAATATCCATGGCTCTACGCAACCTATCGAGCTTCTTTATCAATGCATAGATATAGGCATCATAGTTGTAAGGCTCTCTAATGAACATAAATAACAATCTATTTAACTCTTCAAAGCATATACAGATCCATTATGGTTACTAAGGAATAAAGCAAGACCACTTCTATACAGCAAGATAAACATTATTATCTTAGCTCTATGCTTACTGCACTGGATAAACATTATATTATAGGATTTATCGAAGTCTTCATTAAAGATAGACTCACCTGCTATATAGTTGATCCATGCCTTTGAATCTCCTGCTATCTTGTCCTCCCTACAGCTATTGAGATCCTTCTCTTATTTCTATGTGTCTGTCTTGCTCTCAGTCTTCCTCCTAATAATCCTCTCTCACCACTTGATGGCTCATAACCGAATAATAATGGCATTGTCCATCATTGCTCTTCCACTCCTGCGAGTTTAATGAGTAAGGTTATGTGGAGATTATGGAGAAAGTGGAGCGACTGCTCCTTTCTCCGTACTCTCCAAGTATATAGGGATTACAACATAAAGGAATAAAAGAGTCTTAAAAATCTCCAAAGGATAATCTTGACTAACAACAAAAACAACAACAACAACAACAATAATAATAATAATAATTACACATATCTAATAGATGTCATTGTTACAAACTCTCCAACGCTTACCGTGCATTATTGTAAATGTATTCATCAACAGAGAATTCTCACACATCTATTATGATCTGATAACGAAAAAGGATTAAACCTTCATCTTAATGACAACATCCAAAGACAAGAGTGATATGATCTCTCTACTAAATATGTGTGTTTGTGAGTTTCATATGGAATAAGGATCGTTGCATTCACATGATCTAGCATCCTCTCCATGGTGATACTCTCTCTCCTCTTGATAGAGGGAAAAAACAACATAGTTCCTACATCCACCTCAGTTATAAGACAATAGTTAGTCTATTACATCATTTTAACCACATGTTCAATAAATGACATCATAAACAATTATTTCTAGTATATTAATATAAAACAAAAATACATTTTTCCATCTTTAACTATAATCATAATATTTTCTCTGACTAACCATTTGTCTTCACAAAAATAATGAAGATAAATACATTAGTTTAAAAAATGGGGTATGATACAAAAATTATCACTAGAAACTTTAGTAGAAACAAATAAAGCATCATTATCACCATCATTGGAGGATTTATTAGTGGAGGAATTTGTTGGAAGGTTGGTACCTTTGTCCCTTGGTTGTTCAGTGCCAACCTTAGGATTCATAGCATGGCTTAATTGCCTCCCACGGTCTGTATTGTTGGAAGTATGTATAATCAATGTTGTCATTGATGTCAACAAGCTTGTGTTGTCATTGGTGTCAACTGTGTCAATTGTGTAATTAAGAAATAGTGCAAGAGTACGAGTAGTTAGTGTTGAGTGGATACTCTCTGATGTTGAGGTTGTTGCAATGGTATGAGCTATTTGGTTAAGTTGTTTTGCTAAAGATGATTTGGTTTCTTTGAAGAGGTGCTGAAGATGTCAAGAATATGTTTCTATTGGTTGGGTTCCAAGTGCTTTTGAGAAAATTTGATTAATAAAGGAAACAATGTGTTGAAGTGGCATTCTGGTTTATAGAGTAGTGTTCTGGTTTTGCTCTGCATTTTCTTTATGTGGAAGATGTGTCTTTACAGTTTGGATTTGTTGTTCAAAGATTTTGAGAGATGTTATATTCCATGTTTTGTGCTCCGGTTCATTGTACAGAGGAAGTTGTGTTCACCAGTGTGTGGATTGTGTTTTTGAGTGTTGCAGAGGTGTTTGGAAGAAATGTCTTTGCTCCACATTTCTCCGCAAAGAGGTCTTAAGTCTTGCGGTTCTGGAATTGTTCTTTTAGGGTTTATATCCCTCTCTAGTTGAAATTGTTCATGGTTTGGTGGTCCGTAAGTTGATTTATTGAGTCGCAATGTATGACAGAGTTGGTTGAGTGGTTTGATGTGAACTTTATTCAGGTGAAAGTTGTTGCGAAGGAGTTTGTTGGTTTTCAGGTTGGTTCAAGGTGTTTGTGGAAGATTCTAGAATATCTTCAAGTGTTGTGTGAGGTCTGCGTGCCGTATCTTGCCTTGAGGAAGCATTTACTTAAAAGATTGTATTACAAAGGTTTGACTGACCTTGTGTATTTACACTAATTGCAGAGCTGCTTCGATGATTGTGAAAGCATGGTGTAATGTGTATGAGTGGATTGAGGTCCGAGCTAAGGAGTGTTGTGGTTTGAATTTATTCCTTTCCATTGCAGGAATGTTTTAGCGTCAACCTAATTTAAATTTGCATAAGAAAGGTGTTGTGCCGACCTTGGAGAATGTTTTCAAGGTTGATGATGGTATAAATAAGTGTCAAGGAATCATTTTTGGATGAGCAATCAATGGATGTGATGTGAATAATAGTGTGGTGAATGTGTGGTGTAGTACAAGCCTTCATGGGTTAGACTACTGGAAGCAGTGAGAAGAAGGTGTCTACAATTCTTCAGTGATACTATGGAAGTGATGCTAGTGTTGTGGTGAATCTTGGATCAGTACTTTGAGCTTCATTGGAACTATACTCCATGCATATGTTAGATGCAACTATAACAGTTCAATCCTAGCTGTGAGCCACCTCTTCTATCTCTTTTCAAGACAGTGAGTCCTTGGGCAATGAGCCCTCTGGTAGTGAGCCTTTTGTAATTTGATGTTGATACTACTTTATATTGCAAGCTAATCCTCACCATGGTTTTTCCCTTCTTGGGTTTCCCACGTAAATCTAGTGTTCTCTTATGGTTGTTGTTGATTTGATTCAGTTTCTGTTATTTGCTTTCATGCTTAATCACCATAACAGTTTAAGGGTTAAATGAATCTTTATGGATCTGTTTGTGTATGAGGGTTTTTGGAATTTTAAGTTACAACTGACTCACCCCCTCTCAGTTGTCTTGTGCATTCAACATGTATATATCTGGTGTTTGTATCAGGTGTTAATAGGTCGATTTTTTTGGCAACGATAAAACCTTGGGCCAACAATTGGTATCAGAGCTTAGGTCATGGGTTCAAATCCCACGGTTACACTGGGGGGATTGCTGGAAGGTTGGTGCCTTCATCCTTTGGTTGTTTAGTGCTGGCCTTTGGATTTACAACATGGCTTAATTATCTCCTATGGTCCATATATCTCTGGTGTTTGTATTAGGCGTTAATAGGTTGATGTTTTGGCGTAATGGCAACACCTTGGGCCAACAAAATCATCATAGGTTTTCTTCTTAGTTTTTAATTCATTCTTTACATGTTCCCACTTCTTGTAGTTTCAACTCTTCCCTCTACTCAATCCAGAGGTTTTGAACAATCCTTTAAACTTAGACCTGTCTTTTGATTTCTTTCATTCCCCATTAGACTCACCTTTGTACCTAGGCCTTCCCTGGACATGTAATGCATCTTGCAAGCCCTAATCCATAGATTTTCTCCTCTTCATTAAGCAAAGTAGCAACAAGGGCATCTAATTTGGGATATATCATAGAAAAATTAGAGAAATGATTAGATTCTCCTGAGATTTAGGTAAAGAACAAAATAATAAAATACACATATCCTCTTCCTCTAGCTTAACATCAATATAAACTAGCCGACTTGCAATAAAATTAAAGGCATTCAAATGTTTAGCAAAATTTTACTCTTCAAATCTGACTCAACCACTATTATGTGTAAATAAAAAATGGTGGGAACATGTGTGGCTTTGCATATGGATAGATCACTCCTACTCACATGAAAAAAGCAAGTGGAGTAGGGGAGTGTTTGGAGGACTACCTTCTTCACGAGGGAGAAGTGTCTTGACTGTGGCAATGATATTTGTTGGAATTGTTGTGGCATTTGGTTGATTACTCTCTTCACAATAAAGGAGTGTTTGATATGGGATGGGGATGTTAGGTCATCATATAATGATTTCAGCATGAGTGTTTTCTCTTGGGTGAATGTTCAAATCCATGTCCCACTTTTCTAAAGGAAATGGCCAACTTTGATCTAACTTTTAAACTTGAAAAGTAACATATATATATTTTGAATTTTAAAATGATGTAAATTAATGAAATGTAGATTTTTTAGTGTATTTTATGTTTATATTTTTTTAAATTTAAAAATTATTTGAATGGATTTTTTTTTGTAAAATTGACACTATAATTTAGTTACTGATAAAATGCTGAAAAAAGAAGGTTAAGCGGGACACCACTTTTTATATAGTAATTTTTTCCTTCAATTTTTGTTACATTTATAACTTGAAACTTTAGTGAATGGATTAATTTTTCTATTTCAATAATATATATTTTAAAATAAATCTTGAAAGTTGCATGTACTAAAAATATAACTATTTCAATGGGATGCCACTTTTTGTCTTAGCTATTTATCCAAAATAGAAAATAATTATATCATCTTGACATAGAATGTCTCCTCTAGTGCATCATATTTTTAAAATATTTTTTAATGAAATTTAGTTATTTTTCTTGAGAAGACAATCAACCTTATATTTTTGTTTTATAACCTATGTAATGCCCCAAGTTTTCACTCAAGACATTAATGGACAAAAGATGATTGAATAGTTTTTTTGCATAATAAAGTGGTAATAAGTAACTACATAACATACTAACATGCCCAAGGTGTCATATCTAAGCCATGATAACACACTTGGCACACACACCAATGCATAAGAAAGGTGACACCAGTGGAAGACTTGACTACACCATGGGGCAAGACATTGTGGTTAACATGAAAAATAAGGCATGGAGGAAAGACAAGATTCCCAAACCACTAGAATACCTTCACAACATCTCTACTAAACCACCCTCCAAGTTTCACTATGTTACGACAAGAAGAAAGGCAATAATTGCTAAGATTCATGTTCCATAAATGACTTGTAGGTGGGTCAAACTTCAGACCCAAATTGCAACTTGCAACTCTACATCAAGGTTAGGTTTAGGCTTCGGGATGCAACAACAAATCACAACCTCATAGACTTCAGCCTTCTATTGGCATATTGCAAGGTACAAACAAACAATGAATCCCAAATGGGAAGGAGGTTCAGACTTTGGGTTGCAATCACAATCTGCAACTAGTGGACTTCAGTCAAAATATGCAACTTGTGGAAAAACTTTGGACCCCAGACTCAAGGGATGTCCAGACCTCGGAAACCTTTTTGCAACTTGCATGTGTATAATGTGCAATTGGGTTTCAAGCTCCAGACCAACATCATGTCAAACTTTGGGGCTCACTAGTAATCTGCATGTTTGCAACATGCAAGTAGGCACCAAAATCTGGACATTACAACATATCAAACTTTGAAGGACAATGAAAACTAAAACTCTGCAAAGTATAGTGGAACTCTAAGCTTGAGACAAGCATCTACATCAGACTCTGAAATATGGATGCAACTTGCATTGGGCTTCTAAACTCTGGTTTAACTACATTTTATGGTTCAGACTCCAAAATAAAGGTTAACATGCTCAAATCCAAAATATAATAAAATATTGTATAGATAGTTTTAATTCATGGACTATGAAAGCCTTGTGATTTTAACATTATATTATATAATAAAAATAATGAATTAAGGAAATACGGGTGTATAAAAATGTTTATATGTATTTGGAAGGTGGACATATAAAACTAGTAATGACATTTGGGCTCTTTCTATCTTCCAAGGTATCCTTGTTGGGAAATTAGTTGTCTCAACCTTGAAATTTTTTTCTTATTATTTATTTATCATTTAATATTTTCTTGCAGTTAGTTACATATTATTGTTATTATTTAATATTTAGCTCCATCTCATGCTCAAATCAAGCGAGATAAAGGTTAACACAAAGATTTCAACCCAATGTGAACATCTCATTGTAACCACCATTGGGGATTAATCCTATACCTACACATGTAGGTCAAACATTAGGCATACTTGCTCATATATAATAGGCAAGGAAAACCATAAACTTCCAATGTGGCATCATAATATATAAATCAAATAAACATCACATCTAACATGAATCATCAACTATAATCATAAGGATGCAATAAATGGTAGAGATCCACATACTAATCCACCTATGAGAAACACACTTGTACAATATATACATATCAAAGCAATGGAATGGTAACATTGAGATATCCAACATATACATCCATAGGCAGATGCCTAGATGACAATATGAAACCCCATTAGAAAATACCTCGATGGCATAATAAAACATCATCTCTAATAATAGTAGTGGATCTAAAGACATATAACAAGGCACAGGCGCTAGAGGCAATGCAGCCTACCTCTAGTAAAAATGAAAATGAAATTATAAATACTAATTAAAATATTAAAAAACATATTTTTGAAAACTACACTTATAGATCTACAAAAGGGTATTTTTAGATTCTTTTGTAAATGTTGTTTACATGAGTAGGAGTTTTGAGAACATTAAGCTTTTCAAATAATTTTATTTTTTATAAACTGGCCCTAAAGTGATGCCACATATCTATCTAGTGGATACTTCTAGTTGGGAAAGTTGTAGCCCAAATCCAATTTAACTAAAATGAATCTAGCTAGAGTATATATTTGATTGAAATTGACTTTTAGTTAGAAATGCTTAAATTCATTTGTGATGATAAGTTGGCTTTAAGTGGGATACAACTTTTAACTTTCACTTCTTGTGAATCTTTGTAAAGATGTGATAGTGATGATTCTTGAGTGGATGTTTGCAGTGGTGGTTCATATGGTATCAGGTTCTTGACTAGTGTTCTCTACGAACTTATTGAGGCTAAGAGTCTCTGCTTCAAATAACACCTCAAGTTGTGCTAGTATGATGATAGGTAAATAATCATTTTGCTCTTGGGATTTTTGTATGGCTCATGTTGTTCTTCTTCAATAAGTTTATGAGGGGGAAGATTTCTCTTAATTCTCATAGATTGTTTCCAATCCAATCTTTCTCAATACTTGGACATAGATCATGAGTGTGAGATGTTAGGTATGGCCAAGAGAAAAGAGATATGAATACAAAACACCTTTGAGATTGGCAGATGGATGGTTTGTTGATTTTTGATGTGTAAATAGATGTTAAGTTGTTTATGTTTATTCTTGTTATTTGATTGGTTGCTATTTGACTAAGTCCAAGAGCACTTGGCTTGAATATGCAAGAACCTAAGTGTACTGTGTTGTTTTTTTTCTTTGAATGAATTTAATGTTCATAAAATGGAGATTGTAAATGCTAAAATGAAAAATAATAAAGCAAAGAGATTGAAACTATTCTATGTTTTTTATATTTTTTGGATTCTTATGCCTTTCAAATTAATCTAATATAAATGCTAAAATTAACCTATGTTTTTGGTGTTTTACCTATATTTTATGTTCTTACATATAAAAGAATGAGATATTGTTCTACAAACTCAATACAAAAATCAACCAACATCAACGTTTTTTCACTTTTTATTCCAAATGTAATTTTTAAAAGTATAGATAAAGTATAATCAACTAGATTGATAAAATAGTCTATCTCCTATACTTCTTTTGATTTTTGACTTATACACATGAGGATAAAATATAGATGTTTTTAGTTCTAGTGTTGTAATGCTATTGAAGAAAGGATGATTTCATTGTTGCCCGTTGAATGTTTGTTGCAAAGGAAGTTGAACTATTGATTTGAAATGAGATTTTGTCAAGTCTCAAACTTTGATACTTTCTGGAGTTACTTTGTGGAAATAATTCATGAACAATTATGTGTGGTTGGATGAATAATTTGTTATTTTGAAAGATGAATGATTATGTTAATATGGAAAAGATGAAATGAAATAAATAGTATATTCATGTTATTAATTTTGATGCTTCGACTATTGGGTTACTAACCTATTAATGGGAAATTTGAGTTTATCATGAGTTGCAGGTTGTCAAAGACAAGGGTGTGGTTGAGGTAAAGGAGGTTAGCAGCCTAGCAAGGTTAAGATGGAGGGATTTCTCTTACACACATTACTTAGAGTCATGTAGATGCATTAGAATTGCATTATTTGATTGTGTTATATAGTTCTTATTTTATTGTGTTACAATTAGATTATTTAATTAATTGTTATTTAATATTATATGTTCATAGAAAAATAGATTAAATGGTTTAATTATTTATTTGATTTTTATTTGGGGAATGATTATATTATTATTATTGGTTTTATAGATAGTTGAGATAATCATGTTTATTATTTAATATTATTTGTGGTAAATTAGAGAATTAAAATTAGAAAATAAAACAAGATTTTAGAACAAAACAAAAAGGAAAGAAAACAAGAAAACAATAGAAAATTAGAAAAAGTAAACTTTAATTAGGAAATAAAGCTCAAAAGAAAGCAAAGCAAGATTGGGGAGGAAAATAATAAAAGAGGAATAAAACTCATTCTCTCAACACAGATAAATTCATTCACAACTTGCATTCTCAACTTTCTTTCTCATCTCTAAATTTGTAAACAAAACACAAGATTTATCGAGGAAAAGAGGGCTTTGGCAAAAAGGTTGAAGATCTGGAACAAAGGAAGCTCTTGGGGAATAGAGGGCTTTGAGCATTTGATTGATTAGAGAGTGAAACTCCAGATTTTTATGCAAATCTATATTCTCAAATTATGTGTGATTAATTCTGTGTGGACAAACCCCTTTTTTTCTTTGTGAAAAGATATATTTTTTCTAGATTTTTATTTTTATTATAACATATATATATATATATATATATATATATATATATATATATATTTATCAAAATGCATGTATGAAGAATTGCCTGTATAATACAGATTACAGTATTGAAATCTCTTTTGAAACTTATATATTTCATGGTATAGCCGAGTGTTTTTTTAATTAAATTGAAGCTTTTAAGAGAGTTAAATCGGTGCTAAGGCCATGAAGGAATGTAGGATAGCATGTTTTGGGACTACAGCACCCACCATATGGTGTCGCAGTCCCCAAAGGGGACTGCAACCCCATATGAGGGACGTCACATATTATATAACCCTTATCAAATTTTAAACTTAAAATTGTATTCTATATGTCATTCGTTACTATAACATTTGGGTCCACCGGTCATTGAATGATAGTTACATATGCAACGAACTCAAATTTAAACCTTTTTATTATTTGTTGGTATGTAACCTTTTACATTCTGATATTTATTCTTGTTTATCTTTGTGCATATCACAGACAATTAATTTGCTTGTGTGTGTGTGTGTGTGTGTGCACGCGCGCGTGTATTGTATTTAAAAAGAAACTCTCTCATAATAGTAAGATCATTGAGATTTTATTACTGTGTATTGTGATTTTACCCAGTTCTGGGCACTGTCTATTATATCAAATTATCTCATATATATATCATTATGCCTTCACTATAATTTGTATGATATGCCGTAACAACACTATAACGATTTGGTTTTCTCTGCATATGAATATAATGCTGTGATATTTTATTTGTTGTATATATATATATATATATATATATATATATATATATATATATATATATATATATATATATATATATATTCAGAATGAAAGGCAACAAAAGATGTTTTTTATTTTGTTTCATTTTATACAGTTGTAAATGTCTTAATAAAACTATCATATAATCTTAATGATTATTAGTTTCTTGTATGAAGTTAAATGTTGTATTGAGACTAATTTTGTCATAACTAGCAAAACCATTAAATTGTGAAAGGAATGGCATTTTATAAAACTAACAGTTTCATTTTGACTACCAAACTGAAATTTACCATCACATCTAGAAAACTACTTAACATGAAAAGTGATTTAAAACACTAGGAAATTGCAAACTTAGACAACAAACAAACTAGATGAATCAAGTGGATGATGTAAACTGTAATTGAAATGGATATTCTTGAACATGGATAAATAATCTTAGAAAACTATTCATTACATGTATTTTGGGTAAAGTAATGTACTTTCAGGACAAGAAGCCGAATGTGGGCTCCCAGAGACGATAGTTTTACTTTTTCTAAAACTATCACTTTTGTTTTATTGCTTGGCCAAGCTACTATACCGTTGAAACAGATGGACTATTTAAAAGTCTAGAATTGTGCTATATATGTCTCTACCACATCCTTCTTGCAAGAGTTTATGTCATTCTAGGTTAGGATGCATATAGGCAATAGGCACGCATCGAGAGATTCCCTCTTGCTTACATTGTTCCAGGTTGCTAGGATCCTTGTGCAGGGTCAGTGTTTTCTTCGAGTTAGGAAGAAACCCAGGAAAGTCTAGTACTTCGTGGTTGGGTGGAAAAAGCGTCTTAACCACACTCTTGGTCTCAACTTGTGGAAGATCAGAGGATCATGGCAGTCGAGTTCAGAGATTCTTATGTTATATGGATATTTATTTCATTTTACTCTTTTGTATGGCTTGCATAGCCAATTGTAAAATGTAATATTTCCTTCATTGATATATAGATCCTATATCTTGTAACATTGAAATAGATGTTTTGTAACACCAGATTGGTGTATGTAATGGAATTGTAACACTTTCTAGTGTATGGAAATTTATACTTCATTCATGGATTCTTGTTATTTTATATATAATTATGGATATTTGGAAACAGTAAATGTTTTATTTTCCATTTTTTGAATAAGCATTGCTTTTTGAAATACTATGTTTAGTATGTAATTTTCTGCACCTTACAGATTTTGCAATACAACATTTAACTAAACTAATAAATCTAATTTCTATAATAAATCTAGAAATTGCAACTAAATGCTACAATTCTATGTAGAAATGTGAAAGTCTACCTATTCTATCTATTCTACTTAATCTATGAAAATGAACTATTCTAAATAATCATGAATTTAAATAAAATAATCCAACACCTAAAATACACGCAATCTAAGATACTGTGGATGTTTGTTGTGGCATGTGTCCTTAGGGCTCTAGCTTGGTAATTTTCTTCTTTTCTCCCAACTTTAGAAACTCCTCTTGATGAAAGTAATATGGGAAACATAAAACCAAGATTGAAGGAGCAAAAGATTGAAAGAAAATTCTATTGTAGTAGTTGATTGTGTAGCTTAGGAGTTGGAAAATTACAAATTGTGAAGCTTGAAGGCTATAAGGGACTTTTATTGTGAGAAGACCTATGAAGAGGGTTGGACTTTTGATGTATATTTTTAAAATAAAAACTCAAACTTGCTACCATAGGTGTGTATGGAGAGGCAAGAGCTAATATTTTCAGGAAGAAGAAATCAAAAGACTTGTGTAAAAAGTTTTGAATGACTATTAATAAGGTCAGATCCACAATTAGAGATACAAACTAGAAGTTCTCTTATCCTAGGTGCAATCAAGAGTAATTTGGACTTGCGTTTGGGAGACAAAATTATTGTAAGAATGGCGCGTGAAAATAATTCATGCGAGAAAAAATTAAATATAGAATCACATTTTTACTAGTATAAAATCATTAGGGTAGTTGCTAAATCAGTAAATCAACTTGAAAAGGGGTGATTTTGTAACTTAATGAGCAAAACACATGTTTTACAAAGCAACAAGGCACAAAAGCATGGTAAATAACTACCAGACATGAAATAGAAGCAAGGGAGGGTTCAATGAGATGAATTAACACTTACATTGAAAGGTTGGATAAGTTGAGAGGAGTTCATTCACACCATGTGGGTCATGTGTTGGACCATTGGGTCATCATCAGACTACCATGTATACCTATACAATTCTAGGCACTTATAGCAATAAATTCTCCCTCCTTTATTTTCAAATAGTAAAACCTTTCTTTTAAAATACAACTTATTCACAAGACTCTTTGTTTGATAGATATCACCTATTCTATTCCACCAACTATATGTGGTAGCCCCCTATGAGACATTTAAGAGGGCAGAATCTGCAAAACACAATTGAATGGTTCCTTGTGCCTTCTTTTCCATCTTTGTCCAATCTTCATTAGACATATCCATAGGCTTTATCTTTGTCCATTTATCGGATTCTCATTCCTTTCAAATGAATCTAATCTAAATGCTAAAATTAACCTATATTTTTGGTGTTTTACCTATATTATGTTCTTACATATAAAAGAATGAGATGTTCTACAAACTCAATACAAAAATCAACCAACATCAACTTTTTCACTTTTTATTCCAAAGGTAATTTTTACAAGAATTATAGATAAAGTATAATCAACTAACTATTGATAAAATAGTCTATCTCCTCTACTTCTTTTCAATTTTCACTTATACACACAAGGATAAAATATAGATGTTTTTAGTTCTTGTGTTGCAATGCTACTAAAGAAAGGATTATTTCATTGTTGCTCACTAAATCTTTTTTGCAAAGGAATTTGAACTATTGATTTAAAATGAGATTTTGAAATACAACATTTTACTAAACTAATAAATCTAATTTATACAGTAAATCTAGAACTTGCAACTAAATGCTACAATTCTAGATAAATGTGAAAATCTACCTACTCTCTCTCTCTCTCTAGAATTCTACTTAATCTATGAAAATGAACTATTCCATATAGTCATGAATGTAAATAAAAGAATCCAACACCTAAAATACACATAATCTAAGATATTATGGGTGTTTGTTGTGGCATGTGTCCCTAGGGCTCTAGCTTGGTAATTTTCTTTTTTTCCAACTTTAGAAACTCCCCTTGATGAAAGGAAAATGGAAATGTAAAACTAAGATTGAAGGAGAAAATAATTGAAAGAAAATTCTATTGTAGTAGTTGATTGTGTAGCTTAGGAGTTGGAAAATGACAAATTTTGAATCTTGAAGGCTATAAGGGAATTGTATTGTGAGGAGACCTATGAAGAGGGTTGGACTTTTGATGTAGTTTTTTAAAATAAAAACTCGAACTTTCTACTATAGTTGTGTATGGAGAGGCAAGAGCTAATATTTTCAAGAAGCAATCAAAAGACTCATGTAAATTTTTTTGGAGAACTATTAATAAGTTTTGATCCACAATTAGAGATACAAACTAGAAGTTATCTTATCCTAGGTGCAATCAAAAGTAAACTAGACTTGAGTTTGAGAGCCAAAGTTGATGCAAGAATGTCACATGCAAATAATTCATGCGAGCAAAAATTAAATATAGAATCACTTGTTTTACTAGTACGTAATTGTCGAGGTAGTTGCTAAATCATCAAGGTAATTCAACTTTAAAATGGATGATTTTGTAACTTAATGAGCAAAACATATGTTTTACAAAGCAACAAGGCATGAATGCATGGTAAATAACTAGTGAACATGAAATAGAATCAAGGGAGGTGATGTAGATCATGGTCCAGGGGTCCTGTCAAACTACTAAACCAAGTAGCCAAAACTCATAAACAACAATCGGAAACTTTATTTATTTATTTAGAATCACACATTACAATAGGAGTCTAATGACATTACAAACTTGCATGTACACATGCCTTGACATCAAGCCTTACAATCAAACCAACACCCACAACCTCCAGTTTTAGACTCTGAAACTTCACAAAGATGACCCCAAAACTCTTGATTGAGATGATTTACCAAACACACTCCTGGAATCACTTCCTTCGAAAGAAAAAAAAAACATTCCTTTTATAGGCAACAAAGACAGTTGATAGCATAGAGGTGGTTAAACAAAGGCGGTTAATATGCTAGTTGGAGGCCACCATTATCACGTGAAACCCATATGTCATCTTCCTTTGACTGGCTCTTCAAATCAACATCATTTTATTGGTCCATTTGATCGGCATTGTTCTTGGACTGACTAAAAATGATGGTAGGAAGTTGATTTTTCCACTTCTGGAAGTTTCTAGATGGTTCTACAAGTCAACAAGATATATCTAGTCAGGTTCTATTCAACTATATATGAGATGTCAAGTTTGTATGTAGTCAAGGTATCTAGTTATGTCCAGTTCCAGATGGAAGTTTTGTACAAGTCAAATGGTAGGTTAAGTTCATTGGGACATGCATATAACAAGATATCCTATTGGAAAGGTCCGGATGGAAATGAGTCACGCAATAGGATATCTGGATGAAAAATGTATGGTTGAGATTTAGGCAAAGAAACTGGATATGGAAATGTCTGGTTGGAAAATGTCCACTTAGAATGTCTGGTTAGAAAATGTCCACTTGGAATGTCTAGTTAGGAACAAGACAATGTAATTGAATATCTTGATGAAAATATCCAGTTGGATAATAAGCAATGTAACTGGATGTGGATATGTGACAGGATTCATATATGAGAAGACAATAGGACATCGGGATGGAAAATGTCTGCTTAGAAGTTAAACCATGCAACTGAATATAGACATCTAACCAGATCTGAATATAGAAATACAACAAGATATTGGGATAGAAAATATTTGGTTAGGAACAAAGCATTTCAACAAGATATTTGGATGAAGATGTTTGGTTGGACATAGAGCAATGCAACAATATGTTGAAATGCAACTAGATGTTGAAGTGTAACTAGATGTCCCATTGAGAATGTCTGGATGGAATATCTGGTTAGAAATGTTTAGTTGGAGCCAAAAGTCCTGCAAAAGCATAAATTCATCAATTTTCCTTAGATCTTCACCAAATTTGAACTGTGAATACCCATTTGGCTCCTCTCAAATTTGAAATTATCATTTGGCCTTGATTCCAACTAGAATTATCATAATGTGATCATCTACTTCTACAAGAAAAACACAAAGAAAAATGAAAAAACAAACACAAATTTTTTTGGGTGATGTGGATCGCTCATGGACCTGGATGCTCCTGCATCAGGAAGGTTCAATGAGATAAATTAACACTTCCATCAAGGTTGGATAAGTTGAGAGGAAGTTTATTCACACCATGTGGTTCAAGTGTTGGACCATCAAGTCATCATTAGACTACCATGTGTACCTATACAATTTTACGCACTTATAGAAATAAATTCTCCCTCCTTTATTTTCAAATAGTAAAATATTTCTTTTTAAATACAACTTATTCAAAAGACTTTTTGTTTGATAGATATCACCTATTCACTTCACCAATTATATGTGGTAGCCTCCTATGAGACATTTTAGGGGACAAGATCTACAAAACACAACTAAATGGTTGCATGTGCCTTCTTGTTTATCTTTGTCCAATCTTCATCAGACATATCCATAGGATTTATCTCCTTTGGAATAGATCTTCATTGATCCCTCTATTCCAAGAGATCCTCCAATTTTAACTTCCACAAATTGTAGCCAAAACCATTAAACTTGGCAATGTACGACTAAGATGTGCAAGCCATGGATTCCACCACAATGGATCTGTAAAACCCACTAAAACAAATACTGCCACTAAAATAAAAAATCTCACAACTTTTCTAGAAAGGAATCCCTCTCTGATCCAAACCATTATCTTTGATACCAAATGTTGAGAAAACTAGTGAATAATAAAATTGATAGTTTAAACTTAAAGTGTACAAATATAATTAGCTCAATTAAAGGTACATGTGGTTAACCATAATATTGAAATAGAATATGGGTAAATATGTAAATAAGTAATAAAAAATTAGTGAACTCATAAACACAAACACATGACACTAGATGTATGTGGAGAAACCCTTTTGAGAAACAAAATTGTATCATCAAAGAGAGCACATGTCTGTATTAATCCAATAACAATGGGTTATAATAATACATCAAACTTCTCCCCTCAATCTAACAACATTTTGGTAGCACATGAGAGTACTTATAAATAACCATATATAACCTATATCCCATGCCTCCAATATATAAGAGCAATCAGAAACAAGAAACCATAACTAGTTTCAAAATAATGGAGCAATTAGGTGAATAGTTTACTACTATTGTTCTTTTTGTTGATGACATGTTGTTGATTAATAATAGTGAGGAATTAATTAGGGTTCTTAAATATTAGATTTATTTACAATTTTATACGAACAATTTGTTAGACGATAAGTTTATCTCATAAATAGAGATAATGAGAGATAGAGTTAATATAAAACTTTGGGTCAATCAAAGGAAGTATGTTAAAACTTAAGTCCATTTTATAGTGGTTAAGGATACATGACTAGAAAGTAATGAGTGTTCCCATTCCTATGGGAACAAAGCTTTTAGTTGCAACGAGATAAAGGACATGATTCATATCCCCTATGTGAGCGTAGTTGGTAGTCTCATGTACACTATGGTTTGCTAGACTAGACATTACATAAGCAATGGGAGTCATAAGTAGGCATATGTCTATTCTAGGCATGGAACATTAGATTGTAGTAAAGAAGGTCTTTAGGTATCTTTGAGACTCATCAAAGTGTTTGATTTACTATTAGGGATGACCAAATTTGAGTACGACAATGGAGATATAAGGTTTTGTGCACTTTTATTGGGTAGGAGATGTGGATAACAGGAGGTCTACCAATTGGTATGTCTTTACCCTATTCAATGGTGTCATTAGTTAGATGAGCAAAATATAAGTCCTGATTTCTCTTCTAACTATAGAGGTAGACTATATGGTAGCTATGTTGCAAGTAGGCGCCTAACCAGTGTTGTCATTGATGTCAACATACTCCTATTGCATTGATGTCAAGGATTGGATGAGCTGTGTGCTAAGGATATTGAGAAAATTAGTCCTATCAATAATAGTGAAGACAGTGAAGCTCTATGAAGTGAAGATCCCAGCTAGATGATGATCAGAGAATTCGCATCAAAGGGTTTGTAGATATGTGTCTAAAGATAATCCAGTCAAAATTTGAGTGGTCCACATGAAGATTTGGAGAAGTTAGTAAAACTAGTTCTAGCAGTTGTTCAGAGGTGACAGAGTGACACAAATAGGTCTAGTGAGATCCAAAAATGCAATATCATGTTCTACAGATTTGGTGGAATGTTTAGGAAGCCAATGTGAATTGACAACTCAATTGGTTCATTGTCTGGAGGTCCACAAGCATTTATTCTAATGTGACAGTAATGACAGACTATGTTCTTGAGGTTCTGGATGAAGATGCGAATGATTTTAGTGAGCATAAGTGGTGTGGATGTTCTTGGTGATTCAGGCAAGCTTGTGGGGGTCTCTATATTGTGTCCAATTCATGTTGGTGGTTCGCATTGAAGATTGAGCTCGTAATTGAAGATTTACTCTCAGGTGATGGTGGTTTTCCTAATCATGGCCGACCAGATGTTTTACACATCTTACAGATGATCTTGAAGATGTTCTGCAAAACATGGTGTGTTCCTCAAAGAAGATTAAAGTCCCAGATATGTGTGGCTGATAGTGTGGTGATTTGCATGAAGTCTTTTGTAATAAGTCAAGTTGTATTTATGTAATTACTCTATAAAAAATATTAATAATAAAGTATGTATTGTGTCGACTTTGATGATAATCCCAAAGTCAATGTCTTGTATAAATAAGATTTTTGAATTCATTTCAAAGTATCCTTATTGAGATGAGAAAGTGGTAGAGAGGAGAAGAGCAAAAAGTAGAGAAAAAGTGTTGAGCTTAAATGGAACTGACTCAAGCATGGTGAATATGCTAATCTCCAGTTCACGTATGCAATATTTATATTATATTATTCTATAGACAGTGTGTCTCCTATAGGTAGTGGGCCTCTTGTGAGCAGTGAGCCCTAATTGGCAATTGTCATTTTGTTCTTCTTATTCTTTTAACAAAGAATACAATCTTGGGTTAGTCACCCCGTGGTTTTTCCCTTAACTGGGTTTTCCACATTAAAATCTTGGTGTCTTATGTGTTAACGCGTTTCTGCTCTTGAGATATTGCATTATGCTTCCATGATTAAATCATTATTATGCTGTAGAAATATAAGAAGGATTTAAGTGTTTAAAGAAAATAAAGTTTTGGTGACGACTGATTCACCCCCCTCTCAGTTGTCTGTCCTAAACCAACAAGCTACTCATGATTGTAAGTAATTTGGTTCCATATATTGTGCTTAGATATTAGGTTGAGTTGGGATATAAAGTTGATTTAGTGTGATAGTCAATGTGCCATCAACTTGGCAAAGAACCATGTGTTCCATAGGTAAACTAGCACATTCATGTGTAATACCAGGTTGTTCATGATTTGGTGGAGGATAAGAAGTTATGATTGAGTTGGATATTTTGGTGAACGTTTTAGATGCATTGATGAAGCTTGTGAACATAAAGAAATTCTGAAGGTGCATAATGTCTATGGGCATTAGCCCCTAATATTTTGCATTACTTTGGAACCACTTATGAATTTATAGTGTATACAACAAGTGAGAGATTGTTAGAACTAGGTGTTATACACCTTGCAAATCCTATTCTAGTAGTAACTATTTAATATTTACAAAATATTATAAATAATGTGCCTACATGGAAAAGGGCCCCCCACTTGGAAGGAATCTTGATATTCCTTTGTTGACACTCTCTACCATATGTCATTATTCTTATGAAAATTGTATCATCTAAATTCATTAAATGGGGTTTACTAGGTGGACTATCACTAACATCTTTTATTGATTAAAAATGGTCATGTGTAAGAGGGTGTAAGATGTAATTACTGCTCCAAATTGGAGTTCTTAGGAGTTACATGAACCCTCCTTGGCCATGATGGATCAAAAAATTAAATCGAGAGTTACATTATATCTTGGTAGGAGTTACTCTTAAAGAGGGGCACATAGGTCCATGTTGGACCATTTTGACTATGACTTGGCTCATGGTTTGCGAATCTATTAGTGTTTTCTTGGGTCTTTCTTTGGCATATAAATTAAGGGATTGGTATGGATATTGTATATCCATATTTATGAAGGGTTATGTTGTCAAAATTCCTCTAGATACAAAGTGTTGATCTCCATTGAAGTACATTATGATTCAGATAGTGTATTATAACCTTGTTTGAAGATTAATGCATTGGGTGTGCTTTGGAGAATGAGTTTCTCTCTTCTGACAATTTTCTTAGGTATATAATTTCTTTCATCATTACTTTGTTGAATTGATTTTAGGTATAGCTCACTTACATTGATTCTCTCTTTTGATTAAGTAGAAATTAGTCATATTTTCTTTCACCTCCTACATCCCTTTGTAGATTATCATGATGGGGTGCAAAACTATCAGAATCATCTCTCTAAATTGATGAAACCTAATCCACATAATGCATCTCTTATTATCCCTACCTATATATGACAGATGTAATGATTTTATAGGCATCCCAAATATCCTCACCCCCTCCCAAACACCCCTAATTGTAATATAGGGATTCGCAACCATGTCTCCTCCTATTATGCCCCCAATGCTTGTGATCACTTTGAAAAATCTAATTAGCAACCATGTCTCCTCCTATTGGGTCTTAGATAGGCATTCTCATCTATTAGGGGATGAAATGCTCTAGGATCTAGCCTATCATCAATGTGGTTGATTGATTGTTTGGGATCCTACCCTCACAAGCTTATAGAGATTGCAATATGTGTGCGCTAACACATACAACCACATGTGGATCTTCTCCCATGTCTCTCAATCTCTCCTATAATAGGACCCATCTTAATAGAATTTGATATCTTCCCTTGTCACTAGCTAGCATGGTGAAAATAATACCCATGATGGCTTTTTTAATTATCAAAATAGTTGCCCCTCTACTAGACTTAGATTCATGCTTGACATCAAGCCTACATCATTTCAGGTATCCTCAAAATAGGTGGCCCATCTCTTCCTCTCTTATCCTACGGATCTAATAGAGTGAGTATGCTCCTAGTGATTGGGATCCCTTGGATCTTGTAGGTGTCATGGAGAGTGATCATCCACTCTTCATCAACTCATCTAAATCTAATAGTGTTCTTTTCTATGTCCCAATAAGTAAAAATGTTGCACAAGTTCCTATAGGAACTCTCTAAAGCTAATCTTTCTCTCAAGCACTGCTCTAGTAGATGTAGTTCCTATTAGTGTGAAAAAGTTCTTTATCTATCTAGTT
The DNA here is from genome assembly GCA_027924645.1 of Cunninghamia lanceolata. NCBI lineage: Eukaryota > Viridiplantae > Streptophyta > Pinopsida > Cupressales > Cupressaceae > Cunninghamia > Cunninghamia lanceolata. The sequence continues at coordinate 16,627,079 of BSBN01000472.1, read as the reverse complement.
AGATTTTAGCTTGCCTAGGTGAGTCCTATTCACACTTATCTTAAGTATACTTAGGCTATTTGAGACTTTTTCTCACCTCATGTGGTGAAGACATGTGGACTCATCCTTGTGAGACACCTATTGCATGCAAACTTTCCACTTGCTCAAACATGTGTCATTTGAGTAAACAAGTGTTGCACCTTTGGAGGGTTGCTCAATCGTTGTGTTTGACCATCTCACCTCGTCTACCTTACATATTTAAACAAGGCTTCTATGTACATTCTATTCATCTTTTGGCAATATTATTTGTCTTAATGTGTGCTCATAGCTTATGATAGTATTCTTGCATGTTGATCTTGGCTAATCCCATCATGGTATCCGAGCCATGCTAGCAAAATCCTTCCCTTTATAGTGAATCCCACACCTAGCCTAGTCAAGAGTTCCTCATAGAACCAAATAGACATCACCATTAAGTCTAGAAGGCCCGAGATAGACAAAATAGCCTATCATTTTGTCAAAATTGACACATGCAAAATTTTGCAAACTTTTTTTACCCCCAGCCCCTGTGTCATATGGTACCGTACAGATTTGTATGGAAAAGTTTTTTGAAAATACAATTTTTTTGCAAAATTAATTTTTTGCAGGTGTTTTGAGGAGATTTGGGTGAAATTTTTAGATTTTGTGTGAGTTTTTTCACCTGATTTAACGCCTGGTTTGTTGATCTCCATTGAGGGTTTCGAGCAACTCTTGAAGGTTTTCTAGTTTAGGCATTTTATTGTGCTATGCTCATGGTTTATGATCAGAATTTCACAATCCTGCCAAGTCATGATTTTGTTTTATGTGTTGCACAGTCAAGTTTGATATTGTGGGTCAATGGTTTTGGTTCCCAATCTAGTTCCACAGAGATCTCAAACTACTGCTCCAATCTAGTTGATGTCCTAATATACCAGATCGATGTCATGGCGGTCTTCTCACCAATCTCTTCAAGGTCAACTTCAAGGTAATCATCCACACATGATTGGTCATGATTTAATCTTCATTTCCAGTCATGGAAGATTCCTCCATCATTGATGTTTAATGAACCCTAACCACTGCTTGTAGAGTTCCACATCAACTTTCAAGTCACCTATTAAGTAGAAAAGAGATCACAAGCCTAAACAGTTAAACTATTTCATCCCTTTTCGACAAAACATTGGGGCACAAACCGAGCATGGCTTCTACCCAAGGAGGAGAGCCAAACTACAGGGGATCTTCCCTTTTGTTGTATATAGAAGGACTAACCAAGTTCAACCAAAGCCAAACAAGCAAACCAAGACTATGATTAAACCACAAAATGAAGCATAACAGACTATAACATACTACAGGAAATAAACCTCAAAGATCAACAAGTACAACAGAGGTAGAAGAGTAATTTAGAACTTGAAAAATTTAACAGGAATACCCAGGATAGGGGTGCTCGGGCAACCAGTCCTCCTTTAGGGTTGTTGGTTTTTCTTCTAAATCAGCATCAGGGTTTGCCAGTTCCTATGCACATGCAGATTCAGCCAACTAATACAGGAGGTTGTGTGAGCTGCCTCCCCTTCACTTCTGGTTCTGCCGCACCAAGGGGGGATCCCTATAACTCCAGATGTAACCTTGACTAGCTCAAAGATGGAAAGATCTAACTTGACAACAATAGGCAGAATACTCTCATGTATGGACCAAGATCTGCATGATAGATCACAAGGTGGGCAACATTCTTGGACATATATGTTTGGTTGGGTATGAGAGCATGTAGGGGGTTCCTAATCCTACTCCTACAACTAACAGGTGGAAGTGATGAAATGGGTGGACATAATGTCCTAGATGCAAGACGAGGGGTTTTGGCTCATAACTACTGATCCAGGAGCAGACTGGTGCCTATCCATTGGGCAAGGAGTCAACTAGACATATACAACAGATGGTTTGCAACTTTCACTCAAGTTTCAGGGGGTTGAACTGATGCTTGCCTTACAAACATCACCCAAGAATGGGTATCTAACTGCCTCTACTTACAGATATCCCTGCTGACATGCAACCAGATTCAAAAGAAGGAGAATAACATGTAGCAAATGGAGGCAAGCAGATAGACACATGCAATAAGCATTTGTCATATAACATTAACACTGAAACTAAAAATATGTGCAAAATACATTCATGTTGCAACTCATAAACTCCAAAATGGGATAAAACAGCCAAGATCATGCCCTGTTCTTCATTATTTACACAAAAATGCCTCAGGCCTTCAACCCAAAAAATGGTAACACAGTCTGCCTATATCGGCCAGAAAGTGTACCACAAGCAATTAATTACATGGTTGACCAAAAATCCCGCCAAATACAGATCTCAGAAGGAATGGCGCTCAGAAGTTATTGCTGCATCAGACAGAAAGTAGACAAGGGTGGCTTCGAGCCCTGTGCCACCATCTGGAAGTCGTCATGCCAAAAATTGGGTACATGACTATTCAACAAGTCGCCCATGCCTCAGCACTGTCGCCATTGATGGCTCAACCACCCGCAGCCATCGAGAAAACAGTCGCATCACTCAAGAAGGAATTTCCCACCAAAACGCTTCTTTGCAGGGTCAAACTACACAGGGGAATAATCCCACATGCATGGTGAGGAGACCACTTCATTAGTTTATAAACGGGGCCGCAAACATATTAAGCGTCGAGCGCTTTTGCCGCGCTCGACACACATGCCTTCGTCTAAAGCCCATCGCCATGATGCATACCATTGGCCCGCCCCAAAAATTTCTCATCGATCTCAATTGTCTCGCCGATGCCTACCTTACAATCCACTCCATCAGCCAGAGATACGCCGATGGCACCCCATCGGCCAAACACCCACTATCGGCCCAACTGAGGAATCCCCTGCATATGCATATACAACTGTTTGATATACAAGGCGGACCCCAAACCTTTATGAAGCAGATTGGAAACTTATTCGGGTCCGGCTTGTATCTCAACCTATGTATCTTTGCTTGTATATACAACTGGTGGGCCCCATCACTTGTATATTGGCCATTGTATATTTTGTTCCTTTGCATATTTTCCTTGCATCCGCAAATATACAAACCTCCAATATACAACTGCGGCATCTTCAACAGAATATTCGATGAATGTATCTTCCGCTCGCCACTGTAGCAATTGTATATGCGCACCTCCTTTGTATATTTCGCTTGTGCATGACCCGATATACAAAGCGGGAATATTCTTGGGAATATACCTGCAATGTATCTTTTCTTTGTATGTTTGAAATGCATGCTGGCGGCTTTGTATGTAGCTCGATATACAAGACCACTTGTACATCGCATTGTAGCAGAAGCATGTTCGCCGCCCTTATACATTTTTCCTTAGTATCTTCACATGCAACCAAGTGTCGAGCACCAACCTCACCATCGGCCAGACAAATGCCATCGGCCCAACATGAAACTCCTTCGCCGATAGCACAAAGTCACGGTGATATACAAAGAAAACACCATGCTACCGAAATGATCGCCAAGACATATGCAAACTCATGCCGATGGACAAAACATGAAGACCCCTCCTCAAGAATTAAAATGCAGACGCTGAAAACACTGAGGGGGCCCAAAACTTAGAACTTTTTGGATTTTTAGGGAAGGTGCCTACATGTTTATATGCTTGAAAACTGACTGCTCATGCAGGCACCAACAAGGGTTAGGCAAATTTCAGGTATTATTATATCTTTATCCATCTGTACTACCTTCTTCCTGGAAACTAGCCATCGAAACCTATTCATCTTACCTGTACACACAAAAAGAGGGAAAAGGTTGTGTTGTTTTAAGGTTTTGCCTCATTCAAACCTTGTGTTGGTGTTCCTACCTCCACAATAGCGAATGATAAGATCCAAGAGTGCGTGCCCTAGGAGGGCAAAGTCCAGATCTACACCAATATGATAGATAATGATGATAATAACCAAAAGATATCCAACCTTAGTTGATGAAGACCCAACACCAATAAAGGAGAGTGATGAAGAGGGCTTCAAACTTCCTTCAAATCTTGCAAACAACTTTAATAGAATTCACAAGTAGAAGACAATCCAAACATGAAGAATCCTTTAGCACAAAACATCACATGAGAACAATTCCACATTTAGCCAGTTGGGTGTAAAATGAACTACAACACACACTTAAATATGCATTCCCACTCACCTTCAGCAAATAAAACAACTTTAGGCTAACAAATACCAAAATAAGGAGTGTCGAAAGCTAACACCAAAAAGTGGGGCTAAAAATCCTGAGTGGGACTAGGGCGCTTGGGCGCCCTGGACCTTTAGCCCATAAACTTCATAAAGTGTCATTTAACGGGGGCTTAGTCCAGTCCTAAGTTGATTATGTCGTGCTTATTTCTTGAGATTAGGATATTCATCATTTAGAGCTCAAATAGGTGTTAAAATAGCTCCTAATTAACATAGGAAACAAAATAGGTCCAACCAAGAGCTAAAGCAAGTGTAAAATGCTAGTGTACACATTTTACGACTCAACATTTAGCCCTCACTTTAGTATGGGTACGAACTTACATTAGAACACATACTAAAGGATGGAAAAAATAGACAAACACAGAAGACCAAAGAATTTCACCAAGTGTGAACTACAAGTAGCCCCCAAACTTAAGATCCTAAGGTTACAAACACATAAGCAAAGAGAAGACATGCAAGGCATTGTAACATTAATTCACACTATGTGGAGTACTAAAAGCATTCATAAGAATACATGCAGAAGACACGCAATACACAAAGGTAATACATGCTTAAATGAAGCATACACATAAGACACAAAGCATACACATAAGACACAATGAATACATAGAGAACACATAAGTTTAGACATAATGCATAAAAGAAGCAAACATAAGAATACACACAAGGTACATGACTTTGATGCTAGCTTTCTCAGTCGCTAGGAGTCATGTGGAAAGAAGTATCACTGTGGATCACACACTAGTAAAGACCATCGAATTACTAGGTGACCACAACAAGTCACATGAAGCACATAGGCTAGCCAACTATGTTGCACTAGGTGGTTCATGGACCAAAGAGGAAGCAGCAAAGACTAGTGAGGACCGTTGAATCACTAGGTGAGTTCCATGCCAACAAGCAAATATACAACAAAAGGAGAGCATAGCACGATGTATGCCTGCACCCCACCATAAAGTGATTGCTAACTCCTATCAGGGAGCAATTGCTTTAAGGTAGAACAAACCACAAAATAGACACGAGAGCTTTTTGGAAGCACGTGCTGATAAGATACATGTTTCTAAAGAACTACATTGCATTGAGGGGTTGCCCCCACCAAAGGAAAACTGAGGCAGTGCTACAGGCATGATACACAATGGCTTGTGTAGTCATGGTATGATGTTGAGCATAGCAATAAGGTGCCACATAAATCAAACATAAAAGAAGCAACACATTGTACTAAGTGTCATTTAATGGGGGCTTAGTCCAGTCCTAAGTTGATTATGTCATGCTTATTTGTCAAGATCAGGATATTCATCGTTTAGAGCTCAAAGAGGTGTTAAAATAGGTCCTAATTAAGAAAGACAAGAAAATAGGTCCAACCGGGAGCTAAAGCAAGTGTAAAATGCTAGTGTAAACATTTTACGACTCAACATCACCAGCGGCCAACATTGGTATTTGTTTGGTTGAAATTTTGCTTGAAGTCATAAGCCATGGCCATCATTCCTACACTAGACTCTACAAATCACCCACCTCATTCTAGTCGCAGTTTCCTTGTAGTGTGAAGATAAGGGGTCGCAGTTTCCTTATGTCATGGTTTTCCCTGTTTGAGAATGTTTAATGTTAAGGCTAACACTGTATGTTAGCATGACCACGACCTGGTGATTGTTTGGACTTTTGTTTTACAGTTACTGGTATGTCATAGTTCATATTATGTCACAGATTCTGTACACGTCGTGATTTTATTAAACCAAAAGGTTCAAGATTGGAGGTTGAGTTTTATGTAATCTATAAACTGCTACCCTTAACCTTTCATGTTACTCCTTTTTAACCTACCACATTGCTGTTAGCATTAGCATTGCATCTTATATTAATTGTAAAGTTAAATGCTAACTATTTATGCTCACAATTAGATGTAACATTTGTTATTCACTGTAACATTATATCTTGCAGTTTATAAACTGCCTACATGTTATGTAATAGTAACAATTAATGTTACAACAAATCAAAACATTTTATGCTTACAAACCACTGGAGACTTGACTTTTTATGCCAAGATAGACTGCCAAGCCATCTGCAAAGTGCTCATAAGGGGGTACGTTTTCTTTTTTTCATAATTTTTGCCCATAGAGGTGAAATTTGACAAATTTATAGTCAACGGGAAGCTGATTCTGACGCTGACAAAGTAGCATTCGGATGATTTATAAATTGTACCATTTTCACACATTTTTTACCCTTCCTTTGTAAAGCAAGATAGGTAACTATTGAAATTATTGTATCTTTTGATTGGCAACTCGAAATCGAGTGTAACTTTTTAGGAAGTGAATAATTTTTCAAGCCTGATCTATTGGAAATGATTTCACACTATCATAATAAAGTGCATTTTTAATTCAAATTAGACTTGCTTATGCACTACAATTATAAAGTGCCAAAATTCAAGGGGCATAAAAATATTGCATTATGGTGGGTACATTGAGTTGTGTCAAGAACACTTCTGTTGTGTTGTGTCAAGAGCACTTCCATGAAAGTGAATAATTTTTCAAGCCTAATCTATTGGAAATGATTTCAAACTATAATTATAAAGTGTCATTTTTAATTCCAATTAGACTTTCTTATGCACTACAATTATAAAGTGTCAAAATTTAGGGGGATACAAATATTGCATTATGGGGGGTACATTGAGTTGTGTCAAGAACACTTTCGTTGTGTTGTGTCAAGAGCACTTCCATAGAGTTGTGTCAAGAGCACTTCCACTGCTCCTTCAACATTTTTTCTATATTTTCTTGAGTTATGTCTAGAACACTTCCACATCACCTCCATCATCACCTGTTGCTACATGTGAATCCAAAGTTGATTCCTTGAGAACTTCCACATATTTGTTGCACCAAAATTTTGATATTAGTTCCTTTGCTTCTACAGAGTTTAGAGAGGCTTCACAGAAGGCTTCTAGAGATTCTTCACAATAGGAATTCACATGGGATTTGGATTGTAGCCACATGGCATGCAATTGACTTTGCACACATGGATCTTGTAGAGATTGCAGGACTATCACCTTTGGGTGTTTTGTACAATGTCTAGTACACCTCTTTTTTTTCTCTTATGGGGGGAACATTTATTGTACATTAGTGATAGAAGTAGTCCTTCGGGGGTCATGTTGAGTCCTCCTTCTATCCTCTTCTTATTCACTTGTACATTTCTATCATCATTTCTCTTTTGGAGAGGGTTTTTTCCCACAAGGTTTTCTCCTTTACTCTATTTATGAGAAACTTATTTGTACATGGGTACCTAACATGGCCTAGTAGCCAAGACCCATCATTGTTTCACTACTCCCTAAGTTGCACATAAGGGGGGGGTGTTAGTGGAAAAAATTCTTTATCTATCTAGTTAGCTTTTAGCTTGTCTAGGTGAGTCCTATTCACACTTAGCTTAAGTTTACTTAGGCTATTTTAGACTTTGTCTCACCTTATGTGGTGAAGACATGTGTACTCATCCTTGTGAGACACCTATTGCCCGCAAACTTGCCACTTGCTCAAACATGTGTCATTTGAGTAGACAAGTGTTGCACCTTTGTAGGGTTGCTCAGTCATTGTGTTCGACCATCTCACCTCATCTACCTTGCCTACTTAAGCAAGGCTTCTATGTACATTCTATTCATCTTTTGGCAATATTATTTGGCTTATTGTGTGCTCGTATCTTGTGGTAGTATTCTTTTTTATTGATCTTGGTTTATTTCAACAGTTCCCCATGCAAAGACCCATTAATATGAGAAATGTTAACACCATCTCAAAAAACATAAAAATAAACAATAAAACTTATTTTTAATAATAGTGAATTCACCACTTTCCATGGGAGGCAATTTGTATTCTTTGAGACATTCTCATTTTCACTATGATGATTAAACTTTCATCATAGTGAAAAAATAACCATGCAAATAATGAATTCGTCTATCACACCCTAAAAATTTAAAAAGTACCCAAAAAAAAATTGGTAACAATTCATAAAAATTAAAAATACGAGAACATATTCTTAATAGATACCTAATTATGATCATTTTCATCCTACCTATTATTGAGTCCATTATCCCTAGGCAACAAATATGTCATTTTAAAATTTTGACCAAAAGGAGACTCTTGAGTGATTACTCACTATCCGTACTTGTCGCTACCATGATTGCACTCCTCATCTCATCCTCTTTCCAATTACTACAATCTTTCTCAAAATGGTCGATGGTCGGCCATAGCTCAAATTTTCCAAGTATGTAAGTAAAAATGATCTTTCGAAACCTAAATTTGTTTATAATGGCATATTCAATTTAGTTGGATTTTAAAAACATTGTAGGTCTTTGCGTGCTAGGCAACAGGGGATGTTTCTAAATCTTGCACCAACGGTTAGTTTTCCCATCCTTGTATTGTCAAATTCTGCCGTCAATGTTGTAATGTTACTCTTGAGTTTGTATCGATGTTCATTGTGTAGGTACTAAATAAATGTGGGACAACGACTAGGTGCTATTCATAACCTTACGGAATTTATGAGTTATTGTGTCTAGTCTAATTTTTAAAATTCTACTTATAATTTTGATATCATACTCATGATCACGTTGTTTCCATTTTTTGGGTTAGATTTAGGACAATGCATAGGTGATGTTAAAGGCACGTACAAGTGCATGTTAACCCACAATTTATGCCTCATTTTAGAAAATGACATCTACTATGTAGCATACCTCTCTTAAGGGGGTAAATATGTATGCACATAAAAATGTCTGGACAGACATGACAAGTCTAATGATGTCCAAAATCATAAAAACAAGACAAGCCATGAAAATGTGATTGTGGCATTTGACATGTGTCTCCAAGATAAGAATCCACTTTTTGACCCCTTAATTACTTTCTTTTCTTGCCAATTTTTTTCTTGAGTGATAAATTTGTTGGTTTACCCAAGTGGTGAACACATTTTCACTATGGTGATTACATGTTCATTGTGATTTTAAAATGGTCAAAAGTGGTGAGTTCATGCTAAGCAACAAATTCTGTCATTTTGTTCACACGCATAAATTACTTCCAAACCACAAGTTTCTCTTATGTTCCTCTTTTATTTTTGCTCAATTTAGATTTAATTTTATTGGCAATCGTCCCCATCTAGTATTCATGTACAAAGTAACTAATCTTGGTCATTTATGTTATGGCCAATTAACAAAGGAAAAATATGAAAAAATAAGCTAACAAGTTTTTAGCATAAAACAATTGCATCGCAATAGAGAGCAATGCAGACTAACACACTAAGTGTGTTGTTGCAAATGGAAATGAGCACACACAAAGATTTGCATGTACAAAAAGAACATTTAGATGGCTTACTAGTAGAGATGTATCTTGATCTACCAATGTAATTCACAAAACTATGTGGTGCAACTAAATAAAAGTTCAACAAAACAATAAGATGACTAAATATAATTATTACTAATTTTTTGTTCACACTTAAAATTAGTTGGACCTAAGTGTAATTGATCAAAGGGAATAATAGAAAACTTCAAAGTTATGCTTTCATTGAATAGTTGATGCCTTGACAAAGCAGAGAATGATATCCAGTTGTCAGGATAACCCATCAATCCAATTAGGACTAATCAGTTATCATGACAAGAAAATTGATTGTCAAGAAATCAAAGATTCAAGAAATACAGTTGTTCTACATAGTTTGATCTTTCAGGATTTATAAGTTAAATTGATTATTCAGTTAATCAATTTTCAATAAAAGAGAAAGATATTGTATTACACTGTTATTTCATGTCAGGTTTTGAACATACATCCAAGTATTTGTTACTTTATGTCATGCATTGATTGAAAAGGAAATACATATACATCATATGCATCAGAGAAACTAACTGATCATGTTTAAAAGAAGCGTTCAAATGTATCCCACACAACCCGTGGGAGTAACTAGACTGAGCAATTGCAGACATGCAAGCTATGTATCTATTTGATAAAAGAAAAGAGAAAAAAACATATGATAAATCTAAACATCCATCATTGCTTGATGATGGAGGTTGTTGTTGAAGCTGGCCTTCAAGTCTTCAGTCTTCATTATTCACTCCAAGCCATCATCAAGTTGAAACCTACAAAATTTTGGGGACAACCCTATTAGTGCTTCGGATGTTTACAGTTATCACATGCTTTTATCAAACAGAGACATCTACTTATCATATCATGCATTCAGATAAGAGATCAGATCAGATATATGACACAAATTAGGAAGAAATCATGAAGGAGATCAATCAATGCTATCAGGTACTTTTTAATGCTAACTTGTTTGTTCACTATGCAGGTATAGGACAAATTTTGTTGCTAATTTGAAGACAAATAAACATGTTGATTAAATGTGGCTCCCACAAGGGTTTGAGCCCAGCATGTTTCTTTTCATTTTTTGAAAAGAGTATTAGAAAAGACAGGATGCATCATTCTGAGCTATATCATGCATCATCTAATCAACTTGCAGAAATGATATGTCATCATGGCATTATTACAGTTGATTAGAGGAAATCATATTAACATGACTGAATGCAAAAAATTAGATTACAGTCATCCAGGCTATAGGAACCATCTAAGGTACAGTATCATTATGAATGCATGTATTTATGTCATCACAACTAATAAAGAGCAACTAACAGAGTGCATTCATAGTACAAGGATATGATACAAGTTTTTAGATTAATGTGCCTAATAAAGAGATGAAAGACAACATAGAGAAAGATACAAGTTATGCTTTTAAAGAGACAAATCAAAATAGCAAGGCATTATTAGCTCTAGGATGATATATGGCAGTGTGAAAATATAGTCATGAATATATCATTGTCTTGGACCAATAGCTAAGAAGTCATCAATGCCTTGAAGCTTCAAAACCATCAGGATACATGGATATACAGTGAAATAATTCAAACTGGAGTAGATAGGACTTAGTTTTTAAAGATGAGGCAACACTCTACACTAGGTATTTCTCATATTACCTCATATTGTCAAAGATGTTTAGAGTTTAATAGTTATATCACATTCAAGTTGCAAGTGTGTCATAGAGACAGTCAAACAAGATGCTACATGGAACAACAGATGAGACAACATCCAAGACAAGACATAACAAGAGTATATGAGATGAGTATAGCAGTCACATGTTGGAGGCAAAGATGCAAATAACAGATACATACAACATACTCTCTGAAGAGTATTCATCCAAATGATAAAGATTGTCACTTAGTACCAGAGATCTTAAAAGAATAACAGATCAGAGCAGCACACATGTATCACCACTGACATGATAGTTAAATACAAAGTCCAAAGCAAGAGACAGTCATGTCTAGAGCAAAGAAGGATTTAAATACAACAAGCACAGTGGAGTGTTAAGAGTGATACAGTCCAAAGATAATAAGGTGGTTTCAATGCATCTTGTCAACTGTTTTAATCTAACAAGCTTTGTCTCATGTGCCTAAGCTACAATGATACCATGGTACAATCAACAAAAGGCCATCAAGAAAGATACATTGCAAGCAAAATACAAATATAGTCATCTCCACTATAGATAGTCAAGACAGTGATCAGCAAGGTAGCTTATATAAGCAAGAGACAGTTAGGGCATATGACAGTTACCATATCCATCTACAGGAGTAAGTCAATGATGAAGGAGAGACAGCAGATGAAGAAGAACATGATACATGCCAAATGCTACAGATGGTGGTTGATAATTCACAAGGTGCATTTAAGAATGCCACAGACATTTGAGGAGAAGCTAACATGATCTCTATGCCATGGTTGATTTCAGTTGTAGTAGAAAGACAGTATGACAGTTAAGAGATTATGCCACAGTCACACATTCCCAGTAACTATAGTTAGCAAAGCCGAAGGATATATCAAATATAAATAAGCTAAATAAATTATTTATGCTAGAGGAGAGCCTTCATTTTCCAGAAATATCAAAGTATAGTTATAAGATACAGATGGAGGTAAATGATAATAGTCTTTCATATAGAATATCAAAAGGCTTGTTATCATACCCAAGAGCTACAATGGAGGGTAAATAAAAGAAAGATGTATCATCATTCATGACAGTCACAAGGAGTAGGAGGAAAAGGTGTTGTGTAAAGCAAAGAAAGCTCCATTTATTAATACTTCAAACCCTTAATGCTTTTGCCTACAGAAAAAGCAATGAATACCACATGAGGATGGCCATGACAGATACAAGCCTTGAAAGTACAAAATGAACAAACCCTCATTTCAAGATCTCAAACCCTTGTTGTTTTTTTATCTACAGACAAGTCAGAAAGGAAACCAATAACAGTAAAGACCATGCATGGCCGTGACATTATGAAGAGATACAGTGCAAGAAGGGTTGAAACCCTAACTACAAAGTTCACCAAAACCTCAATAGTTGCACTAGTTGATGCCTATCTTCAGAGGAACATGACCATAATAGGTGAAGTTTTGAAAAATGGAGAAAAAATGTCAAAACCCTCATTTCAAAACTTTAAACCCTCCGAGCTTCTGCATGATACAAACAGATCAGGGCAAAAGGAAGGTAGATATAGTCATGGCCAATAGTGACATAGCATTTTTTGCTATAAAATGCAACACCCATGTCGAACAATGGACTTGTCATGCTGCAAAGAGTAAAACCAACGACAAAATGAAGCTACAAAGATGAAGATGACCAAGTCCTTACCTCTTTTTTCTGACAGAGAGAATCTTTCCACGGCCTCACAGTGGCCTTAAACTTTCAAAAGCAAAGGAAGACCATGAAGAAAAATGCACACAGAAACAAGGAGGGAAAGTATTAAAAATTGCACAACTAATGGAGAGACAAAGATGATGAAGGCCGTAGCCAAGAAGAAGAAAGCTACAGATTAAATAAAATCCTTAGATAAAGCTCAAACAGTGTTACCTTTTCCTTATAATGCAGAGTTACATGGTTACAGTCAAGAAGAGTCGTTGAAGGGAGAAAGACCAAAGCCATGATGGAGAGTTTCAAACCCTAAGGCTGGCATAGTGCAGTTGCAAAGCTCCGAGGAAAGAAAACCAAATGAAGAATGAACAAAATTAGGGTTGTTTCCTCACTTTTCTTCGAAGGTTCTTTTACCAAGTGTGTTTTTGACTTGTAAAAACAAATAATTACATTATCCAAAGGAGTGTCGTGGTCAAAACCTTTTGTCTTGAATATCCTAGCCATCATAACATGGAGTGGCCGACAAGCAAAGCTTAGTGCTTAATTTTTTGAAGTCAAGAGGGCTGATGTGATGTGAGGGAAAGGCTCAATGCCTTATAAACATTTTAAGGATTCCTTAGTGGTCAGTTATTGCATGGAATAAACAATAATACACATGCTTGAGGTTCTTTGGCTCCATTCAAAACATTACAAGGTAAGGATACCTCCATTATGCATAGTGGCTAACAAAGCCAAGAGGGTGTGTTTTTAGACATGGCATGCATGAGACTAAGATGGAGATTTCCAAGGTAAATGGTTATGCATGGTGATAGTATAATGATGCAGATATAATGGAGCATTTTGATGCATGGAGTTTTTATGCATTATGGAGTTGTAATATTCCTTGATGGAGATATAAGGGTGATATTATTTTTCCCCTTAGTGCATATGGAGGGTAAGAAATTTTGCCTCAAATGTATTTGCATCATGCAAAATAGGGATATTTTCTCACATGGAGGTATACAGAGTTTTTTTTTCCTTCTAAAGTCCTATTTGTGCTCATTTCATGCAAAATCATGCAAATTGATTAATGAAGTTAACTAGGCCACCTAGGAGGTTTTGCATGACTTTTAGGAGTATTTTTAGGGTCCTTGGTCAACTTTTTGGTCAAGCATATGGAGAGGCCCAAATTGAAGCTATTTTTACTCAATTTGTGGTAGTTTTAGGCCCTAATTTTGAGGATTTTTTAGGTTGCTTGGGAATGAGTATTTTTAGAGGCAATTATCTGCAAGTCCATATTTTTTGCATGCCTCTTGGAGAGATCAGACCTATATATTGTAAAGAAAAAATTTGTTTTTGCTAGTTCTTGATTCTCATTCTGATTCAGACAGATTGGAGAATTCTTGTAGCTCACTTTTACAGTTTTATTGAGAGATCGGCAGGTTACAGGTTATACTTTTGTCTTATTTGCAAAGATTTCCTTTGTTTATTTCAGATCAGTTGAATTACCTTTCCTCTTTGTGTTGATTGTCGAAGTGATTTGATGAAATTTTGCTGTGTTTTATTATTAAACCTTCAAAATTATTGTCTCACTTCCTTGTTTGCAGCATTAAAGCATATATTCCTCACAGGTCTTAGGTTGTGTTAACCAGAAATAGTCCTTTTATGCTGTGAAAAAACTATTTTCTTCATAAAACCTATTTTCAAACCTTCCTTAGAATCACTTTTGTGGTATTTATGCCAAGTCTGGATTGTATAAAAGTTAGATTTCTGGGTAAACATTGTGGATCAGATTGCATTATTTTTATCCAAATCAGGTGCATCACCATTTTACCTTTAGCATTCATTTAGTTTCTTTCTTCCCTTTTCCAAAGTAAAAAATATATACATCTCAATAGAACATTCAAAGGGAACCAGCCCACAATCTGGAGGTCTAATTTCGTCATAGGGCACCCACAACCCGAAATTAGTCCCATGTTACACGAAATTGCAGTTCTTCACTAGCCTTGCATACGGGTGCAACTCCCAGTGATAACAATAATTATAATAGTTGACTCCTTGAGAACAAATTCTTAACTATAAATTCCATCAAACTAGATTTTTTTACCCATTAGTTCATTCCAGAAATAGGCAATTCGGTTCAAATCCTAAGCATGCTACCAATAATGTTCAATTACTTTCCCAGGCATAAGAATGCTCCTAGAAGGTGAATGAAACTTTAAACATTCTTTTAAATTCTTAGCAAGGGTACAAGAAGATGGTAAATTCAATGATTTATTCCCATATAATAAACAAGATATTATAAAACTCAAAGGTAAATATTATGTTCCTACTATTAAACTCCTTTATAAAATCATACTTAAAAGAAATTAAAAAACAATCGATAAGGATATACCTTAACCCATGTTAACACTAACATATTCTCATAAATAAGGTATACTAGAATACTAGAAAATCATTAAGAAAACCACAAAAATGAATTATATTTTGAAAGCATTAAAATTAACAAGATTATCCAACTATCTAGGACTGTTTTCCCCTTTTGATAGAGCGATTTCCTTAGTGATCATGCATTCACCCTTGGCACATTTTTGTTTGCCTCAATGGACATATTACTACCTATACTAGTGAACAAGTTCTATGAGAGATAGTGAGTATGAAATTTTGATCATTTTAACAAATGTTTGGCCTAGAATGATAAGGAATGATTTTACTTACTAAACCAACTTAACATGAAATTCTTTCACACTCATTTCTATTGTGATAAACTTAGTGTAAACTTCATAGTAATAAATCTACAATCACATTTAGGTTTCCATGTCTCTAAAGGCCTAAAATTTATTTTGTTGAATTATTCTTAAAGTATAAATATCCAAGATCTGGTCATATGCTTATTTAATCTAGAATTCACCTAACCACAAGTTCATGAAATAAAATCTAAAATTCTTAGAATATGAAATTAATACAAAAAGTCCATTACATATTTCACATCTTACAAAATGGCTACAAGAAATATTACAATCCAAATGTTCCTTATCATAAGAATTTCTACATTAAATCTTGTAATAAGTTCATCTACATAATGGTGAAGGGTGATCCCACAATACTGTGTCCCACTTTTTGGCCAAAGTAGGACATTGAAATCAATATTTTTAACCAAATTTTCACTTTCTAACACCTATAGCAACTAAACTATTAAGAATTTGAAGATGATGTGAACTAGTGACTTTTGAGATTTCATGTGTAAATTTTGAATGTATTTTTTAAAAAATTAAGAAATAATTTGTGAATTTTTTTATGTAACTTTTAATAACTTATTTTTTATAATTAACAACATTTTTAGACAATGAAGTTCATACCATACAACATAACTTTTCTTATAGAAAGGATAAAATTATAAATTTTTAAATATGAATTTTTAACACCAATATCTAATGCACATATATTTTTTCATAATTTTTGTTGCATATTTTTTTTAATTTTTGAAGTGAGATTAATTATAATTCGGACATAGGTTTATGCCATACAACATAAATTTTTCTATATGTATCCAAATTAACTTATTCTTTTTTTTTTTGAAACAAGGACATCAATACCTAGAGCACAAATATTTTTTAGAATTTTTTTCTCTATTTTTTTGTGTGTGTGGAATATAGACCTTGATGTTCGCTAAAAAACTATTAGGGTTAGCCGACAGATGATATCAATTAAATGCAAATAAAGATTAAATAGAGGAATGAAAAACACATAGAAATAATAACAGCGAGAGACAATTTTTAACGTGGTTCACCCAAACTTGGGCTACATCCACCAACAGAGAGTCCAATATTATTATCAAGAAAATTAAACTAATTACAACCAGCAAACCTTGCAACTCAATACTGCTGCAAATCTTACAATACAATATCAATGAAAACCCTAACCCTTAGCCGTTTTATCAAAACTTATGTTAGTTACAAAATAGGGTTTTTTATATTAGCCAATAGAAAAATAACTCCCGACGCCTTTATAAAATGATTTGGGGGGAAACCACGCTGATAAAAGTAGGGAAAATTTAACCTCCAAGTTTGATTAGGCTCCATATAACAACAATCTCCCACTTGGAGACTGATCATAACACTGCTGACCCTATAGCTCCCACTAAAAATAAGTACCCTGGACCCTGATGTTCTGATTTTATTGTTTTCAGTCTTGAAGACCAACCGAAGATGAAGAGGAGCTCATCTTCTCCCTTGTCACTGCCTTTGTAAACATATCCGCTAAATTTTAATCTATATGTATCTTTTCCAACCTTAACTATCCATCATCTAACACCGACTAGATGAAGTAATACATTAGTTGTATGTGTTTGGTCTTTGAATGTAAGGAAGAATTCTTTGGAAAATGTATGACACTTTGGTTGTCCGTAAACAAATAATTGTTATTCTTTTGTTTTCCTAATTCTTCCATAAAATATTGTAGCCATATCATCTCCTTTCTTGCCTCTATTGTAGCTACATACTCTACCTCTATGGTGGATAAAGCAACCACCTTTTGCAACCTGGAGATCTAACTCACTGTTGTCCCACCTACATTAAAGACAACCTGTAGTACTTCACCTGGTATCAATATCCCCTGCCAAATCTGAGTCCACATAGCCTGCTAAATTAGTATTAGAGCCCCCAAAACATAAGTGTTTATTGGATGTACCTCTCAAATATTTGAGAATCCATTTTACCGCATTCTAATGCTCCAATCCGGTATTACTCATATTCCTGCTTACGACTCCTACAATATATGCAATATCTGGTCTTGTGCATGCGATGGCATACATTAAACTTCCTATAGCTAAACCATATGGTACCTTGGACATTTTGTCTTCCTCCTCTTGTGTCTTTGGACACATCTCCTTAGTCAATTTCAAATGACTAGGCAAAGGTGTGCAGATAGCTTTTGCATTCTCCATATGGAATCTCTACAACACCTTTTCAACATAATCAGCTTAAGATAGAGTCAAATTTTTTTCTTCCTATCTCTACAAATTTTCATACCAAGGATTTGTTTTGCTGCCCCCAAATCCTTCATAGAAAATGATTGTGCTAACTGCCATTTTAACTCACTTTTGTGATCCATGTTAGACCCTGCTACAAACATGTCATCAACATATAAACATAAAATAATGTAGTTGTCAATATCCAACCTCTTAAAATAAACACAATGGTCAGAATTACACTGGATGTAGCCTTGCTCAGCCATAAAACTATCAAATTTTAAGTACCATTCTCGAGGTGCTTGTTTCAAGCCATACAAACTCTTTTTCAATCTACACACTAGTTTCTCCTTACCTTTGACCTCAAATCCCTGTGGTTGTTCCATATATATCTCCTCCTCTAAATCACCATGGAGAAAGATAGTTTTCACATCTAGCTATTCCAAATGCAAATCTTTAGCAGCCACAATACTTAAAATAGTACAAATAGAAGTCATCTTAACAACCGGAGAAAAAATCTCATCAAAATCAATACCTTTTTTCTATGCAAATCCTTTTACAACTAACCTGGCTGTAAATCTTTTCTTACCTCCATCTTCCTCTTTCAGCCTATAAACCCATTTGTTTGGTAAAACCTTTTTACCTACAGACAACTTACATAATTCCCAAGTCTGATTTTTCAACAAGGAGTCAATTGCTTCTTTCATTGCAAACTCCCACTGAACCTTTGTATCCACCTGCATAGCTTCATCATACCCTTTCGATTCACTAGCATCTGTTAACAAAATAGAATACAAAGAGGGAGAAAAACTTTTAGGAGGTCTACTTAGCCTTGTTGATCGTCTAACATTCACTAGATTTTGTGGTATTTCTTGTTGTTGTTATGGAGCATGAGGAACCACTAGAACATCACTATCTGGAGTATCATCCAACACCACATAATCATTTTCTTTCTTCTCATGCTATTGCAACTGATCTTTGTACAACACCCTCTCATTGAATACAACATCTCTACTTCTCACAATTTTCAGATTTTCAACATCCCAAAGCCTAGAACCAAATTCATCAATGCCATATCCAACGAAGATACACTTTTTAATTTTGTATCTAGCTTGGTTCTATTTTTAGAATCTACATGTGCAAATGCTTCACAGCCGAAGGTTTTCAGAAAATAATAACTCACCTTCTTACCTGTCCATGCTTCCTTTGTAATACCACAACTCAAAGGAACTAAAGGACCTCTGTTAATTAAATATACAACAGTATTGATAGCCTCTACCCACATAGTTAAAGGCATCCTAGCATGCAATCTTATGGTCATTGCATGCTCCATTATTGTCATATTCACGTGCTCAGCCACTCCATTCTCATGTGGAGTCCCTGGAACCATTTTCTGCCTACGAATTCCATTAAAGGAACAATAATCCTTAAATTCTTTGCTGCAATACTCACCACCATTATCAGATATGAGACATTTTAATCTTTTATCCATCTCATTCTCAACCATGCTTCTTCATTTCTTAAATGTTTCAAATACATCAGATTTCTGCCTAAGGAAATAAATCCAAACCTTCCTAGTTGCATCATCTATGAATGTAACATAATACCAAGAGCCACTGAGAGAAGATACCTGAGCTTGTCCCCATACATCTATATGCACAAGCTCCAACTTTTCATCTTTCTTTTTTTTCTCATCCTTGAGAAAACTAACTCTCTTTTGTTTGCCATACACACAACTTTCACAGAAATCTATATTAATACATTTCAAACCTAGTAAAAATTTCTTAGAATGAAGTACCTTCATACCTTTTTCACTCATACATCCAAGTCTGTTATGCTACAGTGTTGTTTCAGAACCTACAACAACTATTTCAATCTCTTCTTGCGAACCCACAACAACTGTTCATGAACCTGTTTGGTTTTTCTCTGCAACAACTAAAGTAGAAGGAACAATATGATCTGTACAAAGATATAAGGTGCCTACTTTCACACCTTTTGCTACTATTAAGGCACCTCTTGAAACCTTCCAATTTTTATCAGTAAATGTAATAATGCAACCTTCATCACCTAGCTACCCTACTGAAATTAAATTCCTACTCAGCCTTGGAATGTGCGTTACCTCTTGTAGTAGCCAATGATTCCCATTCTGCAACTTAATATTGATTCTTCCCTTTCCAAACATCTGACAGGGTTCATCTCCTTTATTCTTTCGAGACCAGCAATCTTTCTTTAGATGACTTGGTTTCCCACAATACCAACAATCCTTTTGTCCTTTGGATTGGGACCTCTTGTCCTTTGATTTTCCTCATGACTTCCCATGACCTCTAGAACATTTTCCTCTCTCCTTTGATCTGCCCCTACTTTCTGCATTCAAAACACTACCTGATGTGGATCCTCCTGAGCTTTTCCATCGCATTTTCTCACTAAGGATAACACCAACAACATCATCAAATTTTAAAGTATTTGAACCAGAGATAGAGTTACTTACAACCATTACCAATCTATTCCATCTTTCTGGCAAAGAACATAAAACCAAGAGAGCCCTCACCTCTTCATCAAATTTTACTTTTACAGAAGAGAACTGATTGGTAATTGTATCAAACTCATTTAAATGATCTGTGACAGATCCACCTTCAATTATTTTTAGATTAAACAAACGCTTCATGAGAAATACCTTATTTGAGGCTGAGGGTTTTTCATACAATTTAGCCAAAGCTTTCATCAGTACATTTGTTGTCTTCGCTTCTATTATATTGAATGCCACAGATGGTGCCAAGCATAACCGAATGGTTCTTAGTGCCTTTCTGTCCAGAAGATCCCAATCCTCATCAGTCATTATTGCAGTTTCTTGGCTTTTCCTTCCAATGGCCTCCATAAATCCTTTTGATAGAGAATCCTCCATTTGCATCTTCCATTACTGATAGTTCTACCCATTGAATTTATCTACCTTCAATTTACCCTTGTTCGCCATTGCTCCCACTTAACCGTGAGACTCCCACTCAATCGCAAGACCTTCCTGTAGATGATAATCGAACACAACCCGCTCTTATACCACTTGTTAGGGTTAACCGACAGATGATATCAATTAAATCAAAATAAAGATTAAACAGATGAAATGAAAAATACACAGAAATAATAACAGTGAGAGACAATTTTTAAAGTGGTTCACCCAAACTCGGGATACATCCACCAATAGAGAGTCCAATATTATTATCCAGCAAATCAAACTAATTACAACTAGCAATCCTTGCAACTCAATATTGCTACAAATGCTAAAATACAATATCAATGGAAACCTTAACCCTTAGTTATTTTATCAAGACTTATTTCGGTTACAAAATAGGGTTTTTTTTATGTCAGCCAATAGATAAATAACTCCCGACACCTTTATAAAATGATTTGGGGGGAAACTGCTCCAATAAAAGTGGGGAAAATTTAACCTCTGAGTCTGATTAGGCTCCATATAACAAAAACCTATATTCACTAGAAAATAGAAAATAAATATAAAATCAAATGAAACATATTCAAAATCATACTTTTTGGAAATCTTATACTAAGGGCTTCATATTTACAAATATAATTTCTAAATGACTTCATTTGATCCCCCAAAAGGTGAAGCAAAATTTATTTTTTATTAGCATTTTGATAGGTGTGAAGGAGACTCCATCGAGGGTCTGATTTAAGACTATGGGGTTATTTCCAAGGGGATTTGATCTAAGAGGATTTTATCTAACCCCATTCAATTAAAACCCTTTATATGTGTTATGTCATAAAATGTCCCTCTAGGACTTTTACCTCCTAAGTTTAGCTCACAGGTCCCTTATTTTTCATCATAAATGTTCATTTTAACTCCCGATGCAAAATCCCCGGAAACCCATGTCAAATGGGGCTAAGGGGACATTCTTGAATTTTATTTTGCCTTAAAAATGGGGCCTAGGGATTGGGCACTCATGCCTTAGTCCTACCCTATTTGGTCGGGACCTAAATTTTAAATGTCGGGTATGTGACCGTTAAAAGGTTCTATTGCCAACATCTTAAGTTTGAATTATGAAATTTGTAGCGGGAATGCACATATAAGCATGTTTAGGGTTTCATTTATAAACTAGAAGATGATGATGATATTTTGGCAAACTTATGATTTTAAAGCATTCAAAGCATTCATTATGGCAAAGCAGACTTGTCTTGTTATTGTGTTTGTTATGCAGGTTTGGCTTCATCTTCTCATGTGTCAAAGGATTTTCATCTACATGCGAGTTACACCTTTGAGGTGATATCTTTTTGTGTTCAATAAATCATTTATCAATTTGTTTTTACCTCTATCCCATAGGGATACACACTCTTTATCAAACAACGGAGTTGGAAGGCTTCAATGTCATTCTAGGGCTTGATTGAGGCAAGCTCCTAAACACCACAACCCCCAACCCCATTCCTTGTGATTGCAGGTGACAAGTTTTGTATCTTGTGGAGTGGAGTTGCAGAAGGTTGTGACAGAGTGTGCAAATTCCAAATTTGAGAAGAAAAGTGTTGCAAGGGCTTAAGCACCTACCCTGAAGTCCTCCAGATCCTTAGAGTATAAAAACCTCTGGGACAATGGTGAACAGTAGCAGATAACTTCTGAAAATCCCTGAAGAAATTCATACCTTGGGGTTGGGTGCCTGCTCTTTAGCCACTGACTTTTCTACATCCTGAATCTTGAAATCTGGTATGTATCTACTCTAAATATAATATCTCTGTGTGTGAGCATTTGTCAGAATTCATCTATTTACTTACGATTTTGCATAATTGGGGTTTTGAGCATAATCGGGCATTAAATTAACATAATAATCATTAATTTCCAAATTTTCCTATCATTACAAGTGACAACCAACCTGTAGGTGAATACTCTTGCAAAGGTGGTGATTCAACTTAGTTAAATGTCCTTGAATGTGTGTAGTGAAAGGAGGATCTAGGCATATCATCAAATCAATCCCATCTTCCCTCTTTTCCTACTAAACAATATGGAACCCCTAAAGGCCTAAATCATTAATTTTTCTAAAAAATATGTGATTTTAGACAAAAATTAGGGTGTCCCATAAGTGGGATACACTATTGTGGCAGCACCCTGAAACACCTATAATAATATATTATACCTTCCTTTCAAAATAACATGAAATTTAACTTTGAAGTTTCATATTTTTCCATGGCTCCAAGTTCCAATGCTCCAAAGTTAATGGGGGTAAATCTATTGAAGGTTATAATTAACCTAAAACACCAGAATCTCCTACAATCCAAAGATTAACCTTCTACAAAGAAAAAAAATACAAGAGAGTATTTGCATAATAAAATGGATGCAATTAATGAAAAAGAATGATGAATTACATGTGACAACTTGCTTTTATATTTGTAATTTAAATAAAAACCTAATATGACTTAATAATAACCTAAGACTAAAAATAAGCCCTAAGTAAACTTATTAAAGTGTAATTAAATATTTAATTACACCAACACCCCCCCATAAGTGCAACTTAGGGAGAAATGAAAACCATGCAACTAATGAAAGAATGGGTCTTGGCTACAAGGTCATGTTAGGTACCCATGAACAACAAGAATCTCTCATAATGTGGAGAAAAGGAGAAAAACCCTGTGGGAAAAAACCCCTCTCCAAAAGAGAGAAAAAATCATGCAAAAAACATGCAAATAAATATGTACAAGTGATGGAAGAAGGGCTCCAACTAAGACCCCCCAAGAATTGAATCCATCACAAGAATACAATCATGAGCCCCCAATAAGAGGGAAAGATAGAGGCAAGAAAATCCTCCAACACTATAGAATCTCCAAAACTAGAAGAGGATGCACGAACATGAATGCAAAAGCCAATCCACTTATGGAAAATCACATTTCTTCCCTTAGAAAGAAATAGAACAACCTGTGAATACTGAAGAATCTGTGAAGTAGGTGGCCTCAAAATGAATGCCCTTAAAGATTGAATGAGTGTCCACATGCCAAAATCTAAAGATGCCACAACAAATTCAAGAACAACCTACTGAATCCATGAAGGTGACAATGGAAGACAAAATGGAACCTCTGAATCAAGTGTCTCCAAAGACAAAATATGACTGGCAAGAGTAGTTCCATGACTGTCAGCAAAGAGGGACTGCAAGCCCTCAAGAGTATCATCATCCTACTCATCCAAGGAAGCATTAATCTCATGTGGAGGAGAAGAATGAAGGGCACTATGATGTAAAAATGAATTAGTAGCAAGAATACCAAGATTCAAATACCCAAAATTCTTCTCAAAAGTAATATTCACACAAGAAGTGTGATCAACGGTCAAAGGATCTGAACCATCATCTGGAGCAAAATTAGAAAAGGTATATAACTGAGAGGCATGATCAACCACCCTAGAAGAAAGAATCTCTGTGGTCTCCAAATCTCTAATGATAACTAGATCAGGTGTGAATTCTATTGTTTTCCCTACACCATGCTATGAGTAATCTGATAACGAAAAGTAGATTATGTGATAAGGAAGGCACACACAATACATCATGAAAAGTACCCCGTCCAATATCAATAGTTCCCTTTCCTATCACCTGCATGTAATTATTATTACCCATCAAGATTGGTGGCATATCACAAGGCTCAAAAGTAGAAAACATAGACAAAGATGAATCCATGTGGTGAGAGGCTCCTGAATCAATAAGCCATTTACCTGATCCATGAGATGAAGTGGCACAAAGTGCCTTACCTTTATATTTGTCAGTGCCATTAGCAATACCTGCATGTCCTGTCTTAGTGGATCCTGACTAATGTGATGGAGTAGAAGAGGATGAACTAGAAATCAAAGATGAAGGAGAACCAACACTGATTTTCTTAACAAGATTCTTCAACTCATCTATCTACTTGCGGTAGCAAACAGTATCATCATGCCCACGTTTCTTGCAATGGCTGCATGTGGGTAGCTCCTTGGATTTCTCCTTTTTGTTGGATGAAGATGAACCAGGAGGTGCATGTGATGGTGACTCCTTGCCTTGCTCTTGATGTTTCAGTTTTTGTTTATTTTCCTTCCCACTTGAAGCCTTTTCATCTTTGGTGTCTTGACTTGCAAGAAGTGCCTAAGGCTTTGTAGACTTCAATGTGCCCATTTGAACCAATTTTGCCTGCTCCCCAGTGAGTGATATAGTAAAGTCATCAAGTGAAGGCATTTTGAATTTAGTTCCAAGAGCATCCATGGTAGCATAGAAAGTGGATACAAAAACATAATATTTTGAACCAAGCTTAACAAGTATGGAGAGAATCAATTGGGTGTCCTCTTTCTGAATACCATACTATATGAGCTACAACCTGAGGGATTTGAGTTTGGTGAAGAAGTCATGGATGCTATTAAAATTTGTAGGATTCAGACCAATAAGCTCATTCTCCAACTGAAAACTCCTCAAAGTATTCTGCTTGCCAAACAAAAGCTCTAATTGGGCCCATACTACATTTGGTGTTGTGGAAGAATCAACATGAAAGGGTAGATCAAGTGAAATCAACTGACATAATGTAACAAAGGCCTCATCACACCTATTAAACCATTTCCTCTTTTCAAGAGCCCCTATAGGTTCAATTTCTGAGCCCATAGTCACTTTGTATAACCCCAATTTCTTCAGATGGATCTCTATTGCTTTCTTCCACTCATGATAATTGTATTGAGTAAGAAGAGCAATTTTGGGTTGATCCATGATGTGTGAATAGAAGAAGGATAGGAAACAACAATATATCACTCACAATGCAAGAATATTCCCCCTTGTGAAAAAACATTTAGCCACTTGTATGCACTTTTTCCAAAAAAAACTAAAAAAACAAGATTTGACTTCAAGAAAAAAAATTAGGTACATGATGAAATTTTTTGGATAAAAATAAGTAGACCATAGTGTAGAGCACAGAATCAGCTTTCCAATGCCTATTTATTTGCTAAATTTGGACACCATATGCCCAAGTTATAGCCAATTTTTGAAAATTGCTCCTTTAGGGCAAAACAAACCCCTTTAAGCACTATTATGGTGGCTACTGGGCAGGGTCGCCGGTGGTGGCGGCTGGTGCACAGCGCTGGGGTGGTAGATTTGGGTGGCGCTACTATTGAGCAGAGGAAATTGGGTGGTGCAACTGACAGGCCGCACGGGCAGCGGCGGTGGTGTTTGGCTGCTCTTAGCGGCAGATTTCTAGGGGGTACTGTTGTTTTGGGCCACTCACAGCGGTGGATCTCGATGGTGGGCGTGCAGAGGTGGAGGGCCACTTGGAAGTGGTGAATCAAGGTAGTGGGAAAAGGTAAGAGGGCGCCGCTGGTGGCGGCAAAGGTGAGCGGGGCCTGTCAACTGGGTGTCTGCAGGCCTGTCCACGGACAGGATAGGGGTGTCCGTGAACAGAATAAGGCTTGCGGGCCCCAAAAAACTTTTTATGGGTGGATTTGGATATGGGATTTGGATTACGACAGATGGGTGAAGTGGGATTTAGGAATGGGGTACTCAAGCATTTGTTTCCATACTAAGTTAATAGTATTCCATTCTTAAGAATTGTTGCATATAGACCATGTTGTTGGCATTACGTTCATATATGTTGGTAGAAACCTTGTTGATCACTAAGTGAGATTCTCCAAAGTATAAACATGGTACCAACATATCTCCAATGTGTAGAGTATGCTACCATGGAAATCGAATGAAAGGTAGATTGGATGAAGGGATAAAAATTATGAAAGGCTTGGATTAAAGGGGTACACTTATGGATGTATGTTGAATAATAGATTGGATTGTGAAAAAAAGGTATATGGAAGGATGGGATGGTGGAGGCATGAGGAAATGCCATGGAGCCAAGGAGAACCGAGACCAACAATTACACACACCATGATGGATTGTGAAGTTGTAGATGCAAATTTGGGATTTTGGGTATATGGGCTTTGAGATTAGGGGGATGCTTGACTTTATATTTTGGGATCAAGATGGGGGATTGTTTTATTGTTGATTTTGGGATTGGGATGGCTAATTTTGGGATTTAGGGACCCAAATGGACTTAAAGTTTTTAGACTTAGGGTGGGGATATTAGAATTTGGAGTTAGGTTGTCAAGATTTGGAGATGGGAGGGGATGTAGATTTGGATGCTTCTCTTTGATTTATTTCTTCTTTTTGCTTGGGGAGACACATTGTTTTTGGTTTTCCTTTTTGATATGTGGGTACATGTGGCCTTTTGGATCTATTTTGATTTGAGTTTGCATATTGATGCTTTATGAAATGATAGTCCTTGGTTTTTTGTGGATTGTTTACTTCATGTGTAGATGCATCCAAAGTCAATATTGTGGTCCCATGGGGAGATGTCATCTTTGAATCTCATGATTTGGGTGATAGCTTCATCATTTTGGAATAGGTCCAATGATGTGGGTATTTTTGGTCTTGATTAGGGATTTTGGTGGATGGATGGTTAAGGTTGGTGATAGGGATAGTGGTATCAATGAAATGGTTGATGGCAACAAACTCTTTGTAGGAACATTAGAAGGAACTTGTTTTCATGGGAGGGGATGTTCCCTTAGGATTTTTAGAGGTGTTACTAATGTCTTTACAATGTTAGTCATGAGATATGTAGTTGATTCCCTGAAAGCCTTGATTTTCCTTGACATGTATAGGCTCCAAGATTCATTGCTCATGAAGGACTAAACCTTTGCCTTGATAATGCATGTTTTGACATATTTTATTTGTGATGGGATACTTGTTGCTTTGGAAACAAGATTTGAATCAATTTTTATATAGGGAGGAATTAGTGATAATTGCAAGTTTCTCTTCAACAAGAGGGAAAGATTAGATAAAGGTGGTGGAACCAAGGTGTTAGGATTGGGGTGCGGGGATGGTATTGATATGGTTGTTTGGATTTTGAGTGGATATGGTATCATGAAAGGGATTAGTTTGGATGCTTGGATCTTTATTTAGGTGAGGACATGTCTGGGCATGCTTTGGAACAAGCTCTTGACATAGCCAAGTTTGCTTGGATGATACAATTGAGGATTATCTTTTTTATTTGATTAGTGTATATATATATTGCTCTCATTGTACACATGGATGGGTGAGTGATTTGTCATGCTTATGGATTTCAGATTTGATGGATTGGATGGAACATTGGAAAGGTCGAATCTTATGTTCCCACATGGGTAGACTTGTGGGAATGATGGCATTAGTGTCATGAGGGGAGTTGCATGGCTCCACAATTTTAGTTTTGTGATTTTACTTGAGATCCTTTCCTAGGATGCCTTGGAGAAAATTTGAAAAGGATGACTTGGATGTGGTAGGATTAGATTGTGAATTGGAAGTCTGAATTGATTGATGGTTGTATTGATGGGATGAGTTGGATTGCAAGGATTTTGAGGATGAAGGGTTTGGATAGGAAGTGGAGGCTAGAGGGGTGTTTTCCTTATCAAAGGTACCATAGGGATGACCAATAGATATGCATTTAGGATGTGTAGGATAGCTAAGATAGTTCTTGGTCAAAAGGCTCTTGATTATGCATGATTGGGTGATTATAGCTTATGGAAAGCTTCCTTACAATAACCTCATCAAGGGGATAAATTGGATATTCATCTTGACCAACAAGACTATCATCATCATCATCATAATTTTTTTTTATATTGGTTCTAATGAGGGGACTCATCATTTTATGATTTTGATTGTTATTTTTTATGAGATTTGATGATGTGGGATGATGGATAGATTTGATGGATTTATATTGTTAAGGATTTGTTGGTGTGAATAGGCTTATTTCCCTAACTAGTTTCACTCTTAGGTCCTTTTCACACTCTTTTCACTTAAGTTTACTTAGGGCATTATTAGGGCATTTTCACTTTATGTCTCATGTCATAAGATTAAGACACTTTTCATAATCTTATGTTGTCCTATGTCTCACATTGGCCTATATAATCAAGAGTTTCTATTGTATCTCATGCATTATATTGCATTATTTAATAGGAATATAGTTTATTCTTGTTATATTGATCTTATCATTTCTTTGTGCTTTCCATTAGGCCTCTCGATCTTGGGTAGCTATCTACATAGTCAAATCTTACATGGTATCAGATCTTGTAGAGTGTCTTTGGTTAGTCTTTTGAGAGATCTAATATGTAAATCATGTTAGATCTAAAAAATTGAGTATGCTCTTCTCTTGAATCATATGATGACCTAGAGAATTAAAAAAACTTGATAGAAATACCATATTTGGGAGGGTTTCTTCTTTGTGGCTTTGTATTGAAGGTTCATTTTGGAGCATGTTGGTGTAAATCTAAGCTCACCATTGAGTTTAGGGTGCCCAAGAAAATTAATTTAGCCTTTTAATTTGTCCAAATTAGACATTGGAGGCCAAATCTACGAGGGTTTGAAGTTACGAGGTGGTTATGAGATCTAAGAGGTAGCTACATTTTTTGAGCATTTTGGGTCAAATCTAACCCTTCCATCATGTCTAGAAGGCCCAAGAATCTAAAGATTGACTGTCAATTTTTCAAAATCAAACACTTTTGCCTTGGGCCATTAGAAATGGTTTTTCTCTCCTCAGCCATATGGATTGTATGGAATGTCCCCTACACAAGTAGAATATTCCATAGAAGCTAGGGTGTAGGTTATTGTGCAAGAAATATGGTGGTATATTCGACTGACCAAAAGTTAATAAGATTATCTATGGGTTTGATTGAAAAAGTCTATGGATTTTTAAAATACTATTGCAGGTGTACAAAGTATCTTGTGTGTGCAGGCTACCCTATACCCATGGCCTTCACAAAGGACTATGGGCATTCCATGTGCACTGTAGGCCCCACCACCTAACAATCGCCAACAACTCTAAAGAATCAATGACTTTTTAATATCACCAACAACATAAATCAACTTGCAAACAATAAATGCAACAACACTTCTAAAATCACACAAAAATTGTGAATGAGATTGGTGATAGGATATTTGTAGAATATTTTTCTTAATCAACCCATAAACCACTTCATACATACCAATAAGTAGTTTCTACCAACTTATCAGGTGGTTTTTGAGAACGACATTTTTCAGAATCAAAAGGTAGTTTTTAGAAATCAAATGACAGTTTAGGAAACTAGAAGAATACTTAATCTATAGAAGGGCATTTTTGTCACCATGCTTCTCATGATGTCATGGTGACATCATTAGATTTTTAACCTCCCAGCCAAATCCCTCTCCATTGGTAGCTTGGTTTTAACACTTAGAATTCAAAGGCCTTGTTGTTAGTCATATTTGCTCCTTTTTATTTGGGGTAGAATTTTGTAGGATTCATAGTGGTGCACATGGATTTTAATTTTGGTGCTTGGTTTTCCTAGAAATTGTAGATTTCCACACCTATTGTTGAGCAATTCTCATTTTGGGAACTTTTGAGGCTCTGTTTGGGCTCATATGGTAACATTTTTTAGTGAATTATTTCCTAAAAGTGCATTTTTTTTGTGTACTTCTCATATTTGTAATCATTTTGATTCGATTCTACATAGAAATTATACTTTTAATTTGAAGCCTAATTTGACATTTGCATGTACCAATATCAAAAGACCACTTTGTCATTTTGGCTAATGGCAACTATAATCGCACTAAGTATAAAGCATCAAGATCATAATTTGTTGGGGTGATCATTGATTGAGTAGATTTTGGGGGTGTGTTGAGTGGTTATGTTCATATTCTCTTTGAGTTTTCATTTGTGCTCTTGCCATGGGTCATTCTAAGTTTCCTCATTTAACTATACAACTATACCACATGGAAACAAAATGATTGGAATGCTTTAATGCAAGAAGGATATACTCACTACATTGAGGAAAGTATTCTAGAACCAAAACATGCTAAGGAAAAGATTGAATGGATCATCAACAATACGTAGGCACTTGGATGTATACGTGCATTTGTTTTGATTAAGATAACTGAGAAGGGCTCGAACCCATAACAAAAATCCCAAAAGGTGAACAGTCAGAGTCATATGAGAAGTAAAATGGTACACTAATAAAACAGAACCTAAAGCATAGACATAGACACATAAACAATAGTTGAGGAAAAGACCAATTGCAAACCAGCAGTAGAGACCTTACTGCTTGGACAGAAACTTAAGGTCATCGATGGCCTACCACTCCCTGTTTAGAAATTCAAGATTGTTTTCAAAGGAACTCTCTCGCTCCTTGCTAACCTATTCATTTGGGGTGTCCTTGTAGATCTCCTTACCTTTGTTGTTCCTACTCTTGGCTTTGGTCCTATTAGCAGGCCCCATAGTAGTTGGTTGCATAAGGTTGGTACCAATAGGGGTAGTTCTAGAATTTCCTCCTTTGGCTACCTTCCTCTTCTCCATCTTAGCCTGGAACACATACAATGTGGTGGCTAAGCTCTTGACTATTTCCCTACTGAAGGCCACAATTTCCTCCATGTTTTTCATTGTGTTCTCCAAGTTTTTCTTAATCCTATTCATTTCATCTTCCAAGTTTTCCCACTTTTCAACCATTTTGGCCAGGTTCTCAACCTCTCACCATAATTCATACTCAATTTCCTTAGGCCACTCTGAGGTTTCTAGTTGAGTAACAACCTCGAGATGTTGAATTTTTCTCTTAACATGGTGCATCTGGGCAAGCTGCCACTTCAAGACTTGATTCTGAAGGCCTAGAGCCTGGTACAAGGTAGCCACCTTGTCAACAAGCTACTGGAAAGACTTACAATCACTTTTCTCTATGCTAGAAGTTTAAACCCTAGTAGGGGCTAATGGGGATAGGAGTAGATTGAATGATATTAGGGGGAGTGGCTTGAATTTGGGGACTAGGATTCTACTAGGCATGAATCTCCATGAATTTCCTTTTACCCTTGTCTCTGGCCATACTATCTATGTGGGGCAAATCAATTTGAGCCAGGGAATCCTCTAGAGCCCTACTTTTGCCTTTATTTTTGGCACCCTGAATAGGGGAATCTATCTAGATCTTCCGTTTACCTTTGGTGGGAACATTGGAAACACCCTATTCAATGATAACCTCTGAGGGTTTTGAAGGTAACTTTATGATGCTTCTTGCCAACCAGGGCCTGGGTAGGAGTCCCATCAGTGACCTCAGTAAGGGTAGACTCAACCACCTTAGCAGGGGTAGTCTCAACAGAGGGTGAGGGTTTAGGATTTTTTAGGTTCTTGTTGAATGGAAGGTCATCAGGAACATGCTCGACAAGGGAGGGATTATAAATCCTTAGTTTAAAGGCCAGTGTTGGGGTTAGGGCTAATTCAAATTTGTAAATGGTATATATCAGCCTTTGATGGAGCAGGAGGGTTTTATCTTTGACCAAAACCTTTTGAACAAACTCCTCCAATGAGGTGAATAACCAATAAGGGAAATTAACAAGAATATTATGGTAGAAATGGTTGAGTAATGGAAACAAGTAAGCATGAAAGCATTTAAAGCGGCCTTCGAGAGTTACATACCTCATTAACACCTCATCTACTCTCTTCCACACACCCAGAAGATCGTCTTGACAATAGCCATTATTTAGTCTATTAACTTTTTCTCCCTCCTAAAGAAATCTTTTCATATCCTCCTGGTAATTGTCTTTCACTTTTTTGGGAAAGCGAATACCTTCCATCCTCAAACCACTAACTTCAACAATAAGTTATTCGATCACCCTAAAGGAAATTCCCCTAACATAGATGACTCCAGCTTTCCATGAGACTGCAAATTCTCAAGAAAGAAGAGTGTTGAAACCATTCATTGTCATAATATAGGGGATGAAGAGTCCCCTCTCCAAAACCCCTCAGAGCTTTGTATCATTCTTGAAGATTTCGTAGTTACTTGACTCGGTCTATAGGAGATCCCCTCCCATGGCGGAAAACTCTAGAACTACAATCTCATACACCACAAGATAGCTAACAACGGTAATGAGGAAAGATAACCAATTACAATAGTAAAGGTTAATGTTGAGGCCAAAAGCATATCTTGGCATAATTAATATCAGTCCTACAAATTTCATCCCTTGTGTGTTTAGTTCCTTCATTTTTTATTATGCCTTTGATATGATTTTGGAGGTTCTCCCCTTCATTACAGCTAATAATGTTAACAGCATTGGTGCCTAGGTTGGCAAGGGTGTCCGCTGGCCCATTACCTTCCCTAAAAATGTGACATATAGCAACGTTTTCCAAAGTAGATAAAAGGTTTTTGCTAATATCTATAAGATCTTTGAAGGAGCAACTAGGCTTAGCCTTAGATTCAAGCATATTAAGGATATTTTTGGAGTCTCCCTCCACAAAAAGGTTCTTAATACCTTTGTTGATAGTCTTTTGAATAGCTTGGAAAGCAGCTAGCTTCCGCAAAGTTGCAAGAATGAAATCCCAAGTTCTCAACATAAGCTGCCACTACTTGGCCTTTACTGTTCCTTAATAGACCACCCCTAGCTGCCTGACCAAGATTACCCTTAGAGGCCCTGTCAAAGTTAAGTTTAATGCATCATGCATCAAGGGGGACCAATGAGTGTTCCTTCTGATAGCCCTCTTGTCTTGATCTACTTTACTTAGTCTGTCTCGAAGCCCCTAGTTCTAAGCCATTCTAGATTCCAAATCAATGGGGTTGAGATTAGGAGTTCTAAGGTCGATCACTTTAATGTTTTCTATGAATCTTAATTTGATTATCTCAGCTAAAATCTTCCACTTTTTATTTTCCTCCCTGAACACCCTATTATGTCTTTCCCTCTAGAGCCCCTAGCTGACATGCATTGAAGTCTACCACCACAACTTAGTAATTAGAGCGTGTTTGAATGGAGAGGCCCATCTATATGTAGTTTCCTTCGCATTACCTTGCCAAACACAAGGAAGGAGGAAATTGCTCATGATTTTTTGCCTAGTCTTCTATGCATAGTTATAGTTGACCAACAAGTGGTCTATATTCTCCCCAGCCTTCTCACATAGTAGACATATGTTGGCCAATTAAAAACCTCATTTTTGGAGGTTATCCATGATAAGGATTTTATTATGGTCCACTGTCCCCCAGAGGAATTTAATCTTAGGAATAGACCTATTCTCCCATATGTGACTCCAATTGAAGCCATCCTTGTAAGAATTATCTAGATTGTTGTATCTAGATTTGACTGTGTAATTACCTAAATGGTCTTCTTTCTAGACAATTTTATCCTCCATGAATTTTCTATGGAATCTGTGATTTTGGAGTTGCTTGAGCAAGGTAACAGCTGCAATATTTAGAGGATAATCAAACTTTGACTGAGAGATTTTCCAAACCATCTGACCTCCTTCCATTTTCCAATAATTGTTGACATACCTCCCAATTCTTTCCTATAGGATATCTTTAATAGTCGAGTAGATGGGGTGAAAATCCAAGGGCGGAAAAGAAATCTAGGAGTCTTCCGAGAATTTGACTTTTTCCCCCTTTCCAACCTGCCAATAGAGACCCATGCAGAGAGTTGATTTGGATTTAACAACATTGTTCCAGATGGAGGATCCAAAAGGCAATAATTGGTTATGCATGGGAGAATCTAACATTGTTATTTAGATATTTATCCCTCATTATGTTCATCCATTCATTACTAGAAGACATGAGCCTCTAGCCCACTTTGGCCAACAAGGCTTTATTAAGAGTGGAGATTTTCCAGACTTCAAGCCTTCCTTTCCTTTTTGGGTACAAATAACATTCCAAGCCACAAGGGACATTCTTTGTTTTTCCTCTGTACCACTCCAAAGGAAGTGTCTTTGGATTTGTTCTATTTTATCACCGATGTTCTTAGGCAATTTAAACAAAGATAGCATATAAACTAGAGTACTTTGAAGGGAGGCTTGGAGGATTTGGAGTTTTTCGGCATGACTGAGGAGAACACCCTTCCAAGCTACAAGTTTTTTCTACATCTTTTCAATCAAAATTTTCCAAGAGGATTTAGGAAGTTTTCCATGAGCTAGGGTCATTCCCAGATAAGTCTCTGACATTTGTCTTATTTTGCAATTGAGGACATTGGCAATGATATAATGAAGTTTAGGATCGGTGTTGAAGAAGAAGATGCCACTCTTTCTAGATTGATCTATTGGCTTGAAATAGTAGCAAAGTTGTTGAGGATGGTTTTTCATTCAGTAGCTTCCTTAACCGTAGCTTTCCCAAGGAGAATGGTGTCATCAACAAATTGTTGATGAGAGGAAGGATGGAGGGTGGAGGCTAGACTGAACCCATTCAACTTGTCTTTTTTGATATGATCCTTGATGGTCCTACCCAAAACCTTAGCCATTATGATGAATAAGTAGAGCGAGAGGGGGTCGCCTTGTCTTAGTCCTATCGAAGCTTTGAAGTGCCCTTGCAGAGAACCATTAACTAGAACAAAAAAAGTTGGCTTGATGTAATAGGTCCTCATCATGTTAAGAGTTTTCTCATGGAAGACAAACCTTCTTAGGACTTTATCTAGAAATTGCCAGGAGACCATATCATATGCCTTAGAAATATCTAGTTTTTAAGATCATGCACTTCTTATTGCTTTTAACCATGGAGTGAATGTTCTCATTCATGGTGGTTATGGCATCCGTGATTTTTGTCTTCCAGGAACAAATCTTTTTTTATTAGGGTGAATGATTTTACTTAAAGAAGGTTGAATTCTGAGGACCAACATCTTCAAGAAAAGTTTGTAGAGCGTATTGCAAAGACTAATGGGATGAAATTCAAACATTTTATTAGCTCCCACCCTCTTAGGAATAAGGATGATGATGGTGTTGTTGATTTCCTTTAGCACCTTGCCATGTCGGAAGAATTATCTGGTAGCAGTAGTGATGTCCTTCCCAATTATGTCCCAAAAGGCTTGGAAGAAGACCAGGGGGAAACCATCTGGCCCAAGAGCTTTACAAGGGTCTAGAGAGAAAAAAACTCCTTTCACCTCCTCTTTTATGACCTCCTTTACCATATCCATATTATCTTCTTGAGATAGAGATTTAGGAATGACTTCCAACATTTGGACAAGAGTCCTATTCTCATCAAGCAACTGAGGAGTGGTGGCATTCAAAAGTTTATCAAAGTATCTGACTCCTTCGGCTTGGATATGACTTTCCTCCTTAATTATGTTCCCATTCTCAAGAATGAGTTCTAATATCATTTCTTTTTCTGTGTTTCATAGCTGATTGATGGAAGAATTTAGTGCTCTTATCACCCTCTTTGACCCACTATATTCTAGACCTTTGTTTCCAGTAGATTTCCTCTTTATTATATTGTGCAATTTACTTAGAAGAATCTTCTCAAGGGCATTATTTTCCTGGGTGTTTCTACCAAAATCCATTTGTTCCTGTATCTTCTTCAATTGAGACTAAATATCAAGTTTTTGGGTAAAGATATTTTTGAACGAGTTTTTATTCCAGCTTCTGAGATTTTGTTTCACTAGCATGAGTTTCTGAACAACCCTGAACATATCCGAGCCATCAATTTTCTAGTTCCACCAATCAACTATAAGATTGAGAAAATCCAAGCGACGAGTCCACATCACCTCAAATCTGAAGGGATAACAGGTTTTCTTAACTTCCAAGTTCCAACTGAGGATTAAAGGGGTGTGATCTAAGCCAAAACATAGAAGATTGTTGAGCTTACATTTCTCATAAATATCCTAGTTAGCCAAGATTAGGAATCTGTCTGGCTTCCCCTGGATGAGTTCATTGTCTTCTCTTTTGTTAGACCAAGTATAATTGAAACCTTTAATCTCAACATCAACAAGATCTCCCTGGTGGAGGAAGTTATCCAAATCCATCATGCTATCTGAGAATTCCAGCAATCCTCCCATTTTATCTAATGGATATAAAGGAGAATTAAAATCACATGCAATCATCCAGTTGCTATCAACCCAGAAACCCTTGGATAACAATAGATTTTCCTAGCACCTCCTCCTCTGAATGAGGTTGTTGGGAATATAGAGATTGGTTAGAACCCACTTTGTGTTGTTTTAATACTCCTGAATCTTATATTAATGAAGGTTTTATTGCTAGTAATCAGAGAGCCCATCAAAACCTAAGGTTTCCACATGGTGACCAAGCCCCTCGAAGTGCCCTCAGCCTTTTCAGCTATGAAACTTGCAAAAGGCCATATTTTTTTATTGATTTTTTCAAACTCATCCAAAGTCATCATAGTTTCTTGGAGAAGAAGAATCTCCAAATGCATATCTTTGATAAATTTTTTAAGCAGGCGCTACTTGTGGAGGTTGTTTAACACCCTTACATTCCAAGAAATGATAATCATTTCTTACTTCTTTTGGAGCTCACTTGCTCGAGAGCCTTTTGTCTACCATTGGTCAAATCTTTGGTTGTCTCCCTTCACTTTCTTTCTCTCAGAGATTTATTCCTTGGTTTGGAATCTCTACCT
The DNA here is from genome assembly GCA_027924645.1 of Cunninghamia lanceolata. Lineage (NCBI taxonomy): Eukaryota > Viridiplantae > Streptophyta > Pinopsida > Cupressales > Cupressaceae > Cunninghamia > Cunninghamia lanceolata. The sequence goes on along the minus strand of BSBN01000472.1, from coordinate 16,589,914 downwards.
ATATCTATAGTTCTTCTATTTCCTTTCTCAGAAAGAGGATGGCTATCCTTTCTTTCTGAGAAGAGGGGGTTTTAGGACTAGTGTTAGTTGTTCCCATCTCCTTGCCTGATCTGACAAATATGGCTTTAGGAATTTGTTGGGGAGAGGTTAAACTTCCCTCTTGCGACAGCTTACCCTGGGTATCTGTGTTGTCTCTCTCCACCTATGGAAAACACTAAGTTTTCCTTCTGATGATTAACATTGGGATGAAGTGTTGCTCCAATCAAGGGGTCTTCAACCTTGGGGGCTTACTGGCCGAGTCATCAATCCCTCTGACGGTATCACCTAGTCCTGATCCAAACTACTCTGTTTCTAAGCTATACCCATCAAGACTTCCTAGGTTTCCACCCTTTCTTTATCTTTTTGGACTAGTCCCTGACTGGGCTTAAGGGGCTTCTGGCAAACATTGATCAGGTGCCTTGTTGTACCATAGTTTTGACAAAATAGAGTAGCATTAGATCATAAACAATCTCTTAGGTCCATTCCCCAAACTTCGAGTCAAGAATGATGGACATAGGAAGAACTTCATGAGTTTCAACACTAACACAGAACTGGGTAAAAACAAATCTACTACAGTTCTTATTCACATTATTCAGGGCCAAGAAATGGCCAAAGGAGTTAGCGATAGTAGTGAAAACTTTATCATCCCAAAACTCTAAGGGGAGTCTTGGGAACCTCATCCAAGTAGGAACTGAGGCTGACAAAATCATCTCCAAAATGAGACTTGGGTGCCACTTGCAGAGGGCAAGGCTTTGCTTCCCAAAAAACCATGGACCTTGGGTAAGAATACCTAAACAATCTTTAGCTAGAGAGAACGAGAAGCTGAACAGACCTTTAGGCAAAGCAAAGATTGAAATATTGTCCTTAATGGCCCATTTGCTAGAAACCCTTTTTCTCACCATCTCAATTTTTGGCCTTCTACCAAAGACCTTACCAATGAGAACATTTTCTATCTTAGCCACTGCCCTATCCAAGGTCGAGTTTTTTATTTTGAGACAGACTCATTCCTCAGAGTGAACAATGTCCACTCCATCATTAGTTTTAGGATCTCGATGACTAGTAAAAAGCACTTTCTAGGTAGGTGACCCGCCCAAGGAAAGACCAGAAGAAGATTTGTCCTTGACACTAGATTTCAAGGCAGATGCCCCACTAGACAGTCTAAACTTAATATTCTTAGTAAACAACTATTCAGAGCTAGGGATAGTATAAACCTCTATCATCATAGCTCTAGGAGATCCAGGGAATCTCTATGCACTACCAGCACCAAGGTTTTCTTGCCCATCCATTGCTGCTCCCATTTCAAACCTATTGCATGTATAAAGTGCACAATAAGTATACATGCATTTGTTAATAGTATAATACTTTATTGATATTTAATTTGTTAATATTATTTATTAATATAGATATCACTTTTGATTTTATATTAGATTTGTCATATAGGTTAGATAAGCATCTTAAAAATGACATCTTTTAGATAGATATATTTAAGACTATATGTTAGTTTACTTTTTGTGGAAATCTTATGTTATATCTTTTAAATTTATACTACCCTCTAATCACATGTGTCACTTAAAAGATTGGGTTGACACCAACTATCATAATTTTCTTAACTTGTATTAAGTTTGCAAGCTCTGATAGTTATGGACTAGGATCCATATTGTTCGATGTCAAAAATCAATGTTGTATTTTCTCTCTTGAACATGTCTTTCAATAGGACACTTTAGGTGCTTGAGAAAGTTGTATTCCAAAATAAATTTCTCAACAAATATAATACATGCTTGGACAAGCAAATTGATCTAAACCATATCAAAAAAAGTATTTGTATAGTCTTCAAGCCTCTCTCAACTTTCCATTGTAATTAAATCTACTTTGTTCTCTTTCAATTTACCATCCTTACATTGGTCTTTGTCTTCTAAGTTGCTATGTATATAAAAAAAACAATTAAAAATTAAATTAAAGTTTTAATATAAATGTATTACATTGAGGGGGTAACTACAATGGTAGCAAAGGGTGAATTGTAGTGAAATGAGTACATTCATTTAAAAACCCTTAACTTAAATTTGACAATCATTTACATGTCAAATTAATATTTAATAATTAAATATAAAAAATATTATTTAAATATTTAAAGTATATCTTTTACATTATATTCTATTTTAAAATTAATAGTTAAAACTACAAAATTTATTTATTATTCATAAATAATATTAATTTAATTATACTTATTTACTATAATAAAATAATTTATAATTATATAAATAAAAAAATTATATATAAATTAATAATTAATAATATCTTAATTATATTGCCCCTAGGTCTTAGCTCAGATGGGGGAGCAAAAAGTTGTTGGAGCAACCAAGATCAGCAAGCAAAGACCAAACTAACTTCCACAAAAGATAGTTGCACATAATAAGCCTAATTGATATATTCAAGAGATAATTAGAATGTGCATAGATGTCTTATATAAATAGACATGAGAGAGAAGGTAGGATGGTTGAACACAATTACTAACCTTCCTAAGATGTGACACTTGTGAGCCCAAGTGACAAGTGCTCATGCAAGTGGTAAGTACACATGCAATAGGTGTCTCATAAGAATGGGGACACATGTCTTCACCACATGAGGTGAGACAAACTCTAAGAAAGCTAAGTAAACTTAATCCAAGTGTGAATAGGTCAATTCTTAAAAAGGTGATATCCTAACTAGATATAATATGGTCTTATTTACACTAACACCCCCTTAAGTGCAACTTAGGGAAAAGTGATACAAAGATGATGGTTCATGACTACAAGGCCATGTTAGGTACTCATGTACAAATGAATTTATCAAAATCTGAGAAAAGGAGAAAACCCAGTGGGAAATAAAACTCCTCTCCAAAAGAGAAATGATACATGAAAACATGTACAAATGAAGAAGAAGATAGAAGGACTCATGATGACCCCCCAAGGACTACTTCTAACACTAATTTACTATATATGTGCCCCCCATAGAAGAGAAAAGAGAGAAGGTCAATGCGACCCCCCAAAAAAGTGAGAAGGAATGAACTCCAGGTAAAGAAATGGATCCTCCCAATACTAATATGAGAAGACTAATCATGCAACCTCCCCTCAAAATACCTCTTATAGTGATGGTAGAAGCTTGACACTAGATGTTGAAGATGATCCACAAATGTCGAACCACATTTCTCCCCTTAGGAAGAAATAGAACCACAAAAGTGTGCAAGTGATCTTCACATTCCTGATAGCAACATGCAAGAGGAAGAATGAAAGTCTCTGAATTTTGCTCATGATTCAAAGACATAGATGATTCCCACGATGTCTTCATAGGATGCTCCAGTATCTCCAAGCCAATGCTGACATGTGACAAATGATGCTAACACAAATCAGGTACCATATAAGATTCAAGAACAAGGACCGCAAGGACCATAGATGTATGGTGATAACTAGACCTATGACAATTTGATACTTTTGCAGAGGATGTCAAAATCAAGGATGACTGTGTTGAATATGTGAACTCATAAGTATATACAGAATATGTCACTATAGAAGTTGATGTAGGCAAAACGAGAGCAATCATATCCAAAGAAGACAATGGTGATGCAACTTCATCAAAGCAATCATCAAATAGAAGATGAATGTCCTCAATGGTGTCTTCTAAATCTGTAATGTGGAACTCTACAAACAAAGATGATATGTCTGATAGATATTCATCCCAATGTGGTGGATTTGGAAAGACGATATCAATATCTCAAAATTGCTGGAATTCATAAATGCGACAACTCTAGATTTGAATGTAGCATTAGGTAAAGGTGGAGATAGAGGAGAGACAAGAGGATATGTCTATGTGTCATCATCAAATTCAAGAATTTCTCACTAAACAAGTTCCTCTTCAATATCATCATCATACAAAGGATCATCAACATCATCAAGCGAAAGAAGTATGCCCATAACAGGATCATCTGGGAATAAAGATTCATTGAGATCTCCATACATTTCCCATAGTGTGATCCAAAGAGTACGAGGGAATTGAATATGTGATAAAGCCCATGATGTGTGGTTCCCAACACTTGAACCAATTAATCCTAAGGCATGATCATTTTTATTCCCCCATATAGTTTTCTACCAAAATGTACTTGGTTCAAGAATAAGCCCATACAAATGTGGCAATACATGGATCCATCGACAGTGCTTTAGGATGCCATCACGCTCGAACTTGTAGTTTCTTTTTTTTTTTTAAATAATGATAGATGGATGTCTTATGTATGAAAAGAAGATAAAAGTTGAAGTGTGGGTAAGGTAGATTCAATCAAACCCTCCTTTCACAATAACATTCAAGGACAACAATCAAGCCAAGTCACTATAGATGGAGAGGACTCAACTATAGGGTGATGTCACTTAGGAATAATATGGGAAGATAGATTAAATTGATAGATTTGTCAAACCCAAGTTTAATTAAGCCTCAAACACTAATTATATGATTCTGGATACAAACAAACAAGATACTACAAATGATCACACATGAAGGTACTAAATACAGATTAAAAACATACTAGGATTCATATTTTCAGAGGCAGAAACTTTGGGGACATCGGGGTAGGTGCCCTAGTCCAACAGACCAATTTTTTTGTAGATCTGGAATAGTGAGGTGTGTCAGACTGTAACTTGCTTCAGAGTTTTCAGAGATGCCAGTCAGGAGGACTATGGGGAGAGCGCCCTAGTCCAGTAGGTTAGATTTTTTGCAATTTCTTCTCAGATCCTAAATCTTTATCCTCTACTCTGATCTTCTGCAACTCCACTTCACAAACTCCCATACTTGTAACCTAAAATCACAAAGAGATGGGTTTGGGGGTTGTGGTGTTTAGGAGCTTGCCTCGGTCAAGCCTCAAAATGCCATTCAAGCCTTCTAACACCATTGTTAGATAGATTGTGTGTCCTTTGTTGATAGGGGAAAATTAAATGATGAAATAGATTGATTGAAACAAAAATAGATGTCACCTTGGAGGTGAATCCCTCATAGAGAATGAAGATCTTTCACACCATGAGGAGATGGATTGATGAAGCCAAATCTGCAACAAACAAACACAATAACAACACAAGTCTACTTTGCAATATAATGAATGCCTTAAAATCCCTTAGATCAATATCACAAGTTTACATTATCCATCTAGCCTTAAAATGAAGTCCTAAACATGTTTATATATGCATTCCCGCTAAACTTTTGTAATTCAAATTGAAAGGTCGACAAAGGGAAACCTTTTTAAAGGTCCAATGCTGACAATTTAAATTTAGGTGCCAACAAAATAGGGTTGGACTAGGGTGCGGGTGCCCAAGTCCATGGTATGATTTTAAGTCTTGATTAGCATTAAATGTGGAACCCTAAGCCCCATTTGATATGGGTTTTGTAATATCCACATTCTAAAAACATAGTAAAACTAGAAATTTACCATAGAGTAATTCAACAAGGTAAAAATGAGAGAAAATTTTTCTTTTATTCAACATATAATCAAGTAACAACAATTTGCAAGATCCTCTTACATAATACAATATATCATATTGTCTTTCTCTATTACAATATCTGCAAAAGTAAATCAATTACATAAACAAATTTGGTATAATTATTGCTTTTGGATATTTGGCATCTTTATCACAAGCCCTGGCATGTTTTCTACTAGAGAGAGAGAGTATCTTCCCAGTGATTAACCTCCATCCACAGATCGGCGGTCTCCCACACATCTTCCACATAGGAAGTGGCCCTTCCCTTCATGAGAAATATAGACCAAAGGTGACCAGTGGTAATTTGCCTTCTCGAGTACATAGTGTTGTATCTTACACAACTCTATCAACCATACAACCCTAGATACCCTCTAGCCAAGTATGATTTCTGATAGGTTGTACAATCCAAATATAGTGAAGAAACAATGCATGTAGAAAATGAATGCGTTACTTTGGCCAAAGATTCAATATGAATAGACGTTCACAATGAACATAGTCATAATGTTCACCCACCCCAACTTGACTTGGATACTATCATACTCTTGCAGTTTTATCCTCACCAACTATATAGTCTTGACAATTTCAATATTTTAGTCTTCCCGACCTAGACAAGTTTACAAACACTGACAAAGCTCCATAGGTTTTATGGATTAACTTCTTTATACGAGGATACTCGTTGCATCTTTGCAAACCTGAGATCCCAAAACTTATCGACACTTAAAGAACTTTAAGTTGATTCATTAACAACTAAGATGGTTACCTTACCCAAATTAAGCATCATAGTCTTGGATATTATATCATTTCTTACGAGTAAGAATATATAAACATAGTTCAGGTACGTGTCCCTTCATTCACGATCTATATAATGATCATAAGATTTAATAAATATGTTTACCCTATTTGGTCAAGTTAAGGTTTTGTCCTCCCTATTCCATCATAATGGAATATCAAATCTACAAAATCTTAAAGGTACATATCAACCTATAAAAACATAAAGTTACATTAAATAATAATAATACCCCAACTAGGTCTAATCTTGGGTTTAGTCTTCCCATTTCAAAATAATAACAAACCTTCTATTCCAAATTCAAAAAGGGGTTTTAAGTAATTGATTATCCCCTAGTCTTCTTTCAACTAACCCAAAAAGTTGTTTCAAACTTTCTAAACAAGATCATTTCTCATTCACAAGAAATCCTCAGTTAAAGTCAACCAAATGTTTTATAGATTAACTATAGTCATCTTGATACCACTAGGTGGATAAGTTTATTCCAAGTTTGCTATCCAATAATATTAATTGTTGATAGGTTACTCTTCCCACTATGCTCTATGTAGTCAATGAACCTTGCTATCTAATTTTTTTTTGGGCAATTCAAGGAAACTATAACATAAATTCTTGTGCTTAGCATTCATTTTGACAATGTCTTATGTACTAAATTCCGTTGAATGTAGGTATATTTAGCCTATTCCAACTCAATGGAATAACAAACATACTATGTCCTAAAAGTAAGAATATCGTAAGATAATTAGCTACTAGTCTTTTTTTTTTTACTATAAGGTCATATATGTCTTTCAATCCGTGACTAGATCATTAACACAAGTATTTCCTTAGATTTATCTACCCAAGACTCAAAACAAATCTAAACGTCGCCAAAGTATGATGGACTAATTCCATTACTATCCAAAAGAATTTCAAATCTATGTTTCTCTCTTTTACCACAAATGAGTTGTAACAAAGCTAAGCATGCAAGTGTACTAGTCTTGACCTGTTATAGAGAATTCATCCTACCTTGATACACTATTAGAAGTAAAGTATACTTCTTAGGGTAAATCTTATTACCTAGAACTAAAGTGTTCTTAATAGAAGGAAAACTATCACCGTAGCTATCCTAAACATGCTAAACAGGCCTTTGACATAAACATTCTTAACATTACAAGGTCGTTCGATCTTTAACAACAAGGTTAATCTCCTTTACAATGATAAACTTATTTAGAATTGGTTTTATGACTCCAAAAAGAGTAAGATATTGACTAAGATGGATTGTCATCAAAGAATGGAATCAAACTAAGATAAGAAACTATTATCTCATATCTATGACCTGCGAAGTTTATCACATAAAGTAGTCACAAATGTAAAATTGAAGTCGAATGCCTTTTGCAGCACCCAAATCTATTATAAAACTAGAAAGAATGAAGTCATTTAAGCGATGAGTCTTTAAATTGCATAAACTTGTTTTGACTTCACTATATCCAGAGGTTGTGACAGTGATTACAGTGAGAGATAAGACATGTTCTTATCCGTTATTGAAGAGTCTTATATGCGTCAACAAAGATATTAATAATATGATACACAACCATATTACTAATGTTAAACTAATTTAAAAGTTTTGATATCCACAAGATATGACTGTGTTTTAGACTCCTTTCTCAGTTAAGAACTTCCCTAATATCTATCTACATATATAATCACATATACATGCCATAATTGATGGCATTAGCCATACATATACCTGCCATAATTGATGGTGTCAACCATACATATATCTGCCATAATCGATGGCGTTGACCATACCTATACACTAAAGCGACTTACAGATCGAGAGAAATCAAGGAAGTAAAGAAACTAGTTTTATACACAATGCAAGTTTATCAGTCTATTCCTTAGATGAGTACAACATCGCCCTTCTAGTCAGCAAAACAACCAAGCTTCAGAGAAGAATTGTTCCTCCTCTCTCATAGAGTCATTTTTTTCTCTTATACAACTCTCCCCCACGACTTCATCAACGAGTCTTTCTCATAATTGCCATGTCTATCAACTAATGCTCCCATCTAAATGTATGGCTCCATGTCTTAGCAGTTACAACAAAATCCACTTCTGATGTAAAGGTTACAAATGAGGACAGCACACGTAAGGAGAACGGGGATTTTTTTAGTGGCGAATATTTGAAATCAGAGCCACCAAAAATGGTGAATAGTTCAAGCTATGAAGCAGACTAAATTGCCCCATTTTTACCAAAAAAAATTAGTCTTAGTTAATTCACCTAAGCTTTATTTTTTAAAACTAATAAGTTGAACTATTTCACCAAGTAAATGATGCATAATTAAAGTTGATTCGCCAGTAATTTATAATATATTTAAAAATGTTGACCATATTCGCCATTAATAATATATTTCAGCCATCAATTTTGGGAAATATCACCATTATCATGTTCTTTAGGGTTGTTTTTATTTTTAATACAATTTTATTCATTAATGTTGATTATAGTTTTACTTTTGATCTAACGGCTATTGTTTAATTCCAGGAGACAAAGAGCACATGCCTTTTAAAAGGCTTGCTGAGCCCCGGAATTGATTTTGGGCCACAAGATTGGATCCAATCTTGTGGCCTAAAATCATTTCCGAGGCTCAGCATGCCTTTTAAATCTTGTGGCCCAAAATCATTTCTGGGGCTCAGCAAGCCTTTTAAAAGGCATGTGCTCTTTGTCTCCCAGAATTAAACAGTAGGTGAAACTCAAGGCTCAACAAGAAAGGCATGGAATTTTCTTATACTTATTTTTTAATTTAATTTTTAATGTGATATTTTTAAAATATTTAATTTCTGTATTTTCTTATTTTCAAGTCATTTCTAATAGTGTATTTGTGCTTAGCTTGACTGAATATTTTGAGATAAATATTTTCTAGAAGCATTCATTCTTTTATTTCATGGAAGGAAAACATGAGTTACAAAAGAACTAAGTAAAGGATTTATTCCTTTTTCCCTTCTGAAAAAAAAATCTCTAAAAAACCTTGCATGCAACCCAAAATAATAAAACCCTGTACAATCCCCTGCATGCAATTCAAAATAATAAAACCTGTACAATCTCTGAAAAATCTTTACATGCAACCCAAATAATAAAACCCTGTAGCTGTAATACAATTGTCAAATAGATCTGGGGAAGATTTCTTTTACCCTGCAAGCAAAGCAAAAGGAAAAACATGGACAATAAAATGAGAACAACAAAAAATAAGAAGAAATGAGAAACCCAAATGAGATCTGTAAAAAATAAGATCAATAGAAATTAGCTTCCACTTGCATAACCTTTTTCTCTCATGAAAATACAACTTCACACCAAAATAATTATGAGAAAATGAAAGAGTTAGGTAGCAAGAAAAATATTTATGCAATATTTTATTATTTTAGCAAGTTTTTAATATAATAGAAATTACATAATTAGCTCATAAAATGTAGTTGACTTCACTTTATTGGAGTATCATGCTTTTTTAATTATTTTAAAATAGTTATTTTAGAGTTAGAAATAAATTTTCATATTTATATTTTATTATTGGATATATATAATTGAATTTTAAATATTTATTGTATTTTAAACATGAAACGGAATTATATTTTATTAGCTTTATTCTTTTTATTTAGTGTAATGAATTTTTAATTATTATTATTTTATTTGACTTAGTTGACTTCACCTTTAATGGAGTAATTGTTTTAAAATAGTTGCACTCATAAAAGTATTTGTTTTAGAGTTAGAAATAAATGTTTACTTAGTATAATTTTCATATTTGTATTTTTTTATTCCATATATAATTCAATTTTAAATATTTATTGTGTTTTAAACATGAAAGGGACTTATATTTTATTAGCTTTATTCTTTTAAGGTTAGTGTAATGAACAGAGCAGAGTAGAGAAGAGCAGATCAGAGAATAGCATAGTAGAACATATAAGAGAGTATAGTATATCAGAGTAGAGAAGAGTAGAGCATATCAGAGAAGAGCAATGTAGAGCGGAACAGTGCAGAACAGAGTAGAGCAGAGTAGAACAGAGTAGAGTAAAGCAGAGTAGAGAAAACTCAATAGAGTAGAGTAGAGAAAAGTAGAGTAAACTAAACAAAGCAGAGCATAGTAGAGAAAAGCAGAGCAAATAAAATAGAGAAGAGCAAAGTAGAGTATAAAAAACTCAATAGAGCAGAGAAGAGCAGGGAAAACAAAGCAAAGTGGAGCAGAGCAAACACAGTAGACCAAAGCATAGTATGATAGGGCATAAAATTAATATCTTGTATATCTCAAATGCTATTTGTATAGATGAATATATATTTGGCGCTCTATGCTGGTGTTATTTTCCCCCAAAAGCTTTCTCTATGTATATTTTTTGTTTCTAAACTTTGTTGATTTTATTTGTTATTTGTACAAAGATAATTTCACACGCTTACCATAACCCTAAGTTACTCAAATCAAACAACCATGATATGAATGTTTATGTGGATAAATATTACTCTTATGTGTACAAGTACTAGGGTGCCAATGTACATGCATTGGAATACTTCATATTTAATAAATTTCCAATAATTATAAATTTAAAAAAATGATTTTTTCACAACCATAACTATAAAATAGATTAACCGAAACTCTATTTCTAACTTTAATCCTAAATCTATATCACACTATTTCATAACCATAAATAGTCTTTTAAAATAGTTAGAAATAATATCACACTAAATACTAAATTTCATAAACATAAATAGTCTTTTAAAATAATGGTAAGTGTTTGTTAATCTATGATATATCACACTTACCATAACCATAAATAGATTAATTGAAACTCTATTTCTAACTCTAATTCTAATTATATTTCTAACTCTATTGCTATGTGAAATTTATGTTATCTAAAGTGAACGTACCATTATGAAATAGTTGGTTATGCATAGATCACACTTACCATTATTTTATAAGACTAATGCTATATCTATCCTTATTTATAAGCCCAACCCTAACTCAATACCTAAATGAAACCCTAATTCTAAACCTTACCTTCATTCAAATTTTAACTCTAAACCTAACACTAACCTTAACCTTTATTTGGTACATGAACAAAACATTAAATGTAACTAGATTTATAAACATAACTATAATCCAAAATAGATTTTAAGCATAACCCTAAGTCTAACCCTAACCCCAATTATAATTATGATCAAAACCCTAATTGTAATAATTACCCTAATTTTAACCCTAATTGTTATAATAATGACCTTAATCAAAATTTAATCATAACCCTCAATCTAACCCTAATTCTAATATAACCTTGGTTCTTAGCTTAACCAAAACCCTATTTATAAATCTAACCCTAATTCTAACCATAGCCATAAGATCACACTTACCATTGTTTTATAAGACTAACACAATATCTAACCCTAAATAAAACCCTAATTCTCATATAACCCTCAATCTAACCCTAACCCTAATTATAATATAATATATATAATTTTAATTATTATATTATACTTATAATAATATTATTATATATTTATAATAATATTAATATAATATTATATAATTATATTATATATTTATAATTAGGCTTGTAGCTGCAGATGTTGCTAGCATACCTATATTTAAAAAATATATCTAAAGTACGCCAAGAGATATCCTTCTCGAGGTGCCTATTTTTTTTTTATCAATTTGCCACACATAGGTGGAAATAGGCGCCTCGAGAAGGATATCTCTCGACGTACTTTAGATATATTTTTTAAATATAGGTATGCTAGTTATTATTTTATTTGACTTAGTTGACTTCACTTTAGTGGATTAATTGTTTTAAAATAGTTGCACTCATAAAAGTATTTGTTTTAGAGTTAGAAATAAATGTTTACTTAGTATAATTTTCATAGTTGTATTTTATTATTCCATATATAATTCAATTTTAAATATTTATTGTGTTTTAAACATGAAAGGGACTTATATTTTATTAGCTTTATTCTTTTAAGGTTAGTGTAATGAATTTTTATTTATTATTATTTTATTTGACTTACTTTATCATTTTAAATTGCCTTAGGAATAGGGTTAAATTTTATAATTTAATTATAAATTTATCTATTAGTTACAAATTTCATTTTAATTTAATTTATTTCTTAAATGTTTAGACTCTAGATGAGACATCCTTTTTGTAGGAAGAGTACCTATGGTTAAATTTTCTAGGTCGAAACTCATTAAACTTTAGTTGATATAAAAAAATTAGGATGCAAACCAAACTATTCTTAGGTGAGAAAACTATAATCTAGTGATAATTATTAGGTTTATAAAATTGTCTCCTCCCCCACTTTAAAATTTAAAAAAAAAAAAGAATATATGGGGTTGACCAAATATGTAAATTTTTAAAGTAAGGATTCGCCATTCTAATTAATTTCTTTAGTAATTATTTGCTAAGATTCGCCATTGTTTTTTTTTTAGCAAGTATTCACTAGGATTTGCCATGATTTTATAACTTTTTTAGTAATATGCATAGATTCGCTAGGAAAATTAATATTTAAAAAAAATGAAAGATTCGCCAAGATTTTATTATTTTTTTAGGGGTCCTTTCTTAAAGTTATCCCTAAAGGAGAAGGGAGAAGTGTGATATAAAACACTATTATTTTCCTTAAAGAGGCTGACACCCTCATAACAAAACTATGAGATCATTTAGTTATCACTTGAGTTATTAAAACCACTGCTTGCAGTTAGTCGTTATGCACTAGTCGTCATGCACTCCTACTAGCATGCCTACGACCTCTCTTAATTACAAGCCAATGATATCGTGGCATAATAATTACCACTAGCTCCCAACATGGTTCCTTTGGAGAATAACGACACTAAGGAAGATAATTACAAAGATGACAACTTCCTATTAGAAAAAGTGGTTACATACTTATACCTCAAATAACCCCTACTAACAAAATATTAAACATAATAATATTAACAATAATAGTCCTTGATCATATTTAATCTTTGATCAAAATATGATAATAATAAGTCAAAAGGCTTACGAAAATGTGAAAGGGTCGAGTTTGTCTCCTCTTTACAGACTCTCGTTAAATCATGTCAACTTGACTTAACGAGATCATTGTAAGACGTTAAATGTCGACAACAAAAGATTATATGACTCAAGAATACTAACACAACTTTGCGACAATGACATTGTAATAGTTACATTAAACGTAAATGGTCAAAGTTCTACTTAAACAACATCATTTACTTTACAAATGACTATGTCGACACACAAACGACTATGTCGACATTTAAACGTCTTGACTAAAAAAGATTCAAAAGTATATTGACAAACATGACTTACCTCTATTGACACTAGTTCACATTTTCGTTAAACACTACTCGTTTTGGCAAATAATCACTCATAACCCGAGTTCTATATCTCTCTCCTCAAAAGATACTCTCTCTTTTCTTTGAGAGTCATCTGAAAAACCTATAATCCTGTATAAAACTTGAAATCAATAGATTACGATCATTACATCATTATTCAAATAATAAACCAAATTCTCATAATGCAATTATTAAATCGACATAACATATTTATTTCCATAATTCCATAAATGACATTCAATAGAATCTATGTCTTTCCTTGACATTAATCTAAACATCAAAATAGATTTACTTATATCCAAGTAAAAGTAAAAAGTATTAGCAAGACAAAATTTGGGGATGTAACATATCCTTCCCCTAAAGATTCATCGTCCTCGATGATATAAAGTATCAAAATGTAACTAAAAAGCAAGTTCATTGTTTTCAACTGGTAACAGTATTAAATAAATAAGGAAACTTCTAATAAAATTCATGGTAATCTTCCCATGTAGCATTTTCCTTAGCATATTGGTCCCATTGGACCTTGCACTACATAACCTCTATGTTACACAAGTAGTGCTTGCAAATTTCAAGTATTTAAGAAGCTTGATCATAACCATTCCTAGGTTATGTACTTGTAAAACATTCTAAGAATATAATATTCATATATTAATATATAATTTTCATATATGAATCACAAAAGCATTATGCCTCCTGGCAATAACTAGTAATAGATTGATTCTTGTAATCAATAGAATTGATAACCTTGAAAATTAGAAGATTCCTTTATATCTAGAAGCTGGTTTGGAATAAATTCTATACTTTATGAAACTTTTCTGGGATTTGACCCTCAAATGAACTTTTTCTTCTCTAACCGAGAATTGTCTTAATGTACGCTTAACATTAACATAACTTTTCTATTTATTAATAGTTTAGACCGATCTTTTCTGATCAGCTTAATATGTTCATCCATTTCTGACAACATTTCTAAACTAATGCTAATCATATCTTCTAGCTTACTCAACTTATAGGAATTCGACATCTTTTCTGTCTAATGTTTCAATTCAAGCCATCTTAATAGAAAAAAGTTAGGTATTGATATAAGAAAATTCCACAAGTGATAAGTAGTCTTCCCACTTATATTGTTGATCCATGCAATACAGTTGTAATAAATCCTCCAAAAAACTAGGTTAATTCTCTCAATTTAACCATCTGTTCTTAGGATCATAAGTTGTACTCTTATTAAGTTTAGTCCCTAGCGCAGAGAACAAATTTTGCCAAAACCTTGACGTTACACGCGCATCTCTATCCGAGATATTATATTTTTTTAAAGTTTATGAGCCAATACTAGTTCTCCATCAGTTAATTTTCCCCATTTGAAATGTGCTACCTTTGTGAGTTATCAACCTTAACTAAAATGGCATCATGTCTATTCCTAGACATTGGAAGCCTCTAAATGAAGTCCATACTTATGGCTTGCCACTTCCATCCTGCTATATCATGTGGATACATCAGTCCTACGGAGTGTTGATGTTCTATTTTTACCCTCTGGCACTCCAAACAACTTGCTACAAATTTTGCAGCATCATTCTTAATTCTTTTCATGAATTAAAGAGGTTTTGCATCCATTAGAAGTTTATTTACTTTTGGTTATCCTAAGTATGGTGCAGTGTGTGTAGTGCCCCTCCATTCTCACCTTGCATGTGCAGATGGTCTAGCTAAGGAGCATGAAGGTGAAGGTAAAATAATAGGAATATCTAGGGTATGTTAGACAGTTGATGTTGTATGTTATATGATGTTGGTAGAAGCTACATTCATGTTGGTGACATTCCTGATTATCCTCATTTGGTTTCATATGACAATTAGTATGTTTTATCGATAATCTTTGTTGCGACACTGATATTTACTTGAGTTATGCATATGTTATGACAACTTTATAGAGTTAATTGATTATGTGGATCAATCTTATTATGTGCATCACATGATTATTTGATGATGTTTCTTATCTAGTTGATCAGCTACTGATCATTATGCGTGATGTGGTTACTTGTTTGATGTGTGTTTGTGAGAGGAATAGTGTCACATTACTCATGCGTGAGTACCCTATTACGCTGTGATTTCCTTTCATGGTGTGTTTGATTGTATGATTATATATACATCTATATGTTCGACTATTATTTGGTTGCTGCAGGTTGCAGATATCAGGCATTGACTCCATCTGAATTGACAGGTCTGAGTGTGCCTTAAACCCAATGGAAACTGTTGAACGGAGATGACATATGGTCCCCTAGTTAGCCAGCATCCTTGAAAAGGATGAGTATACAGTTTTACACCCAGTCAATGTTATCCGTATGGGCATATTGGTCAGTCACTGTCATTGTGGTCATGCTTTCGATCATGCATTGTGTTAGGTATTGTTCGTCATTTAGGTTATTTAGTTTGACATTGTTTGATTGCTGCTTTAGTTAATTGTTGCATTAAAATAATATTATTAGTTATGAAAGTAATTTTTGTTAAATAAATAAATATATATAAATGCCTTTATGAGAATTTGAGTCTATGGAAATAAATAATAAAAATAATAATAAATGTAAATGCTAGCTAAAGATAAATAAATAAATTAATATAATTAAATGTTGTGTTAAGTGGCAATAAAAATAGATAATATTTATGAGTTGTCATAAAACTCATATATAGTAGATACTAAATAAATAAGAATAAAAATGATTCTTGTCTAGTTGTAAAGGAAATAAATAAGGGGAAAAAAATTGTCTGATCTAGGTGTAAATGATAAAAAATAGCAAATTGTAAGAAAGGGATTTAGGCAGAATTTATTGCCTTCAATGGGAGGAATATTTTGGAAGATATTGGGGGGATTTCTCTATCATAATAATCTTCAGTAGATGGAACTTTTGGGGAGAGAGGAGATGGGAGAGACTGGTTTGTGGTTGCAACAGTTGAACCCAACATCGAATCTTCAGCCCAATCAAGCAACTGAAATCAAATTCCTTTGGTTCTAATTTCTGTCTCAATTTTCTATTGAAGCAAATGTTTGATTTATAATTTTTCTTGTCGATTGTAATTTACTTGAGAGGTTAGAAGCCTTATTATCAATTCCAATTGTGCATGTCTATATCATTGCATTTCTGGGAATCACCGATTGAAGTGACTGTGTATCTCTCACCCATTTTATCTATGTCTATTTAGTCTGTTGCGTCAGTCATAACTTTATTTTTATGAACTAAGTTCCTCTATTTCTTTTATATATGGTGCACGACCTAGTTATCTAAATCATATCCAAAAATTAGCCTTACCCAATTTGTCATTTTGGAGATATGAATATTTTGTGACTGTCTATCTCTCACCCATTTCATCTTTGGTTTTTATAGTCTATTGCGTCAACCATAAATTTATTTTTACGCACTGGGTTCCTCTAAATTTTTCATATATGGTGAATGACACAGATATCTAAATCATATTTAAAAATCAGCAATACCCAGTTTGTTGTTTTGGAGATATGAATATTTTGTGACTATTTATCTCACCCATTTAATCTTTGTTTGAACAGTTTGTTGCGTCAGCCATAACTTTATTTTTACGAACTAGGTTCCTTTAAAAAATTTATATATGGTGCACGACCTAGTTATCTAAATCATATCCGAAAATCAGCCTTACCCAGTTTGTTGTTTTGGAGATATGAATATTTTGTGACTATCTACCTTTCACCCATTTTGTCTTTGTTAAAACAATTAGTTGTGTCACCGATAACTCTATATTTTCAAATTGGGTTTCTCTGAAATTTTTAAATAAGATTCATCTCTTACCTATGAAATGATATCTAAAAATTAACATTACCCAGTTTCCCAATTCAGAGATATGTATCAATTAGTGACAGACATTCCTATGCCATTTTGGTTGTTTGTTAGGTTATAAGAAGGCTATTAAATCTCTATAGAATAGAAGTAGAAGAATTCAATTTGGATAGAGTGATTGTATAGTAATGTTGATTGTAATGCCCCGCCATGCAACCCTAGAGTGCTAGACTAACCAGAGCGGAAAACAGAACTATTTTTTTTTTTTTTTTAAAACCAATGAAGTACAAAACAGGATCCAACGATATTATAAAACACATAAACAGGAAAGTACACTTCTAATCACTCTAGGGCAACATAACTGCATTAGAAAATTAAGTAAAACCATAAGAGCGATAAACATTAATCTACAGAGATAACTAGCCAAATATCTTTTACCACAACATTATAATTTGATTACATAGCCTCAGTTCCAAAAATTACATGATTACAAGAATACAAGATTGCAAGAGTGCAAGATCGCAAGAATACAAGATTGCAAGATTGATCTCGTCGATATACAGAGGAGTACATAAGAAGATAAACAACACTGCTGAAGGATGAAAGCCACCAGAACTAGAATGTCTCCGCACAAGGCTCAAACTGAATCTCCAAGCACCCCAATGGATAGCTCTACCTCCCAACCATGTGGAACCCTGAGGTCCACCCCACCGAGCTAGGAGGTAACAAGAGGATTACCACAAGGTCAAGGTTGCGGTCAAGAACACAAATATTAATACCAGGCTCCAAGAAGGTAAACATGATGAAAGGACTGCACAGAACTAACAGTACTCAACCAGACAGATCAAAAACATCAGTCTAGACCAATCATGAAGTCAAGACCACACTACAGAGGTACCAAAAAGGAAAGAAGAACATAACAGAGCTGCATAAGGAGAGTATCATCGCATGGCCCTAGCATGGGTTACCCAGGCTATCTCTCACCAGAAGCCGGCCCCCATCTATGGTTACCCTGGCAGCCTCTCTCTAGGTGCTGGCCCCATAGGGTGACACATGCGGAGCCGACATGTCCTCTCATGAAGACGGGGAGGTCGGCCTTGCCAACCAGGCCTTCTCATCCCACCCTTGGCCTATGAGAGCACTCAAGGTGTGGGCAAGGTCATATTAATTATCTTGTTAAGTGTATCACTACCCAACCCTCCTAGGTACATTATTAAGTTTCCACTTGTTTACAACTTCCATGGGGTTACCCAGGCAACCTCTCACTAGGCGCCGGCCCCACCATGGAAGCCACTCCCTTAGCGTTCTCTGATCCACCATACCAACCACAACAAAAGATTAAAGGTTTCCAAATCAGTTTTGATAAAGACTGTATCTCATTTCCGGAGTCACAACAATATGAGTTCCCATAACCTTCTCAAAAACACTCGGGAGCAATACCACCAGAGTCAATAAAGCACAAGTATCATGAAGGATATCAACCAATCGGCCTCTGGGTCGGTAACTGAACACATGACCAAAAACAACAGTACCTTGCTGATATGGAACTAGGCTTGGATGATCATGACACTGGCAAAAGATCACAAGAAATAGAGAGAACGAAAATATCACAACCCCAATGTATTCATGACACTGTAACACACTGGAATCCAAGGTGTCTGGATCCAAGAGTCACACAGATAAAACGACTATCAATAATCAACTAGACAAAACATGACGCTTACCAACTTGACCCCTTATGAAACTCACATGACCACCATTGCATTAACTAGACAAGGCATGACAATAAGACTCAAAACCAAACGACATGCACTTGCCCACTTGCATCGATGATACTCATCAGTAACCAAAAAAAAATTTCGAAAACCATTCAAGACTTAAGGACACATTACCACACAACATTTATCACACTAACATTGATACAACGCACCTCAATCACCCAAATTAAGAAAATGTATAGAAATAATTGCATTGTGATCACGAGGTTATAATTGCCAAGAGAAGTCAAAATTTCACCAATAGCTAGGTTATTAAATAAATTCAATAAAGCTTGATTTAAAATAAGAATTTAAAATGGAAACATATTTAAATGACAAGAACTTTAGCTAACATTCTAGATCAACACATGTCCTACTAGTTATCTAAGCTAACCACTTAACTCCCGATTGTCTACAAAAGGGTTCACGCTATTATTAACACTAGAATGAGATTCCACATCCTAAAACAATAGACCACACCACTATTCCTAAACTACGTTAAATAATCCCTAATATCAATCTTCTACTAAACAACAAGAATATATATTCTAAACGCATAAAATCAAATAAGCCTTCCATAAGAAACTCTACTATGCTAGCTCGATACCCACTTAGATTCTATCTATTTACTTACTTACTAAACAAGGCTAAAAGGTAAGTTGATTAGAATGCCCAACGATAAAAGACATACGGTCCTTCTAGAGGAATTTGCTAACCTACAAAAACCCCCTACGATGCTACTCACATATCTCTCTAATACCACTACTTGCCAAGGTCAAAGTTTAAAGTGGAACACATAGGTAAAATCCGCTAAGTGATAAAAGCACATCGGCAGACTTTGGTCTCTAGAAATGATCAAACAAAAATATTATTACTATCCTAAAACTGTACTAACTTACCAAAAAGAAAAAAAAACAATTCAAAGACTTCTAATAATACTAATAACTATTCTAAATACCACAATACTTATTAAATAGCAACTGCTCTCATTGCAACAAACTGACAGCTATCTAAGGAAACGTATCTAATGATCATTACTGCCTAGACACAAAAAATGGTAGTAATGCACACTCAACGTATTCCTTTGGAAACTTTCCATGTATAACAAAAAAATAGATAAATAACTTGTCATGATAAATCAACATGGCCAAAAAGATGGAGCACGAATTTCAGAGATTAACAAAATGATGAGGATGCACGAGGGGACAACAGTGATAATTTGCTCCTATGAGGGTAGAACGACGGCCAAGCAGAAGTTTAACGATTTAAATGGAAGAGACACTCAATGCTTCCAATGCTGCGGCGCCAGAACAATAAAAGAGTGAGGTAGAAGAAGCTTGCTATACAGAAGGAGGCAACGAAGATGAAAAGTGGCTGCGGCAGCTAAGGAGAAGGATGCTGATGCCAGCGATCTACAGACATTTAGATCAGCATTACAAACAGTTCGCAAGGTCGACCAACCCATCCTCAGAGCACCTAGGGTTGAAAGGATTTCAAACCTGTGAAAGAATGGGAGAAACAAGATAAAAATGGCCTATACAACATGCCAAAAGCCGACCACCACAAATTTTGCAAGCTGAGCTACATTGTTTTCATTTGCAGACACAAACTAAATTTGTAGCGCCAAGGATCAGAACTCTCCTCTGAGGCAATAATTACTTGAATCTGCGACTGGAAAAGCTAAGGCTCGAGAGATTTGGAACACTAAGGTGGTGACCTACGCATGGGTCACTTTATCTACCCAATGCATGACAAAAGCTAGGTTCGACCCTAGCAGAGACACAAAAACGTAAGACAAAAGGTTTTAATCCCAAGGGGTCGGCATTGCATGGCGGCAATCAGAGAAGAGCAGTTAACTGTATTCAACAAATTGATATCAGTATTAGACAGATTGGTAGGGATCAGCCAAAGCATTCCCAAGAGCAGATTGCAGGATAAGGCTCTTTGGAATAATGATTAAGAGAGTAGATAAGTGAAATTGGTTTGATTTAACTGAAGTTGCATAATATTTTACCATCCTGTGATCTTCTCTAGAAGTTACAATGATTACCGATTAAGATTAATTAGGCTCTGTCATGGAGGTTGCATGAGCCTTCTAGAATGATGAGGCTGCTACCAAGACCATCACTAAGGGTTGGGAAAAAGCATTGGTGGTTGGAGCAAAAAACCAGGGTAATGGAATTTTGAGGAATGAAGCAGGGTAGGATTTACAAGCACAATAATCAAGTCCCAAAAGAAGAATGTTGTCATTTAAGAAAAGTTTGAGAATAGATCTATAGGTGAAAATTACAGTAATATACCAGGGAGATAGGTTGTGGTTGAAAGGATTTCACAAGGAGCAACCAACCAACACAAGGAGTTTACTAATGTGAGAAAAGTGTCTAATAGGTCGATACAATGCCCAAACAGCCAACAACAAGAATTCAACAAGAAAATAAGACAGAGGAAAATACAGAAATTCACAAGACATAACCGATCAAATCACGCTCCAAACCTGAATTTTCTTCCGAAACTTCTTCTTTTCTTCGCAAGGAATTCCCCCTGTAACCTCTCCCCTTTCCCCGCACAAAATTCACAACATAAACTACCCCCCCTTTTCATGCCAAACTTCTCGAGACCAAAAATAGGCAATCCAATAAATTCCAATGACTCCCAATAACTGTACAATCCCACTCCACAGAGAAAAATTTGAAATTTTTTCGAACATAGAGATTCTCAAATCTCTAATTATATCTGGCAATAACGATCATTAATTTAGTCACCTAGAAGGAATATTTCAACACAACTATGCACTCATTACCTTCACACCTGTTTACAACATTACTTAAATTATTCCCAAAATAAATAATAAGTTAAATATGTATACTAATTACCTCTCAACAACTTAAGAATCATAGACATTAAAACCTTACAATACTGATCATGCCCATAAAAAGGCTTTAAAAAAAAAAAAACAATATTCCAATTCATACGACTATACCAAATACTATAAGCTCATAAAAATACAAGAGATGCATAAACAAGTATAACGACTTAACAACACTCACCACCCGCGACGACCAACCACAAGAACCAAGGGACAACGTCGCATCACAACACACGACTATGGCAAGGACACAATATGATGACAAGGACACAAGACCATGACAAGGATTGAAATTGACCTAGCAGCAAAACCTCATATTATCTCCATCACCTTATCCATGGTGTAGGGCCCGCTCAGACCTGCTAAGTCAGGTGAAGTCGAGGCCTGGTACCTGCAACCTACATAAAAACCAATGGATTACATATAATCGACTGTACCTGTATATATATCACACACATCGAGACAGGAAATTGTAGCGTAGTAGGGTGCTCGATCTGAGCAGTACTACACCATCCCCGCTCCAAATCAAGACCATAATCATAAGCATAAACATGATATCTTCTAACCATCACTAAGCATATCCATCTCATCAAAACTGAAGTAATCATAATATCATCAAAACTCATAACACATGTCTCAATACATCCATCGAACAAAGTCCATCAAGGTCAAGGGGAACATAAACCAAAACATACTAGTCCAAATGTCTCAAAACTGAAAATATGCCAAATAAGACTATCAACTGTACCAAAACTGACAAAGAGTAATATGAAATAACATCTATCACAAGCCAAAAGTGAGGGGCATTACATCCTCCCCCTAGTCCTAGGCTTACTCCTGGAAGCCTACAAATAAGTGAGGATATAACTCCCTCATCCTGGAAGCATCCTCCCAAGTAGCAGAGGTATCATCATTAGGGTCCCACTAGACCCTGACCTGCTCCATGTCTGTACCCCTGAGAGCAAGTCTCTTGTGCTAAAGAATGCCTACGGGCTCCAAAGCCAGATGCCCGTCCTCTACCTGTAGGGCAGTCCAATTAAGAACATGAGCAATACTGGAAAGTAAGGCCTAAGTACTAAAACATGAAACACATCATGGCTGCGTGAAAGGCTAGGTGGCAAAGCAAGGCGATAAGCAACAGGACCGATCCTCTCCAACACCTCAAAAGGTCCTACAAAGCGTGGCGCTAGCTTAGAACCCTTTCCATAGCGGATTGGACTCTTTCACGGTCGCACATGCAAGAACACCCTATCCCCAACCAAGAACTGACGATCGACCCTATGAGCATCTGCATACTTTTTCTGCCTGTCCTGAGCTGCCACCAAATGCTCTCTAATCCTCTTAACCTGCTACTCCAAATCTCTAAGCATATCAGGACCCAAAAGCACTCTGTCCTCAAGACGATCCCAACTCAATGGGCTCCTACAAGGACGACCATACAAGGCCTGAAATGGAGGCATGCCGATAGAACTGTGATATCCATTATTATAGGCAAACTCCACCAGGTATACGTAATCTTCCCAATGGCTCTGCCGATCCATCACATACATCCTCAACATATCCTCGAGAACCTGATTAACCCTCTCGGTCTGACCATTAGTCTCAGGGTGATAAGCTAAACTAAAGTTCAGCTGTGTCCCCAGAGCATGCTGCAAGGAAGTCCAAAGGGCAGAAGTGAACACTGGATCCCTGTCAGAGATGATCCTACGAGGAATCCCGTGAAGTCTGACAATGTCCTCCATGAACACTCTGGCCACCGTAGAAGCATTGTAAGAAGCACGGACAGGAGAAAAGTGAGCTACCTTTGTCAACCTATCCACAGTGACCATAATAGCGTCGTGTTGTCGAGCGGACATCAGCAAACCGACAATGAAATCTATCGAGATGATATCCCACTTCCACTCTGGAATCAAATGAGGCTACAAAAGACCTGCAGGGTGCTGGTGCTCCGCCTTCACCCTCTGACACTCAAGACATCTCGACACAAAATCTGCAATATCCCACTTCATGCCACTCCAAAAATATAGTTGGCGCAGGTCTGCATACATCTTCTTGACACCTGGATGAGCAGAGTATGGTGCCCGATGCGCCTCAGACAAAACTAGGGTGCGAAGACCCTTAGAACTGGGAACATAGATACGACCCAAATGTCTCAAAAGACCATCTGTCTCAAATGAGTAACCAGAGAATCTACCCTCTAAAGGTCTACCAAACGCAATCTCGGATCTCACCTCCTGGCATCAACTATCCGCTGGAAGAGCAGCAAGAATTTGACCTCTCAAATCAACTGTAAGAGAAACTGTTGAAATCGCGTGCCTCCGACGACTAAGAGCATCTGCTACCACATTCTCCTTGCCCTGAATATACCTGACCTCAAAGTCATACTCGCACAAGAACTCCATCCAATGCCTCTACCTCGCATTCAAGTTTGGCTGCGTGAAAATATACTGCAAACTATGATGATCACTGTGCAGCTCAAACTGATGCCCTAACAGAAAATGCCTCCATCTCACCAAGGCATGCACAACTACTCTAACTCCAGATCATGAGTGGGATAGTTCAATTCCTGATCCTTGAGTTTGCGAGACTCATAGGCAATCACGCGACCATCCTGCATCAGAATTGCTCCCAAACCCTCCAAGGAAGCATCGGTACAAACAACAAAGTCCCTATCTGGATCAGGAACTGCTAAAATCGGTGCACTGGTCAACTACTCCTTAAGAGTCTGAAAAGTTGCCTGACACTGCTCTGACCAAATAAACTTCTTCCCTTTCCTCTGAAGAGAAGTAATAGGATGAGCAATCCTCGAAAACCCCATAACAAAACAACGATAGTAGCCTGCCAGGCCCATAAAACTACAGACCTCATAAACATTAGTGGGTGCAGACCAGTCCATAATAGCTTGGATCTTCGAGGGATCCACTGCAATACCCTCTCCAGAGATGACATGACCCAAATACTTAACCTTTGACTGAAAGAACTCACACTTCGATAAATTGGCATAGAGCTGATTTTCTCTCAGACACTGCAACACCTGTCATAAATGCTCCTCATGCTCCTCCATAGTCCTCGAATAGATTAGTATATCATCAAGAAACATAAGGACAAAACGGTCAAGATAAGTATGGAAGACACCATTCATCAAGCTCATGAAAACTGAAGGCGCATTCGTCAACCCGAATGGTACCACGGTGAACTCATAATGTCCATAACGGGTACGAAATGCTGTTTTGTGAATATCTGCCTCAAAAATCTGCAATTGGTGATATCCTGACTTAAGGTCAATTTTAGAGAATACCTTTGCTCCTTTAATCTGATCAAACAAATCGTTGATCCGAGGCAAGGGATACCTATTTCTCACTGTTACTTTATTAAGCTGTCGATAATCAATACATAGCCGTAGAGATCCATCCTTCTTTTTGACAAAGATCACAGGTGCTCCCCAAGGAGAAACACTAGGTCGTATGAACCCTTTGGCTAACAGCTCCTCCAACTGTAGTCGAAGCTCCTTGAGCTCCTGAGTGGTCATCCTGTATGGAGCTCGTGAGATAGGCTCTGCACCGGGAATTAGATCAACCCTGAAATCGATATCACGCTTAGGTGGCATCCTCAGAATATCTGAAGGAAAAACATCCGCATACTCCCTCAAAAGTGGGTGATCATCAAGAGATGCCTCTCGACTCTCCTCCATCTCCAAATCACTCACAGTTACTGCAAAAAGCTGACATCCCTGACACATGCATCTCTTGAGTTGCATAGCAGAGATCATACGTAGGGAAATGGGCCTCTGAACTCCTACAACCTCAACCTCAGCACCAGAATCATCCACACATCTAACAGACTTATGCCGGCAATCTATCATTGCCTGATGGGCCTCTAACCAATCCATCCCCAAAACTATGTCATATGAACCCAGGGGTAGAATGCGAAGGTCCACGAAAGTAGATAGAGAACCAATCATCAAATCACACCTAGAAACTAGAGACTCAACTGCTATCTTAGCCCCAGAAGCTAACTCAACCTGCCACCTATCAGCCTTCTTTGTCACCTCTAAGCCACAACGCTCCACAAGGGAAGGAGATATAAACGAATCAGATGCACCAGAATCAAATAAAATAGAAAAATCAATACCTCGCATGCGACCAAAAGCCTCCACCACGGTGCCCTGATGCTCTGCCTGTCAGTCATCTACCACTGTAAAGACTTGGTGAGACCTACTTGCATCACCAATCGTCAGCTCAGATGCCACCGGTCGATGTCCAAAACCTGATGCACCCTTCTACGGGCACTGTCTAGCAATATGACCCTGCTGGCCACAAGAGAAACACCCGGTGCCTCTACCATAACCTCCGTCACCCCGGAAGGCACTAGACTGCTGGAAGCTGCCTCTACTCACTGCGGACTGTGTACTCTGAGCTGGCTGATCAAAACAGTTCTGCTTATTGCGCTACCAAGACCGGTCTTTCATTTTCTGAAATTTATTGCCTTACTGATGCTGTGAACTCTTCGGCTTAGATTACGAATACTGCTACTGCCGGCCACCCTTTGAGGGTGCATGGGAACCTGATGCCTGAGTGTGACCACCTCGAGAACCATATCCTGAAGATGGTGCACTGCCAATGTGCACTCCCGTATGCCCACCAAGAGCCATAGCCAGATTCTCCTCCGCTATACGAGCTTTCTCCACGGCAACCTCCATAGTCTTAGGTTCGAATACACGAACCCCTCCACTAATCCGGGCATTCAAGCCCCTGATGAAATGCTGCACCAACATGGACTCATCATCCCCAATACCTGCATACTACTTGAGCTCGTAAAATCTACGGTCATACTATTCAACAGTCATGGCCAACTACCTCAGCTCGTGGAACTCATCTGCTCGACACTACCTCCAGTGGTCAGAAAGAAAATAGGCTCTGAATCTCTCTAAGAATAACTCCCAAGACATAGTACTAATGTCCAAATGCAGTTTCTGCTCCTCTAGCCACCACCAAGTCGAAGCGAACCCTCGAAGATGCAGAATAGCACATCTGGCTTTGGTGTTGCTACCATACAGATGCATGGCGAAACACCTGCCTAAGTCTAATAGCCAAGTCTTTGCCTCAAGTCCACTACCAGCTCCATCAAAGATGGGAGGGCGTGCTCTCAGTAAATCCCTCATATGGCTGGCTAATGTGGTCTTCTGCTCAGCTAACAACTCCCTAGGTCTAGGAGACCTCTCTCTCTCTCTAGGACCCCGTTGGTCAACCTCCTGCTCTCCTCAGGTCTGCCTGCCCTCCTGTCTAGGGCCTAAACGGGCAAGGGCCTCCTCCAGAATCTGTCTCAACTAGGCTCCATCAGGTTGACCCTGATCCTCCATGTTCTGACCTCCACCTTCATGGGCACTCGAATGAGGAGAACTGGGAGGAGGTGTACTGCCACCACCTCTCCCACGACCCCTACCCCTACCCCGGCCTCGACCCCTACCTTTAGGCATCTACCTACAACACAAAAGCATTTTATTACATTTACAAGAAACATCAATAGGGATACAAACATTCTACAGAGTTATGCACTAGGTTACATAATGGGCTCAAGTATAACCAGGGTACCCGGTGTTAAACCTAGCTCTGATACCAAATGTAATGCCCCACCATGCAACCCTAGAGTGCTGGACTAACCAGAGCAGAAAATAGAACTAATTTTTTTTTTTTAAAACCAATGAAGTACAAAATAGGATCCAACGATATTATAAAACACATAAACAGGAAAGTACACTTCTAATCACTCTAGGGCAACATAACTACATTAGAAAATTAAGTAAAACCATAAGAGCGATAAACATTAATCTGTAGAGATAACTAGCCAAATATCTTTTACAACAACATTATAATTTGATTACATAGCCTCAGTTCCAAAAATTACATGATTACAAGAATACAAGATTGCAAGATCGATCTCGTCGATATACAAAGGAGTACATAAGAAGATAAACAACACTGCTGAAGGATGAAAGCCACCAGAACTGGAACGTCTCCGCACAAGGCTCAAACTGAATCTCCAAGTACCCCAATGGATAGCTCTACCTCCCAACCATGTGGAACCCTGAGGTCCACCCCACCGAGCTAGGAGGTAACAAGAGGATTACCACAAGGTCAAGGTTGCGGTCAAGAACACAAACATTAATACCAGGCTCCAAGAAGGTAAACATGACAAAAGGACTGCACAGAACTGACAGTACTCAACCAGACAGATCAAAAACATCAGTCTAGACCAATCATGAAGTCAAGACCACACTACAGAGGTACCAAAAAGGAAAGAAGAACATAACAGAGCCGCACAAGGAGAGTGTCATCGCATGGCCCTAGCATGGGTTACCCAGGCTATCTCTCACCAGAAGCCGGCCCCCATCTATGGTTACCCTGGCAGCCTCTCTCTAGGTGCCGGCCCCATAGGGTAACACATGCGGAGCCGACATGTCCTCTCATGAAGACGAAGAGGTCGGCCTTGCCAACCAGGCCTTCTCATCCCACCCTTGGCCTATGAGAGCACTCAAGGTGTGGGCAAGGTCACATTAATTATCTTGTTAAGTGTATCACTACCCAACCCTCCTAGGTACATTATTAAGTTCCACTTGTTTACAACTTCCATGGGGTTACCCAGGCAACCTCTCACTAGGCGCCGGCCCCACCATGGAAGCCACTCCCTTAGCGTTCTCTGATCCACCATACCAACCACAACAAAAGATTAAAGGTTTCCAAACTAGTTTTGATAAAGACTATATCGCATTTCCCGAGTCACGACAATATGAGTTCCCATAACCTTCACAAAAACATTTGGGAGCAATACCACCAGAGTCAATAAAGCACAAGTATCATGAAGGATATCAACCAATCAGCCTCTGGGTCGGTAACTGAACACATGACCAAAAACAACAGTACCTTGCTGATATGGAACTAGGCTTGGATGATCATGACACTGGCAAAAGATCACAAGAAATAGAGAGAACAAAAATATCACAACCCCAATGTATTCATGACACTGTAACACACTAGAATCCAAGGTGTCTGGATCCAAGAGTCACACAGATAAAACGACTATCAATAATCAACTAGACAAAACATGACGCTTACCAACTTGACCCCTTATGAAACTCACATGACCACCATTGCATTAACTAGACAAGGCATGACAATAAGACTCAAAACCAAACGACATGCACTTGCCCACTTGCATCGATGATACTCATCAGTAACCAAAAAAAAATTCCGAAAACCATTCAAGACTTAAGGACACATTACCACACAACAACATTTATCACACTAACATTGATACAACGCACCTCGATCACCCAAATTAAGAAAATGTATAGAAATAATTGCATTGTGATCACGAGGTTATAATTGCCAAGAGAAGTCAAAATTTCACCAATAGTTAGGTTATTAAATAACTTCAATAAAGCTTGATTTAAAATAAGAATTTAAAATGGAAACATATTTAAATGACAAGAACTTTAGCTAACGTTCTAGATCAACACATGTCCTACTAGTTATCTAAGCTAACCACTTAACTCCCGATTGTCTACAAAAGGGTTCACGCTATTATTAACACTGGAATGAGATTCCACATCCTAAAACAATAGACCACACCACTATTCCTAAACTACGTTAAATAATCCCTAATATCAATCTTCTACTAAACAACAAGAATATATATTCTAAACGCATAAAATCAAATAAGCCTTCCATAAGAAACTCTACTATGCTAGCTCGATACCCACTTAGATTCTATCTACTTACTTACTTACTAAACAAGGCTAGAAGGTAAGTTGATTAGAATGCCCAACGATAAAAGACATACGGTCCTTCTAGAGGAATTTGCTAACCTACAAAAACTCCCTACGATGCTACTCACATATCTCTCTAATACCACTACTTGCCAAGGTCAAAGTTTAAAGTGGAACACATAGGTAAAATTTGCTAAGTGATAAAAGCACATCGGCAAACTTTGGTCTCTAGAAATGATCAAACAAAAATATTATTACTATCCTAAAACTATACTAACTTACCAAAAAGAAAAAAAAACAATTCAAAGACTTCTAATAATACTGATAACTATTCTAAATACCACAATACTTATTAAATAGCAACTGCTCTCATTGCAGCAAACTGACAGCTATCTAAGGAAACGTATCTAATGATCATTTCTGCCTAGACACAGAAAACGGTAGTAATGCACACTCAACGTATTCCTTTGGAAACTTTCCATGTATAACAAAAAAAATAGATAAATAACTTGTCATGATAAATCAACATGGCCAAAAAGATGGAGCACGAATTTCAGAGATTAACAAAATGATGAGGATGCACGAGGGGACAACAGTGATAATTTGCTCCTGTGAGGGTAGAACGATGGCCAAGCAGAAGTTTAACGATTTAAATGGAAGAGACACTCAATGCTTCCAATGCTGCGGCACCAGAACAATAAAAGAGTGAGGTAGAAGAAGCTTGCTATACAGAAGGAGGCAACGAAGATGCAAGGTGGCCGCGGCGGCTAAGGAGAAGGACACTGATGCCAGCGATCTACAGGCATTTAGATTAGCATTACAAACAGTTCGCAGGGTCGACCAACCTGTCCTCAGAGCACCTAGGGTTGAAAGGATTTCAAACCTATGAAAGAATGGGAGAAACAAGATAAAAATGGCCTATACAACATGCCAAAAGCTGACCACCACAAATTTTGCAAGCTGAGCTACATTGTTTTCATCTGCAGACACAAACTAAATTTGTAGCACCAAGGATCAGAACTCTCCTCTGAGGCAATAATTACTTGAATCTGCGACTGGAAAAGCTAAGGCTCGAGAGATTTGGAACACTAAGGCAGTGACCTACGCATGGGTCACTTTATCTACCCAATGCATGACAAAAGCTAGGTTCAACCCTAGCAGAGACACAAAAACGTAAGACAAAAGGTTTTAATCCCAAGGGGTCGACATTGCATGGCGGCAATCAGAGAAGAGCAATTAACTGTATCCAACAAATTGATATCAGTATTAGACAGATTGGTAGGGATCAGCCAAAGCATTCCCAAGAGCAGATTGCAGGATAAGGCTCTTTGGAATAATGATTAAGAGAGTAGATAAGTGAAATTGGTTTGATTTAACTGAAGTTGCATAATATTTTACCATCCTGTGATCTTCTCCAGAAGTTACAATGATTACCAATTAAGATTAATTAGGCTCTGTCATGGAGGTTGCATGAGCCTTCCAGAATGATGAGGCTGCTACCAAGACCATCACTAAGGGTTGGGAAAAAGCATTGGTGGTTGGAGCAAAATACCAGGGTAACGGAATTTTGAGGAATGAAGCAGGGTAGGATTTACAAGCACAATAATCAAGTCCCAAAAGAAGAATGTCGTCATTTAAGAAAAGTTCGAGAATAGATCTATAGGCGAAAATTGCAGTAATATACCAGGGAGATAGGTTGTGGTTGAAAGGATTTCACAAGGAGCAACCAACCAACGCAAGGAGTTTACTAATGTGAGAAAAGTGTCTAACAGGTCGATACAATGCCCGAACAACCAACAACAAGAATTCAACAAGAAAACAAGACAGAGGAAAATACAAAAATTCACAAGACATACTCGATCAAATAACGCTCCAAACCCGAATTTTCTTCCGAAACTTCTTCTCTTTTTCGCAAGGAATTCCCCCTGTAATCTCTCCCCTTTCCCCACACAAAATTCACAACATAAACCCCCCCCCTTTTCATGCCAAACTTCTTGAGACCAAAAATAGGCAATCCAATAAATTCCAATGACTCCCAATAACTGTACAATCCCACTCCATAGAGAAAATTTTGAAATTTTTCCGAACATAGAGATTCTCAAATCTCTAATTTTATCCGGCAATAACAATCATTAATTTAGTCACCTAGAAGGAATATTTCAACACAACTATGCACTCATTACCTTCACACCTGTTTACAACATTACTTAAATTATTCCCAAAATAAATAATAAGTTAAATATGTATACTAATTACCTCTCAACAACAACTTAAGAATCATAGACATTAAAACCTTACAATACTGATCATGCCCATAAAAATGCTTTAAAAAAAAAAACAATATTCCAATTCATACGACTATACCAAATACTATAAGCTCATAAAAATACAAGAGATGCATAAACAAGTATAATGACTTCACAACACTCACCACCCGCGACGACCAACCACAAGAACCAAGGGACAACGTCGCATCACAACACATGACTATGGCAAGGACACAATATGACGACAAGGACACAAGACCACGACAAGGATTGAAATTGACCTAGCGGCAAAACCTCATATTATCTCCATCACCTTATCCATGGTGTAGGGCCCGCTCAGACCTGCTAAGTCAGGTGGAGTCGAGGCCCGGTACCTACAACCTGTGTAAAAACCAATGGATTACATATAATCAACTGTACCTCTATATATATCACACACATCGAGACAGGGAATCGCGGCGTAGTAGGGTGCTCGATCTGAGCAGTACTACACCGTCCCCGCTCCAAATCAAGACCATAATCAGAAGCATAAACATGATATCTTCTAACCATCATTAAGCATATCCATCTCATCAAAACTGAAGTAATCATAATGTCATCAAAACTCATAACACGTGTCTCAATACATCCATCGAACAAAGTCCATCAAGGTCAAGGGGAACATAAACCAAAACATACTAGTCCAAATGTCTTGAAACTGAAAATATGCCAAATAAGACTATCAACTATACCAAAACTGATAGAGAGTAATATGAAATAACATCTATCACAAGCCAAAAGCGAGGGGCATTACATCGATAACTTTAATTTAAATTGATATTGATTTTATTACGATTTATTAGTAGAAATATGATAAGTAGGTTTGGAATTAGGTTTATAAACAATGTATTTAAGATTTGATTTATAAGTTTCTTTTAGAAATTAATTGATTTCGAGTGGAATTGTATAACGTAAATGGAACTTGTGTAAGTTGTATAAGTGGTCATAATAGGGTCATGTTGTCGAGGTTTTCTTGAGGCATAGATTAGTATGTCCTGATTTCATGTGTATGTGATGTTGTGAGTTTCGATGTGATAATAAAGTCCTTTATGGATGTTGTGGCTCATTAGTTGTATAGAACATGTTTATAATTTGTACTTAAGAAATGTCGCGTTCTTATTAACCTTGTTGTTGAGAAAATGTTTGTATCATATTTATGTCATGAACTCAATCAACCATTTCCTATTCCTAGACTTGGTATGTTAATAGGTTAGAATGTTTTGTATTGGTTTATGCTATTAATACTAGTGTTGGGTAAAGGATTTTAACAAGCTTGGTAATGATTATGAGGTGTAGACACATCTAGAAGAACTTTGTATTAGGTATGATCATTTTGGTAATCATAGGACTAATGTAGTAGTGGTTTATAGAAGATTGATCAAGTTGACACTTAATCTTTCGCATAGCAACCTGAGCTTCTCTCTTCCTATTCATGTGTTGAATGGAATTTGGTAAAACCTAGAAAAATATTATCTTTTACTTGTGCCCTATTAGTGTTCACTCTTGAGTTGCTTTATCCATGATACTTCTACTTGGTTTGAACCATCCTTTAAATGTGTTATGATTCTATCATATGCATGAGGTTAAAAGTGTGGTAGATTTGATGAAGATGTTAGATCTATAGGAATGTTTTGTTGTTTTGTATTCCTTTCATCTCAAGTTAACCTTAGAACAAGGTTCTTTTATTGTAGCTTCAGGTTTTGTATCTTGTGATTCTACTAGTGTAAGAGATTTATAGCATGGGCTTTTAGTCTTGCTTATACAGTTATATTTAATAGTATTTATAAAATTGTCTAGATTATTAATAAAATCTACATCAGTGTAAATAGTGTAAATAATTGTTGTGTTTAACTTGTATTCCTTAGGGTTATTTGCATGTTGTTCACAATCATTTTAATTAAATGAAATTAAAATAAGTCTTAAGAATTATTAGTTAAAATATTGTTACTCGTGGACACTTATATCTTATGATCATATTGCAACTGCTATTGGTGATTAGAAAGTTAAAGTTTTGCATTGTTGTGATAGATTCACTTTATAATTGTTAGATGATTGATCATGAAAATATTGTTGAAGGGTACTAGTTTATGATGTGCTTTGAGAGTGAATGTGATGTGAAACCATTGTGTTTTTAATGGTGTCAAGTGTTGTGTCATTTGGAGAAGTTATTTCCGGAGGCCTAAGAGGGTGTGATTGTGTGGGGGTTGGCTATGTTCGCATCGTGTGAGTTGAATGAAATGCATTCTTGAAATATTGTCTCCTATTCATGTTGGTTATGATGACTGTGCAAGATGGATAATGCCTTGCTCAGTGTACCTATTCATGTGGTTATGATAACTACGCAAGATGGCTAATGCCTACTCTGTGTAATGTGAAATGATGTATATTTTGTGTTGTAAATGTATCATGATGAGAAATATGATAGTTCATGCTTGGGTTTTGTTTTGGACTTTGAGAATCTAGATGGAGTGAAGGGGGAGTGGCTTTCAATGTGGGGCCGACATCCAAAGTGGCTTGTCAAGGTAACCCATTAGAAGTTGTTAATCCAGTGATAACTTAATAATAAATTTAGAGGGTTGGGTAGTTTTCACACTAATCAAGATAATTGGATGCCTTATGCCTGTAGTGCTTGTTCAGGCTAAGGATGAGATGAGAAGGTCGTGGTTGGCAAAATCAACTTCCTTGTCCTCACGAAAGGAATGTTGGTTCCACATGTGTCACCCTATGGGGCTGGCTTCTAGTGAGAGACTGTCAGGGTAACCATAGATGGGGGTCGACGCCTAGCGAGAGACTGTTAGGGTAACTCATGGATGGGGGTCGGTGTCTAGCTAGAGACTGTCAGGGTAACCCATGCTAAGACCATGCGATGACACTCATCCCTACTATAGTCTAGCATTCTCTAGTTGTGTTCTCCCCTTTGTTTTGTGAATGTCTCTAGAAGTGATGTTTAAGTTGCTTGTGATGTCTTTGTTGACCAATGTTGTATTTGAGTCATGTGTAGTCCTTACACCTGTTAGCCTATTGTCTTCTTGGTTGTTTGCTTAGTGGGACCTTATTGTTATCTCTTAGCACGGGGGGTGGACCTTAGGGTTCCACATGGTCAGGTGGTTGTGCTTTTATCTCCATTGGTTTCCCTTATTGTTGTTAATGTGCGAGAAGGATGTACCTTGTATCACAGATTTCAAATTTTGCTCTAGCTTGAGGAGACAGATACTTATGATCATGTTCCAGTCTTGTATATCAGTTGAATCATGTACTGTTATCTTGATGTATGTACTCCAATGTAATCTGGATAGTGATATTGTAAATAATGTAATGTTGTACTTTCTTGTAATAGAAATTGTATATGTACTTGTAATCATTTATACAAGACCTTAATGATTACTTATCTGATGTTATAATGTGGAAATGTATGTGTCTATTCAATTGATGCAATTAGATTTAGAATGAACCATGGTTGTTAGATAATTCATAATGTTGGTTAGATCATGTTAATAGTTGTTAGTAATGCAGCCATGGAATCCCTAGAGGATAAAGCTTAATTAGATGTTTGAATAAATATGATTTATTTTTCTTCATTATTTCTTTCTTTGAAAAAAAAATCCCTTTTTGGTTGCATAGTTGAGCTGTTCTCTAGGGTTTCTTGGTGGGGTGTTACAGTGTGTACTTCTCTCCACACAATAATTCTTAATTTCGCTATATTAGTAACATGCATTCTTTCTCTGTATCTCAATAGTCCATTACACTGAAAATGAAACCCATCATGCCTTGAATCTTAGGCTATCACTCACTCATCTTGTATAAGTACACCCCTTAATCTTTCTCCTGAGGCATCAATTATTCCCTCAAACTGTCCTTCAAGGTCAGGAACTCACAGAATTAGTGTTGTTGTAATTTCTCTTTTAATAGATCAATTGCCTCTTGACATTTATCTGTCCACTCAAATCATTTCCCTTAACCATTGCAAAATCACTTGCACATGTTGATAATGTTCTCCTTCATTCTTAGAATAAATAAGTATATCATCGAGAAAGATTAGGACAAACTTGTCTATACAATCTCTAAACGCATTGTTCACAAGATTCATGAATGCAACAGAGGCATTTGTAAGTCCAAAAGGCAACACTGCAAACTCATAGTGCCCATTTCTTGTCCAAAAGTTGCTTTATGGGTATCCTCATCCTTCAATCTTAACTAATGATATATTGATTGCCAATCAATCTTTGAAGATGCTACAACTCCACACATCTGATCGAAGAGATCATCAATACGTGGTAAAGGATATTTGTTCTTTATCATTGCTTTAATGAGCATACGATACTAAATACACAATTGCAGAGTTACATCCTTTTTCTTGACAAGGATAACTAGTCCATCCCATGGTGAAATACTGGGTCTAATCAAACCTTTAGCCAATTATTCTTATAATGGGGCTTTTGATTCTATTAATTCTATAGTTGTCATAAGGTAAGGTACTTTTCTAGGTAACTTATCCCAAAACTCTAGGAGGATTTAAATTTTTAATTTCTCCAATCACCTATTCCATCAAACTTTGGTGGAATGACTTTCTTCATATCTAGGAAAGTTCTAAGGCAATCTTATCCTTTGCTTCCTTTTAGGGTCTATGGTTTTAGGGTTTTCATTACTCACACTATATTCTTGGTGAATTTCCTTGCTCATCCCATGAGAAATCTCATTTTCCCCCTTCAGGGTTTCCTTGATCTCTTACTTTCTTTTCCAAGTTACCAAGTCTCTCCTTGGTTTTTACAAACATGGTTAGGATTTCTCTGATTTGTTCAAGAGATTAACTGGTGGTTTATTCTCTTCTAGACTCTCACCCTGGTTTGTTCTTGTATGAAACATGTCATTTTTCTCATGCCAGAAAATAAGTTATCTAATAGTTTACAGAATCTAATGTGTCTCAAAACATCAAAACATATTTAACTCATAACAATCAATAGATTGGTACAAAACATTCCCATCTTTATTATAATTTATTTAGGAGTAACTACATCCTTATTTATATAGTTGATATGACAAGACTACATGTCACTGCTGATTAAAGGATCTTCCAATTAAACAAACTTAGAGGGTGGATGTGTACACAGATACCCCTCCAACACCTCTTTTCCTAAAACAGAAGTATCACAACAACCTCCAAGTGACATGTCGTGACTGGCTAAATTTTACTAGGTTTAACTACACAAGTAGAAATAGTAGGATTCTTGGTCAATTCAAAACATTGTTTTCTTTTTAGTCG
Source organism: Cunninghamia lanceolata (assembly GCA_027924645.1). Taxonomy (NCBI): domain Eukaryota; kingdom Viridiplantae; phylum Streptophyta; class Pinopsida; order Cupressales; family Cupressaceae; genus Cunninghamia; species Cunninghamia lanceolata. The sequence goes on along the minus strand of BSBN01000472.1, from coordinate 16,552,523 downwards.
TATCCACTTAAGTGCTTCAGCAAAAGTCTCTGAATCCTCCAACCATGCATCCTCAATATAATTAATATGCTCTTTAAGTTCAACTTCCTCGATAGGTTCCTTTTTAACTACTAACTCAGGCAAATGTTGGGGAACAGACTTTCTAGCGATTTTCTTGGTTCTTCTCCACCCCATTCTAGCACAAGAAATTCAAACATTAGCTAACCGCATAATGTTGACTACAGGTTAGCATAGTGGACTCATAAGCCCTAGTGCCAAACCTAGTAGCTTTGATACAATATGTAACATCCACATTCTAAAAACATAGTAAAACTAGAAATTTACCATAGAGTAATTCAACAAGGTAAAAATGAGAGAAATTTTTTCTTTTATTCGACAAATAATCAAGTAACAACAATTTGCAATATTCTCTTACATAATACAATATATCATATTGTCTTTCTCTATTACAATATCTGCAAAAGTAAATCAATTACATAAACAAATTTGGTATAATTACTACTTTTGGATATCTGACATCTTTATCACAAGCCCTGGCATGTTTTCTACTAGAGAGAGAGTATCTTCCCAGTGATTAACCTCCATCCACAGACCAGCGGTCTCCCACACATCTTCCACATAGGAAGTGGCCCTTCCCTTCACGAGAAATATAGACCAAAGGTGACTAGTGGTAATTTGCCTTCCTGAGTACATAGTGTTGTATCCTACATAACTCTATCAACCATACAACCCTAGATACCCTCTAGCTAAGTATGATTTCCGATAGGTTGTGCAATCCAAATACAATGAACTGACAATGCATGCAGAAAACAAATGCATTACTTTGGCCAAAGATTCAATATGAATAGACGTTCACAATGAATGTAGTCATAATGTTCACCCACCCCAGCTCGACTTGGATACTATCATACTCTTGTAGTTTTATCCTCACCAACTATATAGTCCTAACAATTTCAATATTTTAGTCTTCCTTACCTAGATAAGTTTATAAACACTGACAAAGCTCCATGGGTTTTATGGATTAACTTCTTTATATGAGGATACTCATTGCATCTTTAGAACCCTGAGATCCCAAAACTTATCGACACTTAAAGAAATTTAAGTTGATTCATTAACAACTGAGGTGGTTACCTTACCCAGATTAAGCATCATAGTCTAGGATATTATATCCTTTCTTACAAGTAAGAATATATAAACATAGTTCGGGTATGTGTTCCTTCATTCACGATCTATATAATGATCATAAGATTTAATAAATATGTTTACCCTATTTGGTCAAGTTAAGGTTTTGTCCTCCCTATTCCATCATAATGAAATATCAAATCTACAAAATCTTAAAGGTACATATCAACCTATAAAAACATAAAGGTACATTAAATAATAATAATAACCCAACTGGGTCTAATCTCGGGTTTAGTCTTCCCATTTCAAAATAATAACAAACCTTCTATTCCTAGTTCAAAAGGGGGTTTTCAGTAATCGATTATCCCCTAGTCTTCTTTCAACTAACACAAAAAGTTGTTTCAAACTTTCTAAACAAGATCATTTCTCATTCACAAGAAATCCTTAGTTAAAGCAACCAAATGTTTTATACATTGACTATAGTCATCTTGACACCACTAGGTGGATAAGTTTATTCCAAGTTTTCTATCCAATAATATTAATTGTCGAAAGGTTACTCTTCCCACTATGTTCTATGTAGTCAATGAACCTTGCTATCTAATTTTTTTTGGGCAATTCAAGGAAACTATAACATAAGTTCTTGTGCTTAGCATTCATTTTGACAATGCCTTATGTACTAAATTCCATTGAACGTAGGTTTATTTAGCCTATTCCAACTCAATGGAATAACAAACATACTAAGTCCTAAAAGTAAGAATATCGTAAGATAATTATCTACTAGTCTTTTTCTTTTTCAACTATAAGGTCATATATGTCTTTCAATCCGTGACTAGATCATTAACACAAGTATTTCCTTAGATTTATCTACCCAAGACTCAAAACAAATCTAAACTTCGCCAAAGTATGATGGACTAATTCCATTACTATCCAAAAGAATTTCAAACCTATGTTTCTCTCTTTTACCACAAATGAGCTGTAACAAAACTAAGCATGCAAGTGTACTAGTCTTGACCTATTATAGAGAATTCATCCCACCTCGATACACCATTAGAAGTATACTTATTAAGGTAAAGTTTAATACCTAGAACTAAAGTGTTCTTCTTAATAGAAGGAAAACTATCACCGTGGCTATCCTAAACATGCTAAATAGGCCTTCGACATAAATGTTCTTAACATTATGGGGTTGTTTGATCTTTAACAACAAGGTTAATCTCCTTTACAATGATAAACTTATTTAGAATTAGTTTTATGACTCCAAAAAGGGTAAGATATCAACTAAGATGAATTGTCATCAAAGAATGGAATTGGACTAAGATAAGAAACTATTATCTCATATTATTTAGAATTAGTTTTATGACTCCAAAAAGAGTAAGATATCGACTAAGATGGATTGTCATCAAAGAATGGAATCAGACTAAGATAAGAAACTATTATCTCATATCTATGACCTATGAAGTTTATCACATAAAGTAGTCACAAACGTAAAATTGAAGTTGAATGCCTTTTGCACCACCCAAATCTATTATAAAACTAGGAAGAATGAAGTCATTTAAGAGATGAGTCTTTAAATTGCATAAACTTGTTTTGACTACAATATATCCAAAGGTTGTGACAACGATTATAGTGAGAGATTAGACGTGTTCTTATCCGTTATTGAAGAGTCTTATATACGTCAACAGAGATATTAATAGTATGATACACACAGCCATATTACTAACATTAAACTAATTTAAAAGTTTTGATATCCACAAGATATGACTGTGTTTTAGACTCCTTTCTTAGTTAATAACTTCCCTAATATCTATATATATAATCACATATACCTGCCATAATTGATGGTGTCAGCCATACATATACCTACCATAATCGATGGTGTCGACCATACATATATCTGCCATAATCGATGGCATCAACCATACATATACACTAAAGTGACTTACAGGTCGAGAGAAATCAAGGAAGTAAAGAAACTAGTTTTATACACAATGCAAGTTTATGAAATGAGAAAAGAACCTGCTACGTTTCTCTCCTTGTCACAGGTAGCACGCAGGTTGCAGTCTATTCCTTAGATCAGTACAACGTTGCCCTTCTAGTCAGCAAAACAACCAAGCTTCATAGAAGAATCGTTCCTCCTCTCTCATAGAATCATTTTTTCTCTTATACAACTCTCCCCCATGACTTCATCAATGAGTCTTTCTCATAATTGCCACATCTATCAACTAATGCTCCCATCTAAATGTATGGTTCCATGTCTTAGCAGTTACAACAAAATCCACTTTTGACGTAGATGTTACAAATGGGGACGACACACGTAAGGAGAAGGGAGAAGCGTGATATAAAACACTACTATTTTCCTTAAAGAGGCTGACACCCTCATAACAAAACTATGAGATCATTTAGTTATCACTTGAGTTATTAAAACCACTACGTGTAGTTAGTTGTTATGCACTCCTAATAGCATGCCTACGGCCACTCTTAACTACAAGCCAATGATATCGTGGCATAATAATTACCACTAGCTCCCAACATGGTTCCTTTGGAGAATAACGACACTAAGGAAGATAATTACAAAGATGATAACTTCCTATTAGAAAAAGTGGTTACATACTTATACCTCAAATAACCCCTACTAACAAAATATTAAACATAATAATATTAACAATAATAGTCCTTGACCATATTTAAGCTTTGATCAAAATATGATAATAATAAGTTGACAGGCTTACGAAAATGTGAAAGGGTCGAGTTTGTCTCCCCTTCACAGACTCTCGTTATATCACGTCAACTTGACTTGACGAGATCGTCGTAAGACGTTAAATGTCGACAACAAAACATTATATGACTCAAGGATACTAACACAACAACTTTGCGACAACGACGTTGTAATATTTACGTTAAGGGTATGTGCAGGATCATCGTGGGCCAAACAGTGGCAATAGGAAAAAAATCACATTTTTACTTAGCCAAATTCGCGACTTGGCAAAGTTTGATTTTGAAATGGATATCTGTTTTGGTTTGGATACCAAACTAAAATAGATCCATTTTGAGAATGGATATCCGTTTTCTAGAAAAATTTGGGAAAAAGGCTTTTTAGTCTTTTTGAAAATATACCTCTTAAATTTTAGATCTCCCATCAATATATGAACCTCCTTAAAGACCGTTTCTAGGGAAGGAGGAGGGCAAATTAACATTGGTAGCTTCTTTACACATTAATCCATAAGGATTTGTTAAACACTAAGAATCATCACTAATGAATTACTCAAATAATCAATAATAAAATATTCAGTTTTGTTCATCATGTGAAATAATCACTTTTAGACTATGTTCCAATATTTCAGGGATAGGAATGGTGGGGCAGCAGGGGATGTGTTTCGGGGCGTTTTGGATTTCATGCCCTAAATTGCTTTACCCAATCCTTCATATGATTTGATTCATGATACATGGTTTGAGAAGGATACACATGATATACCCTTAACCCCTAGTGATAAAATTATCAATGATACTTTATGTGGTGAAGCTACACCTTCATTAATCCTTCATGACATTGTTATTCCTTGTGATGATGATGTCCTTCATGTGATATGTTAGGACATAATGCAAAGTTAACATGGCATGAACTCTCTTGGAAGGGTAAGCATGGACTATAAGAACATTGAACTAGTTGGATCTGTTAAGCTCGTCATTTATGAAAGAACCTTAAAGGTTAACCTTAACTAGGTAAGGTTATGTTTTAGTGTGGTTGTTTGTGCAACAATGGGTAAATTAATGTTACCGAAGGATAAATCTAAACATACTAACATTTTAATAACCATGAGAGCTGGGACTAACAATTAGACTAAAAGCTTGACAAACAATACAAATTGGACACATGTAGGACTTGGAAAATGGAAAAGAATATAATTAAATGTGGAAAACAATGAAAAAGTGGTATTAGTTGCACCTATATAGAGAAGTGGTTTAGAGGTTGGTTAGGGGAATTATTTAGGGTTTAGAGGTTTAGGGTTGCTCGGGTTTAGGGGTTTAGGGTTTATAGTTTAAAGAGAGATAGAGAGAGGGGACTGAAAGAGTTTGGGAGAGATAGAGGAGACAGAGGGGAGAGATAGGGAGATAGAGAGTGAGAGGCATGTCCAAAGACATAGAGAGAGAGAGAGAGATTGAGAGGTAGAGGGATGATAGAGATAGGGAGATAGAGGTTTAGGGTTGCTTGGGTTTAGGGGCATTATTTAGGGTTTAGGGTTTAGGGTCTTGGGGTTAGGGCTTAAGGTTTAGAGGTCTAGGGTTTAGGGTTTAGAGAGAGATAAAGGACCAATAGGGAGATATAGAGGAGTCCGAGGGGAGAGATAGGGAGATAAAGAGTGAGGGACATGGCAAGAGACATAGCGAGAGAGATTGAGAGGTAGAGGGACAAAAGTGATAGGGAGATAGGGGAGAGATAGGGAGATAGTGGTTTATGGTTACTTGGGTTTAGGGTTTAGGGGTTTAGGGGTTAGGGGTTAGGGTTTAGGACATTATAATTTAGGGTTTAGGATTTATTGTTTAGGGGTTAGGGGTTAGGTTTAGAGGTTTAGGGTTTGGTTTTAGGGTTTATAGAGAGAGAGGAATGATAGGGAGATATAGAGGAGTCTGAGGGGAGAGATAGGGAGAAAAAGAGTGAGGGACATGGCCAGAGACATAGGGAGAGAGATTGAGAGGTAGAGGGACAAAGGTGGTAGGGGAGAGATAGGGAGATAGTGGTTTAGGGTTACTTGGGTTTAGGGTTTAGGGTTTTAGGGTTTCTCAGGTTTAGGGGTTAGGGTTTAGGGGCATTATTTAGGGTTTAGGATTTAAATTGTTTAGGGGTTAGGGGTTAGGTTTAGAGGTTTAGGGATTTGGATTTAGGGTTTATAGAGAGAGAGGAATGATAGGGAGATAGAGAGAGGAGATCGAGGAGAGAGATAAGGAGATAGAGAGTGAGGCACATGGCTAGGGACATAGGGAGAGAGATCAAGAGAGGTAGGGGGATGATAGAGATAGGGAGATAGGGGAGAGATATGGAGATATAGGTTTAAAGTTGATTGGATTTAGGGTGTACCTAGGTTTAGGGTTTCTCAGTTTTGTAGATAGCTAGATAGAAAGAGAGAGGAGACAGATAGGGAGAGATAGAGGTGACAAAGGGGAGAGATAAGGAGATAGAGAGTGAGTGAGATGTCCAGAGAAATAGGGAGAAGGATTGAGAGGTAGAGCTTGATGATAGAGATAGGGAGATAAGGGAGAGATAGGAGATAGGGTTTAGGGTTTCTTGTGTTTAGGGTTTAGGGTTTAGAGGTTCAGGGTTAAGGTTTAGGGGCATTATTTAGGGTTTAAGGTTTATTGTTTAGGGGTTAAGGTTTAGAGGTTTAGGGTTTAGTGTTTAGAGAGAGGACAATTAGGGAGATATAGAGTGAGAGACATGGCCAAAGCATAGGGAGAGAGATTGAGAGGTAGAGGATGATAGCGATGGGGAGATAGTGAGATAGGGAGATAGAGAGATAGATGTTTAGGGTTTCTTGGGTTTAGTGTTTAGGATTTAGGGGTTTATGGTTTCTCAAGTTTAGGGTTTAGGGGTTAGGAAATAGGGGTTAGGGGTTAGGGGTTAGGGGTTAGGGTTTAGGGGTTAGGTTTAATCATGTGTTAATACAGGTTGTGGAGTGACAAAATGGGTGGTATGGGAGATCGAAAGACTAGTTTAAAGTTGGGCCAATGGATATATGTCACAGCGAAAGGTTCAAAGGCTCGTCAAAAGTGGAGTGATCGAAGCATCGGTATAAGAATTTTTGAGTTGGCCGATAGTGTTTATCTTGCCGATAGGAAGAATGTATATGATTTGATGTTATTTGGGACTTTGAGAAAGTTTCTTAAAGCTGATTAAGCTTTAATCTATTTGAACTATGGGTTTTGATGGGTATTTCACCGTGTTTTGAGAGCTTCCATTGTGTGCTCTGCATCAAACCAATAGGGAGATATAGAGGAGTCTGAGGGGAGAGATAGGGAGATAAAGAGAGAGGGACATGGCAAGAGACATAGCAAGAGAGATTGACAGGTACAGGGACAAAGGTGATAGGGAGATAGGGGAGAGATAGGGAGATAGTGGTTTATGGTTACTTGGGTTTAGGGTTTAGGGGTTAGGGGTTAGGGTTTAGGGGCATTATAATTTAGGGTTTAGGATTTATTGTTTAGGGGTTAGGGGTTAGGTTTAGAGGTTTAGGGTTTTGGATTTAGGGTTTATAGAGAGAGAGGAATGATAGGGAGATATAAAGGAGTCTTAACGGAGAGATAGGGAGATAAAGAGTGAGGGACATGGCCAGAGACATAGGGAGAGAGATTGAGAGGTAGAGGGACAAAGGTGGTAGGGAAATAGGGGAGAGATAGGGAGATAGTGGTTTAGGGTTACTTGGGTTTAGGGTTTAGGGGTTTGGGGTTTAGGGTTTCTCAGGTTTAGGGGTTAGGGGTTAAGGTTTAGGGGCATTATTTAGGGTTTAGGATTTAAATTGTTTAGGGGTTAGGGGTTAGGTTTAGAGGTTTAGGGTTTTGGATTTAGGGTTTATAGAGAGAGAGGAATGATAGGGAGATAGAGAGAGGAGACCGAGGAGAGAGATAAGGAGATAGAGAGTGAGGCACATGGCTAGGGACATAGGGAGAGAGATCAAGAGAGGTAGAGGGATGATAGAGATAGGGAGATAGGGGAGAGATAGGGAAATATAGGTTTAGAGTTGATTGGATTTAGGGTGTACCTGGGTTTAGGGTTTCTCAGTTTTGTAGATAGCTAGATAGAAAGAGAGAGGAGACAGATAGGGAGAGATAGAGGTGACAAAGGGGAGAGATAAGGAGATAGAGAGTGAGCGAGATGTCCAGAGAAATAGGGAGAAGGATTGAGAGGTAGAGCCTAATGATAGAGATAGGGAGATAAGGGAGAGATAGGAGATAGGGTTTAGGGTTGCTTGCATTTAGGGTTTAGGGTTTAGGGGCATTATTTAGGGTTTAGGGTTTATGATTTAGGGGTTAAGGTTTAGAGGTTTAGGGTTTAGTGTTTAGAGAGAGAGGACCAATAGGGAGATATAGAGTGAGGGACATGGCCAAAGCATAGGGAGAGAGATTGAGAGGTAGAGGAATGATAGTGATGGGGAGATAGTGAGATAGGGAAATAGAGAGATAGAGGTTTAGGGTTTCTTGGGTTTAGTGTTTAGGATTTAGGGGTTTATGGTTTCTCAAGTTTAGGGTTTAGGGGTTAGGAAATAGGGGTTAGGGTTTAGGGGTTAGGTTTAATCATGTGTTAATACAGGTTGTGGAGTGAGAAATGGGTGGTATGGGAGATTGGGAGACTAGTTTAAAGTTGGGCTGATGGATATATGTCACAGCGAAAGGTTCAAAGGCTCGTCAAAAGTGGAGTGATCAGAGCATCGGTTTAAGAATTTTTGAGTTGGCCGATAGTGTTTATCTTACTGATAGGAAGAATGTATATGATTTGATGTTATTTGGGACTTTAAGAAGGTTTCTTAAAGATGATTAAGCTTTAATCTATTTGAACTATGGGTTTTGATGGGTATTTGACCGTGTTTTGAGAGCTTCCACTGTGTGCTCTGTATCAGACCAATAGGAAGTTATAGAGGAGTCCGAGGGGAGAGATAGGGAGATAAAGAGTGAGGGACATGGCAAGAGACATAGCGAGAGAGATTGAGAGGTAGAGGGACAAAGGTGATAGGGAGATAGGGGAGAGATAGAGAGAAAGTGGTTTATGGTTACTTGGGTTTAGGGTTTAGGCGTTTGGGGTTTAGGGTTTCTCAAGTTTCCCTCAAATCATGTATAAATATGCATAAACCTTCGTGGAAAAGGCATTGGAGATGTATTGAAAACATTTTGAAGATGAATTGAAGACAAGTTTGAATGAAATTAATGTCAAGAAACTCTGTTTTTGCAGATTTTACTATTTTCCTACTATTTCTTTGTTTAGTATAGCCCTGTATGGATGTGTTAGGGCCTAAGAGAAATTGTAATTGAAAGCTAGTGGAATCTACTTTCTTGTGTTTTAGGTGCCAATAAGGCCAATAAGGACACTGGGGGCACATTATAAACATAAAAAACTTACATCTTGGGGGGAGGTGCCAATAAGGCCAATAAGGATACTATTTTAGTTGGGTGTGTGTGTATGCAAATCCCATTTATGGCCGAGAAGCTCTCTATTTACTATTATTCAACTCTCGTTGATAGGAGGTTGGCTCTACAACTATTGCAATTTGTGTATGAAACCCAGATGCCTACGAGATCATATATATATATATATATGTATGTATGTATGTAAATCCTATTTATGGTCAAGTAGCTCTCTATTTACTATCATTGAACTCTCATTGATAGGAGGTTGGCTCTCTGATTATTGCAATTCAATCCATTTGTAATGATGCCTCTATCATGTTGAGTTGGATCCTATCTCTGCATCAAGTTAAAATCATGAATATGACAACACCATACAATCCTCATTGGGCTATTAAAATGCACAAAACAATCATACAAGATAGTCATTCATGAAATTACTATACAAAGAGGGTTTATAAGTTGCATTAGGGTTTGTATAAATGATCTAATGGATTTATAAGGTTGTCAAACACCAAAATAGATGATTTATATGAGTTTTGGGACTGTCACAGTCCATGTACAACTTGCCCTTTATGATTGTTAAAAAGATACATATGGCTATCCAAAAATTGCCCTTTATGACTATCCTAAAACAACATCATGTATATGCTCATAAAAGCCATCAAACTCTGCGAATAAACTCATCATTAGATAAGGAGTGGAAAGATAAAGTCACATTCCCAAAACCTCTTAAAATCACATGTCTCCCCTTATGAAAACTAGGGTCTTTGCCGATACATTGTTCTGTAAGAGCAAAAAAATTGCTAGGTGCCATATTTTTTGTTTTGCTCATCGTGGGGTCGAACGGACTACGCCAACGCATCGGGGTGGGCGGGTAAATGCTAGTGGAGGTCTCATTTCATACGCCAAGTGTCCCAGTCGTTCTGGGCAAGAGGCTACTGGCAAAGTCCCTTAAAATCCCTGAGACCAAAAATGTGCCAAACTTTGACGGAGTAGTTCTCAGAATTTGTGATAGCTGGGAATGTTGTGTTTGGACCTACAAGTGCACGTGGGGTTTGTTGACAATAACCTCTCTCATTTTTGGTCAACTCTATTCCGTTTGACCGTGCCGAAATCAAACGCATTGTTGCAAAATGCTTCAATTTGATGCAGTGGAAAGGTGCTAGGTGTGACATTTTTCATTCCATAGCTCGTGGGGTCAAACGGATTGCACCAACGCATCGGAGTGGGCAGGTAAATGCTATTGGAGGTCTCATTTCGTGCACCAAGCGTCCCAGTCCTTCCGGGCAAGAGGCTACCGGCAAAGTCCCTTAAGATCCCTGAGACCAAAAATGTGCCAAACTTTGACGGAACAGTTCTCAAAATTTGTGATAGCTGAGAATGTTGTGTTTGGACCTACAGGTGCACATGGGGTCTGTTGATAATAACCTCTCTCATTTTTGGTCAACTCCATTCCGTTTGACCGTGTCGAAATCAAATGCATTGTTGCAAAATGCTTCAATTTGATGCAGTGGAAAGGTGCTAGGTGTGACATTTTTCATTCCATAGCTCGTGGGGTCGAATGGACTGCACCAACGTGTCGGGGTGGGTGGGTAAATGCCAATGGAGGTCTTGTTTTGTGCGCTAAGAGTCCCAGTCGTTCTGGGCAAGAGGCTACCAGCAAAGTCCCTTAAGATCCCTGAGACCAAAAATGCGCCAAACTTTGACGGAGCAGTTCTCAGAATTTATGACAGCTGGGAATGTTGTGTTTGGACCTACAAGTGCACGTGGGGTCCGTCAACAATAACCTCTCTCATTTTTGGTCAACTCCATTTCGTTTGACCATGCCAAAATCAAACACATTGTTGCAAAATGCTTCAATTTGATGTAGTGGAAAGGTGCTAGGTGTGACATTTTTCATTCCATAGCTCGTGCGATCGAACGAACTACACCAACACGTCGGGGTGGGCAGGTAAATACCAATGGAGGTCTCGTTTCATGCGCCAACCGTCCCAGTCGTTCCGGGCAAGAGGCTACTAGTAAAGTCCCTTAAGATCCCTAAGACCAAAAATGTGCCAAACTTTGATGGAGCAGTTCTCAGAATTCGTGATAGCTGGGAATGTTGTGTTTGGACCTAGAGGTGCACGTGGGGTCTGTCGACAATAACCTCTCTCATTTTTGGTCAACTCCATTCCGTTTGACCGTGTCGAAATCAAACGCATTGTTGCAAAATGCTTCAATTTGATGCAGTGGAAAGGTGCTAGGTGTGACATTTTTCATTCCATAGCTCATGGGGTTGAATGGACTACACCAACGTGTCAGGGTGGGCGGGTAAATGCTATTGGAGGTCTCATTCCATGCGCCAAGCGTTCCAGTCCTTCCGGGCAAGAGGCTACCGGCAAAGTCCCTTAAAATCCCTGAGACCAAAATGCGCCAAACTTTGACGGAACAGTTCTCAGAATTCGTGATAGCTGGGAATGTTGTGTTTGGACCTACAGGTGCATGTGGGGTCCATCAATAATAACCTCTCTCATTTTTGGTCAACTCCATTCCATTTGACCGTGCCGAAATCAAACGCATTGTTGCAAAATGCTTCAATTTGATGCAGTGGAAAGGTGCTAGGTGTGACATTTTTCATTCCATAGCTCGTGGGATCGAACGGACTACGCCGACGCGTTGGGGGGGCAGGTAAATGCCATTGGAGGTCTTGTTTCACGCGCCAAGCATCCCAGTCGTTCCGGGCAAGAGGCTACCGGCAAAGTCCCTTAATATCCCTGAGACCAGAAATGCGCCAAACTTTGACGAAGCAGTTCTTAGAATTCGTGATAGCTGGGAATGTTGTGTTTGGACCTACAGGTGCACGTGGGGTCCATCGACAATAACCTCTCTCATTTTTGGTCAACTCCATTCCGTTTGACCATGCTGAAATCAAACGCATTGTTGCAAAATGCTTCAATTTGATGCAGTGGATGGGTGCTAGGTGTGACATTTTTCATTCCATAGCTCATGGGGTCGAACGGACTGCGCCAACGCATCGGGGTGAGCGGGTAAATGCTAGTGGAGGTCTCGTTTCGTGCACCAAGCTTCCCAGTCATTTCGAGCAAGAGGCTATCGACAAAGTCAAAAGTTGCTAGGATTGAAATTTTGCATTCTATAGGTCCTGGTGTTGAACAGATTACGCCAACACGTCGGGGTGGGCGAGTAAATGCTAGGGGAAGTCTCGTTTTGTGTGCAAAGCATCACAGTCATTCCAAGCTATAAGCTACCGGTAAAGTCACTTTGCTGGTAGCTTACAGCTCAGAAGGACTGGGAGCCTTGGCACATAAAATGAGACCTCCCCTAGCATTTACTTGCCCACCCCGACATGTTGGCACAATTTGTTTAGCCCCAGGACCTATACAATGCAAAATTTCAATCCTAACAACTTTTGACTTTGTCGGTAGCTTACAGCTCAGAACGACTGGGACGCTTGGCGCACAAAACGAGACCTCCACTAGCATTTACCTGCCCACCCCGACTCGTTGGCATAGTCCGTTTGACCCCACGAGCTATAGAATGAAAAATTTCACACCTAGCACCTTTCCACTGCATCAAATTGAAGTATTTTGCAACAATGTGTTTGATTTCAGCACGGTCAAACGGAATGGAGTTGACCAAAAATGAGAGAGGTTATTGTCGATGGACCTCACGTGCACCTATAGGTCCAAACACAACATTCCCAGCTATCACGAATTTTGAGAACTGTTCCGTCAAAGTTTGGCACATTTTTGGTCTCAGGGATCTTAAGGGACTTTGTCGGTAGCCTCTTGCCCGGAACGACTGGGACGCTTGGTGCACGAAACGAGACCTCCACTGGCATTTACCCACCCACCCCGACGCGTTGGCGTAGTCCATTCAACTCCACGAGCTATGGAATGAAAAATGTCACACCTAGCACCTTTCCACTGCATCAAATTGAAGCATTTTGCAACAATGCATTTGATTTCGGCACGGTCAAACATAATGGAGTTGACCAAAAATAAGAGAGGTTATTATCGATGGACCCCACGTGCACCTGTAGGTCCAAACACAACATTCCCAGCTGTCACGAATTCTGAGAACTGCTCCGTCAAAGTTTGGCACATTTTTGGTCTCAAGGATCTTAAGGGACTTTGTCGATAGCCTCTTGCCTAGAACGACTGGGACGCTTGGCGCACGAAACGAGACATCCACTAACATTTACCCACCCACCCTAACGCATTGGCGCAGTCCGTTCGACCCCATGAGCTATGGAATGAACAATGTCACACCTAGCACCTTTCCACTGCATCAAATTGAAGCATTTTGCAACAATGCGTTTGATTTCGGCATGGTCAAACAGAATGGAGTTGACCAAAAATGAGAGAGGTTATTGTTGATGGACCCCATGTGCACCTGTAGGTCCAAACACAACATTCCCAGCTGTCACAAATTTTGAGAACTCCTCCATCAAAGTTTGGCGCATTTTTGGTCTCAAGGATCTTAAGGGACTTTGCCGGTAGCCTCTTGCCTGGAACAACTAGGATGCTTGGCGGACGAAACGAGACCTCCACTGGCATTTACCCGCCCACCCCGATGCGTTGGCGCAGTTCGTTCAACCCCACGAGCTATGGAATGAAAAATGTCACACCTAGCACCTTTCCACTACATCAAATTGAAGCATTTTGCAACAATGCGTTTGATTTCGGCACTGTCAAACGGAAAGGAGTTGACCAAAAACGAGAGAGGTTATTGTCAACGGACCCCATGTACACCTGTAGGTCCAAACACAACATTCCTAGCTATCACGAATTCTGAGAACTGCTCCGTCAAAGTTTGGCGCATTTTTGGTCTCAGGGATCTTAAGGGACTTTGCGGGTAGCCTCTTGCCCGGAATGACTGAGATGCTTGGCGCACAAAACAAGACCTCTACTGGTATTTACCCGCCCACTCCAACGTGTTGGCGCAGTCCGTTCGACCCCATGATAAGAAAAAAAAATATTGTTCTAGTTGACACATTCTCAATCATTGACATGGATGTTATCTTAGTACCATTCCTTTAGGCACAATATGAGCTTCCAAGGGAAGGCGCAATTGTGAGGTTGGAGATAATGAAAAGTGCACCTCATTCACAATCATGTTTTACTTGTCTTCAATGATGATTCCTTGATTCAACTTAATCCTTTGACAATACATTTTAACCTCCTTGTCAAAGCGCACTTTCAAGGTTGCTTGAGCAAGAGCTAGCGCCTCAACATCTTGGTGCACTTTTGGTGTTCTAGAAGCATGAACTAGCAACTCAAATAGTAAGGCACTCATTCTAGGTTGTTTGTTCAATAATTGGCGCCTTGTATTCTTTGGACATTCTTTCAACTTGTGGAGACAACCTCAACTTGCAAGATCAATTCATTATCAAGGCGCATATCCAAAGTCATAGAGATATGAAGTGGTGCCTCACTAATCTAGGTGCACATTTGATGGTGTAGAGAGGTAGATGTGTGCCCAAGTCATCATTTGATGCCTTCAATAACTATAAACTCCTTTGATGATGCATTTTATCCTTCCAATTCAATATCTAGCCTTAGGCGCACATTTTAGGTTGATCAATCATAATCTAACGCCCTAAGTACCAAGGCGCACTTTTAGGTTAGTTTGATCAAGGATTAGCACCTTCACTTCTAGGCGCAAGTTTGGAGTTGAAATACATCAAAATAACAAGTTTCTTCATCACTTCATATTGTCACATGTTGTAAGCCATGTATGTGAAGATGTAAACATAGTATTGGTGACATGAGCAACACTACTACATATTCTTAAGTGTTGTAAATATGCATCTTCTTATTTAATCATGTGTTGTAAATGAAGGAATGCAATGATTGCAATATGTGCACAAAACAGAATTTTTTATAAGGATTGAAAGGAAATGTTAAGAACATGCAATTGGCGGGTGTAAATCCAAAGTGTGGAAGGATAGACAAGGCATGTGAACAGTTTGGCATGACACCTCAAAGAGATGCTATCTCATGGAATGCAATGATTGCAAGATATGCACAAAATGGATTTTTTGAAAAGGCTTTAGAAACTTTGAAGCAAATACAATTGGAACGTTTAAAACCAAATTCCATAACCTTTGTAAGCATTCTCCCTACTTGTGCCAAATTAGGATCTTATATATACATATATGCATAATGTCATGAAAATAATTTGTATAGTGTATATATCAAGCCATATAGGCATGTACAAATAAAACCATATGGGTATATACAATGATATACATCGATAACATACAAAAGTATGTTTACAAAGCCAAATAGGCATATGTAACAAAATGTCCCAAAATCAAATCTCCTATGGATTGCTATCAAATAATCTATGGCTCTTGCTAGGCTATGAAGATGGTGAACCAGTCAATGACTCATCCTCTATTGCTCATCGACTAGACCTCCTCGATAAAGATTTTTGAATTTCCACCTATTAATACAATCAAACAACGTGCACATTAAAATGGTGAACTCGTCTGAATCAACTCTGACTGTCTCAACAGTGGTAAATTTGGCTTCAAGACAATCAAAAATGAGCTTAGGGATTCATTATCACCAAGTAATAAAGAAGAGTAACCATAAGTGTCGACCTTCAATTTCATTATACAAGAGGATGAAGAAGGGGCCATAGTATTTTCATACCATAATACAACATACAAAAGGAAAATCATGAAGTCAAAACATGTGCACAGGGTATCTATGTTAAAGAGGAGAGTTGTGAATGGACGATGACTATCACTGTCAAAATAAGATATAGTCTCACTAAGGACAGTTAGGTGATTTGTGGATTGTCATGACTACAAGGCACGAGAATCTTGTGTATGAAGAGGAAAGAAATATAAATAAAAGAAGATTGAAGGATTGTTGCACCTGGGTACAATGATCCTAAAGGATAGTCAACAGTACAAAGATTCATATTTCAAGGCTATCCTTAATCTCATTCACATGGTCCTAATGTTGGTTTGATTTGCATGGAGTGAGATGACACTATCAGGATTAATTGAAAAGGTGAAAGGATTTGGTACCAAATTTGGTCACAAGTGTAAAAATTGCAATAAGCTTGAGAATATTGTTCACTAAACCTAGAACTATCACCAAGGAACATCCGTTTCATAAGATGTGATCAACAAACATGTAAGAAAAATGGATATCAACCTTCTTGGTTATGCGTACTTGATAAGAGCCCATACTTTTCACAAGGAGCCACCAATTTTTAACTAAATATTCCATTAGAAACGGATAAAAAAAGTTCCCCCAAATGAGGAAACTAGATTGTTAATTAGAATTCTATGTGTAATGTGATATGAAACAATAGATACACCTATAAATGACCAACTAACTTTAACTTCTTGTATTATTGTCTCGATGTTTCAAATATGTTGCTTCTCTTCATCCAAAACCAATGGTACAAAATTTTTCATAGATCAAGGAAACAGATATCCGTTTTGAGTTGTTTTTACCGAAGCAAAACAGATATCTGTCTTGCTTTGGTACAAAGTAAGACGGATATCTGTTTTGGTTGTGACTTTTTATGGATTCTAACGTGTTTTCATGTTTCAGTCTCTTCTTCGAACTTCACCCTTCGTGCTGACGAACTTTTTTTATGCAAATTTGATAAAACAAAAAGGGTTTATAGAAAAAATTGTTAGCTTTCTAAAAATATAAGATTTGTTTGGTTATCATTTTATTAAATAATTATTAATAATTTTCTATATACCGTGTGTCTGAAATCCTGATGGACACACTGATTGAAAAACATCCATAACTTTCAAACCATTTCACCTTTTTGAGATCCGAAACCTGCGTCACACTCTATGCTTTTCTAGCTATAGGTTAAAAAAAATTTTGAATTTCAATTTTTTTTAATCGAGTTAGGTTGGCTGGAAAATTACTTTTTATTTTTTTAAAAAGTCACAGTAAAAAAATCATAACTAATTATTTTATTGGAAAAAAATTTCAAATAAATATGCGTCACATCCGGACATGAGTTCTCTACTTATTTTGAAAGTTTCAAAAAAAAAAACATATTTTTACTCATAGTTAGGTTGGTTGAATAGACACCCACTTTTTATTTTTTTCTGAAAAATTTAATAACTGTTCTTTGAAATATTCAATTTTCACTAAGTAAATTTAGTTTTTTTTTTTTTTAAAGTAGCCTATAAACTAGATTCAATTCTCTACAAATTTCGTTCTTACATCTTTTTCAAATTGTGTAGATAATCCATTCAAATTTTCACATGAACTTGATAAATTCTAATTTTCTATATTTTCATTGCCACTTAGAGGTATAGTTTGGCCCATCGTGATCCTGCACATACCCTTAAACGTAAATGGTCGGAGTTTTACTCAGACAACGTCGTTTACTTTACAAACGACTATGTCGACATTTAAACGTCTTGACTAAAAAGGAATTGAAAGGTATCGACTACCTGTCGACTAGATTCAAAAGTATACCGACAAACATGACTTACCTCTATCGACATTGGTTCACATTTTCGTTAAACACTCATACTCGTTTTGGCAAATAATCACTAATAACCCGAGGTCTATATCTCTCTCCTCGAAAGATACTCTCTCTCTTTTCTCTGAGAGTCATCTGAAAAACCTGTAATCCTGTATAAAACTTGAAATCAACATATTACGATTAGTGCATCATTATTCAAATAATAAACCAAATTCTCTTAATGCAATTATTAAATCGACATAACATATTCATTTCCATAATTCCATAAATGACATTCAATAGAATCTATGTCTTTCCTTAACATTAATCTAGACATCAAAATAGATTTACTTATATCCAAGTAAAAGTAAAAAGTATTAGCAAGACAAAAATTGGGGATGTAACAGGTTTCGGGGGAAATTGCTCCAGGATAAGTTTTAAACATGCATGAATAAATTAAGGGGACTTAGGAGCTAAACTAGGAGGTAAAAAAACCTAGGGAAACTTTTTACGACATAACAAGATGATCTTTTATCTCCATTTTAGTGACATAGATAGATTATCCCCTGATATTATTTTGTTGTTTTAAAAGCCCCCAGAAAAAATGCAAAAAAAAATTACAACTTGTGTTAAGATTGGATGCCAAATTGACCATTTATAGTTTACAGTGATTTTTACAAAATGGGCTATCCAAATCTTAGATTCATTTACAAATTTGAATTCCTTACGAAATTCTAAGCAGTTTATAAAAAATCATGAATTTTTGATATCGTGGGCAAAAGTTATGCCCTGTCGAAAATTACGTTTACAATAAAGTTTGGGCATTAAAAAAAAGTCAAAAAGGACACAAATTGCAAATTGTCTCGACACTAAGTCGAAGAGGACGGAAATATCTTTTTGTTGACTATAAATTTTCCAAAAAATGCCTCCATGGGCAAAAGTTATGGCAAAATGAAAAAAAGGCCCTCCTTTGAGAAGTGAAGAGCACTCTGGTGGTCAGTCTGGCACAAAATGTCAAGGTTATCTCTAGCGTAAAATGTTGAGTTTGGTGGTTTACTAGCCACGAGCAGTCATATTTTGTGGGAAGGTTACATTAGATGCTAACACTGACTGTTAGTGGTCACAAAAATTGTGATTGACAGTAAATGTCATGATTACATCAAATGCTAACAGATAATGTTAATGTAACCAGAAAACTTATGCTAGTAGTTACAATTGACTAGCACTTATAGTTAACATCATTTAAAATTAAATGCTAACTGTTACATTGAATGTCAAGTGTTAACATGCATAGCAATAGGAAAGTCGACTGTTGGAAGATGGTCGATGGCGCCAAAGCTAGTGGCGCCTCCTGCGCAAATGGGAAGTGGTTTTAATGGTGAGACTGTGAAATCAAAACCATTTTGAAGACTGGCAGAAATTGAGGACTTCGGCCTCGTTTGAAGAGTGACATTCAAACAAAGAACAATGACTAAGGAAGACCTTGCAATAAAAACACCGTCGACCTACAGAGAATGTTGTCATGTACTAGAAAGAAATGCCAATGAAGCCTGCGGATAGGCGAAGGACTAGCAATGAATAAACTGTTGTCCAAGAGAGATAGCTGCGACCTCTTTTTGGAGATTGATGACGACTTTGATAACATACCACTCCCAAATCTGCCTGTCAAACCCTCGAACCAGGCGAGGAAAAACACGGAATGAAAAACCTCGAAGCAGGCGGCCAGAGATGAAAATGGTGAGCAGTTGAAACCCTCGAACCAATGAGGATTCCACCAAAACACCAAAAACGACCAAAATCCAGCCACGCATCGGCCGAAAAGGCCCAAAATTTCGACTAGAAACTTAAAATTTCACCAGAAGGCAAATTTGACGCTTGCAAACGTGATTTTTCAAAAAAAAATTGCTTTTTTTCGGGATAAATCTGTACAATTTCATACAGTTGTACCGTCGTACGGTACGAAGACTTTGGGGGCAAAAAAAATTACAAAAATTGATAGTGTCAAGTTGTAGGGCTCTAATTCAACATCTTCCTCGACTCACAAAATGCTTCCTATAGTCACTGTATTTTTTAACACATTTCCTTATTTTCTAAGACCGCATAAAATTTCAACTAATCATCATATTTGGTAATAACTTTTGCAGACATCCACAAGTGAGCGTCTAATCCATCGAAATAGTACCCCATCACTATACCAAATAGATGGCTATTCTTAAATATCATCCACTTCAAGAGTGAAAAGCCAATTTTAGCCAATAAAAATAAGACATATATTTACCACTTTTTGTTGTGAATGAAATGTAAAATTGCTATTGACTGTATAATTGAAGTGGATGATATTTAAGTAGAGTGTAGATAGACATGGTGGATCCTTCTAATGGCTGCAACTTCCTTCATAAAATAAGTATTATCTTGTTTTGTGCTTCTTCTAGATGCTATAAAAAAAAACTATTCATTCATTCATTTTGTCTTCAAAGTTTACACACAAACATGCAACAAATATAAGAAAATAACAATATGTGGAGATTGGTCTTTTTAAAAAAATATTGTAAAAATGGTACTAATTTTCTCAATGGGTGGAGGGATTCTTAACATTACATTGTTATTGGGTGGAGGGATTCTTAACATTACATTGTTATTGCAAGAGAAGATGTGAAGTAGAGTGGAAGAGGCCATGGTTGTTTCTCTACATGCCTAGGAAATTTTAATTTGCCTTCAATTTTTATTTAATATTTTAGTTTCTCAATTGCATATTATAATCCCTATTATTCTATTATTCTCATTGTAAGTTAGCTTTTGAATTTAATTAATATTTTATATTATTTATATTATTATATAGCTAGTATAGATATCTTAAATAATGTATCTAAAAGACGCCAAGAGATATTAGTTTGTCTATAGTGAAATTGTTATTTATGATAGATAAGTGTCCTAATATCTCTTAGCATCTTTTAGATAGATTATATGATATATATACTAGTTTAAATATTATCATATATCATTTATTTATATATCTAATATCTAATCTATATAGCCAACCATTTCAATAATACCACTTAGTAATTTATTTTTAAAATACAATTATTTTTTAATAGTTTTACTTATTATTTTATGTAATATTTAAATTTAATATTTAAAACTATTGGTGGTTTGTTGCCACCAACATTCAAACTCCTGTTGGGCTCTCAACTCATGAGCTTTGGACCCCCACTTGACCCTCCCTAGATTATCATGCTCGCGGGTTGGATTCCTCAAGGTGGTTCTTGTTACCTAGGGCCTAGTCTTGTGTGTCCCCACTAGGTCGTTGAGCTCACAAGTTTGGTCCTACTAGCATTAATGTGATGCGTTCATGTTAGCGGATGGGGTCCCCTGTGTTGTGGCCTCACTGATTCATAGCTCCAGTCAAAAGCATTAAATTATCAGAAAAAAAACATAAAAATAGTATTTGAATATATATATATATATATATATATATATATATATATATATATATATATATATATATATATATATATATATATATATATATATATATCCCTTTAATACCTATATGTGAGTTGTCTTTGTGCTTGAGTGGCTTATGGCTATTTACTTCAACACTAGTGATGTAAGTCCTTGTAGTCATTTCATTGTTATATCTAATCTTATCTTTGTAAAAGGGTTTGAGCCCTTTCAAAAACTCACCTTTACCATTTAATCAAAAATATATAGAGAGAACGTATTTAAATATTTAAATTATATATTTTTAAATTATGTTTTATTTTTAAAACTTTTATATATTTAGTTACTAATTATTAATTTCATCATGTAAATGGTCGACAAATTTATGTTAAGAGGTTTTTGTGAACATACTCATGCCATTACAATCCACCCCTTGCAACCATTGTAGTTATACCTCTCAACGTAATAACATTTAATCCTTCTCTAGATTTGTCAAATCCACAAATTGATAAGAATTTCAATGAATGCATCTACAAGTTGATCATGAATAAAACAATATTGAAGTCATATACAATTATTTTGAATGTTTTCTCTAATGAAGTGGCACTAAGTAAATTTATGTGTTTTTCTTTCATGTGTAACTAAGTTCATCATCATCTTCAAAACACTCTAATTATCACAGAATAAATTCATTGGTTGATCCAATTGAGTGTCCATATCACTCAAGATTCTACATAGCCATGTTGCTTCACATATCTACTCCAAGTAATATTTTGTTCTCTACCTTTATACATGAAATGACAACAATTGTTTTTTCTTACCCATAAAATAGCTCTTGATCCCATGTAATTTGTTGACTTTGATCAACAAATCCTACCTGTTGTGACGTTTTCACATCGCCCCATTGCAAATGGGGACCCTCTTTTTTTTTGAGCTCCAATGCTTTGCCTTGAGTCTTGGATGATGTCTTAGGATTATTTCATGGAGTCGGTGGTGCGTGAATGACAATCTCATGTTCTCGACTTAAACAAAATCTCAACAAGTAGTAAGCTTAAACCAGGGCGCAATTCAGGGGTCTGACTGTGAGCAAAATGCGCCTTAATCTAGAAGGAAGGTTTTCATTGTTATAATCACTCCAAATTGTGGCACCCTGCTAGAAAATGATGTTTTGATCCTCAACATGGTTTAAACTTAGGAAATTTTGCAAGAAAATGGCCCAATAGCCTTAGGCACAAATTTGCTCTTGTAGAATCACCAAAGTGCACCTAGGATTGTTGGAGGACAAGACATCATCCAGAGTTATCTTCTTGCGCCTAAGGATGAAGCATGAAGTGTTTAACTTAGAAGATTTTGAAAATCACCAAGAGAATCAAGGCACATTTCTGCCTCTGTACATGTCAAAATGTGCACCTAGGGTATGAGCTTGTGAAATCATCATTAACAACAAGTTTGCGCTTGAAGACTTATTGAAGGTCCAAACTTAGTCAAAATTGCTTCAAGGAAAGCTAGGCACATTTTATCATCTGTAGAGCCACAAATGTGCGCCTTGAGAGAAGATGTGAGAAGTTACCAAAGGAAGTGGCGCCTTGAAGAGTTAATCCTCCCAAGACACCTTCAATTGCTCAAGTCCAAAAGTTCACTTACCCAACCTAAGGTGCCAGTCTGCATCAGTAGGATCATCTTTTTGCGCCTAAGAAGAAGTATGCCTAACTCCATGAATTTTGAGGAATTTTCAGTGTCAAGGCTTCCCTTTGAGCTAATGCAATGGTTTGAATTGAAAAGATTGAAGAATGAACTCACCCAAGTTTAGGCGCAAATTCACACCTGGAGAATCATCAAAATGCGCCTTGCAAAAGGAGGACTTGAAACCTTGAAATTGGATGTTAACTTGAAGCAAAAGTCCTCTTAACGCTTATACACTCACTTGAAACCATTAAGTTGAGCAAATTAACTCATTCAAGATGAGGCACAACTTTGCTCTTGAATAGTCACCTTATGGCACCTTGGAAGTATTGTGGTTGTAAACATGAGAATGAGCACCTAGGGATGAAGTGTTTTCCTGAGAGTTTAAACAAGTGTATGAAACCATTAGAACTCCAAAAAAACTAGCCCAAGTAGCTAGGCGCATATTCTCACTTCTACAGACCAATTTTGGCACCCAGCATTGAATCACCTTTCATCAATCAAGCCTAAGAGTAAAACATGTTTAACTCTACAAATGTTGAGGGTATTGAGTTTGATAGATTCCTAAGGAGCACACACAAGTCCTTGAGTCCATAAAAAGTTGAAACAAATACCTGTCAAGTCAAGGCGCACTTTTGCACTTCGACAACCATAAATTTGCGCCTCAAGTATAAAGGCATGAATCAACGATGAGGAGGCGTTACTATGTCAAAATTGAACATTTTTAAGTATCCACAAGGGTTTGAAGCTATAAATTTGCACTAGGGATTCTAGGCGCACTTTCACCTCTCTACAAACCTAAATTTGCGCCTAGACCTAGTAAGATGTTAAATGTGCTAGAAAGTGCTTAGGAATGACTCCTATGTGCTATGAAATAAAATGTATATCAATGGTTTAATATGTTGCTTTCTTTGTGTTGCAGGAGAATTGATGGGGCTGAGAAGTTATTCAAGAAGCCAGGCACCTAGAACCACTTTCAAGCAAGGAATGAAGTCAAGAGGAAGTCACTGCAGAGGAAACATCATGTCACCACTCTAAGAGATCATTTCAAGTTCATCGTGCCAGTACACTTCATTGTCTGCATCATGGAAGACATTCATCCATCGAACTTCAAGCTCTTCCTAAATTTTCAAGTCTCTTGAGAAAAGTCTCTTACTCCATGTTATGAAGGAAGCATCATCATCTACGCTACTCTCTATGAAGAAGCATTCAAAGAAGATCAACAAAGAAGAAGTATCACAGAGTTAGGCAAATGAGCAACATGTATCATACATATCCAACTTACAAAAGATACAAGGCAAAATCAGCAAGGATACATTCCCAAACATTCAAGTTCGTCAAAGCAATCACATTCGAAGACATCACACAGATGATGCAATTTGGGAATATGCCCAAAAGCAAATTGAATAAACTGTTGAAATCCATAAGAGTTGCTGAGGTGGCACCTACGTGGCATGCACATCATCCTCACCAATCAAATGCTGCCACATCATCCTTGTCTAAGTACATTGTACCTATATGCACAAACAAGAGGATAAGGGTGCTCCAAGGGAGAAGTCTTCCAATTGATCATCTTTATCACCTTGGGAAGCGTGCCATCATTCCTTCTTTTCTATGTACAAAATATGTCTGCTATATTTGAAAATACTAAAAATAGGCATAATTGCCTTGTTGTAAAGATTTGGGTCATCCATTCACAAATCAATCTCAGTCGTCGGTTGTATTCTGGAAAACTATATAAAGGCCTTGTTGCCTCATTTGTAGGAGTTAGTTGGTAGTAGAGTAGGAGGAGACTCTTGAAATTTTCTAAGAGTACTTAAAAATTGTTGTAAATATTTCTCAAGATTAATGCAAAGACATTGGAGCTTGATGCTAAGTGTTGTCTTGTGGAATAACATGGTTTCTTGTATCTTGATGAAATGGAGAGATGTTTCTAAGTAGATTAGAAGTAGAGTAGTAGTAGCTCATTGATGTAATGCATGTATGTATTGAATATTTGATCAACTCCTAGCTCATGCTTTTGACATCCATCGCTGGTGGAGTGTTGTGTAAAGCTAGTCTGAGCTTCATTATAATTCGCTTAAGTTCGATCGTGGATGCTTGTTTGAGTTGCATCATCCAATGGGTGCTTATATGAGCTTTCATGATTTGAAAACCATTCGCTAACCTTAGGAGATTGCACCTACCCATGTAATTGTAGGCATTCTTGGTGAAGTGGAGTTAGGTTTATTTGAGGAGTTTGTCTATTCATACATCATCATTGCCTCATTGACCTTAGATTAGTTTCTCTCAACCCTTATCTTTTTCCTTTTCTTTATTATTGAGGCATCGTGCATACATCATCGACACTAAAAGGAGAAATAAGCTGAGAGGAGCAAGAAGAAGTCTACGTAAGTCCCTTTGAGGAAACAACAATATCACATCATACCAACTAAGGCTATCCTATGAGCAAGTTGAGAACCAACGTACTAGAACCTTGGAGATAACCCACTGGATCACATTGTTTAGCTTTTGGGTATCTTTGTTCAAGAGAGGATAGATTACCTTAGTAATTTATTCTAAGTTGCATGTGCATAAAAAACACATCAACACTACCCAACTTGCATTGGTGTACCTAGTTAGACAAATTAACATTCTTTGCATACTTAATGTTATATTTTCGATTACCACTCCCATTTCTCAACACCCTCATAGCCACATTCCAATGTGAATGTCTAGGTTTCTATCATAAACCTTGAGAGTTCAAGGAATATTCTAGGTTTGGTTTGGAGTTTGTGAGATAAAGGAGACTTCCTACTAATTGTCTAGATAGAGTGTCATTTACCTTTTCTAATCATCAAATATACAAAATTTTAGGCCTACTTCCATGAGTGTTGCACCATTGGCTTGCTTTCATTCAACCTAAATTTGTCAAGCAACTCCTTAGCATATTGTGTTTACCATAACTCCAATCGAAGGCAACATTGCATCAATCTAAGCCAAATCATCTCAAATGAATCACCTAAACCTTTCTTTCACTTTAAAAATTAGCTTCTCACTACTCCCAGGTTACATGATCATTGTCATATACAACCAAGATTAAAATTCTGATCTTTTTCAAATATACAACTTGTTAACCAAAATATTCCTCGAAAACCCATATGTGCATCCATCTTGATATACCATACACATGGTGTTCTCTTCAAAGCCATTTAAGGATTGGATTGGTTAATTTGCATACCTTAGTTTCTTTGCCTTTGACAAAGAATCCTTTAAATTGATGTAAGCATATTTCCTCTTAAAGATCACCATTTAGAAGTGCACTTTCTAAATGCACTTTTGACATCAATTTGATGAATGTAATTGATGAATGTGGTAGCTAAAGTTTGTAGAATGTGAAAAACAAGCCTAATGATTTTTAACTTTGTTGTTGAAGCAAAAGTTTCTTCCTAACTAATTCCTTCTTTTTGCATACCTTTTGGCTACTATTTTGTCTTTATATTTGTTGAAACTATTAACTACCTTATACCTTGTTTTGAATACCCAGATCTGCAACCTATAGGTTAGGTTTCTTTCCTTGAGAAATATTAACGCGATCCCACGTATGATTTCTCATGAGAGCATTATACTCTATGTTCATTGCATCAATCTATTGAAAAACCTCATTCACAGAAATTGGTTATGACGAATGAACCACTATACTCATTAATCCCAAATTTATTTATTCTTGGCATGTACTTGTCAACTACAACTTTTTTCGCACCTTCCAGGTTGATCGCCATACTGTTGTTGAGGGATAAGTCCTAAGATTTTTAATAGGTTGTGTTGTATTTTGAAAACTCCCTCCTCTTGTAGATTATTCACATTCAAACTAATATTTCTTGAAGATTGGTATCCACTCCTCCTTGAATTCTTCTTTTTATTTTTATTTTTCAATGTTTTTCATAACATCATTTTCCTCCAATGAGATAGCTATAAGTTCTTGTCTAAGATCTTCAAAGATCACATCTCTACTTATGTAGATCTTTTTGGAAACTATCATATAGACCTTAGATTTCCTACATACCCAAGAAAGATAAACTTAATGTTTCTTTCATCAAGTTTGTTCTATTTTATTTTGGAACATGTAAATAATTCATGCTCCCAAATAAGTTCAGGTGCTTCACTTATTACACCATCTAAGAATTTTCTTCATGCATTGTTGAGAAACTCGAAGGTTGTGGTTATTGTTTCAGCTAAAAAAGGCCACTCCATATTCATTCTTTTGAGCTTCCAGTGATTCATCTCTTTGGATGGTTCACCTCATTTTTCTATGGAATGTAATCAACTATAAATTAATGTTTTATGACATGTTTGGAGGATGAATATTCAAATATATATTCTCAACTATAATGGAAAGAGCAAGGTGTGAGGAAGGAATGAAAAAAAAAACATCTCTCCCTTTTCAGACCCTTCTAATACAATCTTTGAGCTTTTTTTTTCTCATCTTTGATTGATCAAAAAATCAGGTCTTATTAAACTAGACCAGTGGGATCATGGAGAAACAACTCAGTTAAAAAAGTGATCAACTCTTAGAAACGTGGAAGTCTTGCAAAAATCGTGTGTTCGGATGCTGACAATATGTGGCAATGTTTTAGAGTGTAACTGAGGTGGTTCAGAACATCTCGAAAAGTCTATAATCAAGTTGCAGATTATAAACCTTAGTAGAAAAGCTGGAAAAAATAAATTCACTACTTTGTGTAGGTGGTGACCGCACTGTATACCACAGCGAACAAGTGACTGCCCTGGCTAATGCATGATTATGCATACAAAAAGTGAAATACGAAGGGTTTTAGCATTTGAATTGACTCATTTCATGTTCCTTCTTCCATTTTGGCACCATGGAAGGATAGGAGGATAGTATAACTTGTGTAAAAACCATGTTGGATGGGTTGACTCATGTTAGAACCTTCATTTTACATGTTCTTTGTGGAGTTGCAGACATAGGTGACAGGTTTCTGAGTTGCAGAGGTTGCACAATTAGCCATATGGGCATTGCAACACTTGAACAAGGGCTCAAACATGAGGAGTTAACAACTCTCTCTTGCTGGAATTTTCACCTTTTTAGGGTTTCTCTAGGGCAATTTCTTCTGTTTAGTCTGATGTGTTTGTGTTTACTTGTTGATTCATGCTTTGTTTTCGTGTTTTCTTTACTTTTATTGAAAGGAAATATGAAACAATTTCTAACATTAATCCTACTAGGAGAGGTCACAAATTATCTGATTTATACAAATTCAAGCAACATTTTGGCATAGTAACAATACCAAAGAATAACAAGAATGAAAGAAACAATAGAACAACACAAGAGAGAGAAAGATCAATATACCCTAAGAAAATCCTTTCAAGAAAAAACTCAGGCTCCAAAGCACTGAAACTAATGTATTATCAATAACAAAATAGTTACAATACAATATCAAGAATCATACCTGTGTTACTTTAGAGGATGTTGTCCAACAGTCTCAGTTAGAACATTCCACTTAATTTATAATGTTATCATTAATGTTAAGAGCACTAAATTAGAATTAGAATTTGACAGATATCCAGCCAGATTATACCCATAAAGGGCAACAACTTAGATAATGCACTACTTCAGATCAGAGTGACAAGGAGACTTCAAAAAACCGGAAAATTTAGAGCTAAACAGTCCTAACAAGATATTTGGCTATTGTAATAGGAAATGAATAAAATGCATTTTCCATACAATTAGCCCTGCAGAGTTGCAGACCATAATCTACTGAAACCCTAGATTCAAACAACAGAAACTTGGAGATGAGTAGTCTAAGATAGGCTACAGTGTATTGGTAGTGGAAAGACCTGCAGAACTTAATGCTTTTTGCAGGCAGGAGTGTCCCAGACATAATCACGTGTAACTGGATATCTCTCAATGAACAAATAAAAACTAAATCAAGTATCCTAGTCCATAGAATGTTATGCGACCTTATAGAATCCACCAATGTTCCTTCGTATAAAATTACAAAATCAAAACGAGAGCAAGTTTAAACTAAATTACTGCTTTACGTAGTATGGATTTACACACAAAATTGTCACGTAGTCGAGGACAACTGAGAAGAAAAATCTCATTTTAGCTTATGATAGTTATTTTTACCCATATCTTATATACACCTTAAACTGGTACATCCCACCTTGCAGTCATCCAAAGACTGTGGAAGAAAAAAGTTAAACTGGTCTGAAGTCGTCCAAAGGCTCTGTGGAAGGAAAACAATTATAGGGTATTATTTAAATGAAGTGGAGGACCAAATAGATTTTATATTAACTTGTCAAATTTATAATAATGTCAAGACGCAATTACACCCTCATTCTGCAGTCATAATTTAAAAAATAAGTACATGAAATTTTGAATCAAAACAATAAAAAAAGCTTAGTGAAGTTATCAAAAGCTTAAGTGGTACATAACATCTTTGCTGCAATCATAAATTAGTATATGAAATCTTAAATCAAAACAATCAAAGGGAGCTTAGAGAAGTTATATAAAGCTTAAGTGGTACAAACAATCTTTGATAAAAATAAATACATTTGGGAGCTTAGAGAAGCTATCATAAATCTTAAGTGGTACAAACTATTTTTGATTCACATAAATACACTTGATAGGTTCAATAGACCGATTTTGCCTAAAGTGGCTTCATTATAATATATGATTGACAAGTCTAAGTTTGCAAGAGAGTTTGTCATTATAATATATGATTGGCAAGCCTAAGTTTAAGAGAGTTGTCATTATAATATACTTTGTACTGAATAAAGCTGAACATTTACAGCAGAGTATCGATATTAGTAATGATAACCTCAACAAAGCACAAAACAGAGCACAGGAACAATTTGGACAAATACATTTGCAGATGGCGAATCACAAACAGCTACCATTTAAATTCTTCAACGGTAGGGGTACCAGCGTCAATATTGACAAGATCTGCCATATGGTTGATGATATGATGGATGTCTTTGATATACTGCAAGTTGGCTCTGTTAAGTCTGCCCTTGTTATGGAGTGTCTTCCCTATTTGTGGAGTGGATTCATTATAATATATGATTGGCAACTGGCAAGTCTAAGTTTGCTAGAGAGTTTTCATTATAATATGATTGGCAAGTCTAATTTGATATAGAGCTCACTATAATCAAGAGTCTTGTGAGCGTTGGGGTGTGGTATGAAGCTTTGCTGGTTTCTGAGTTTTCGTGTTCCTAGAGTGTTTGCGGTAGTTGCAGTCATGGTATGATGCTGCTTTCCTTTACTACGCAAATTTCTAGGATAGGTTTCAGGTGATGGGGTAGAGTTACAGTACTCTCAAGCTCTATCTTTGTTCATCGTTTGGGTTACTTAGGTTGTTAGTTTCTGGTTTTTGGAGGTAGTATATGTTAGAATTTATGTCTATGTTTCTCATAGTATCTCTGTAATTGAGCCCTTATTCAAGGGTAGGGGCCCTATAGAAACCCAACTATTATATCTAAAAATATATATAATTGGCAAGTCTAAGTTTACCAGAGAGCTTGTCGCAGTCCAAGAGTACAAAGTTTAAATAATACATAAAGTAAATAACAAAATAATTATTGAGGTCAAAATCTAACTAATATAAGAAGTAAATTAAAAACAGTTCTCCTATGAGCTTCCAAAGGGAGTCTGGACACACCAGGGGGTGGGGACTTGACAGCAAATACATGTGTAATTAAGGCTATAATATGGCTTAAAAGAATGTTATTAACCAGAAAAAAAAAAAATCCCGTTCTTCTACTTCATCTTTGATTCCAATTAAACAGTTTCAGAGTGTGGTTTTTACCTAAATGCAATAACAATTGTTTTTGGAGTTTGATGCTGTACATTTTATACATACTCAATAAGACAAAAAAACCGGAAAAACCCTAGAGTTGTTGTAATACTAGATACAAAAAGTTTGGAATTTACCTTTACAAATTTACAGAGTGGTCACATGCAGTGCAGTGAAACACATAATTGAGAATTCCCTAAACATGATCGGAATAAGCTGCCAAATTCACATAACCCTCCTCGTCGATTATACCCGTCTCCTTCCAGGGGGCCCTGCAATAAATACAAGTCACAGCCCCCGGGCGCTTACTTTCACTCCACTTGACAAAACAGTCCTTGTGCACATTATTCCCACAAACATTACAGAACACAACCGCCTCACTGAGCCCGTTAAGCGGCTCATAACAAACAGAACAATCCCCCTCCAAATCCCTCTGCTGAGCCCGGGGAGTCGAACCCGTGATGTGGTGGAACCTAGACCGAACGCAGTAACTGGCGAGAACGGTTTCGTCGACAGAGGAAGTGTGGAGGAGGTGGTCCAGTTCGGAAGGAAGGAGTGCCTTCTGCCAGACACGTGGGTCGTGAGGTGGCAGCTTGAGGACGCGCAGCATGACGAAGAGTATGTGCTTGCAGGTGTTGCCCTTGAGGAAGTCGGGGCAGGTGCAGGAGGGGCGGAGGTCGAGTCTCACGCAGTACACATTGCCTGTGGCGCCCAGAACAAACATCTCCCAGACTGTGGAAGCGCCCACTTCCACACTTGTTTTATCGATGAGGTATAGTCGCTGCTCCATCGCGCGCTTTATGCGCTCTGTAACGGCGGCACTGGGACGCGCTATGAAGCGCGCCTGCCGCTTCTCTGCCTCGCCTCGTTTTTTCAGTGTTGAAGAAGAGCATTTCGCTGCTTTGCTTGGGTGTTTATGTGCAGCCACTGTGGAGGAGGAAGTGCTAGGTTTGGTCATGCTTTCTTCTTCTTCTCTTTCAGTTGCCTGTGTAGATTCAGAAAAAGGGCCTGGGCTTGGAATCCTCTTTCACTTCCTCCGCCCTTGTTACAGTGAGATAGAGTCGAGTGAATGAAACATACGCGTGTACACTTGATTTGCGCGACGATCACTTCTTTCGCCACGCATGTAAATCTGTCGGAATGAAGATTACCCAAAATTTGTCGACCTGCTTAAATCATTCTCTCACTCCATTTTAGAGTGTAAAACTTAAAAGTGATTAATTATGGGTTAACTGATTTTTATTTGTTTGGGGAAAAAATAAAATTAAAAAATAGTATTTTTACAATTTTAACCATAGAGCTTGCAATCACCTCAACACTTAACCAACTCGGAAGGCTGCACAATTGGGCAGTGTTATCTCTAATTGCCCTGGCATGCATGTGGAAGCATAGACAAGGCAGGGGAATTGTTTAACAGAATGCCACACAGCAACTTGTATGATATATGTCCTCCCTTTAAAAAAAACTGAAAATATTAGGAAACTGTCAATATGCAACTTAGGCTAAAAGTTATAATTTTACTATATAAACAAGAAAAATTCAAGATTTTAAGAATCGGAAAATTAGTTACTAATGGGCTCAAAAATCAACTTCTCAATCAAAAAACAACTTTCCTCAATAACTCCCTCTTAAAATTCCAAAAAATAAAAACATGTTCAGAGGCACAACTAAGCTAAAACAACATTAGAGGTTGAGAAAATGGGAGAGCTCTATACTTGATAGTTGATATGTTAGAAATAGAGAATATGTTAAATTTTATTATGAGTAAGTTATTATAGTAATTAACAATAGCAATTTAATTATTTTTAATAAATAAATTAATTAATTTTTTGATTTTTTAATAAGTTTTAATATTTATAGTATATTTTCTAAGTAATACTGATATATTTTTTTGAATAGGCCATTTTTAGATGGATTTTTTTGGTAACTCCTAAAATTTTAGTAAAACTTTGATCCTTCAAAAAAATTAATTTTATACCAATCAAAAACTATGTCACACTATTTGGTATGCCTTATTCAACAATCCAACTCATAAAAATCGGTAGTACAAAAATATATTTTTAAAAAATAAATCATTATATTATAGTTATTTGGCAATTCGAAAATGTCACATGTTGGAAGGTAAGCCAATGGTCCGTCACCTCTACTTTATTAACTTTTGTGCACTTTATTTGTTCTCCATTATTTGTAACTCAAGAATGACTTTTATCAATTTTTATGCCTTTTCATTGTCATTCTTTGTATTGGCTAATAGCTTGGAGGAAACCTCTCTCTTCTTTTGTGACAGGTTTAGCAAAGCAAAGAGAAGTATGGGTCTAGGTGTGAATAAGATTTTAGTTTAGGGTGTAAAGCAAAGGAGTGCATATTTTGGGAGAGAGAAAGTTTGAGGTGGTTCAAATTTGGGTCAAGTTCAACTATAGAGCTTTATCCCAAGAGTCAAGATGGGCAGCCCATGAAGCTAATGTCTCCTACTAGTGCCATGGCATGTCTTATCCTCATCATGGTGTAGAGAAAACTCATTCACGATGCTGACACTTATTCTAGCCTCATTGGCCTCACCTAGTGTCTTGTCTCCTAGAGGTTCCCTCTATTAAACCACTTGTATTATGTATATTTTTAGTAAGTACTTTTATTTGTGATTTGCTCCATCTTTTTTCGTTTTCATTCAATGGACACGCTATAACACTATCAAGCTTAGAATTCTAGGTAGGCATTACAACAATTATTGTTAGATCTCAGATAATTTTCATTTTGTTTGACACACATAAAACACTATTCAAATTTAAGTCCCAAACTTGATGATTTTTAGCCTAGATTGTCATAGAGATTACAATATAAAGAGAACACCTTTAACAATCTTCCCTCGCAACATAGAAAATTATTCATAACACTATTTCTCCAAATCCTCATGGACCTTCTAAGTTGGGTGTAAATCAATTACCCAACTTGTCTTCCTGCATGGGTCAATCCATGTCATAACTAGACTAGACTATACCAAACTTGTGCCAAGCATAATTTAACTCACAAGTCATTAGATTGTTGTAGTTATATCAAACATTCATTACTTGATATATTTTATCCAATTTAAGGCTTGTGTGTTTTGTTTCTCTATTTGAAGGCTATAGCAATTTAAAATTCATTTTCATATGTTTTGTTGGAATGTTATTTGTAGGGGGCATATTAAAATGTTGGCAATAATTTTAGAATCAATAAACAACTTGTAAGAAGTTGGTCTTGGAATGGCCATGTTCATTCTGGGTATATATGATCCTACCATTCCCTTGTACTATGTCAGCTTCAAACGCAATATTAAGATATATTGAACATGGGGACTATGATGTATTTGGTATGCTATTACAGACAGGGTTGCAGTCCTTGTGTGTTTTTATATGGTAATATAGCATAAACCATTTGGTTTCAACTCTAGTTTGCCCATGGTTGGGGTGATTGTGGACCATAATGGTTGGTTATCCTTAGAGTCGTTACTTCTCAATGTTCAAAAGGCCCAATTACTATCAATTGAAATACCAAAGATCCTTGATCTATCCTTTGTGTTCTAAAAAAAATCTATGGAGAAAGGATTATGACAACTATATGAATTTAGGTAGACATTAGTTGTGCATAGTAAAGTGAAGTTATATATGATTTCTTCTTCTATACTGTCAATAGTTGATGAATTTTTTCTTCTATGTATTTACACTCTATCCAACATCATAGACCTATATGTAGAACTTGTTTTAATATGGCATTATATAGTATAATATTTGAGTTGTTCATAGATATTAAGATAGTCTTATTCTTTGTATAACAATCTAGGTTATTGGAAATATACAAACATCATTAATAATTAAATTAGCCATATGTAAATTGGATAGTCCACAATAAAAAATAAATGCTCTATAAAATTGAGTTTTCTCATAATTATAAGTTTTTCTTGTATGTCATATGTTAAGTTTGAAGAGAAACTCTTCAAAATTCATTCATTTTATTCAAAAATATTTTAAACAATCACTAGATGCCATCTATCTTTTCCCACCGGGATGTAATCCTATTAAACTTATATAAACTTTTAGGGTCAAGCAAAGAACTAGATATTAAAGGGGCTCAAATAACCAAGCAATGTAAGGTGAAAATTTGTTATAGTGAGTTGCTCAGAGTGTATTGATGTTGAAGCACCTTAAGGTCCAAAGGAAATTTGTACCAAACAAAAAAAAGGGAGAGAAGAAAAAAAATTCTATTTTTTCCTATCTATTTTGTCTATAGGTTTCTAAGGTGGAATAGTAAATTCCAAGATGGGATTTTCTAATTAGTTAGGTGATGCAATAAAAGTTTTCATTGGATAACTAATGTCAAAAACCTTCTCATTGGAGGACTATCAAAGAAAGTCATATTTATTTTTATCCTTCCTAAATTTAAGAAGGTTCCAAGTGGTGGAAACAAGGCCTATAAAAAAGACAACTATGGAACATTTGGAAAAATAGCTTCTCCTACTAGCAAATTGAAGATCAACCTTCATGTGTTTGAAATAGGGATATTTAAGATTCACTACATAATTAATCAACATAAGTGCTTGAGTATTGTTATGAGCATGAGTATTGTTGTGAACCTAAGTATTGTCATGAGTCTAGGTTTTTGGATTTGCTTTTAGTTTGTTATCTTTTTAAGTTCATTATGATGACTATCACTTCTTGTATGGCTAAATTGTTACTAAGACTATTTTGTGCTGAGACACAATCTTAACTTGGCTATGTATTAGAAATTAAAGATTTTAAGAAATTTTGGGTTCTATTTTAATTTAATTGTTTTCAAGTTTATGTTGTGTAAATCTAGTATGCACTACTTGGATTTTGTTGGTTTTTTCCTTACCCACTCCAACTACTACACCAGGGGGTATCAGAGATCGCTAATGTGTCTAGGAGTTGAATAAAGGCCCATACAACCAAAGGAGGAGGTGTACCTATTTAGGGTGGAAGAGGCCCTAGAAATGTTAGAAACATAGAGTTATTGGAAGCCATTAGAGGCTTATAGGCTTGAATGGAAGCCATGAAAATTGCCTAATAAAGAGGAGTGGAGGTAGAAGTGAGTGATCCATAACAAAATGAAGAGGAGAAAGAATGAAAGGAAATGGAAGGAACTAAAGAAAGGATAATCAAGTCTATTGCTAAGATGGGAAGCAAACCTACAATGAATTTACCCAATTATATCAGTAGTCTATAACAAAAGGAGCAGATTGATTCGATATTAGACATGGAGAAGCACTTCAATTTAGAGTAAACTAAAGACCCCAATAAGGTTAAGGTTGTTTTTACTAAACTAAAGGGACATGCATCATTATGGTGGGACCAAGTATAGAAAAAAAGAGTTCGTAGAGGAAAAAAAGAATCAAAATATGTGATAGAATGGTAAGTAAGTTAAAACATAAATCTTTGCCTTCTAATTATTCTATTAAATGTTATTTAAGAAGTTGCAAAATATTTGTTAGAAGGAGTTGGGAGTGAAAGAATACACTAAAGAATTCTATAGATTGATAATCTAAGTTGGCCATTCTGAAGATATTGAAGAAAAAGATTCAAGGTATATTAATGGGCTAAGATTACCAATTAAAGATGAAATCAGTATGCTTAATATTTAATCGACGGAGATGGTATATCAATATGTATTAAAGGCTAAAGATAAGATTGCTAGAAAACAACAAAAAAGTTATGGTAGAAGTAGAGGTCATGGCAAGCAATTATTTAGATGTGGATAAAGCTTCAACGAAATGGAGCATGATGGTGCAAGTAGTTCACAAAGAGGAGGATTTCAATCTTCAAGAGGAAGAGGACTTGGATCACGAGGATGTAGTTGAGGATTCAATGGCACCTGCTACAACTATTGACCACATGGCATCAAGCATATGAATGTCCAGAAGCTACTAAGGAAAATAGGAGTGACAAAAGAGCTATTGTTGCTCAAGCTAAATAAATACAAGATGATATGGTTTCACCCATAGAACTAGAAAATGGAGAAAATTTGATGTTGAAGAGAGTACTTTTGAAACTAGTGAAGTAAGGAACTAAGCCATGACAAAGGAGAAGCATATTCGAAACTAAATATATAATTCTAGGTGTAAGTGTTGCAAACTAATTATAGAAAATGGTAGCACTAACAACTTGGTGTCTACAGAGATGGTGGAGAAATTTGCATTAAAAATGACTGTACATATGAACCCGTACAAGGTTTTATGGCTACAAAAGGGACATCAAGTCATGGTGTTTGATCAATGCAAGACCATTTTTAATATTGGTGAGTACAATGATGAGGTATGGTGTGATGTTATTCCAATAGATTCATGTCATGTTATTTTAGGAAGGCCTTGGTAATATGATAGGAATGTGATACATGATGGGAGGAAGAATATAGATACAATGTCTAAAAATGGCAAAAGGTATGTTTTGTTGCCTATGAAAGAAGTAGAAGAGTCCAAAAGTGGACTATTATTATTATGTGGTAAGCAACTTTTAAAGGAAGTTAAAAAGACCAAGATATGTTATGTTGTGTTTCCTCAAGAAGAACCTAAGGAGGATGAGATTCCAATATAAGTTGTAGATATATTACAGGATTGTGCATAAATTGTCTCTAAGGGCTTACTTGCAAGGTTTCCATCTATGAGGAAAATTTCACATGTTAGATGGATTTGATTCTAGGAGCTAGCCTACCTAACATACACCCCACCAAATGGATTAAAAAATGACTAAAAAATTAAACAAATAGGTACAATGTTTATTAGATATGGGATTGATTAGGGAAAGATTGAGTCCATTTGTAGTTCTAGTAATTCTAACACCAAATAAGGATGGTGAATGGAGAATGTGTACCAATTCAAGGGCTATTAATAAGATCGCTATTTGATATAGGTTTCCCTTACCTAGAATAGATGATATATTAGACTATCTTATGCAGGGCATCTTCAAGTTTTCAAAATTTATGCTAGCAGTCAGTTTTTGATTTGTTGTGCTAGATCAGATGATAGGATATGGGTAGAAGGAAGATCCCATTGCCAAAGCGACAGGAACGTTAACAGTTAATTAGTAGTTTTCAAGAGGACCGATAGAGGGAAGATGGATGGTCGAGTAGGTGAGAAGAAGTTAGTAGTTGCTAGACTTCAGTTTCAAATGCAGAAGGCGATCAGTAATGGTGGAAGAAGTATATGAGATTGCAGAGGGAATAAGAAGCATACGGCAGAAATGACAGTGGTTGGAGGGCAGTTGGGAAAAGGCTGAATCATAGTTCTATGAAGAAAGAGAGGCCGATTAAGCCAAGAAAAGGCACGCGGCTAAAATTAGAAGGTGCAACAGGTAATGCTCAGCCATGCTGGGCATAGCGATAAGAAGACAGAGAACGGTTGCAGAACAGTCTTGGGAAGATAACAAATCACCATCATTTTTGTAGGAGGTCGATGATATAACAGTAGAAGGTCGATGATATAACAGTAGAAGGTCGATGATATAACAGTAGAAGGTCGAATAGACAAGAGGAGGCCAATCGAAGAGGGCAGAATGCCAAAGAATCAAGGCTAAAAAGAAAAACATAGATGATTGGAGAAGGCCGATAAAAGGTGCAGAAACTGAGAATGGTGCAGCAGGTGATCATTGGAGGCCAAGCTAGAGGAAGCCGTGGATAAGGGAATGAGAGGCCGTAGGATGGAAAAGAGGTCGTGAAACCTGATACAGGCCAAAAGGAGAAGAGTGAGTTGAGGCAATGAAAGAAGAGAAGAGGTCATAGGTCGAATAAGGTCGTAGGGTTTGTGTCCAAGCCAAATAAAGGCCAATTAAAAGAGGAGATTAAATAGAGAACATGGTGACAGAAAGAGGGAGAGGATGGAATGTAGAGAGTGAAGACTAATGTATGGGAATAATGAATGGAGAACTGGGGAGAAGAGAAAGGCATCCATCGACAAGAAGGGTTGAATAAAGAAGAGCCAATGTGTGCATTGTAGGAGTGGACTGGTAAACCTCTGTTGGCCCAATTAATATGGGCAACATATGTAATTGAAGATTATTGTAATATGTTCCTTCTTAATATAATTGGTGTTAAGGGTTTGAACTATCGATCTATCTATGCTTCCTACTATTTCTTGTTTGATGCAGTCCCGTAGGATTAGCTTGACTCGTGATAATATTTTGTTCCTGTCGCACTTTAGATAAATTATATGTGGTGCAGAGTTCTGTCGCACAACTGAGTTGGCAGTGAATGGCGATAATGCATGTGGATGTGTAATCCTTGTATTACCTACCAGATTATTGTTACTGTGTAGACAGTAGGTTCATAGGGATTTTAGGTAAGAGATCATCATTGTTGTGTATAGAGAGTGTGTCTGGTTTTGTGAGGTTATCAAGTTGGGTATTAGAGCATGTGAGAGTGAATCTGTGCTATCAGAT
The DNA here is from genome assembly GCA_027924645.1 of Cunninghamia lanceolata. Lineage (NCBI taxonomy): Eukaryota > Viridiplantae > Streptophyta > Pinopsida > Cupressales > Cupressaceae > Cunninghamia > Cunninghamia lanceolata. The sequence continues at coordinate 16,513,495 of BSBN01000472.1, read as the reverse complement.
TAGTATCAGAGCGCAAAAGATTCTGAATGCTGAGTAGATCGCCGAAGTGAGGCAACTTAGCCTGGAAAAGATGAAGAAGCAAAATATGGATTTTGAAAGAGAGCTGACAGCATTAAAAAGAGATTTAAAAGAGTACATGATTGCCATGCAGCAAAGATATGAAGAAGAAAGCCAAAAATACTTTTGGGTATGGCCAATGATGAGAAAAGTGAGGTGGCCTGTGAGGGAGATTGTTAAGAAGAGGAAAAGGAAAAAGGTGAATGCCTTCAGTACCCATAGAGGTTGCCAGAGGAGCAACATGTACCAGAAGTGGTGAATGAAGTTCTCATTGTAAAGAACATAAGAGAAGATGAAGAAAGAAGAGAGGGAAAAGAAAAAGTGCAGCAAGTAGCACTTGTGAAAAAGAGGAATGAAGAGAGAAGAGTGTCCATGAAGAAGACACTAATGGAGACATTGTGGTCTCTTATTTTGTTGATTAATATTGTGTTTGTCGCTATGTATGCAGGTTTGAAAAATGTATTAGAAAAGGTCAAGCATGAGACCTTGAAGATGATGAAAGATGGGGTAAGAATAGCACCCGGAAAAGGAGTTGAAGGTAAGAGAAGGTTGATTGCAGCAGTGTGTCAAGAAGAGGTTGCAGTAGAGGTACCTTGCAAAGTACCTAATAATAAAGAAGAGTACAAAGCTGAAGATATCCAGTTTGATAATGAAGATGAGAGAATAGCCCCAGAATTTTATGATGCCTTGGAAGAAGTTGCAGATGTAGCACAGGTTGTCATGAAGAGGAAGAGATGGAAATGGAAGAAGCTAATGAAGATAATAAATCGGGGTAGCAGGTAAAGGAAAGTTGCAATACTAGTTTTTGTTCTGTAAATGAAAATTGTAATGTTAGTTTTGAACATGTGAATAGAAGTGTGTATATAGTTGAACAAGTTTATGAGAAAGGGAAATGGGTGGATCATGGGTACATAGTCCCATGTTGGCAAAAGAGAAAAATGGATAAAGAGCCGGAGTTGAAGTATAGGAAAAATGTTGTTTTTGATGATGTTTATACTAACTAGCCTGTGCAAGGAGTGAGGAGTACGCTGATGAACAAGAAGCAAAAAGATGTGCAGATAAAGTGGCTAGCAAGGAGGCCTAGGGAAGAAGATGAATTGAGGATGAAATCAAAGCAAAGAGTGAAGAGCATAAATGCAGCAATGGAAAGAGGGCAGCCCAAGGTGGAGGCAAACAAAGTTTGGAAAGCAAAGAGTATGGCAGTCGAGAAGACAAAGGGAGCTATAATAAATGGTGTTGATGAAAGAATGGAAGCACTAGAGTGGCAGCAATTGGAGAATGCCCCATGTGATATGAAAGGTAAACAAGTTGAGTTTAATGATGCTTTTGAAACTATAGAGGATTTTGTTAAAAGAAAAGATAGAGAAGATTTAAATAAGGTATCAGATTGTGATGAGGCTTTGAATGAAATTTGTAAAAATGAGGAAGACGTGGAGGATTGTAGATGAGAAGGAAATAAGAAGGAGGAAATATCAGAAGAAGCAAGAAGGTAAGCAAAGGAAAATTCAGAAATGTAGGTGTGACAGAAAGGAGAAAAAGTTGATTGGTAGAGTTGAACCTAAAAAGAGGACAGTAGTAGTATATGTTGCAAAATATGAGGATGCAATAAAGCAGCTACTAATTAAGAAGATGATGATGGAGCAGCCATAGTTCTAGAGGAAGAAGGCAAACGAAAGGATAATGAAGATGATGCAGCAATAGAGTTAGAAGGAGGAGCAACAACTGCAGACATTGAAGAGGATCTTTGGAAACAATTTGCAGAAATAGAGGAGTGGAATGAAAAGATTGAGGGTGTGAGAATAGGTGGGACATCAAAGGAGATGGAAGATGGTGTTCCAAAAGTTGTTGCAGGGATAAAGACTGAAGATTTTGAGAAGAATGTGGTAAGTCATGAGTCTGAAGATGTTTTGTTGCAGTAGGTGGCCATAGAAAAAGAGTGGCTGAAAGGAATGTTAGATGAACGTACTGAGTTTGATATAGGAATGGTAAGTGTTGATGATGTAATAGGTGATGTTGAAATTTTTCCATTTGTTTATGATATGTTGAATGTGTATGAGAGGAGAATTAGAGATTGGAGGTGGACCATAAGTGATGCAGACAATTATATGAGAGTAGCATTCAGTGATACACCACAAAGTTGGAAGGATATGGCATATGGACCAGAGAGGATGTGGAAGAAACAAAAGAAAAAGTTTTAATAAATTTGCAGAAAAACACATGTGCAGGAGCACATGATCCTTGTCCCCTGGGGATTCTGATGCAAGGGCATCTTCATATTTTTAAAATTTATGCTAGCAATCAGTTTTTGATTTGTTGTGCTAGGTCGGATGACAAGATATGGGTAGAAGGAAGCTCCTGTCGCCAAAGCGACATGAACATTAACAGTTAATTAGTAGTTTTCAAGAGGACCAATAGAGGGAAGATGGATGGTCAAGTAGGTGAGAAGAAGTCAGTAGTTGCTAGACTTCAATTTCAAATGTAGAAGGCGGTCAGTAATGGTGGAAGAAGTAGATGAGGTTGTAAAGGGAATAAGAAGCATGCGGTAGAAATGACAGTGGTTGGAGGGTGGTTGGGAAAAGGTTGAATCATAGTTCTGTGAAGAAAGAGAGGCTGATTAAGCCAAGAAAAGGTACGCGCCTAAAATTAGAAAGTATAGTAGGTAATGCTCAGCCACGCTGGACATAGCGATAAGAAGACAGAGAACGGTTGCAGAACAGTCTTGGGAAGATAACGACTCACCATCATTTCTGTAGGAGGTCGATGATATAACAATAGAAGGTTGAACAAACAGGGGGAGGCCAATCGAAGAGGGCGGAATGCCAAAGAATCAAGGCTGAAAAGAAAAACGTAGATGATTGGAGAAGGCCGATAAAAGGTGCAGAAACTGAGAATGGTGTAGTAGGCGATCGTTGGAGGCCAAGTTGGAGGAGCCGTGGATAAGGGAACGAGAGGCCGTAGGATGGAAAAGAGGCCATGAAATGTGATACAGGCTGAAAGGAGAAGAGTGAGTCGAGGAAATGAAAGAAGAGAAGAGGCCGCAGGCCGAATAAGGTCGTGGGGTTTGTGTCCAAGCTGAATAAAGGCCGATTAAAAGAGGAGATTAAATAGAGAACGTGGTGACAAAAAGAGGAAGAGGATGGAATGTAGAGAGTGAAGACTAACGTGTGGGAACAACGAATGCATAACTGAGGAGAAGAGAAAGGCATCTATCGATAAGAAGGATTGAATAAAGAAGAGCTAATGTGTGCATTGTAGGAGTGGATTGGTAAACCTCTGTTGGCCCAATTCATCTAGGAACATATGTAATTGAAGATTATTGTAATATGTTCCTTCTTAATATAATTGGTGTTAAGGGTTTGAACTATTGATCTGTCTATGCTTGCTACTATTTCTTGTTTGATACAGTCCTGTAGGATTAGCTTGACTCATGATAATATATTGTTCTTGTCGCACTGTAGATAAATTGTATGTGGTGCAGAGTTTTGCCGCACAACTGAGTTGGCAGTGAATGGCGATAATGCCTGTGGATGTGTAATCCTTGTATTACCTGCTAGATTATTGTTACTGTGTAGACAACAGGTTCATAGGGATCTTAGGTAAGAGATCAACATTGTTGTGTATAGAGAGTGTGTCTGGTTGTGTGTGTTGCAAGTATGGACCTAACCAGTGTTGTCATTGATGTCAACATACTCCTGTTGCATTGATGCCAAGGATTGGATGAGCTGTGTCTTAAGGATATTGAGAAAATTAGTCCTCTCAGAAACAGAGAAAAATAGTGAAGACAGTGAAGCTCTATGAAGTGAAGAACCCCACTAAGATGAAGATCAGAGAATGCGCATCAAAGGGTTTGTAGATATGTGTCTGAAGATGATCCAGTCAAGATTTGAGAGGTCCGCATGAAGATTTGGAGAAGTTATGGCCATATGAGTAAAACTAGTTTTGGCAGATGTTCAGAGGTGACAGAGTGACAAAAATAGGTCCGGTGAGATCCAGCAATGAAATATCTTGTTCTGTGGATTTGGTGGAATGTTTAGGAAGCCAATGTGAATTGACAACTCAATTGGTTCATGGTCTGGAGGTCCGCAAGCATTTATTCTAATGTGACAGTGATGACAGACTGTGTTCTTGAGGTTCCAGATGAAGATGCGAATGATTTTAGTAAGCAAAAGTGGTGTGGATGTTCTTGGTGATTCAGGAAAGCTTGTGGGGGTCTCTAGATTGTGTCCAATTCGTGTTGGAGGTCTGCATTGAAGATTGAGCTCGTAATTGAATATTTACTCTCAGGTGATGGTGTTCTTCCTAATCATGACCAATCGGATGCTTTACACATCTTGCATATGATCTTGAAGATGTTCTGCGAAGCATGGTGTGTTCCTCAAAGAAGATTAAAGTCCCAGATATGTGTGGCCGATATTGTGGTGATACACATGAAGTTCTTGTAACAAATTAAATTGTATTTGTGTATTTACTCTGTAATAAAATAAAGTATGTATTGTGCCGACTTTGATGATTATCCCAAAGTTGATGTCTTGTATAAATAAGATTTGTGAAGTCATTTCAAAGTATCCTAGTCAAGATGAGGAAGTGGTAGATAGGAGGAGAATGAAAAGCAGATCAGAAGTGTTGAGCTTAAATGGAATTGACTCAAGCATGGTGAAGATGCTAATCTCCAGTTCAAGTATGTAATATTTATTATTCTGTAGACAATGTGTCTCCTGTAGGTAGTGGGCCTCTTGTGAGCAGTGTGCTTGGGTAGTGAGCCCTAATTGGCAAGTGCCATTTTGTTCTTCTTATTCTTTTAATAGAGAATACAATCTTGGGTTAGTCACCCCATGGTTTTTCCCTTAACTATTTTTTCCATGTTAAAATCTTGGTGTCATATGTGTTAATATGTTTCTGCTCTTGAGTTAATGCATTGTGCTTCCATGATTGAATCATTATTATGCTGTAAAAATATAAGAAGGATTTAAGTGTTTAAAGAAAAGAAAGTTTTGTGACAACTGATTCACCCCCCCTCTCAGTTGTCTGTCCTAAAACCAACAATTGGTATCAGAGCTAAGTTCCTCTAAAAGAGCTTAATCACTTGAGGAGATCCAGGATGTCTTCCTACAAGAAGGATAGTTTGAGGTTTGATGGAACTAATTACACTCTTTGGAAAAGCCGCATGGAATGTCACTTGCAATGTATGGGAATGCAATATTGGACCATAACTTCAAAGAAGTATGTTCCTCCAAAGAATGGTCTGACAACTATAGATGAAATCAAAGATGTTGAAGATAATCTTCGATCTAAAGAAGCCTTACTAAGTGCCTTATCTAATTCAGAGCTGACAAATGTTATGGATTTAAAAACTGCATATGAGATTTGGTCAAAGCTGGAACTTCTGCATGAAGGAGACAAATATGTTAAATGTGCCAAGCTACAGAGTTTGAAAGGAAAATTTGAAAACCTAAAGATGAATGAAGATGAGAATATCACTACATTTATGCCAAAAGTAAATGAGCTTGTTTGTGGCATTAGGTGTGTTGGTGGAACCTTGGATGAAGATGAGATTGTTGCCAAAGTTCTCAGACCCCTACCTCCTGCTTACAAACACAAGGTTGTTGCTATTGAAGAGTTCAGATCTTTATCAAATATCATAAGAGATCAATTTGTTGGAAAATTAGCTGCATTTGAATTAGTTGAGTTTGGAGATGCACCCCCAAGACTGAATCTACATTCAAAGCTAGTGCCTTTGTAAAAGGCAAACAAAGGTATGATCCAATAGAGAACTCCTCAAAGAAACTATCATGGTATGAAAAAACAAGAAAAGATCTGGAAGAAGATGAGGTAGAAGCTGCTCAACTTGAAGCCCTTATTGCAAAAAGACTACCAAAAGGATCTGGTAAGTATGAAGGAAAATTGCCCTTCAAATGTTTCAACTGCAACAAGATTGGTCATTTTACCTCAAGGTGTCCAGAAAGATTTTCTAGGACAAATCCAAATAGATCAAGATTCCAAAAGAAATGTTACTATGTTCATGAAGATGGTGATGATGAAGGAGTAACAGATGATGAATCAGAGATAGGAAACAAATCTGGAAGTGACTGGGTGTTTATTGCCATCAAGGAAGAAGATCCAATGCCCACTGAATTTGTCAATCATAAAATGGTAGAAAGATCTTTGGCTACCCAAGTTGAAGAAAAGGATGAATGAGTCATTAACAGTGGATGCTCCCACCATATGACTGGTGACAAAAATAATTTCATAGATCTGGAAAGATATGAAGGAGGAGTTGTAAAATTTGGTGATAATTTTGCTGGCAAAATTAGAGGCAGAGGAACTATTTCTTTTGATGGAAAGAACAAAACCAGTGATGTACTGTATGTTGAAGGTCTGAAGCACAATCTTCTTAGTGTTGGGTAGTTGGTGGACAAAGGCTATGATCTCCAATTCAAAAATGGAAAATGTAAGATCTTTGAAAGTTCTGGAACAGAGATTGCAACTGGTACTCAAATAAAAGGTAACATCTTCCACTTGGTTGGTATTGGCAAAAGTTGTTTATTTGTTCAAATTGATCAAAGTTGGTTATGGCATAGGAGAATGTGTCATGTAAATTTTGATAATATCATCAAGATAAGCAACACTCAGGTTGTAAGAGATCTTCCAAGACTGGGGAAACCTACTAACAGTTTGTGTAAAGAATGTCAGTTGGGTAAGTAGAGCAAAGTCACATTCAAAAGTAAGGAACAATCTTCTACCGAACTGTTGGACTTAATACATACTAATCTATGTGGACCGGCAAGAATTAAAAGTTTGCAAGGTGATAGATATTTCATGTTACTAATTGATGACCATTCCCGGATGATGTGGGTGACTTTCCTGAAAGAGAAATCTGAGGCTCTTGAGAAATTCAAAATATTCAAGGCTATGGTAGAGAATGAAACTAGGTTAAACATAAAATGTCTTAGGTCAGATAGAGGTGGAGAATTCACATTTGAAGAGTTCATAGAATTTTGTGAGAAACATGGGATAAAAAGATAGTTATCTACTCCAAGGACTCCATAGCAGAATGGAGTAGTCGAGAGAAAGAACCGGACCATCCAAGAAGCATCTAGAACCATGATGATGGAAGGAAATGTCCGTCAGATCTACTGGAGAGAAGCTGTAAGTACTACTGTCTATACTCTTAATCGAGTACAAATCAGAAGCAATACTGGTAAGACCCCTTATGAACTTTGGTTTGGCATCACTCCTACTATGAAGTATTTCAGAGTCTTTGGTAGTAAATGTTACATTAAAAGAGATGAAGACCTTGGAAAATTTGATGCGAGAAGTGATGAAGGAATAGTCTTGGGTTACTCTACTCAAAGCAAAGCATACTAGTGTTATAACAAGAGAATAAGAAAGATTGTAGAAAGTACAAATGTGACGGTTGATGAAGGCATCGTAAATCCCTTAAGGTTTTATGAGCATGAAGTTGATGATCAGAATGATGTTCTGGTCCAAGAAGATCTAGCCCCTTCTGTAGTTCAGACTCAAACTGATCCAGAGAATCTTGAAATATAGGAAGAAGAGATAAGCTTGAATGAACCTGTCTAAGAAATAGAAGTGGAAGAAATTCCCAAAACTCCCAGGTATGTAAGGATGAATCATTCTGAAGACTAGATCATAGGTGATAGAAGCAAAGGTGTTCAAACAAGAAGAAAGATTTCTCAAGATTTAGAGAAGTATTGTCTGATTTCAAAGATTGAACCAAAAACAGTAAGTGAAGCATGTAATGATGAAAGTTGGGCCAAAGAAATGGAGGAAGAATTGATGCAGATCGAGAAAAATCACATTTGGGATCTTGTTCCTAGACCTAGAAACAAAAATGTGATTGGGACCAAGTGGGTCTTCTGGAATAAACTGAATGAAGATGGTGAAGTAGTCAGAAACAAAGCCAGATTGGTCTGTAAGGGTTATTCTCAAGTAGAAGGAGTTGACTTTGAAGAAACTTTTTCTCCGGTGGCAAGAATTGAAGTGGTTAGATTATTTCTTACCTTTGCTGCCTTCAAGAATTTCAAAGTATATCAGATGGATGTCAAGTCTGCCTTCTTGAATGGTGACTTGGAAGAAAAAGTATACATTGAGCAACTGGATGGATTTCAATTGTCTGATCATGGTGATATGGTCTGCAAGTTGAAGAAAACACTGTATGGACTCAAACAAGCCCCAAGGGCCTGGTATTAAAAGATTGGATAAACATCTTTTAAAGATTGGTTTCAACAAAGGTACTGTTGACAGTAACTTGTACTTCAAGATTGATTATGAAAATATCTTGATTGTTGAAGTATTTGTTGGTGATATCATTTTTGGAGGAAGAGATAGTATGTGCAAGACTTTTGCAAATCAAATGAAAAGTGAATTTGAGATGTCTATGTTTGGGGAAATGAATTTCTTCTTGGGTCTGCAAATCACTCAAACAAAAAGGGGAATCTTCATATCACAGACCAAATATGTGAAAGAATTGTTGAAGAAATTTGGGATGGAAGATTCAAAACCAATGAATACTCCTATGGAAACTGGATGTAAACTAAGCAAAGATGGTGAATCTCCTAAGGCTGATCAGAAAAAGTACAGGTCAATGATTGGAGGACTACTATATCTTACTCAAACTAGACCTGACATTATGAATGTTGTTGGTCTTGTTGCCAGATTCCAAGCTGATGCTAGAGAATCTCATGTCATGGCAATCAAGAGAATTCTCAGATATTTAAAGGGAATAGTTGAGTATGGTTTATGGTATCCTAGGGATCATGATTTCTCTCTTCATGCATATACAAATGCGGATTGGACAGGAGATGTGGATGACCGGAAGAGTACCAGTGGTGGTGCATTCTTTTTGGGGAAAAGATTGGTTTCTTGGCTGAGAAAGAAACAAGAGGCAATATCTCTGTCCACTGCAGAAGAAGAATATATTGCAGCAGAAGGTAGTTGCACTCAAGTATTGTGGATGAAGCAAATGCTAAGAGACATCAGAGTGGAGTATGAGGAACCTATCACAATCTTCTGTGATAACTCAAGTGTAATAAATATATCAAAAAATCTGGTGTTGCATTCAAAGACAAAACATATATCCATCAAGTTTCACTTTTTGAGAGGGCAGGTAAACAAGAATGAAGATGCGAATGATTTCAGTAAGAAGAAGTGGTGTGGATGTTCTTGGTGATTCAGGAAAGCTTGTGGGGGTCTCTAGATTGTGTCTAGTTCGTGTTGGCGGTCTGTATTGAAGATTCAGCTCGTAATTGAAGATTTACTCTTAGGTGATGGTGTTCTTCCTAATCATGGCCAACCGGATGCTTTACACATCTTGCGGATAATCTTGAAGATGTTCTACAAAGGATGGTGTGTTCCTTAAAGAAGATTGAAGTCCCAAATATGTGTGGCCGACAGTGTGGTGATACACATGAAGTTCTTGTAACAAATCAAATTGTATTTGTGTATTTACTCTGTAATAAAATAAAGTATGTATTGTGCTGACTTTGATGATTATCCCAAAGTTGATGTCTTGTATAAATAAGATTTGTGAAGTCATTTCAAAGTATCCTAGTCAAGATGAGAAAGTGGTAGATAGGAGGAGAACGAAAAGTAGAGCAGAAGTGTTGAGCTTAAATGGAACTGACTCAAGCATGATGAAGATGCTAATCTCCAATTCAAGTATGTAATATTTATTATTCTATAGACAGTGTGTCTCCTGTAGGAAGTGGGCCTCTTGTGAGCAGTGTGCTTGGGCAGTGAGCCCTAATTGGCAAGTGCCATTTTGTTCTTCTTATTCTTTTAATAGAGAATACAATCTTGGGTTAGTCACCCCATGGTTTTTCCCTTAACCAGGTTTTCCACGTAAAATCTTGGTGTCATATGTGTTAATATGTTTCTGCTCTTGAGTTATTGCATTGTGCTTCCATGATTGAATCATTATTATGTTGTAGAAATATAAGAAGGATTTAAGTGTTTAAAGAAAAGAAAGTTTTGTGACAACTAATTCACCCCTCCTCTTAGTTGTCTGTCCTAAAACCAACAATGTGAGGTTATCAAGTTGGGTATTAGAGCATGTGAGAGTGAATCCGTGCTATCACTATCTAAGTGGTGCTAGATATTTCTCCAAGATAGATTTTAAAAGTAGATACCATCAGATTAACATAAGAGAGGGTGATGAATGGAAAGATACTTTTAGAACTAAGGATGGATTATATGAATGGTTACTAATGCCCTTTGGCTTAATCCCCTAGTACTTTCATAAGACCAATTAATGAAATGTTAAAACCATTATGGGGAAACTTGTTGTGGTTTATCTTGACGATACATTAGTATTTAAAAAAACTAAGGAAAAACATCTACAACATTTGAGACAAGTTTTAAAAAAATTGAAAGAGGAGAAGTTGCTAATAAATTTAAAGAAGCAGTCATTTTTTAAGGAAGAATATATATATATATATATATATATATATATATATATATATATATATATGGCTTTCTAGATATCTAGAGAAGGGTTAAAGATGGATCCTACAAAGGTAGCTACAATACAAGAGTGGCCTACACTGAAAAGTACTACAAAGATAAGAAGTTTCAATGAATTGGCTAATTTTTATCAAAAGTTCATAAGACATTTTAGTAGAATTTATGCACCATTGATTTCTTGTATGAAAAAGGGCATATTTACATGTTCAACAAAAGCAGAGAGAAGCTTTGAGATTTTGAAAAAGAAGGTAACCAAACAATCAATATTAGTACCACTTGATTTTGAGAAAGTATTTCGAGTGGATTGTGATGCGAGTGGAAAGGCCATTGGAGCTATGTTGAGTCAAGAGGGTAGATCTCTAGCCTCCTTTCTAGTAAGAAATTAACGTTAGTGTAAATAGTGGATTTATCTAACTAGTTAGTTTCTAGTCTACAGAGTCAAAGTACTATTTGTTGCAAGTATGGGCCTAACCGGTGTTGTCATTGATGTCAACATACTCCTATTGCATTGATGTCAAGGATTGGATGAGCTGTGTGCTGAAGATATTGAGAAAATTAGTTCTATCAGAAACAGAGAACAACAGTGAAGACAATGAAGCTCTATGAAATAAAGATCCTAGCTAAGATGGAAATAAGGGAGTGCACATCAAAGGGTTTGTAGATATGTGTCTAAAGATGATCCAGTCAAGATTTGAGAGGTACGCATGAAGATTTGAAGAAGTTATGGCCACTTCAGTGAAACCAGTTCTGTTAAGTGTTCAGAGGTGATAGAGTAACACAAATAGGTCCGGTGAGATCCGAAAATGCAATATCTTGTTCTGTAGATTTGATGGAGTGTTTAGGAAGAAAATGTGAATTGACAACTCGATTGGCTCGTGGTCTGGAGGTTCGCAAGCATCTATTCCAATATGACAGTAATGACAAACTATGTTCTTGATGTTCTAGATGAAGGAGAGAATGATTTCAATAAGCAGAAGTAATGTGGATGCTCTTGGTGATTCAGGCAAGCTTGTGGGGGTCTCTGGATTGTGTCTAGTTTGTGTTGATGGTCCGCATTGAAGATTGATCTCGTAATTGAAGAATTACTTCCAGGTGATGATGTTATTCCAAAGTTTGGCCGACCGGATGAGTTACACATCTTGCGGATGATCTTGAAGATGTTATGTGAAGCATGGCGTGTTCCTCAAATAAGTTTGAAGTCCCAGATATGTGTGTCTGACTGTGTGGTGATTTGCATGAAGTCTTTTGTAATAAGACAAGTTGTATTTGTGTATTTGCTCTGTAATAAAGTTAAGTATGTATTGTTCTGACTTTGATGATTATCCCGAAGTTGATGTCTTTTATAAATAAGAGTTGTGAAGTCATTTCAAATTGTAGTGGAGATGTGTATGGGGTAGAAAGGAATAGAGAGAAAAAGGAAGAGTAGAAGTGTTGAGCTTAAATGGAACTGACTCAAGCATGGTGAAGATGTTATTCTCAGTTCAAGTATGTAACATTTATTATTCTGTAGATAGTATGTCTCCTATAGGTAGTGGGCCTCCTATGAGCAGTGTGCTTGGGCAGTGAGCCTTAATTGGCATGTGCCATTTTGTTCTTTTTATTTTTTTAACAGAGAATACAATCTTGGGTTAGTCACCCTGTGGTTTTTCCCTCAACAGGGTTTTCCACATTAAAATCTTGGTGTTATATGTGTTAATATGTTTCTGTTCATGAATTATTACATTATGATTGGTTTATTATTATGCTATTGAATTACAAAGGATATAAGTGGTTAATGAAAGGAAAGTTTTGAGACAATTGATTCACCCCCCCTCTCAGTTGTCTGTCTTGAAACTAACAATTGGTATCAGAGCCAAGTTCCTCTTGTTGGTTTTTTCCTAGACTGGATGCTTACTCCCAGATTTCCCTATAAGGTAGCCATCAATGATCAACAGGATCTCTGGGCCAAGGGTCAACAGTATAGGAGATAGACTCTATGTTTATCTCCTCTTCCTCTTTAGGCTCTGCAAAACCTAGGGGGGTATTCCCTACTCAACATCCATGAGAATATGCATACAAAGACTAGGATGCTGACATGAAGCAGATAAGTCCTCCTGTAAGTAGACTAAAACTGCAAGATAAGAGCAAAGGGGCTAGCTTTGGGCGTATTTTCAGTTGTAGACAGAGGACTTGGGATCCTAAAACTAATTCTACTGTCCTAATGGTTGTTTTGGAGTTTGATTTTGATTTTGTGTTTGGATGCAGAGCTGGACCTGGTGTATAACCTCAACACAGAACTAGATTGGTGCCTATCCAGGGCTTGGAGTCAGTAGCCATACACCTGTGAATGGTCAGTATGAACAACTAAAACTAGATTTCAAGGGGATTTATGTGATATCTGCCTTACAAATATCTCCCAATACAGAGTGTTAAGCTATCTATACTTATGGCATCCCTACTGCAGTATACCCTTCCCAATATTCAATATGAAAACAATTTAATCTACCCCTTGAGCAGAAGTTAAAAGATCAAACATTCAATACAGGAATTCTGTATTCTAGAAAACCAGACACCCCTTAGATATCTAGACTCCGAAGAAGGACACATGCAACACTGGAGACAAAATTAACAAAACACATGCAAAAACACATTATTCATATAAGATTAATCACGAAATCAGTAGGTTCATGCAAGAAACATACAACAAGAGGTACATAAACTCACAAGGCTTCCTGCATAGAGCAAACCAAAACTAGTCGTATTGTATTACAGAGCCAAAATGTCCAACTTTTCAACAACGACTAAAAAGTGACACAGTCTGTCCTTTATAGCAAAACTGTGTACTCGGCATTAATTACATGGCACATCAAAATTTTGCCAGATACAATACATTAAGAAATGGCGCTCAAACATAAATGCAGTCAGTGGAGGAGAAGACAGGAAGGGGTTTCGAGCCATGTGCCATTGCCTGGGATTGATATCTTCAATCACACCGTAGATCCGTCCACATTCCTGTAACAACTGCCATTACTGCTTCACCTACCCACAGCCTCGGGATGCAGCAGTTGCGTGTCATACAGACCCTCTTTCGCCGTGAAACAAATAAAGAAACTGAAGAAACTCATTGTTTAAGTGTATCTGTTAAAAACCCTTTCTTCCCGCCAAGATTCACGGCTTAAAACATGCTGCAGAGTCGGCACCAATAAACACGTGCCACGTAGACACCCCAAGTTTCGACCATTGACTTTTCTGCAGCTTCATTTTCTTTTCACAAAAAAGGAGGACACGTGGCAGCCTCTGCGGTATCAACAATCGGGACAGGTGGCAACCCCCGTGGTCTCCCTTGAAACACTAAGACCCTTTCATGAAACTCCAGCGGAAACTGACATGTGGCAGGCTCCGCCACACTTTGCAAAACTGTGTCTTTAGACTGAAGTGGCCCCCGCTTGTGACACTTGGCACCTTCTGCCACATTCATGAAACATACTATGTCAAACCTTAAGTGTCCCTCGCAAGTGACAGCTGTCACAACCTGCAGCATTTGAAACATGAGACACATTAAAAATTGGGGCCCACAAACTCTCGCTAGCCATCATAAGAGGAAAACAGGGGCAAGTCCGCGGAAGCTGACACTTGTCAAGCTCCGCGGCCACTTCTTGAAACATTTGAAACTTTTAGAAACTCGTGCGGAGAATGACACTTGGCAGGTTTCGCGGCCACCAAAGAAACTGAGAAACTCTTTGGAAACTCCCGCGGAAGTCGCCACGTGGTGCCTTCCGCGGACCTGTATCTTAAAACAGGGTCCCACCTCCACTTTGCCACACTCAGAAACTTTGAAAGGGTCCCTTGAAACTCAGGCAGAGGTTGCCACTTGGCAACATCTGTAGTAGCAACTCCTTTTACCGGGACCCACCATGTCTGCACCATATATTGAAACATGTAGAAACTATGTGGAGGCTGACATGTGTCAGCTTTCGCAATCACAACCAGGGGCACATGGCAGCTTTCGCTGCGATTTAGAAACCTTTAGAACCATGCCTCCACAAGTGACACGCGGCACTTTCCACGTGAAGAAACTAGAAACTGCGTCAGAAACATTAAAAATACGTGGCACGATCCGCATCTCTCAGACCCTTCACCGGGACCCACCCCGCCACTACTTTCACTGTAGGAAACAAAATAGAAATATACGCGAAAGCTGACACTTGTCAGCTTCCGCAACAACTTAGAAACTTTTAGAAACTTTCCTGAAACATAAGCGGAGGCCAACACGTGTCACTATCCACGCTACCCTTGAGAAACAATAAGGGTCTTTCAGAAACTTGGCAGAAACTGTGAAACTTTTAGGGTCTTTTGGGTGCCTCCATGTGGCACCTTCCGTGGCACTTTGAAACATTTGGAAACTTTATAGAAACATCGGCGGAAGCTGACACGTGGCGCCATCCGCAGCGAGCAGCTTGAAACATAAAGGAAACACTTAAAGGGTCTTTAAAACACAAGCAGAGACAGACACATGGCAGGATCCGGGGCCACCAAAGAAACTCAAAGAAACATTCTTGAAACTCTCACGGAAACAGCCATGTGGCGCCCTCTGCGCATTCTTGAGAAACACTAAGGGGCCGCCTCCACGGGAAGCATAAGCAACAGCGTGGACTTAAACTGGGGCAAAATACTTGGTGAATCACGCGGCACTGGCACAATGAGACCCCTCTAGCCACTTCTAGAAACACTTAGAAACTCTGAAGCAGTGACCCGATATGCATTTTTATGCATTTGACCCGCTTTTTAACAATTTTCAGGGGCCGATAGCGATTTCAGCAACAGAACAAGATCTCGCAACTCAGAAATTTTACGGTTTGAAGGAGAAAATTAGCAAACATTCAAGTTTAAAACCCTAGACATAAATAATTACCAACATAGGCTCCGATTGGGGACGTGCAGGCGCAAGACTGTAGCAAGGACTGGACAACTCCGGGAAGACCAGACAAAACTCAAAACTCAAAACATGACCGGCTATACAAGGTATGTACAAAATATTTACAACTATTTTACATTGTGCACGCAAGTTACTCATTTATGTGAAAAAGACTTTAAGGAATTTGCTGTGCATCGGCCATTCCATTAGTTCACCACTTAAGGTTTGGAGAAAGTAGGAGTCTCCTCCATAGATATTGCTAATTTGGTATGGGCCTATCCACAAGGGTTCAAATTTGCCATGTTTACCCTTATCCTGGCTCCTTGCATTCCACATAAAGACCATATCACCTATCTGAAAACCTCTCTCTATAACCCTTTTATCAAACAGGTACTTCACCTTTTGTTGTTCCTTGATGTTTATTTTTTGTGCCTCTACCCTAATTTCATCTAGCTCAACCAGCTGATTGATCCTTTTAGTCATTGAATCATTAACCTCCCCATCATTCTCTTGTATGAACTTGTAAACTGGCAGGAGGTTATTCACAGGCAATCTAGCCACTGTACCATACACTAATTCATAAGGTGACCTTCCAATGGCTTTTTTCACTGTCACCCTATTAGCCCATAATGCCAACTTCAGTTTTGAATCCTAGGATTTCTTATTTTTATCCAGTATCCTCTTGATGATTTTCATTAGGCTTTTGTTGCTTGACTCTGCTTGACCATTTCCTTGTGGGTGGTATGGTGATGTGTGAGACAAGTCAATTCCATATTTATTGCAGAAATCAACAAATTCACCTGATCTAAAGCACATGGCATTATCTGTGATTAACTTGACTGGTACCCCAAACCTGATAATAATATTCTCCAGGATCAAATCCATCACCACCTTACTTGTAGCTTTTTTAGTAGGGACAACCTCAATCCATTTAGTGAAGTAATCAGTGGCAACTAGAATCCAACTATGTCCTCCACTAGATTTCTCTAAAATTTTCCCTATGAAGTCAATTCCCCATTGCTGAAATGGAGATTCCACAGTTATAGTCCTGAGGGGCAGTGCACCTTCATATCTCAACTTTCCTGAGAACCTCTGGCAAGGGTCACATTTCCTTACCGGCCTTTGTGCATCTGAAAAGAGAGTGGGCCACCAATATCCTGCCCTAAGGATCTTATGAGCTGTTGTTTGGGCAGTATAATGTCCACCACACAATCCTTTATGCATGTCATTCAAAACAGTGTTAGCTTCATCTTCATCCACACATCTTAGCAACACACCATTAGGGTTCTTCCAGTACAACTCACCTTGAACAATAACATACCTGATTGCATGTAGTTTTAAGGTCCTTTTTTGACTATCACTGAAATGGGAAGGACAATTCAGATTTTGCAAGTAATATATGATGTCCTTATACCATTCAGATTTTGATACATTGACATTCTCATTCTAGACTTCATTGACTTGGCATGCCTCTAGATTTGACTGTGTCATTAGCTTTGCTAACCCTTGTCCTCTTACCAATTTTGTGATCTGTATCTCTATGTTGAACTCCTGCAACTTATTTATCCATCTGCATCTCCTTCCAGTTACCTCTTGCTGAGTAAAGATATCTTTTATCGCTGCATGAGGTACATATGCAACTACTTGTGAGCCTACCAAATAAGGCTTGAAGCTCTTGACTGCTCTAACCAGTGCATATGCCTATTTCTCCATAATGTCATACTTTAATTTAGCAGCTTGCAATGACCTACTAAAGAAAGCAATAGGCTGTTCAAACCCTTCTTCATTTTTCTGCAATAAGCATGCAGCAACAGTATGGAAAGAAGCAAATGAAAACAATTGAAATGGCTTAGAAAAATCAGGAGACTTTAGCACAGGAGCCATCTTGATTGCTTCCTTGATGCTCTGAAATGATTCAATTGCTTCGTCCTCCCATTTGACAGTTGCACCCTTTTTCAACATCTTGGAAATTTCTTTTGTGGTTTCTGCAAAGTTAGGAACAAATCTCCTAACAAAGTTAATTTGTCTAAAGAAGGACTGAACACCTTTTATTATTTTAGGGATCTGAATTTTGTCAATTGCAGCCACTCTTTCAGGATCAATCCTGACTCCATCCTTGGAAACAATGTGTCCAAGCAATTTTCCTTCCACAACCCCAAAAGCACATTTCTTTGGGTTGAGAGAAATGCCATACTCTAGTGCTCTAATGAAAATCTGCTCCAAGTGCATACAATGCTGCTCTTCTTTCTTTGAAAAGGCAGTCAAATCATCCTGATAAACAGCCAAGACTGAATCAACCAACCCTGCAAAAGCAACATCCATTGCTCTTTGAAATGTAGCACCTGCATTTGTTAGTCCAAATGGCATCCTTACATATACATAGGTTCCCCATGGAGTTGTGAAAGTAGTTTTAAATTGTTCTGATTCTTTTACTTTCACTTGATTGTACCCTGAAAAACCATCCATCATAGATAAAAATTCACAACCAGTCACCCTTTGCAACATGGCCTCCATATTTGGCAATGGATAGTTATCCTTCAAAGAAGATACATTTAGGTTTCTAAAGTCCACACACAACCTTATATCACCATTCTTTTTTCTAACTGGGACAAGGTTAGACACCCAAGTTGAATGTCTGATAGGCATGATTATTCCAGCCTCCCTAAGTTTTATAAGTTCTTCCTACATTTTTGGAGCTAAGGTTGGGTTAATAGGCCTCTGTTTTTGTCTAAATGGTTTAGCTCCAGGCTTCAAAGGGATTTCATGCTGAAATAGATCCTCTCTATAGGCTTTGAGGTCTTCATATGACCAGGCAAAAACATGCTTATACTTTCTCAATAATGCAATCAGCATACTTCTGATATGTGGTTTGAGCTGTTTGCCAATGTATACCTTTTTGGGAGCATGAGATGTTCCCAAGTTTATCTCCTCCAGATCATTCTTGTTTGTTGGAGATGCTTTTGTAACAAATTGGTCCCTATGGTCAAAAGCTCTCTCTAAAGCTACCAGCCCTCTAGGGATTTTGTTTGTCTTCAGCTGAATTACTTCTTTCCCTAAAAGGGTTTCTTTTCCATCTACAACTTCCACAAAGTTTTGAAAATCTATTCCTTGGTTCTCAGATTTATCAATACAATGCGGAAATCTCAGTAAATCCTTATCATCATCAAACACTTTACAGCTACATACATTATCTAGCACTGCAGGCCTAAGCTTGACTTCAACATTTGTAACATCTGACAAAGTTATATCATCTGGCCTTATGGCTACATTGGCTAGAAAATCTGCTCTGACATTTTTTGATCTTTCTATCCAATTTATTGAAAAAGCATCAAACAATTCAATTGTATCCCAAACAGCATGCTTATATTGTTTCAACCTTTTATTTTTTGATGCATACTTATCTCTAATTTGGGACACAATAAGCTCTAAATCACCAAACACTTTGAGCATCTTAATCCCATGCTTCAAAGCAACATTTAACCCTAATAACAAAGCCTCATACTCTACAATATTATTTGTACAGGCAAACCTCAACAAGAAAGAGAATTGGAGAAGCTTACCAATTGGAGACAGAAAAACAATTCTAGCACCAGAGCCTTCCTTTGAACAAGCTCCATCAAAATACTGTTGGATCTAGGGCATACAACTGAGAGGGGGGGGGTGAATCAGTTGTATAAAACTTGCTCTTACTTTAAACACTTGATTGTTCTTTGTTAGTTAACAGCATATCAATTAACCATCTATGAAAGCATAATGCATAAACTCAGAGGAGATGAACATCAACACATTGAACACCAAGATTTTGACGTGGAAAACCCGGTTAAGGGAAAAACCATGGGGTGATTAACTCAAGAATTATTCTCTGTTAGAAGAATAAAGAAGAATGAATGGCACATGCCAATTAGGGCTCACTGCCCGAGCACACTGCTCACAAAGAGGCCCACTGCCTACAAGGAGACACACTGTCTACAAAGTGATAAGAATCACAGTCTTGAACTGGAGAATGACATCTCTACCATGTCCGGATTAGTTCCATTTAAGCCCAAAAAAAAACCTCTGCTCTACCTTTCGCACTTCTCTTCGCTATGCCACACTCATCCACACAATCCACACTCGAAATGAACTCACAAACCTTTATTTATACAAGACATCGACTTAGGAACAAACATCTAAGTCAGCAAACAACCATAAGAGTATCGGCAAGATGAATAACACATCCGATCGGCCACCACAAGAACATTCGCAGGATGAACAACTCATCCGGTCGGCTAAACAGAGCAAGAACTTCATCCGGAAGAATAACTTCAATTCTGGGCTCTACTATCAATGCGGACCGACAACACAACCTCAACATGATCCAAGAACCTTCACAAGCCTGCCTGAATGACTAGGTACATCCGCACTTTCTTTACTTACTGGAATCTCTTCTCTTCCTTATCCGGAACTTCAAGAACACTGTCTGTCGCCACTGTCATAATGCAAGAGGTACTTCCGGACCTCCAAATCATACACAAATCAGGATGACACATCACAAGGACATCCCAAACACTCCTTCCAATCCGCAGATTAGGATAATACAATTCCGGACCTCACCAGACCTTTTTGTGATCCTCTGTCACCTCTGGATACTTACCGGAACCGGTTCTACACCGACAGCCACAACTCCTTCAGATCTTCATGCGGACCTCTGAAATCTTAACTAAAGCATCTCAAGACTCATATCTACAAACCCTTTAATCCGCATCCTCCAGTTCTCAACCTATACAATACATTTGCCTTCTTCTCATCACTGTTCTTCACTGTTCCTGACTGAGGCTAACTTTCTCAATATCCTCAGCACACAGCTCATCAAATCCTTCTTGTTAATGCAATATGAGTATGTTGACATCAATGACAACACTGGCTCACCTCATACTTGCAACAATCTCCCCCTTTGTCATTGATGGCAACATATGATGTGAAAAACCATCAAGACAAGAACTTCTCCTTTCTGTCACAGCTCCCCCTATCAACAACAACTTTTCACATGTCTTCTCTTCCTTTACTGCTCCCCCTTTGATCATCAACCACTTGTTTTTCACATGTCTTCTCTCCCCCTTTGACATCAATGGCAAAGGGCTCATACTTGCAATTCTCATACATCAGAATCATACCAGCTGCTCCCCCTTAGTTGCAGCTTCCCATCATCAATCCGGATCACAAGATATGACTGTGATATCCACCGGACTGATGCACATCAGTGCATCCTAGTTCATCACCGGAGGGGCCATGACCCCTAACTTCTCTCGGAGATATTCAAAAGAGTCTTTGGGAAGAGGTTTAGTAAAGATATCTGCAATCTGATCCTTGGAGGGAACATACTCCAATCTGACTTCTTCCTTGTTCACTTGTTCTCTCAAGAAGTGAAACTTGATAGATATGTGCTTAGTCTTAGAATGCAATACCGGATTCTTAGAAATATTAATTGCACTTGAATTATCACAGAAAATTGTGATAGGCTCCTCATATTCAACTTTAATGTCTCTTAGCATCTGCTTCATCCATAAGATTTGAGTGCAACTACCTGCTGCTGCAATGTATTCTACTTCAGTTGTAGACAGAGATATTGCATCTTGTTTCTTGCTTAACCAAGAAACCAATCTCTTCCCCAAAAAGAATGCTCCACCACTAGTGCTCTTTCGATCATCCACATCTCCTGCCCAATTTGCATCTGTGTAAGCATGAAGAGAGAAATCCGGATCTCTAGGGTACCATAGACCATACTCAACTGTTCCTTTCAAGTACCTAAAAATTCTTTTGATTGCCATAACATGAGATTCTCTAGGATCAGCCTGGAATCTTGCCACAAGACTAACAGCCTGCATTATATCTGGTCTAGTTTGAGTGAGATACAACAATCCACCAATCATTGATCTATACTTTGTCTGATCTGCCTTTGGAGAATCATCATCTTTGCTTAACTTACATCCGGTTGCCATAGGAGTGTTCATTGGCTTTGAGTCTTCCATACCAAATTTCCTCAACAATTCTTTCACATATTTGGTCTGAGAAATGAAGATCCCTTCTTTTGTTTGAGTAATTTGTAGACCCAAGAAGAAATTCATTTCACCAAGCATAGACATTTCAAACTCACTTTTCATCTGATTTGCAAAAGTTTTGCACATACTATCTCTTCCTCCAAAAATGATATCATCCACAAACACTTC
This sequence comes from Cunninghamia lanceolata, assembly GCA_027924645.1. Lineage (NCBI taxonomy): Eukaryota > Viridiplantae > Streptophyta > Pinopsida > Cupressales > Cupressaceae > Cunninghamia > Cunninghamia lanceolata. The sequence goes on along the minus strand of BSBN01000472.1, from coordinate 16,491,856 downwards.
AACAATCAAAATGTTTTCATGATCAATTTTGAAATATAAGTTACTGTCAGCAGTACCTTTGTTGAATCCAATCTGCACAAGATGCTTATCCAACCTTTCATACCACGCTCTTGGGGCTTGCTTCAATCCATACAAAGCTTTCTTCAACTTGCAGACCATATCATTATTATCAGACAATTGAAATCCATCCGGTTGTTCAATGTAGACTTCTTCTTCCAGATCACCATTTAGGAAGGCAGACTTGACATCCATCTGATATACCTTGAAGTCTTTGAAGGCAGCAAATGCAAGAAGTAATCTGACTGCTTCAATTCTTGCCACCGGAGCAAAAGTCTCTTCAAAGTCAATTCCTTCTATTTGAGAGTACCCTTTGCAGACCAATCTAGCTTTGTTTCTGATTACTTCACCAGCTTCATTTAGTTTGTTTTGGAAGACCCACTTGGTTCCAATTACATTCCTGTCTCTAGGTCTGGGAACAAGATCCCAAGTATGATTTTTCTCAATTTGCATCAATTCATCTTCCATTGCTTTGGTCCAGTTTTCATCATTGCAGGCTTCATTTATTGTTTTAGGTTCAATCTTTGAAATCAGACAACATTCATCCTGATTTTGAGCAACATTCCTTCTAGTTTGTACACCTTTGCTTCTGTCACCTATGATCTGATCTTCAGAGTGGTTCAGTCTTACATACCTTGGAATTTTGGGAGTATCCTGCACTGCTGCTTCTTGATCAGGCTCATTCAAACCTATCTCTTCTTCCTGATTTACCGGATCAGGCTGACTCTGTCTCACCGGAGAGGATTGAGTTCCTTGAACACTGTCTTGGTCATCTTCATCAAACTCATAAAATCTTGAAAGCTTCTCAATTCCTTCATCAACTTTCACATTGGTGCTTTCTATCATCTTCCTCAATCTCTTATTGTAACACCGGTATGCTTTGCTTTGAGTGGAGTAACCCAAGAAAATTCCTTCATCACTTCTAGCATCAAACTTTCCTAGATCTTCATCTCTTTTAATATAACACTTGCTACCAAATACTCTGAAATATTTCACAGTAGGAGTGATGCCAAACCAGAGTTCATAGGGGGTCTTACCGGTGTTGTTTCTGATTTGAACTCGATTGAGAGTGTAGACTGCAGTGCTGATAGCTTCTTTCCAAAACATTTGAGGAACATTTGCTTCCAACATCATTGTCCTGGCAGCTTCCTGGATGGTCCGGTTCTTTCTCTCAACTACTCCATTCTGCTGTGGAGTCCTAGGAGCAGACAATTGTCTCCTTATACCCTGCTTCTCACAAAAGTCAATGAACTCACCAGATGTAAATTCACCACCTCTATCAGACCTTAGACACTTTAGTTTCAATCCGGTTTGATTCTCTACCATAGCTTTAAAGATTTTGAACTTCTCAAATGCTTCTGATTTTTCTTTTAGAAAGGTAACCCACATCATCTGGGAATGATCATCAATTAACAACATGAAATATCTATCACCTTGCAGACTCTTGATTCTTGTCGGACCACAGAGATCAGTATGTACTAATTCCAACAATCCGGTAGAAGACTGATCTTGGCTTTTGAAAGAGACTCTGCTTTGTTTACCTAGCTGACATTCTTTGCACAAACTATTTGTAGGTTTCATCAATTTTCGAAGATCTCTTACAGCCTGAGTATTGCTTATCTTGATGATGTTATCAAAATTTACATGACACATTCTTCTATGCCATAACCAACTCTGATCAATTTGAACAAACAAACAACTTTTATTTGAACCAACCAGATGAAAGATATTACCTTTTGTCTGAGTACCAGATGTAATTTCAGTTCCGGAGCTTGTAAAGATTCTGCATTTTCCATTCTTGAATCGGAGATCATAGCCTTTGTCCACTAACTGACCAACACTGAGAAGATTGTGCTTCAATCCTTCAACATATAGTACGTTACCTGTTTTGCTCTTTCCATCAAAGGAAATAGTTCCCCTGCCTCTGATTCTGCCAGCAGAATTGTCACCAAACTTTACCATTCCTCCTTCATACCTTTCCAAATTCAAGAACTTATTCTTGTCACCAGTCATATGGTGAGAACATCCACTGTCAATAACCCAATCATCCTTTTCTTCCACTTGAGCAGCCAAAGCTTTTTTAACAACTTTGTGATTGATAGATTCAGAGAGTATTGAATCTTCTTCCTTGATGGCAATAAACACCCACTCATTTCTGGATTTGCTTCCTAGTTCTGATTCATCATCTGTTACTCCCTCATTGTCATCTTCTTCATGAACATAATAGCAATTCTTTTGAAACCTTTGTCTGTTAGATCTTTCCGGACATCTTGAAGCAAAATGACCAATCTTATTGCAATTGAAACACTTAAAGGGTAGTTTTCCTTCATACTTACCGGATCCTCTTGGCAGTCTCTTTGCAATGAGGGCTTCAAGTTGAGCTGTTTCTGCTTCTTCTTCTTCCATGTCTCTTCTTGCTTGATCATACCATGACATTTTCCTTGATGAGTTTTCTCCCGGATCAAATCTCTGTTTGCCTTTCACATAGGCACTGGCTTTGAAAGCAGATTTAGTCTTGGGAGGATCATCTCCAAACTCGGTCATTTCAAATGCAGCTAGTTTGCCAGCTAGTTGTTCTCTTGTGACAGTTGTGTGGGCTCTGAACTCATCAATGGCAGCAACCTTGATTTTGTAGGCAGTAGGAAGGGATCTTAGGATTTTGCAGACAATCTCATTTTCATCTAGAGTTCCACCAGCATTTCTAATTCCACATACCAGCTCATTCACTCTTGGCATAAAGGTAGTGATGTTTTCATCATCTCTCATCTTCAATCTTTCAAATTTCCCTTTCAGACTTTGCAACCTTGCACTGTTGACAAACTCATCTCCTTCATATAGAAGTTCCAGTTTAGTCAGGATCTCATATGCAGTTGGTAGGTCAATAACATTTGAGAGATCTGAATCATTCAATGTGCTTAGTAGGGCTTCCTTGGTCCGCAGATTATTTTCAGCATCTGTAATCTCATTCAGAGTTGTCGGACCACCTTGTGGAGGTACATATGGTTTTGAGACCATAGCCAAGTATGCTTTTCCCATACATTCCAAGTGACACTTCATGCGACCTTTCCAGAGAGTGAAGTTGGTTCCATCGAACTTCAGACTATCCTTCTTGTATGACGACATCCTGGATCTCCTCAAGCGGTTAAGCTCCTTTCAGAGGAACGTGGCTCTGATACCAATTGTTGGATCTAGGGCATACAACTGAGAGGGGGGGGTGAATCAGTTGTATAAAACTTGCTCTTACTTTAAACACTTGATTGTTCTTTGTTAGTTAACAGCATATCAATTAACCATCTATGAAAGCATAATGCATAAACTCAGAGCAGATGAACATCAACACATTGAACACCAAGATTTTGACGTGGAAAACCCAGTTAAGGGAAAAACCATGGGGTGATTAACCCAAGAATTATTCTTTGTTAGAAGAATAAAGAAGAATGAATGGCACATGCCAATTAGGGCTCACTGCCCGAGTACACTGCTCACAAAGAGGCCCACTGCCTACAAGGAGACACACTGTCTACAAAGTGATAAGAATCACAGTCTTGAACTGGAGAATGACATCTCTACCATGTCCGGATCAGTTCCATTTAAGCCCAAAAAAAAACCTCTGCTCTGCCTTTCGCACTTCTCTTCGCTATGCCACACTCATCCACACAATCCACACTCGAAATGAACTCACAAACCTTTATTTATACAAGACATCGACTTAGGAACAAACATCTAAGTCGGCAAACAACCATAAGAGTATCGGCAAGATGAATAACACATCCGGTCGGCCACCACAAGAACATTCGCAGGATGAACAACTCATCCGGTCGGCTAAACAGAGCAAGAACTTCATCCGGAAGAATAACTTCAATTCTGGGCTCTACTATCAATGCAGACCGACAACACAACCTCAACATGATCCAAGAACCTTCACAAGCCTGCCTGAATGACCAGGTACATCCGCACTTTCTTTACTTACTGGAATCTCTTCTCTTCCTTATCCGGAACTTCAAGAACACTGTCTGTCGCCACTGTCATAATGCAAGAGGTACTTCCGGACCTCCAAATCATACACAAATCAGGATGACACATCACAAGGACATCCCAAACACTCCTTCCAATCCGCAGATTAGGATAATACAATTTCGGACCTCACCGGACCTTTTTGTGATCCTCTGTCACCTCTGGATACTTGCCAGAACTGGTTCTACACCGACAACCACAATCCTTCAGATCTTCATGCGGACCTCTGAAATCTTAACTGAAGCATCTCAAGACTCATATCTACAAACCCTTTAATCCGCATCCTCCGGTTCTCAACCTATACAATACATTTGCCTTTTTCTCATCACTGTTCTTCACTGTTCCTGACTGAGGCTAACTTTCTCAATATCCTCAGCACACAGCTCATCAAATCCTTCTTGTTAATGCAATATGAGTATGTTGACATCAATGACAACACTGGATCACCTCATACTTGCAACAAATACATGGTCCAAAGACCTTGCTAGTCCAACTCTTGAATGCAAATTTTTTCTCTTTTATCTTCCTTATCATCTGAGACAACTCTGAAATTTTCATAGTCAGTGTCCACAAAACATATATACTCCTCTGATTCTTGATCCTCCACTGTCTTTGATGATCTTTCTTCTCTGATCAGTTTGACATCCTTGCCACTCATTGGGATCATGGCATATGATAGATCTAGTTGCATACTTCCACCAGTGAGTGCTGCCCATCTTCTTGACAGCAACATGCCATACTGTGGCTTGATATCAACAACTGTTATGTTCATTTTGTAGGTTTTTTCAGGATATGCTGCCAATCTAAAATCAACATCCTTCATGATTCCAATAACAGGTACTTCTCTAGCATCCATTGCATAGCATTTCCCACATGCCTTATCTATTTTTAGTCCTGCTTGTTGCATAATGGCTAGAGGCATGATGTTTGTTGATGCTCCTGAGTCAAGCATACAATTTCTAATCACTTTTCCATTGATAACCAGGGAGACATAAAATGGTTCAACCTGTGAAGGGTATTTTGTCATGGTCACCCCCACATATACTTCAGGGACCTCATCCTCTTCATTGCATAAGACATGCTTCTCACCTTGGATCTGAACATTTTGCTTAGCTTGACAAGCTACTCCTGAAATTAGGGATACTGTCCTATTCCTGATTTCTTCAACCTTCATCAGTTCCATTAATGGGACAGAAACCTTTATTTGAGACAAGATCTGAGTGATGTCAAATGGAGCATAATTTTGAATAACAGTTGTAGCCTGATCCACAGTTTTACGTCTATCCTGAGATGATCTAGCTTTAGTTTTTATGGCTTTTTGACTATCATCCTTGTTCTAAAAATTCTTATTTTGATCCTCAACCTGGGGAACTCTATTTTCTGGTCCTTGGGGATCATAACCTATTTTTTGCCTAAAATTTTGCCTATTATTGTTCCATTGCTTCTTTTGTGTCTCAGTTCCTTTATGACTGTGTACTGGCTGATTTGTAAAATTATCCTATGGTTGGTGTGAGTTACTTGCCTGGGCCTTACCTCTTAGGTTGTAGTTGCTTTTGACTTGGGCAACTGCTGTAGCTATGAAGGCTCTAATTTCTTCATCAGAAGGCCTCCTCAAGTTATTCAGAAAACTGTGTGAATCCTGAGCATAGGCATAGTTATCCTCTTCATCATCTTCATCATATGGGGACTGTTGGCAAACCTGAGTTTTATCATTTGCATTTGCATCAGCATCATGAAAAGGGTATTCTCTATTTGTAGACGACATGTTGACATTATCATCTTCCATGCAATGAGGCTCATTGCACTCATCACAAGCCATGGCATTGTTATATAGAGACTGAGCAATCATACATTGTGACTGTGAATGAGGCATCTAGCATATTATACACCATGGGGTGTCATTAACAATATTAACAGCCTTCTTCAAAGGATCAGGAGTTTCCTTGGTATGTTGAGCTCTCTGATTTGTGTTGTTATGTGGCAATACAAGTCTACCATTATGCCAATTGGTATTATATGGCATATCATGCAATGATGGTCTCTTTTCCTGTCTTTGGTAAGCTTGCCTATCAGGACCTATTCCTTTTTCACTCCTAGCCAGCCTATAGCTTAGATCCTTAACAACATTTGCCAATTTGTCTATTTTATCTTCAGGGGCAGATGTACTACCTTGAGTGTTTTGAGGTTTGTTTGGATTCTATAGAATTTTTACATCATCCCTTCTGTTTGTCTTGCTTGACACTTTCCTGTTATTCTCAATATTTATTGCTATCTTGAAAGCATCCCTGAGAGTAGCAGGACCCTTATCTCTTAACCCATATGTTGTTTTGGCATCAAAAGCATTAATATATAATATTATGCACATTGGTTCATTTGGCCTCATGTGATGTGGCAATTTGTTCAACACTTTAGTAAATCTTGCATTAAAATCTACAACCTGCTCATTTGACCCTTTAGTGATACTAGTGAACTCATTTACAAAAAAGCTAGGGTCAGTTTTGTCACCATATTGCTCCTTAAACATCCTTTTGAAATCATCCCATGATGAAATGCTTCTATCAGGTAGACCTTTATACCATTCCTTGGCTTCATCAACTAAGGATTGCATAAATGATTTCATGAAAACGTCCTCATGCTCAACCTCAAAGTTGTCCATGGTATTCTGAAAAGCTTTTAAATGGTCTTATCCTGAGACAGTATTGTTTCCTGAAAATTAGGGCACTTGCAGCCTCACATGTTTGTCAACAGGGTTTGGATAACTAGGAATGCCATCAAAAACAAGTTGTCTGAATCTATCCAACTGCATTGGGTGCCTTTCAAACTAATTAGCATTTGCATTTCTATCAGCATTATGCTGTCTCACATTATTTAATGGTACTCTGGCATTGTCTACATTTTGTCTTTGATCATTATTCTGATGATACTGTACCTCATTTCTTTGTTGATTTCTCTGCATATTTACATTTTGGAGGGTAGGAATTGAATCATTTTGAGCAACTCTCAAAGCTTGCACTTTCTATCTCATATCATCTCTAATTTTTTCTGCTTGCAGATATTCTAACTCAGCTCTTAAGCTCTTAATTTCATCAGCTAGTTCTTCCTCTCTAGGCATTGAAGAGGAAGGTTTTATCATATTCTGATCATCATTATCATCATCCCTTAGGGATTCAGCCTCTTCAAATCTGTTAGGAGAATCATGAAAAGGACATTCTTGAAACACCTCTGACCTTATTTTCAAACCATTACCTTGCTGCCTTTCATACACATTCCAGATTTCAGCCTCAGTGTTTGAAAAATAAGGTACTGTCTTCTCTGAGGATCCTGGATTATCCTGAATAAAATTATTTTTCTTGGGGCTAAGAGAACCATCTTGACTGGCTCGAACAGTCCCCTTTTTTCTATACATCATTTTTATGGGTAACTCTTCAAACAGAGTATTACGCTGGGATCTTCTCCCTTGCATACAAATTTTTACTTTACCGGTTGGGAGATTGGTTCGGAGTCGCCACCTATTACTAGGAACTATTTTCTTTTAAAAATTAGGGTTCTTTCACAAGTTCCCCAGTAGAGTCACCAATTTCTGTTGGTTTTTTCCCAGACTGGATGCTTACTCCCAGATTTCCCTACAAGGTAGCCATCAATGATCAACAGGATCTCTGGGCCAGGGGTCAACAGTAGAGGAGATAGACTCTATTTTTATCTCCTCTTCCTCTTCAGGCTCTACAAAACCTAGGGGGGTATTCCCTACTCAACATCCATGAGAATATGCATACAAAGGCTAGGATGCTGACATAAAGCAGATAAGTCCTCCTGTAAGTAGACCAAAACTGTAAGATAAGAGCAAAGGGGCTAGCTTTGGGCCTATTTTCAGTTGTAGACAGAGGACTTGGGATCCTAAAACTAATTCTATTGTTCTAATGGTTGTTTTGGAGTTTGATTTTGATTTTATGTTTCGATGCAGAGCTGGACCTGGTGTATAACCTCAACACAGAACTAGATTGGTGCCTATCCAGGGCTTGGAGTCAGTAGCCATACACCTGTGAATGGTCAGCATGAACAACTAAAATTGGATTTCAAGGGGATTTATGTGATATCTACCTTACAAATATCTCCCAATACAGAGTGTTAAGCTATCTATACTTATGGCATCCCTACTACAGTATACCCTTCCCAATATTCAATCTGAAAACAATTTAATCTACCCCTTGAGCAAAAGTTAAAAGATCAAACATTCAATACAGGAATTCTGTATTCTAGAAAACCAGACACCCCTTAGATATCTAGACTCAGAAGGACACATGCAACACTGGAGACAGAATTAACAAAACACATGCAAAACAAGATTATTCATATAAGATTAATCATGAAATCAGTAGGTTCATGCAAGAAACATACAACAGGAGGTACATAAACTCACAAGGCTTCCTGCACAGAGCAAACCAAAACCAGTCGTATTGTATTACAGAGCCAAAATGTCCAACTTTTCAACAACCACTAAAAAGTGACACAGTCTGCCCTTTATAGCAAAACTGTGTACTCGGCATTAATTACATGGCACATCAAAATTCTGCCAGATACAATACATTGAGAAATGGCGCTCAAACATAAATACAGTCAGTGGAGGAGAAGACAGGAAGGGGCTTCGAGCCATGTGGCACCGCCTGGGATTGATATCTTCAATCACATCGTAGATCCGTCCACATTCCTGCAACAACCACCATTACTGATTCACCTACCCGCAGCCTTGGGATGCAACAGTTGCGTGTCATACAGACCCTCTTTCGCCATGAAACAAATAAAGAAACTGAAGAAACTCATCGTTTAAGTGTAGCTGTTAAAAACCCTTTCTTCCCACCAAGATTCACAGCTTAAAACATGCTGCAGAGTCGGCACCAATAAACACGTGCCACGTAGACACCCCAAGTTTCGATCGCTAACTTTTTCGCAGCTTCATTTTCTTTTCACAAAAAAGGAGGACATGTGGCAGCCTCTATGGTATCAACAATCGGGACAGGTGGCAACCCCCGCGGTCTCCCTTGAAACACTAAGACCCTTTCATGAAACTCCAGCAGAAACTGACATGTGGCGGGCTTCGCCACACTTTGCAAAACTGTGTCTTTAGACTGAAGTGGCCCCCGCTTGTGACACTTGGCACCTTCCGCCACATTCATGAAACATACTATGTCAAACCTTAAGTGTCCCTCGCAAGTGACAGCTGTCACAACTCGCAGCATTTGAAACATAAGACACATTAAAAACTGGGGCCCACAAACTCTCGCTAGCCATCGTAAGAGGAAAACAGGGGTAAGTCCGCGGAAGCTGACACTTGTCAAGCTCCGCGGCCACTTCTTGAAACATTTGAAACTTTTAGAAACTTGCGTGGAGAATGACACTTGGCAGGTTCTGCGGCCACCAAAGAAACTGAGAAACTCTTTGGAAACTCCTGCGGAAGCTGCCACGTGGCACCTTCCACGGACCTGTATCTTAAAACAGGGTCCCACCTCCACTTTGCCACACTCAAAAACTTTGAAAGGGTCCCTCGAAACTCAGGCGGAGGTTGCCACTTGGCAACATCCGCAGTAGCAACTCCTTTTACGGGGACCCACCATGTCTGTGCCACATATTGAAACATGTAGAAACTACGCGGAGGCCGACATGTGTTGGCTTCTGTAGTCACAACCAGGGGCACGTGGCAGCTTCCACTGCGATTTAGAAACCTTTAGAACCATGCCTCTGCAAGTGACACGTGGCACTTTCCGCACGAAGAAACTAGAAACTGCATCGGAAACATTAAAAATATGTGGCACAATCCGCATCTCTCAGACCCTTCATCGGGACCCACCCCACCACTACTTGCACTGCAGGAAACAAAATAGAAACATACGCGGAAGCTGACACTTGTCAGCTTCCGCAGCAACTTTGAAACTTTTAGAAACTTTCCTGAAACATAAGTGGAGGCCGACACGTGTCATCGTTGGCGCTACCCTTGAGAAACAATAAGGGTCTTTCGGAAACTTGGCAAAAACTGTGAAACTTTTAGGGTCTTTTGGGTGCCTCCACGTGGCACCTTCCGTGGCACTTTGAAACATTTGGAAACTTTATAGAAATATCAGCGGAAGCCGACACGTGGCACCATCCGCAGCGAGCAGCTTGAAACACAAAGGAAACACTTAAAGGGTCTTTAAAACACAAGCAGAGACAGACACATGGCAGGATCCGCGGCCACCAAAGAAACTCAAAGAAACATTCTTGAAACTCTCACGAAAACAGCCATGTGGCGCCCTCCACGCATTCTTGAGAAACACTAAGGGGCCACCTCCGCGGGAAGCATAAGCAACGGCGTGGACTTAAACTGGGGCAAAATACTTGGTGAATCATGCGGCACTGGCACAATGAGACCCCTCTAGCCACTTCTAGAAACACTTAGAAACTCTGAAGCAGTGACCCGATATGCATTTTTATGCATTTGACCTGCTTTTTAACAATTTTCAGGGGCCGATAGCGATTTCAGCAACAGAACAAGATCCTGCAACTCAAAAATTTCAGGGTTTGAAGGAGAAAATTAGCAAACATTCAAGTTTAAAACCCTAGACATAAATAATTACCAACACTTCTAAAAGAGCTTAACCGCTTGAGGAGATCTAGGATGTCTTCCTACAAGAAGGATAGTTCGAGGTTTGACAGAACCAATTACACTCTTTGGAAAAGCCGCATGGAATGTCACTTGCAATGTATGGGAATGCAATATTGGATCATGGCTTCAAAGAAGTATGTTCCTCCACAAAATGGTCCAAGAACTGTGGATGAAATCAGAGATGCTGAAAACAATCTTTGGGCTAAAGAAGATCTACTAAGTGCCTTATCTGATTTAGAGTTGACAAATGTTATAGATCTAAAAACTGCATATGAGATTTGGAAAAACTGGAACTTCTGCATGGAGGAGACAAATATGTTAAATGTGCCAAGCTCCAGAGTTTGAAAGGAAAATTTGAAAACCTGAAGATGGGTGAAGATGAGAACATTACTACTTTTATGCCAAAAGTAAATGAGTTTGTTTGTGGCATTAGGTGTGCTAGTGGAATCTTGGATGAAGATGAAATTGTTGCCAAAGTTCTCAGATCACTACCTCCTACTTACAAATATAAGGTTACTGCTATTGAAGAAATTATTTCTTTTTCAAACATCACAAGAGATCAATTGGTTGGAAAATTAGCTGCATTTGAATTAGCTGAGTTTGGAGATGCCCCCCCAAGACTAAGTTTGCATTCAAAGCTAGTGCCTCTGTAAAAGGCAAACAAAAGTTTGATCCAGGAGAGAACTCCTTAAAGAAACTAACATGGTATGAAAAAGCAAGAAAAGATTTGGAAGAAGATGAAGCAGAAGCCGCTCAACTTGAAGCCCTTATTGCAAAAAGACTGCCAAGAGGATTCGGTAAGTATGAAGGAAAATTACCCTTCAAATGTTTTAACTGCAACAAGATTGGTCATTTTGCCTCAAAATGTCCAGAAAGATTTCAAGGGAAAATCCAAACAGATCAAGATTCCAAAAGAAATGTTACTATGTTCATGAAGATGATGAAGGAGTAACTTATGATGAATCTGAAACTGGAAACAAATCTAGAAGTGACTGGGTGTTCATTGCCATCAAGGAAGAAGATCCAATGCCCTCTGAATCTGTCAATCATAAAATGATAGAAAGAGATCTAGCTACTCAAGTTGAAGAAAATGATGATTGGGTCATTGACAGTGGATGCTCTCACCATATGGCTGGTGACAAAAACAAGTTCATAGATTTGGAGAGATATGAAGGAGTTGTAAAATTTGGTGATAATTCTGCTGGTAGAATTAGAGGTAGAGGAACTATTTCTTTTGATGGAAAGAACAAAACCAATTATGTACTGTATGTTGAAGGTCTAAAGCACAATCTTCTCAGTGTTGGATAGTTGGTGGACAAAGGCTATGATCTCTGATTCAAAAATGGAAAATGTAGGATCTTTGAAAGTTCTGGAATAGAGATTGCATCTGGTACTCAAACAAAAGGTAACATCTTCCATTTGACTGGTACTGACAAAAATTATTTATTCATTCAACTTGATCAGAGTTGGTTATGGCATAGGAGAATGTGTCATCTAAATTTTGACAATATCATCAAGATAAGCAACACTCAGGCTGTAAGAGATCTTCCAAGACTGGTGAAACCTACTAATAGTTTGTGCAAAGAATGCTAGTTGGGTAAGCAAAACATAGCCACATTCAAAAGTAAGGAACAATCCTCTACCAAATTGTTGGACTTAGTACATACTGATCTATGTGGACCGACAAGAATCAGGAGTTTGCAAGGTGATAGATACTTCATGTTATTAATTGATGACCACTCCCAGATGATGTGGGTGACTTTTCTGAAAGAAAAATCTGAGGCTCTTGAGAGATTCAAAATATTCAAGGCTATGGTGGAGAATGAAACCGGATTAAACATAAAATGTCTCAGGTCTGATAGAGGTGGATAATTCACATCTAGAGAATTCATAGATTTCTGTGAGAAACATGGGATAAAGAGACAGTTATCTGCTCCAAGGACTCCACAGTAGAATGGAGTAGTGGAGAGAAAGAACCGGACCATCCAGGAATCATCTAGAACCATGATGATGGAAGCAAATGTTCCTCAGATCTACTGGAGAGAAATTGTAAGCATTATTGTCTATACTCTCAATAGAGTACAAATCAGAAGCAATACTGGTAATACTCCCTATGAACTCTGGTTTGGCATCACTCCTACTGTGAAGTATTTCAGAGTCTTTGGTAGTAAATGTTACATTAAAAGAGATGAAGACCTTGGCAAATTTGATGCTAGAAGTGATGAAGGAATATTCTTGGGTTATTCTACTCAAAGCAAAGCTTACCGTGTTATAACAAGAGATTGAAAAAGATTGTAGAAAGTACAAATGTGAAGGTTGATGAAGGCATTGAAAAACCATCAAGGTTTTATGAATATGAATAAGATGATCAAAATGATGTTCTAGTTCAAGCCACTTCTGAAAATCAGAACCAAACTGATCCAGAGAATCCTGAAATTCAGGAAGAAGAAACAAGTTTGAATGATCCTATCCAAGAAATAGAAGTGCAAGAAGTTCCCAAAACTCTCAGGTATGTAAGATTGAATCATTCTGAAGACCAGATCTTAGGAGATAAAAGCAAAGGTGTTCAAACAAGAAGAAAAATTGCTCAAGACTTAGAGAAGTATTGTCTGATCTCAAAGATTGAACCAAAAACAGTAAGTGAGGCATGCAACGTGAAAGTTGGACTAAAGAAATGGAGGAGGAGTTGATGCAAATTGAGAAAAATCACACTTGGGATCTTGTTCCTAGACCTAGAAATAAAAATGTGATAGCAACCAAATGGGTCTTCTGGAATAAATTGAATGAAGAGGGTCAAGTAGTCAAAAGTAAAGCCAGATTAGTTTGCAAGGGTTATTCTCAAATTGAAGAAGTTGATTTTGAAGAAACTTTTGCTCTAGTGGCAAGGATTAAAGCAATCAGATTATTTCTTACCTTTGCTGCCTTCAAGGATTTAAAAGTGTACCAGATGGATGTCAAGTCTGCCTTCCTGAATGGTGACTTAGAAGAAGAGGTATACATTGAACAACCAGATGGATTTCAATTATCTGATCAAGGAGATATGGTCTGCAAGTTGAAGAAAGCTCTGTATGGACTCAAACAAGCCCCAAGAGCCTAGTATGAAAGATTGGATAAACATCTTTTAAAGATTGGTTTCAACAAAGGTACCGCTGATAGTAACTTGTACTTCAAAATTGATCATGAAAATATCTTAATTGTTGATGTGTTTGTTGATGATATCATTTTTGGAGGAAGAGACAGTTTGTGCAAGACTTTTGCAAATCAAATGAAAAGTGAATTTGAAATGACTATGTTTAGGGAAATGAATTTATTCTTGGGTCTGCAAATCACTCAAACAAAGAAAGGAATCTTTATTTCTCAGACCAAGTATGTGAAAGAATTGTTGAAGAAATTTGGGATGGAAGACTCAAAGCCAATGAATACTCCCATGGCAACTGGATGCAAACTGAGCAAAGATGATGACTCTCCCAAGGCTAATCAGAAAAAGTACAGGTCAATGATTGGAGGTTTATTGTATCTTACTCAAACTAGACCTGACATTATGAATGTTGTTGATCTTGTTGCCAGATTCCAAGCTGATCCTAGAGAATCTCATATCATGGCAGTCAAGAGGATTCTCAGATATCTAAAAGGAACAATTGAGTATGGCTTATGGTATCTAGGGATCATGATTTCTCTCTTCATGCATATATAGATGTGGATTGGGCAAGAGATGTGGATGACCGGAAGAGTACTAGTGGTAGTGCATTCTTTTTGGGAAAAAGATTAGTTTCTTGGCTGAGCAAGAAACAAGAGGCAATATCTCTGTCCACTACAGAAGCAAAATATATTGCAACAGAAAGTAGTTACACTCAAGTATTGTGGATGAAGCAAATGCTAAGAGACATCAAAGTAGAGTATAAGGAACCTATCACAATCTTCTGTGATAACTCAAGTGCAATAAACATTTCAAAAAATCCGGTGTTGCATTCAAAGACAAAACATATATCCATCAAGTTTCACTTTTTGAGAGAGCAGGTGAATAAGAATGAAGTCAGATTGGAGTTTGTGTCCTCTAAGGATCAGATTGCAAACATCTTTACTAAACCTCTACCTAAGGACTCTTTTGGGTATCTTAGGGAGAAGTTGGGGGTTATTACCCCTCCGGTTCTCAATTAAGGTGAACTGATATGCATCAGTCCGATGAATCTCACAGTCATATCTTGTGATCCAGATTGATGATAGGAAGCTGCTACTCAAGGGGAGTAGTCTATATGATTTTGAGTCATGCAAGTATGTGCCCTTTGCCATTGATGTCAAAGGGGGAGAGAAGATGTGAAAAACAAAGTGGTTATTGATCAAAGGGGGAACAGTAAAAAAAAGAGAAGACATATGAATGATTGCTGTTGATAGGGGGAGCTATATCAGTCAGTGAGAAGGAGTTCTTGTCTTGATGGTTAAAATAGTTTTTCACATCATATGTTGCCATCAATGACAAAGGGGGAGATTGTTGCAAGTATGGGCCTAACCGACGTTGTCATTGATGTCAACATACTCCTATTGAATTGATGTCAAGGATTAGATGAGATGTGTGCTGAGGATATTGATAAAATTAGTTCTATTAGAAACAGAGAACAACAATGAAGATAATGAAGCTCTATGAAGTAAAGATCCTAGCTAAGATGGAAATAAGGGAGTGTGCATCAAAGGGTTTGTAGATATGTGTCTAAAGATGATCCAGTCAAGATTTGAGAGGTCCGCATGAAGATTTGAAGAAGTTATGGCCACTTCAGTGAAATCAGTTCTGGCAGGTGTTCAGAGGTGATAGAGTGACACAAATAGGTCCAGTGAGATCCAGAAATGCAATATCTTGTTCTGTGGATTTGGTGGAGTGTTTAGTAAGAAAATGTGAATTGACAACTTGATTGGCTCGTGGTTTGGAGTTCCGCAAGCATCTATTCCAATATGATAGTGATGACAAACTGTGTTCTTGAGGTTTCGGATGAAGGAGAGAATGATTTCAGTAAGTAGAAGTAGTGTGGATGCTCTTGGTGATTTAGACAAGCTTGTGGGGGTCTCTGGATTGTGTCCAATTCATGTTGATGGTCCGTATTGAAGATTGAGCTCGTAATTGAAGAATTATTTCTGGGTGATGATGTTCTTCCTAAGTTTGGCTGACCAGATGAGTTACACATCTTGCAGATGATCTTGAAGATGTTCTATGAAGCATGGCGTGTTCCTCAAAGAAGTTTGAAGTCCCATATATGTGTGGCCGACTGTGTGGTGATTTGCATGAAGTCTTTTGTAATAAGACAAGTTGTATTTGTGTATTTTCTTTGTAATAAAGTTAAGTATGTATTGTTCTGACTTTGATGATTATCCCAAAGTTGATGTCTTGTATAAATAAGAGTTGTGAAGTCATTTCAAATTGTAGTGGAGATGTGTATGGGGTAGAAAGGAACATAGTGAAAAAGGCAAAGCAAAAGTGTTGAGCTTAAATGGAACTGACTCAAGCATGGTGAAGATGCTATTCTTCAGTTCAAGTATGTAACATTTATTATTTTGTAGACAGTGTGTCTCCTGTAGGCAGTGGGCCTCTTGTGAGTAGTGTGCTCGAGCAGTGAGCCCTAATTGGCATGTGCCATTTTGTTCCTTTTATTCTTTTAACAGAGAATACAATCTTGGGTTAGTCACCCCGTGGTTTTTCCCTTAACAGGGTTTTCCACGTTAAAATATTGGTGTTATATGTGTTAATATGTTTTTGTTCATGAATTATTACATTATGATTGGTTTATTATTATGCTACTGAATTACAAAGGATATAAGTGGTTAATGAAAGGAAAGTTTTGAGACAACTGATTCACCCCCCCCTCTTAGTTGTCTGTCTTGAAACTAACACTATTTGCACATAAGCTTAAGTTTACTTAGCTTTCTAGAAAGTTGTCTCACCTCATGTGGTGAAGACATGCTTCCTCATACATATGAGACACCTCTTTCATTTTGGATTTCCACTTGCCCTCACAAATGTCATGTGAGTTAGACAAGTGTTGCATACTTGTAGGGGTAGTTAGTGGTTCAGTCCTACCTTCCTACCTCCTCCTCCTTGCCTATTTATACAAGGATTCTCATTGTAATTTTACACTCTCATTGTATATGATACATATGCTCTTGTGCTCCATTTTTTCACTTGTGGCAGGTTATGTTATTTGTGCTTGTTGATCTTGGCTGCTCTAACATGGTATCAAAGCCATGCTTGCACATTCCTTCTTGAATCAGTGACTCTAGCACTTAGCCCTATCATCGAAGTGTCATGGAGCCAAACGAACATTGCCATTGCATCCAGAAGGCCCGATACAGTTAACGTGACCCTTCAAATGGTGATTTTTGGTAAATTGATTTTTTGCCAAAAAACTTACCACTTGCCCTAGGGTATCATACGGCCTCATTTCCGTACTTGTATGAATTTTTTTTAGCAGAGGGGCCATCTATTCCTCTGCCTTTTTTTATCAATTTTTTTTGGGTATATGAAGTTTTTTTTTAACTTTTTTTTAGGACACTCGACCTAGTTTCTTAGCCCCTCACTAAACCCTAGTTTGTGCTTTCAGGCTCTCAATGCCCCTACGTGCCCTCATGGCCCCTGTTATGGCCCCAACTTAGCTACTTCAACTTCTTTTGGCCCATATTGGGCTCCTTGCTATTTGGGTACTACATTTCAGACTCTGGTTTTCATTCTAGACGCTCACCAATTTATTGGCATCATTTGTCGGCCTCACCTGCACTCCACTACGTCTTCATAAGGACTAAAGCCTTGCTTTATCTACACCAAGGCTATTGTATATTTTTTGGAGGCCAATGCACAGTGTTTTGTCAACCTTGGCCTACCTTTAGGGCTTGCCTGCCTCTTCACACCTAAGATTCAACCACAACGGCCCCTATTTGGCCGCTTGGACTCAACCTGTTCATAGACCAAGCTTGGCCTTTTAGAAATTTGCAGGTGATCTTTGCCATTGTTATCACTACTTGGTTGTGATCTTCTACAACAAGTTTAGGCATGGTTTACTCATCATTTGCTTGTGGTTTCATATCATGTTGCCAAGCATCAAAGTTTGCATCCATTGCATGTCATGGGAGATATCTACCATCGTCTTCATCTAGAAGGGTTTCACCATTAAAAAATCCCACAATCACCATTTTCTCTATGTTTTCTTCTGCAGAAAGTGAAGGTCACCATTCAATCCATCCATTGTTGAAGGTCTACAAAGATCCACTCTTTGGGTGAGGGATTCACTGCATTTGTGTTGTATTCATTTTATAGGTTCAACATCTTCTTGCACATGAATCTTAGGCCTTCACAATCACCCTGCCATTGGCCATAAAGGCCCCTTCTACTAGTCTCTCAACACCATTTGGTCGAGTGCTTTGTAGGACACAACTTCCTCTTTTTGCTTTCAGGTGACCTATACATTCTTGATTAGCCTATTTTTTGAGTCCTATTTGGACTTCTTCACCTTCCAAATCAGGCCTACAACATCAGAATTGGCCACTTCACAGGCTAATCCATTTTTCTTGGCCACTTTGTATTTTTGGACTCTTCCTCGTCCATTCGGTCCTCTATGCCTTCTTTTGTGGTAGGCATCCACTATTAAGTTTACATGCAACATTATATTGTTAGGAAGTTTTACAAATTGTAGTGTTATCATTAAACATCAACTCTAACATTTAATGTTCAATAAATTTGTGGTCAAAGTCTATGTGACTTTTAAGTCACTTATATTACAAAAATTTAATGTTACTTTATTTGTAACCACAAACTTTATTAACATCATGGCATTTTGCATATATCATTAGTGGTCATCTAAACCGTCACATTTATTGTAAACTCAAATGACCAAAATGTGATCTTTTATGCCAGCCACAAATCAATAGGGCTCTTCAAAAGTGTCTAACATAGACATTTTTTTTTCCATTTTGCTATAATTTTCAAACTGTTTATCAGTTTTTTACAAAATTATAGTCAACGAAAAGGTGTTTCTATGCACTTCGCTTCGACAAAGTCAAACTAAAACTTTTTTCCATTTTTGTATGGTTTTTAAACCCTGAAACTCATTGTAATCGTACTTTTTGATAGGGCATAACTTTTCCCCATGACATCAAAATTTCACAAAATGTTTTTTGAAATTGCTCAGAATTTCACAAGGAAATCATTAGTACAGTTAGAATTCTTTTTTGGATAGTTGTTTTTCAAAAAACTGTAAATAATCTTTGTGTATTATAAATGGATGATTTGGCTTCCATACTTGCACAAATTGTAATTTTTCTTGCATTTTTTCTGGGCGTGGCTTCTAAATCAATCATACTCATTTTAGGGGGGTAAACCTTTTTTTTTTCCAGATCCGCCACATTGGGATGCATATCTACCCAACATTTGATGTCTTTTTGTATAGTCTTACATTGTAGATTTGGGAGACACCATTGAGGACATTCATTTTTATTCGATGTCAACTTTGATAAAGTTGCATCACCATATTCATCTTTGGATATTATTGCTCTTTCTATGCCTACATCAGCTTCTATAGTGCTAGATTTTGTAGATATTTTTTAGTCCACATATTTGACTCTGTAATCATGTATTTTGACATCCTTTTTGGGTCTAGTTATCACCATACATCCATGGTTCCTGTTCCTGAATCTTTTATGGTACATAATAGCATTGGCTTAGAGATTCTTGAGCATCCTTCAAAGACATCATGAGCATCATCTGTGTCTTTGAATCATGTGTAGAATTCAAAGACATGTATACTTCTTTCTGTATGTTCCTATTTGGAACGGGAAGATCACTTGCACACTTTTGTGGTTTGATTTCTTCCTAAGGGGAGAAATGTTGTTCAGTGTTTGTGGATCATCTTCAGTATCTAGTGTCAAGCTTCTACACACACTACAGGAGGTATTTTGAGGGGACTGCATGGCTAGTCTTCTCATATTAGTTTTGGGAGGATCCATCTCCTCGCATGGAGTTCATTCCTTCACATTTTCTGGGGAGGTCACATCAAATTTCTCATCTTTTCTCTCCTATGGAGGGAACATATATTGTACATTAGTGTTAGAAGTAGTCCTTGGGGGGTCATGTATAGTCCGTATTTCTTATTTACTTGTACAATTCATTCATGCATCATTTCTCTCCTGGAGGAACGTTTTGCCCATAGGGTTTTCTTTCTTTCTCCACTTTATGAGAAACTTGTTTGTACATGGGTACCTAACATGGCTTAGTAGTTGGGACTCTGTTGGGATAAGGTGCTATTAACCTTGTAAATCCCAATATTGTATTTATTCCATTTATTATGTGTAATTTGTAATTATCCATGAGGAGATGTACTAGTTTCACTGACAGGGGTAATTTTGGAGTAACCAAAGGTAATTACGGAGTGACTTTTACTATTGGCAAATATAAAAACTCAAAGTAAATGAGGGTAGGCATGCTCCCTTGAGGAATCTACTATATTTGGCATGTATGACAACTGTCATAATGTTTGGTAAGTGAATCTATGACAGTTGCAAGTTGTCATAAGATTTTGAGATTCTATGACACATATGACGGATATGGTAGTTGTATATTTGCTATATTTAGCCCAACTTTCCTATCTTGGAAAGTGATGCAGAGCGCACAATGGAAACCGTAGACTTATCCACTTTTGAACTTGTCGAACTCATTGGACCTTCTAACTCACTATCGGTAGGACTTAATACCGTCGGCACACTTGAAAACTACTTTGCCGATACATTCCGATCACCCCGATGACCCTTCAAACCACCACCGTCGGTGTGACTTAGATCATCGGAAGAACCTTATTCTCTTCTTCTGATATGCCGATATGCGTTGTCTTCGGTGTGACCATTATCATCAGCAAGCACTTACAACCTTAGGATGATGCGCCGATGGACACACCCTAGTGTCAACTTTGACTTTCGCTTATCAATAAGACGATTACTATCGGCCACGATAGGATTAGCTTCACTGATATGTCAATGGAGTTCAACCCATTGGTGTGACTTCCTTCGTCAGCAATCACTTCTAGACATTGGCCAATGTGCCGATACACTTGACTTCGGTGTGACCACTCCCGTCAGTGAACTCTAACCAAGGTCTGCCGATACACCGAAACCATCCGTCGTCGGCAAGACCAAAACTATTTTTTCACCGATACACCTCCTATCGGCCCAACACCGTAAATCAGTGTAACCTCCAAAAGCTTCTCTGAGGGGATGTATTACACCGATGACAACCTCTGCAACTCTGTAACAGAACAACTCACACAGAAACAACAAAAACTCAACAGAATGGAAAACAATCTAACCCTAAGGAAGTCATTCCACTGATTTCAAAGAAATCTCAACTAGTGGAATGCTTCTAATCTACATTCCATGCAATTAAACCAAAATAGAACTTTTTATTCCTTCTCCTCAGAAAATATACATACAACAATCTTCTCTGCCTCTGTGTCTCTCCTTTCTCAACGAACACAGACCGACTATATAGAATCTCATATCGGCAGTTACACAAGATGGAAGGCGAATCACCCTATAACCACTTTTGCCTTTTGGTTATACCCATCTAGTTCGATTACAATCTTTAATGACACGTATACAGACTCAACGTTATGTTGTTACTTGGCTAACTAAGATTTAATATGGCGCTAAGGCCTTACAAACATGACATTTTGGATAGAATAAAATATGCATGGAATCCTCCTAATTCTTAGGTCTCGAGGTACTCCTGCACCAGAAAGATACTCTTTTGTGGAATCTATGACAGTTATGACACGTCATAAGATGCTGTAAGAGGCCAGATTTAGTCTTGGGCCCCCAACCTTTGCATGGCTATTTTTGGACAAGTGTAAGATGCTTGTAAGATGGTAATTAATGTTTACAGGTTGGAGAATCTTAGGAGAGAGAAGATGAACGCCTAGAATGGAGTGGAAAACATTTCTATAAGTATTTGCCATGTATTTGTTGCTGCAATATAGATTTTAGGTACTCAGGTGCTGCCGGAATGTTGTCGGATTGAAGACTAGTGGAGAGAGTTGAAGTGTTGTATTGTAAATCATTTTCAGATTAATACAAACATTGGGCCTCTTTCATGCGTGGAGTTTTTTACCTGAAAGGGTTTTCTCCACGTTAAACATTGTGTTATGTGTTCATATTTCTAATTTTGCATTTCTGTGAAGCATAGTTTTGTTTTCATGTTATAATCTCCATTAATAACACAGTTAAAGATTGCAAAAATTTATTTGAATAAGATTTCCATTGAAGTAGTGTTGCTTTCATTTCTAACATTTGGTATCAGAGCCTGGCTAACTTTGACTCTTGAGTGGTAGTGTGGAAGCTGTAGTTGCAATGGGAGATTTGGTTGTGTTTGTTTTGCAGATCTTGTGTTGTTATTATGACTGCATCCACTGTTGCATCAAATGAACATTGAGAAGTTCAATAGAACGGGGTATGAGTTGTGGAAGTTGAAATTGGAAGATTTGTTGGAAGAAAGAAACCAATGGTTGGCTGTCCAAAAAGAGAAGAAACTTGATGATGTCTCTCTGGATGAGTGGGCAAAATTGGATAAGAAGGTACGGGAAACTATCCGTTTGTGTCTGTTAGATTCTGTCCTGTTGAATGTCGCAAAGGAAGAGACTACATAAAAGTTGTGGAAATGGTTGGTTGAGATCTATCAAGCCAAGAGTATGGTAAATAAACTTTACTTAAAAAGAAAATTGTTTTTCTTGAAAATGAAAGAGGGTGAGTCGGTTGCTAAGCATTTAAATTATTTTAATTTGTTGATGAGTCAACTTGCTTAAGTAGATGTTGAGGTTGATGAGGAAGATAAATGTATCTTGCTTCTTTGTTCTTTACCTGAGTCTTGGGAGAAGGTTATTCTTTCTATCACTACTAACCTCACAGATCCAAAGTTGGATGCCCTTGTTGCAGTTTTATTGTCACAGGAATTGAGGAAGAAGACTTCAGATAGTTCAGGGGATGCTCTCAGTGTCAGGGGAAGGTCTAAGGAAAGAGGACCAAAAGGAGATCAGAAAGGGGCTACGGACAAGTCCAAGGGCCAGTCTAAGACTCCTGGTAAAAAGAATAGAGTTAAGTGTTGGAACTGCGGTAAAAGGGGACATGTGAAGGAGTGTAGAAACCCCAAGAAATAGTGGGAGAGTGCTTCGGATAAGTCCTCGAATGCAGGTGAAGATGTTTTACTTTCTGCATGCAATGTTGTTTCTAATGAAAATTGGTTGGTTGACTCAGGATGCACATTTCATATGACCCCGCATAAGGAATGGTTCTCCACATATGAAGAATATGATGCAGGTAATATCTACCTTGGTGACAACTCTTCATATCTGTTGTTGGAAAAGGAAAGGTATTGTTGTGTTTCAGTGATGGGAGGATTAAAACCCTCCCTGGTGTTTTGCATGTTCCTAGATTAGCTAGAAATCTAATTTCAATTTCAAAGTTGAATGATTTGGGAATGCATGTGATATTTGACAAGCACGGTTGCAGATTGGTGAGAGGGAACTTGGTGGTAACGAAAGGAAAGAGATTCGGGAACTTGTTTAAGATTGAAGCCACTATAGTTTGTAATGCCTCTTATGTTTCTGAGGCTTTTGAAAACACTTGTATGTTGTGGCACCATAGATTGGGCCACACAAGCAATAATGTATTAAAAACTATTAAGAATAAAGAATTGTTGGATGGTTTCTCTTATTCTGATGAGCACTTTAATTTTTGTGAGCATTGTATGTTTGGTAAACAAAACAAAAAATCATTTCCTTCAGGAAGCAATAGAGCAAAAGAGAAGTTAGAAATTATTCATACTGATGTGTTTGGGCTTGTGGATAATGAATCTATCATAAAATCTCATTATTTTGTCACCTTCATTGATGATGTATCTAGATTTACATGGATTTATTTTATGAAACATAAATCTAAAGTTTTCACTAAGTTTAAGGAATTCAAAGTCTTAGTAGAGAACCAATCCAATTTAAAGATAAAAATATTAAGATCTAACAATGGAGGGGAGTACTGCTCTAAGGAATTTGATGAGTTTTGCAAGCATACGGGTATAATAAGACAAAAGACAACTTTGTATACACCATAGCAGAATGGTGTTGTAGAAAGGATGAACCAAACAATTATGGAAAGAGCTAGAAGTATGCTTAGAGATGCACAGTTGGATAAATGCTTTTTGGTAGAGGTTGTGTGTACTGCTTACTATTTGATAAACAAATCTCCTTGTAAGGATCTTGATTCGACACCTTATGAAGTGTGGATAGGTAAGAAACCTTCTGTTTCACATTTAAGGGTTTTTGGCTGTGAGAATTTTGTTCATGTGCCTAAGGAAAAGCGATCTAAGTTAGATCCAAAGGCTAAAAAGTGTACATTCATTGAATATGGTGATAATGTGAAAGGTTATAAGCTTTGGAATCCACTAACTCGCAAGATTATCTTTTCTAGAGATGTTATTTTTAGGGAACTTAGAGCTATTTTAGAACCTGAGTAGCCAAAAGAAAAAAAATGAAAAGGTAAAGAAGGTGCACTTTGATTTAGAGTAGCAAGATGCACCTCAGGAAGAACAGGATGATGGATTGGGGGGTGGAGAAGAAAAAGAAGAAGATTTAAGTAGTTCTGATGAAGATGAGTCTATTATTACAGAAGTTGTTGTAGATGATCATGCAGAAGGAGTAGAGTCTCTTACTCCACCCTTGAGGAGATCCACAAGACAATGGAATCCAGTTGACAGGTATATCCCACTAGATTTCTATTGTGTATATGCTTTATTGAGTACTAATGATGAACCTAGATCCTATAGGGAAGCTATTTTTGTAGATGATAGTGAATCTTGGCAGTTAGCCATGCAAGAGGAGATGATGGATTTAGACTCTTGTAATACCTGGGATCTTATTCATTTTCCCAAAGGAAGAAAGGCCATAGGATGTAAGTGGGTCTTCAAGAAGAAGTTTAGAGTAGACGGGTCATTGGAGAAGTACAAGGCTAGATTGGTAGCCAAGGGCTACTCCCAGAGAGAGGGAGTTGATTTTGGTGAGATATTCTCTACTGTTGCTAAATTGACTTCTATTAGATTTCTCTTATCCATTGCTATAGCTTATGATTGGGAGATTGAGCAAATGGATGTTAAGACTACGTTCTTACATGGAGATCTTGAAGAAGAAATTTATATGCAACAACCTACAAGTTTTGAGGTAAAAGGAAAAGAACATTGGGTTTGCATGTTAAAGAGGTCTCTTTATGGTCTGAAATAGTCCCCTAGAATGTGGTATCAAAAGTTTTATTCATTTGTTTTGAAATTAGATTTTGTTAGAAGCAAGGAGGATCATTGTGTTGATGATTCTATAGTGGTTATTGCTTTGTATGTTGATGACATATTTTTTAGCAATACTAAGGGTATGATCAGAGAGCTTAAAGCCCAACTTTCAGGTGCATTTGAGATGAAGGATCTTGGTGCTGCAAGGTATATTTTGGGAATGGAGATTAGGAGGGATAGAGTTAACATAAATCTTTGGTTGTCACAAAGTAAGTATGTGAATACTATTTTGCAGAGGTTTAGTTTGCAGGACTGTAACCCAGTTAGAGTTCCTTTACCCATTGGTACTAAGATTTCATTAGATATGTGTTTAAAGACTAAGGATGATCTTGAGGATATGTCTAATGTTCCATATGCTAGTGTTGTAGGGAGTTTGATGTATGCAATGGTTTGCACTAGACTAGATATTGCCCAAGCAGTGGGAATTTTGAGCAGATTTATGTCTAACCCTGGTAGACAACATTGGAACTATGCGAAGAGGGTGTTTAAATATCTTGCAGGTACTCCTGAACATTGTTTGGTTTATTCTAGTACTGATAGTGCTAATAAATCTTTGGACATACAGGGTTTTGTTGATGCAGATTGGGCAGGTGACTTGGATTGTCGAAGGTCCACTAGTGGCTATGTGTTTACTCTGTTTGGAGGTGCAATGAGTTGGATAAGTAAGAGGCAGACCACAGTTGCTTTGTCCACCATAGAAGCAGAGTATATGGCTGCAAGTCATGTTTCTAATGAGGCAGTTTGGTTGAGGAGACTGTGTACAGGTATTGGACTTGATTGCAGGATTATTTAGATTGGTTGTTATAGCCAGAGTGCTATCTGTTTGGCCAAGAATCCCATGTATCATGCTCAGACTAAGCATGTTGATTTTCAATATCACTTTGTTCGAGAGTTGGTTGCAAATGGAGAGATTGAGTTGAAGAAGATAGACACTCAGGAGAATGTTGCAGATTCATTGACCAAGCCTATGAGCATAGATAAGTTCATGTGGTGCAGAGAGGCCATGGGCCTTGTTTCTAGTGCTTGATTATTTTTCATTTGATTTCCTATGGGTTGCTTTACAATGTATAATGTCAAGTGGGAGAATGCTAGGATAAGGTGCCATTAATCTTGTAAATCCCAATATTGTATTTATTTCATTTATTATGTGTAATTTGTAATTATCCATGAGGAGATGTACTAGTTTCACTGACAGGGGTAATTTTGGAGTAACCGGAGGTAATTACAGAGTGAATTTTACTATTGGCAAATGTAAAAACTCAAAGTAAATGAGGGTAGGCATGCTCCCTTGAGGAATCTACTATATTTGGCATATATGACAACTATCATAATGTTTGGAAAGTGAATCTGTGACAGCTGCAAGTTGTCATAAGATTCTGAGATTCTATGACACATATAATGGATATGTTAGTTGTATATTTGCTATATTTAGCCCAAGGTTCCTATCTTGGAAAGATACTCTTTTGTGGAATCTATAACGGTTATGATGTGTCATAAGATGCTGTAAGAGGCCAAATTTAGTCTTGGGCCCCCAACCTTTGCATGGTTGTTTTTGGACAAGTGTAAGATGCTTGTATCATGGTAATTAATGTTTACAAGTTGGAGAATCTTAGGAGAGAGAAGGTAAACACCTAGAATGGAGTGGAAAACATTTCTATAAGTATTTTCCATGTATTTGTTGCTACAATACAGATTTTAGGTACTCAGGTGCTGTCGGAATGCTGTCGGATTGAAGATTAGTGGAGAGAGTTGAAGTGTTGTTGTATTGTAAATCATTTTCAGATTAATACAAACATTGGGCCTCTTTCCTGTGTGGAGTTTTTTACCTGAAAGGGTTTTCTCCATGTTAAACATTGTGTTATGTGTTCATATTTCTAGTTTTGCATTTCTGTGAAGCATAGTTCTGTTTCTGTGTTACAATCTCCATTAATAACACATAGTTAAAGATTGCATAAATTTATTTGAATCAGATTTCCATTGAAGTAGTGTTGCTTTCATTTCTAACAGACCCATCATCATCTTTGTATTCTCCATAAGTTGCACTTAAGGGGGGGTGTTAGTGTAAATAGTGACTTTATCTAACTAGTTAGTTTCTAGTCTACATAGTCAACGTCCTATTCACACATAAGCTTAAGTTTATTTAGCTTTTTAGAAAGTTGTCTCACCTATGTGGTGAAGACACATGTCCTCATACATATGAGACACCTCTTTCATTTTGGCTTGCCACTTGCTCTCACACATGTCATGTGAGTTAGACAAGTGTTGCATACTTCTAGGGATACTTAGTAGTTCAGTCCTACCTTCTTACCTCCTTCTCCTTCCCTATTTATGCAAGGATTCTCATTGTACTTTTACACTCTCATTGTATATGATAGATATGCTCTTGTGCTCCATTTTTTTACTTATGGAAGGTTATGCTATTTGTGCTTGTTGATCTTGGTTGCTCTGGTATTCTATTTATGACCAAGAGTTTTATGCCATCATTCAGGAATTAAATAAATGGAGACATTACTTATTACCTAAAGAGTTTGTTCTCTATACATATCATCAAGCATTAAAGTATGTGAATATCCAAGGGAAGTTGAATCAAAGACAAATGAGGTAGCTTGAATACCTACAAAGTCACTCTTTTGTTTTAAAGAACAAGTCTAAACAACCAAATAGAGTAATTGATGCACTAAATCAAAGGATTGTTTTGGTATTAATAACCTGTAAACACGGGTGTAGGTCCCGAAAATAAAAAACCCCCATAGGGTAGCAAAACAGGTCCAAGGCCACAAAAATAGCTAACTAGAAGAAAGAGTTCATAAAAGTATCAAAAAGAAACAAAGTCCAAATAATAGAACAAAAGTAAAAACTAGTTAAAAAGATCTTTCCAGTCATCCTTCAAGAAATTCAGCTCCTCCTTGTTCACAGTCTTTCTCGTCCTTGTCAGCATTATGATCCTCCTGTAGAATGGTAAAAGTAGTGGTCGCCTGATGGATGACTTTCAGGCAAACGGTCACTAGCACCTTGACCTTGGCTTCCATGTTTGAGAGGTGAGTCTTAACCTCCCTAATCTCTTGCATGAGCTTCTTGTTAAATTCACCCTCCTTGGCACTTTCAACTTCTTTTTTGGGAGTCTCCAGGACCTCACTATCATCCTGTTCATTATCATAATACGAATTATTCATGGAGTCAAAGTGATTCACACCTTCTTGATCCTGCACAGGGGTAGAATTGACTTCTTTAATCTCAATCTCATACTCAGGGTCATCAGGGTTAGAAGTGGAAGAGTAATCCACAATTTTTAACATTGGGGGCTTCCCCCCAGCCAGCCTGGTTGACCTATGAATGCTAGGTCTTCTCATCGAGCTCTCCTTGCCCACGGCCATCTCCTTGACTTTATTTGTCTCTTCATCTTTCTACTCTGGGGGTTTGTCCTAGTCTTTCTCAAACTCTGGTTCCACATTCCTCGTACCCACATCACCATTTTTGATTTTCTTCTTCCCTCCTTTACCAAAGCTAGGGGGAACATGTTGTTCTTTGCATTTTTTTCCTCTAGAGGGAGAAGGGCAATTCTTTAGCCCATAAAGACCTTCAACAACAACTTTATGAGCCTGGCCCTAGGACCCATCAACACCCCTAGAAATAGAAACAACAAGGGTTCGACTAGTTTGATGGGCCCGAGGGGAAGTAGAATCCTTCTTCTTGTGGGGTCTAGAATTAGGGAAGCCAAGAGGGTTGGGGGGGCAGACAGGATTTGGGGGATCAATATCAACATGAGACGGGGCTTTATTTTTAGTAGGGTTGCCAAACTTTACAATTAACAGGATATTATCATCCAAATCTTCATCAACATTTTCTTCAACAAGACCAGCCTTAAGAGGTTTTGTAGGGCAGAGGACCAAATGAAAGTGGTACAAGCAGAAAAATCAAACCCTGGTGCAAGGGGACAGCCACCACCGCTGGATTACCCTCCTGGGTTTTCCTAGTCAAACTGACAGAAGACTTGAGAGATGAGAGCAGATAGAAGGGGAAGTTCACAAGGATTTTATGTCTAAAATGGTTTAAAAGGGAAAATGATAATGGTAAAAACATCTATAGAAGCCCTCAAGAGTAAAGAACTTCATTATCAAATAACAAACACAGTCCCATGGGTTTACCAGGCTTTCACGCTCAAAGCCACCTTACAATCTAACATGCTTCTCTCCTTCACAGAAGAATTTTTTCAGCTCCTCCAGATCCTGGACCTTCGTCTCCTTGTTCATTCTTTTTCCCACACACTGTAGGCCCTTGGATTTAGCAATGGACTCTTTAGAAACCTCAAAGTACACCCTGCCAATGCACACCTTCTAGTCCTCATCCCACGACATGGCGAATTGAATAGATAGAGTCTCATAAAAAACATTCAAATATTCTAGGAAAGGGGTTATTCCCCCTTCATAAGCTATACTCCAGACCTGAGAGTCAACTTTAAATTCCTCACACGAAATTGGCTCTGTTCTTACTTTGTCACCCCTCATCATTC
This sequence comes from Cunninghamia lanceolata, assembly GCA_027924645.1. Taxonomy (NCBI): domain Eukaryota; kingdom Viridiplantae; phylum Streptophyta; class Pinopsida; order Cupressales; family Cupressaceae; genus Cunninghamia; species Cunninghamia lanceolata. The sequence continues at coordinate 16,462,294 of BSBN01000472.1, read as the reverse complement.
TGACTTTGCCAAACTAGCAAGGAAGAATTGAATTACAAGACTTAGCGGATTGCAGAAAGCCTTTGAATAATCTGGAACTAACTTGATACTCATAATAGTTGTTGCAAACGATGCCACTCAAACTCCCAAAAATGTCCTTCCAATTCCTAAATGTGTCTGGGTCATTATTTCCTTCATTAAATAGCTCGTGCGATCTCGCAACATCCAGAGCAACCAACGGAGTATGAAAAGACTTGAAATACCATCTAGATGGTGGCTCTTGGGGATGCTGAGTTGACAAAAGTCCACAAGGGACTAAATGCTCCAACCTGATCAGGTGTAATGAGTAGTCTTGAAGGTGATGTCATCCTTTTCCTTCCACTCCACGTAATGAGGATATGGCAAGGAGACACGATCTAAAGGGGAGAGATGGGGGATTTTGGCCATGAGGGATTAGGAAGAGGCTTATTTCTTATGTTCAGAGTAAGATTAGAAATATTCCTCTAACATCTTATTGGGTAGAGGTTGATCCCATAGTTAGCCATGAGGTCCGTAGTCTAATTACCCTCACTATAAATATGGCCAACATCAAAACCTTCAAAGCTTAGAAGCAAGGTTTTAATATATCTTGAATAATGTCCTCAATCTGCCAATTGACCCTAGATTTGTCTTTAATAGCTTCAATAATTAACTTGGAGTCACCTTCAACCACAAGGTACTTGATGCCAATGGAAATGGCAATTTTGAGGCCCCAAAGGAGTGCCATGGCCTCAACAATGTTGTTAGTGTTCTCACCAAGCCCTCTCGTAAAGGCCGCCATGAGGACACCCTTGTTAGATCTGAGAAATCCACCCCCACTGGCCATCCCAGGGTTACCTTTAGCAACACCATCAAAGTTGAGCTTGGACCAACTACCCGGGGGGGACCACTTAGTATTGGCTCTAGCACGACACTTGGCATCATCCACTTTACATATGCTGGCTGAAATGCTCCACTGATTTATGATATTAGTTTCAAGGCTTGTGGGAGGGAGTTTAGTAGCTTTTAAAGTGTTTTTAGAGAGGTTTTCCTACAGGAGCTTAGAAATCATACAAAATACCTCCTTGGGACCTTTTAATTTTTCCCTAAACAGCCTGTTATTTCTTTCCTTCCAAAGGCCCCATGCCAGAATGGGAGGGACTTAAGCCCAGATTTCTTTGCATATGGGGTGGAGGAAAAGGGGGTTCTATGACCTTAAGAAAGTAGGGATGTCACCATCCAAGCACCATGAGGTTCCCAGATTATGCATAGCCAAACTCCAGACTTCCCAGGAAAATTCATAATGTAGGAGGAGATGAGAGACAATTTCTTCATCCTTTAAGCAAAGAGCACATTTGTTGGGGATTTGAAATCCTCTTAGTCAAAGGTTGTCTATAGTTAGGATCTTGTTTTGCACCGCCAACCACTAGAAATGATTGATTTTGGGTATGAGATTGTGATTCCAAACTTTCCTCCATAGGTTATCCCCTTTCTAACACATAAAGAGGTTATACGTAGATTTAATTGTAAAAACCCCTATCTTATCCCTATCCTACAATATTTTGTCCTTCTGAGGGAAATGGGAACCCTGTAATCTCTTAGGTTAAGTTGAACCTCCTCTGCCTTCTGTAAAAGGTCTTCCTAACTCTAACAATAGTCAGACAACTATTTCCACCCACTTCTACCAGGATGGAGGTAGTCATCCACCAACTTACAAAAGAAAGAGATAGCCTTATTGATCAAGCCTTGGACATTTTGAACCCTGTTTAGAGGTACATTTTTAAATCAACTATCTTCCCTAAATCTTATAGTTCTTCCATCTCCCAACCTCCGCTTAATGCCCTACAAAAGAACATATATGCTCTCAACCACATTGTTCTAGACAACCGAACCCTTAGGGAGACAAGAAGAATGCAAGAAATCCTCAGGATTTAGATTTCCCATGTACTTAGCTCTCATTATACTACCCCACTCCTTATTCCTATTTAAGAGATTTCATTCAACTTTAGAAATAAGGGCTTTATTAGTCAGGTTGCTCTTCCTTATTCCCAAGCCCCCCTACATCTTAGGCTTGCACACTTTATCCCAGCTAACCAAAGCCAGCCTCTTTTTATTTTCCACCCTTGTCCATAGGAAGTTTCTTTGGATTCTTTCAAACTTCTCAACAATGTATTTGTGAATCTTAAAAAGGGATAGAAAGTACATAGGGATACCTTGAAAAGAGGCCTTTAGAAGTTGAAATTTGCCAACTTGGCTTAAGAGCTTGCCTTTCCACCCTACCAGTTCTTTTGAATTCTTTCCAATATGGAGTTCCAGTAATCGGGAGTAACATCCTTAACTATTAATGGGAGGCCCAAGTAAGTTCTGGGAAGCTCACCATTAGAGCAGCCAAGGATCCCCATAATCTTTTGTTGAAGCTCCAAGGGAGTATTAAAGAAGTACACCTAGCTTTTGCCATAATTGATACACTAGCTAGTAGAGACACCATAATCCTGTAAAACTTGTTTCCATTTCCTTGCCTCAACCACTGAAGCCAACCCGAACAAGATGGTGTCATCCATGAATTGCTGAATAGCCGCCGAGTCAGCTATTGAAGCGGTTTAATGCCCTTTATTTCTTTAGAATTCAGCAAATTGAGAAAACTTCTACTTAGGGCTTCAACCATAAGGATGAAAAGGTAGGGGGATAGCAAGTCACCTTGCCTTAAGCCCCTCCCCACATTAAAGAAACCCCTAGGGACCCCATTAACAAGGATAGAAAATTTAACAGAGGTGACACATATTTTTATAAGCTGCAATATTTTTCCTTGGAAACCCATCTACTCCAAAACTCTGAATAGAAACTTCCAGGCCACTGTATCATAGGTTTTTGAGATATCAAGCTTGAAAACCATTCCAGACAATTTCTTTCTTTCCATGGAGTGTATAAATTCATGTGTAGATATGGCCACATCCAAAATCTCTCTCCCTGGCACAAACCCCTTTTGGCTACTACTAATAAGCCTGTCAAGGATAGGCTATAGTCTGAAAACTAAGATCTTAGAAAATATCTTGTAGACAATATTACAAAGACTAATAGGCCTGAAGTCCCCCATGCACAAAGGATCCAATTTTTTTGGCACTAGAGCAATAAAGGTATGATTGAGTTGCTTCAGCAGCTTATTTGTCTGGAAGAAGTCCTTAGCCACTTCAGTGACATCTTTACCCACAATATCCTAGTACTCTTGAAAAAAGGCTAGGGGGAAGCCATCTGACCCCAGAGCCTTAAAGGCACCCATAGAGAAAAGACTAGAATGGACCTCCTCCTCAGAAACCGGTTTACCAAGCTGAGCAATATGAAGACTATGGAGGTTGAGATAATTGGTCTTAATTCATTGAAATATTTATATAGTAAGATTATGATTTTGTTGAGATTTAGAAATCATGTCAAGATGCTAAGGTATGTAAGGACAAATCTTTATTCAAGAAGGACTTTTGTTTAAAAATCAACAATTATGTTACCCAAAGGCTCTATGAGGGAGAACTTCATAAGAGAAATGCATGGAAGATGTCTTAGTGGTCATTTTGGTAGGGAAAAACCCTTTTATAATTAAAAGATAAATATTATTGTTCTAGTTTGAAACAAAATGTAGAGTTTAGTTGGTTGCTAGATGTAGAATTTGTCAACTAGCAAAGGGCACTAGTGGGAACACAAGGTTGTATAAGCTATTACCTATTCCATATAGACCATGGGAAGATAATTAGTATGGATTATGTTTGGGATTTACTGAGAACTCAAAAGGGAGATGATAGTATCTTTGTATTATTGGACAAGTTCTCCAAAATGTCTCACTTCATACCATGTCAAAAAACTAATGGCACATCAAATGATGTGGTAAGGTTGCATGTTTTCCTAGAACTATTACATTTGATGGGGATACTAATCTTATGAGTCATTTTTAGAGGATGTTATGGAAAATATTAGGTGCCAAATTATATTTTAGTTCTATCCACCATCCCCAAGCTGATGGACAAACTAAGGTAGTCAATATGACTCTTGTAAATCTACTCAAAAGTTTAGTTTGACCCAAACTACTTAGTGGAATTTGGTCCTTGCCCAAGAAAATTTGCATACAATAATTCAATTAATAGGTCAACTAGTGTTTCATAATTCGATATTGTTTGTGAAAGATCTCAAAGAGGTATCACATATTTGATAAAGGTGGTTGTTAACAAGAAAAATACAAAGGTTGAAGACTTCATAGAATATATGCAATAATTGCATGAGGAAATTAGAAAGCAGATTCAAGAGTAATTTAAAATATAAGGAAAAGGATAATGCAAAAAGGAGAGTAGATTCATTTGTAAATGGTGATTTAGTTATGATATTTTAGTGAAATGAGAGGTTTCCCAAGAGAACCTATGATAAATTTAAACAAAAAAGTAGGCCTTGCAAAATCCCATGAAAATTCTCTAATAATGCATATGAGGTTGGTCTTCCACTAGGGTTAGATATTTCACCAATCTTCAATGTTGTTGATTTGCACCCAAATGTAGGAAATGAAAGTGTTTCTACAAATGATGAGGATGTTATATACATTGCTAGTTAGATTGACCAAATTCCATAATAGGGTAGAGAATAAATTAGTAAAATACTATAGGAAAGGATTGCAAAGAAGACTAGAAGAAAAAATTATAAAGAGTATTTGGTAAGATGGAAAGGAAAGGGATCTATAGGGGATGAATGGTTATTTGAAGCAAACTTTTCTCATTTGAGAAAAAAAGTCAGTTCAATTTGTAGGAGCCCTATGAGTAGGGGCTCACATTTTTTGTACCTTGGGTGTTTGATGCCAAAGCACCTTAAGGTCTAAAGACAATCTACATAAACAGAAAAGGGAGAGAGACGAAAAGTTATTTATTTATTTTTGACTTGTCTATTTTGTTTGTAGGTGTTTGACGTGGAACAATAATTTCCAAGCTTGGATTTTCTAATTGGATAGGTGATGCAATTTAAACTTTCTCATTAGATGATTGATGTCAAAAACCTTCTAATTGGAGGACTGTCAAATCAAATTAGATTTATTTTTATCCTTAGTTAATTCAATAAGGTTTTAAGTGATGGAAACAAGGCCTATTAAAAAATAATTATGTAGCAATTGGAAAATAACTTCTTTTACCAACAAATTGAAGATCAACCTTCATGTGTCTACAATAGGGATCTTTTAGACTAGTGACATAATTAATTAGTAGAAGTTATCAAGTATTTCTATGAGCCTTAGTACTATTGTGAGCCTAAGTATTGTCCTAAGTCTAAGCTTTTGGATTTTCTTTCTAGTTTGTTGTTTTTTACTTCATTATGATTGTTATCACTGTCTGTCTAGCTAAATTGTTACTAAGACTATTTTCTATTGAAACACAATCTCAACTTGGCTTTGAATTGGAAATTGAAGATTTTAATAAATTATGAGTTCTATTTTATTTCAATTATTTTGAAGTTTCTGCTATGTAACCCCAATCTACATTTCTTGGAGTTCGTTGGTTTTTTCCTAACCCACTCCATCTACTGCACCATACATGCACATTGTCCCATAAAACAAATACTTGAGCCTCTTTACAAAATTCTAAATATATAATTGATCTTTTCACAACATTCTTTGTTGTTCTTTCCATCCATCTTCACATGGAGCCAACTTTAAGTGATTGTTGGTAGACATTAAATGTTGGCTATCAAAATGATAGCCTACCATATATGCTAGTTATTTATTTAGATATTATTAATTATTTCAAATTCATTAGATGATGCAGTCACTCATAGAAATTAAAAAAATGATAGAATAGTCTTTCATACCCATTGATGTGTTTGTTAGTCACAACAACAAGAAATTAAAGTTTCAATCAAACCTCTATTTATCTTGAAGAATATGATAAACTCAAAGAATTCATGATTCCAAGTCTCTGTGTTAGGTCATAACGATCTATTATAACTCAGAGGTTGATGTGATATGTTGTTTTCCAATAGGGGCCTTATGTACTTATTTGAAAGTCTCGTCCAAATATTTATCCTATTTTACCTGATCTACATGTATTCTCAACAAATTGCATCAAATTCTATAATCTTTACCTATGATCTGCATACATCTGTGCAAATTGTTCTAAATTTGATCAATTCTTCTGAAAACTATCTCCAACTAAGATTATGCTGATGATCTTTCTGACTTTGATTAGTTTTTCTAAAATTACCACAATTTGAACTAATCTTTACTCCTTTATCTCAAATTCATTCAAATATTATGCAAACAAGCAAGTGTTTCACCATCATTTTCTATTATTTGCATGATATTCACTATGATATGTTATTTCTACTCAAATATGCTAAGATATGCAATTATCTATGTCAATTCAACATATTTTCCTTATGTTTGCTTGTTATTTATCATTATTTGCAGCTCTGTATGATTTTTTATGAAATTCAAATGAAATAGAATGAAAATAAACTGAAATTCTAATGAAATTACTAAAAATATTTAGTTTCAATCAATGATTCACATGTAACTTTGATACTTTCATGAAAAAGGAGATAAACCAAACCATGCTTCACCAGGACATTCCACAATTACACACAACATGTGCTGATCTTCAAAAGAAAAGATGATGACAACATGCACTAGTTGAAATGCACCTTTGAGGAGCACAATAATTCACAGTAACACATCAGTAAATCATCCACAAGATTATGCAAGATTTACTATGAGGTAGTAATCTAAGTCTCCATTATCATTCAGTATGCTAAAATATGCACATATACATTTGATCTTGAGAAAGAACCATGGGGAATCACAAAGTCACAAAATTGTATCCTTAGTGTTCACAAGTTCAACAATTCAATCTCAATTCAACTCCTAATAGTTTACAAATGAGAATCAATATACTTTTATAAAACAAGGATAGGATTCAGTTATAAATGATCCAATAGTTAGGATCCAATCAAGATAATCAATTGTCAAGAATAGTGGCACATGATTGCTAGTTGGCAATCATTGGTGGAGGACAGTTGGCAAAAGGGGAATATTCCCAGCATCTTTGACTTGGTCTTCAAGGTCCCTTTACTCAGCATCTTCTTTTGATTCCTCCTCTGTTGACCATTCAATGATTCTAAATCCAGTATTTGTGCCCTTGAAGTATGCATATGCCCCAACTGCTATGTTTATTTCATCTCTATTCTACACTTTAGCTTTCTCCTTAGCATGTTCTTGGGATTTTAATTGTTCTTTCAAGGCTATCCACCTGTTTGTCCTGTTATCCAACTCCTCATTATATGCATCTATCTTGGACCTCATATTCATTGTCTTATCAATAATATCCTCAGAGAAGTGTTCGACTGGATCTTCTATTGCTAGGCTAAAATTATCCTTGGAAGCCTTAATAACATCATCCTCATCTTGATTTCTAGCTTTACCATCTACTCCACCCTCTAACTTCTCCAAACTAGCTAGCTCCTCTTCCCAAAGTTCATGGGCTTTTATGCTGATATCTACTACTTTTGCATTGCATCTCTTCAAAATAGATACTTCAAACGTTAGGTCATCTACCTAAAGATCCATTTTAGGAATTGCTTGGAGTGCCAAAATCTTGTTGGTTATGAGGATCTGATCATCTACTTTCCTCATGTCCTTAAGCATAGTCAAGAACCAACTGCTTTGAACTAGCCTCTAGCCCACTTCCTTCTTCAATGCATCTACCTTTCCCTTCATGTGGCTAAGCATATCCCAATTGTATATGGATGTCTTTATTACTTTTTCTCCTTCCTCCAAGAATCTTGCAAACCATTTGCTCATCATATTACCCTAATGCTTTTGAGCATCCTATCCAATTATCTCTTGTGATACCAGAGCCAAAGGTGTAGTTGTTGTTATTGGAATGTTGGTAGGGGTGACCAATCCTTTTATGAAGACTTGCAATTAGGCAATTTTCCCTTTATACTATTTGTTTTTAGCCTTAAAGCTTTTGTAATCCTGGCTACTACTACATCTATACTTTCTCTCAGTTCTTGGATATCCTAATCCACAGTCAAATGCCCCAGGTCTATAGTGGTTACTTGAAACTCATTGACACTTATTTCCCCTTTGTTCTTATCAACTGTAGGTATAGCTAATTAAGCTATCCTCTTTCTTGTGGCAAAATCTCTCCTTATTGTCGAGGTATCCCTCACTCTACGCTTGGGCTTTGTAGCCTCAAGTGAAAATAATAATTGAATGTAAAAATTTGAAGAATCTTGAATAGAAGGTTGAATTACCTCAGATGCTAACCAATTAGGCGCATTGGATACCGGTCCTTGCTGACACGTCTGCTCAATGTGAGCATCCTACTTATCTATGTCTTTGTCTTTTGGAGCCTCTACTCTCACTTGCTGCTAACTTTGATTCTTTTTAGTTTCTATGGATATCATATCCTCATCCTATGGTACTTCTTTTATAAGCTCCTCATGTTCAGGTACATTCATGTAGACATCTGCATCTTCTTTATTTCCATAGGGATATCTTCATGAGTTCCCATAGCCTAATCTTGTGCATTTTGTTCACCTTGGATATTAGGATCATCCCTACTCTGCTCCTCCTGGTGACTAGGATCTGGAACATCTTGATGTACATCTTGATCTGTTCTTATTCTATTTTCTTTTGTCTCTTCTCTGTCACCTTTATCCCCTGGACCTTCATGTCCAGATGTAGCTATCTCTGGTTCTTCTTGTGCTTCAATATGTCCTTCTGTACTTGTCTGGACATTTTCCTCTAGATACTAACTTTAGATGTTTTGCTCTGGCGGTTCAGTCTGGATATCCATATCCTCAACTGTATCATCTTTATTTCATACATTATCCAGAGCTGCATCCCTGTCTTCATTATTAGCCTCATCATATGCTAAATCTATAATTTTTAAGCTTGTGATAGTTTCCACTAACACATCCAAAGCTCCAGTTTGTACCGTTACCTCCAGAGATCTAGGCTCATTCATATCTCTAACATTTTGTGATGCATGTGGAGTGCCTTGAGGTGTTAGGGTAGTATTTCTCAGCAAGATTTCAATTGGATTGGCTGTCACATCTCTTGATACATCATCATCTATCAAATCAATTTTCTTTCTTAAAGGGAAAGATTGATCAACCATCCTCTTCACTTCTTCTTCCCTTGCTTCCTTGGCCAATTCATCCTTAAATTTGACTATGGTCGGGATGGGCACATTATGTTGAAACTCTTTGGGTATTGCCTCCACATCCTTTGGGACCATTGTTGCTGTAGATGTTTTTGTTGTATGTTTCCTTCTAGCAAACATATGTTCCATCTTTGTTGGCTCTTCTTTTTCTTTGAGTAGGACATTTGATTGCACACTGGTAGATCCCCTCATTATGGGCATTTTACCTCTCTTTTTCTTAGGGATGTTCATCCCTTCCAGTAGATCCTCACCTTTCTTCACAAGTGTCTCTTCTTCATCCTCCATGTCCTCATATGCATATTCTGGCTCATACACCTGTCTTGTAGTAATGGTGATGGACAAGACATGTGTATCTTTTGAAGGTGATGGAATTGTGGCAATTGTAATGCCACTTGTGGTGAACTCTCCCTTTGCATTGGAAGAATCTAGCTTGGCCAGCTTGTCCTCCATAATTTGTCTTTTCCGAATCAATAAGTCATCAAATTTTGGATCTCCCAACTCTTTTCTTTTCCTCTTCTTATCAATGGTCACTACAACTCCCTTTTCCATTATTGCATCCACCTTTTGATCTACCCATTTCTTTGTGAGCTCCTTGACCTTGGCTATGATTAACTCAATGGAGGTGACCTCAACTTGGTTCCAGTCAGGAGGGGAGAGAGTTTCTTTGTATATCTATTTCTCCTCATATGCCTTATCCAACAATTTTCCATCATCAAAGTGTAATTATGGAGGAATATCAAAACACCCTAGTGTCTTGATCTAATTCAGGGTAAGTCTCTAATAATTTCTTTTCCTGACTTCTCCATCTGGACAATCTGCGCAATAGTCTTTTATGTGCACTTCATGCCTTAACTTCTTATTCACATATCTTTCCATTCTGTGGTATGGATCAAAATATCTAGCCAGGGAGAATGGTTGCAAATGGAGCATATGTAGCTCAGCTTCTGATTATTTGGCTCCATCTATAGATGCACATACATACCATCTAAGGAATAATGGGAACCTGGTATTGCCTCTTTTGTTCTTTTTCATATATGCCTCATAGGAGGGTATGATCTGTCTAGTCAGCTCCAGCAACACCACTTTGTCAGTGGGATATCTTGGCAGCATGAAAGGCTACCCCTCAAATCCTTCCATATGGATGTATGTGAAGGTGGACAATTGTATAAACCAATCTCCATTCCTGGTGACTACCTCTTGAGCCTCACTACTCAATCTCTTTGCTCTGTCGTCATCCATGAGTCAGACCAGATGTATAATGAAGCAATCATTTACTCTTCTATAATTATGGATGGAGGCCTTCCTCTCTAATTGGAGATAATGTTCCCATATTGTCTTTGCCTTGAGGCGTCTTCCCACTCTGCCTACTGTTTTCTAGCCAAAGAATGCGGATTGGGCAGCACATGCATACACCACATATGAGGACATGTAAAATAGGCACACTTTGCCTCTGAAATGTCGCATACCTTCATCAATGCTGTCACTGATGAGTGATGCCCATTGTATTATTCTATCGGTGGATTCCACCATTCTGATGATCCCATACATCCATGGCTCAAAGTTACGAGAATCTGGCTTTTCATCCATCCTTCTCTGCAACACCATCATGTACTACAATTCTAGTGTGAAATAAAATTTAAATAATTTAGTTGCCAGCTTTGCAACTACCTTGGCTTTGTTATCTACAGCCCTCCATAATGTGAACATGATCTTCCTACAGTCGGTAGACTTGTTCTTGTATTGGGCTTCTAGGTCCTCAAGGTTTATACGAAACAAATTAGGACCTATGGGCAACTAGAATTCCTTTGTAATCCCTTGGACTGAAAAGTCTGCGTATACTCATCCTTGTTTCTCTACCTTCCTATTGGTAGGGTTGTCATTTTGTATGCAGGCCACCACCAACTCTAGGGCATCAACTGCATAGGGAAATCTAGCTGCATTCCACATTCCTAAATTGAAAATCTTCTGAAGGATAGGGTTCCCATTTCCTCCAATCAATTTGGTGGTCCAAGTGTTCAGATATGTATTCCTAGCATGTGTATCCCCCATTTTTCAAAATCGAAAGCCTATTGCCCCAAGAGCTGGGAACATGGGGTTCTTAAACTCTTCATCATTTCTATTCTTTTGGTCCTGCATCTTGTCTTGCAATTAGCAGATACGCATAATTTAACCTATATTTCATTTATCATTCTGATGCTTATTTCTCTAGATATTCTGACATTTACCATTTCATAAAAAATAACCACATGTTCATTTGTAGACAAATTTACCCTAAGTACAAGATTTACCTTTCATTATATGGTAATCATATGATAAAATAAAGCATAGGGTTTTGTCATTTACCTACCTACTTTCTGGATCTAAAACCTAATTACTGTGTCTGGATATGCCCTTCTTCATTGTATTATCACTATTTACCGTTCGTTGTTATGCAATGCACCATTCCATTCAGGATTGGAATCACCATAAAATCACTCTGAGCTCTATAATTCTTCTTTATAAATGCTTTGGTAAGTTTAAAATGATCTAATTCTACCTTTTATGTGTTAAAATATGGAATTAGGGCATAATAAATGCTAATTTGCATAGGCTCAAGAACATCAGCTTATGAGACCTGGGAGATCTCTACAAGTGGCAAGGTTTAATTTGAAATTTTGAACAGCCAACGACTCCTTTTCGCGGCATTAAATGAGGGTTTGGATATAAGATATGTGCACATGAACACTAAAATAATATGCTTGTTCCTTCAGAATATCCATATGCATATATCCAGATGACATCATCAGTCATTTGGTCAAAGGTTGACTTGAGGGTGGATATCAGGATGAAGAAATCCTAATGCATTTATCTTTGTTTTCGAATGTCAGGACATAAAAAATGTTCATATTGACAAGTCAAACATGTGCCACATGGCACCTATTCATTAGACAGAGGGAGGTCATTTATTTGGTTCGCAAAAGGTAAGGATATGGAATTTTAGAAATATCTAGATATTAGAACTCACGAAATGTCCCCTAAGCTCAAATGTCCCGATGATGTCAGTGTCATGAAATGTTTTCCTTAGGATGAGACAGGGTGATGTCATCAGGATATTAGGGAAAGTCTGCACATTAAGGATTGTGAAATATCCTGTCCTAAATGTCTTGATGATGTCATCATTGTATAGTGTTTCTTTGAAATGGGACGGGATGACATCATCAGGATATTCACATTAAAAAAAGTCTAGATATTAATATTTCATGCGAATGTCCATAGGTTGATATGCAGTTGAAAAGTCAATAGAGACACGTGGCGATATCAATGAGTATATTAACTCAGTGGATATGGACATTAAGAAAGTTCGTATATTAAGATAATGTCAGGATATAGAGGAAATTTAGGACATTAAAATTGCATATCCATATGTGTATGACAGTCTCGCTGTAAGTTGTGATAAATTTAACAAGCGCATCTTCTATGGATATCGGGATATGACTCCATGTTTACCTTACACTTGGTATTTTTCAAATTTATTGGTTTGTCAGGATATTCTGAATGTGAGGACATTAGGCATGAATATGCACATTAAGAAAATGTGAATATCCATATGGATAGATCCACATGACGTTGACCAATGCTTTGACCTTGTATTAACTTCCTTGCCTTAACGAATTTCAACATGATTCAAAAGACAAACCTGCTTAAAATTTGATTCTCTATCCCTTCGTAGGCTTTGTGAGGGAGAAATTTACACTTGAAATTTTGACTCATAAGTCAAGATCTGGACATGCCTAGAACTTGACTTAGACATATTGATTGATAATACTTTTACCATATCGTCCAAAACAAAAGGGAAAACAAAACAAGCAAAGCAAAGTAAAAAAAAATTGGGTCCCTATTTTGGTAGGGCAATATGGGGCGTGTTGTGTAACCACACAACAATACCACTCCAAGAAAAAATGATGTTAAGCATACCACTCTAGGAAAAACTAACATTGCACGAGAATTTTTATTGTAAAAGGAATTATTTGTGGCTAGTTTAAGGGAATTATTTGCATTTGTTTTTATCTGAGGACTAAGAAATAATTGATTTTTTTTGTTCTGCTTTGAAGATTTGGGAAGATTTTGCTTAAGAATGCTTGAGGTATTCATCAATATATTATAGCATTATATTATATGTAGAGTTTTTTTAATATTTTTATGTGATAATTTATATATTGTTGGAAATGGAATTTTTGTTTTCATTTTAATGTGTTTTTTTTAAAGTGTGGAAGATTTTATTTCTTAGAATAATCCTAGTTGGTTATGTTTTCTTTTCATATGGATCTTATATGCTTCATAAATTGTATTCTTCTAGAGCTTCACATTAAATTAAACAATTTTGTTTTATGATTACATGTTAACAAAGTGTATACACAAGCTATCATTTTTGTTTATAGTATCCTTTATAAATATTCACACTTTTCAATGCATTTGAGTTACTAAGCTACTTTGTTTTGTAGAGAGACCTTATTTCTGAGAGGACAATACAAGTAAGAGGAATCATCTCCTAGGTGTTGCCAAGAGCTATGCCACTATTCAACAATACGTTGATCAAGCATAAAGGGAGGAATTTAACCAATATGAGAGAGAGGAGATGATGGAGAGACTGATAGAGCTCCTTAACTTAAACATCAAATTATTCAACAATCAAATAATTAGTGGAATTTACACCTCATCCAGGTAAAAGTTGTAAATAGTTGTCCTATTTTTATTAATAAAAAGTTACCCCACTACAAGGCCTTTCCTAGTTACTACCACATTCAACCACTTAGAAACACCCCAACCTATTCATTTACCCTTTAAACCCTCTCTATTATGTAGTAGAATCATGTCATTAATTATTGCTCTTATTATTTATGTTTGTAGCCATTTTCATGCCCGAGAATGTTTGGTGGAGTGAAGAGTGGTAAGGTATTGTAGTATATATTTATAGTAATAAATAAAGTGTGTCAACTCTATTCATCTCAATTTTCCATGTTGATTTTTTAGTTGTAGCTAGCAAAGCTATTTTTGTTTGTTCTTAGTACATAAAATCATCTCAAGGCTTTAGTCAAGAGTATAATATTCAATGGTATAGTGTGTCTTCATTACACACTACTAATGATATGTGTATTATGTTCATTAATAAATATATTGTGTATTTCAGCAATGAAGATTATGCTTAACAAACACTGACAACAAGATGAGCTATATTTATATATGCAATGGTGAAATTCACACACCCATGTAAAGTCCCATTTAGTTTGGGCCTATTTTGATGAAATGTCTTAATATGATTACATAGTGACAACTAACACACTCTCGTACTAAGTTTGGATTCTTTCCCAATCTTTATCCATTCCTATTTACTTTTGAACCTTCATGCATTTCTATACATTCAATTCTATCTAAGATCCATGTGCACCTATGTTGCAAGGTGTGCGCCCTTGGTCTCCTTGTGTTGTGTAGCGCATCGCTTGGGTTCGTGAGAAGGCGTAATTGTCTCCCATGGATTAATTAACTCTTGCAGTTGTATCAAGCATTAACAGGTCGATCTTTTGGTGCAATGACAATCATCTTGCTAATAATTGGTATCAGAGCCTAGGTCATGGGCTTGAACCCCTTGCTTGTGCTGGGGGGGTTGTTGCAATGTGTACGCCCTTGATCTCCTTGTGTTGTGCAGCATAACGCTTGGGTTCGTGACAAGGCTTAACTGCCTCCCATGGATTCATTAACTCTGGTGGTTGTATCGGGCATTAATAGGTTGATCTTTTGGTGCAACGACAACCGTCTTGCTAACAACCTATTCCCACACATCCACCTCACTATTAGTCAAAACTTCCACCCATCTATTCCTTGTTGCAAGGTGTGCGCCCTTGGTTTTCTTATGTTGCGCAGCGCAACACTTGGGTTCATGACAAGGCTTAACCGCCTCCCATGGATTCATTAAGTCTGGTGGTTGTATCAGGCATTAATAGGTTGATCTTTTGGTGCAATAGCAACCACCTTTGTAACAATTGGTATCAGAGCCTGGGTCACGGCTTCAAACCCCTCGCTTGCACTGGGGGGATTATTGCAAGGTGTGCGCCCTTGGTCTCCTTGTGTTGTGCAATGTCACACTTGGGTTCGTGACAAGGCTTAACCACCTCCCATGGATTCATTAAGTCTAGTGGTTGTATCATGCATTAATAGGTTGATCTTTTAGTGCAATGACAACCATCTTTCCAACATTCCTAACCCCAAGATTTAGCACTCCTTGTCCTGCATCAATCCCTAGTGGCTTAGGATCTTGATCTTAATCCATTCCCATTTACGTTCACCTTCATGCATTTCTATAATTTAAATTATATCTAAGATCCATTTGTACCTATTCCCACACATTCACCAACTATTAGTCCAAACTTCCACCCATCTGTTCCTAACCCCAAGATTTAACACTCCTTATCCCAAGTCAATCTCATGGTGCTCAGTATCAACCATGAGCCACTAGGGATTGACCCCAAAGTTCAAATCTTCAAATTCAAATTTCTAAGAACTTTCCTTTCATTTTCTATTAGCCATTATGGGCCTATTGACCTATTTTAGTCCTCTAGACTAAAAATGGTCTACCTGAAAATCCTGCACTTCTTCCATCAAATATATCTAATCTGAGATACTCTAAATGGAAGAAAATTTCCCAAAAATCCTAAGGAAAATCCAAAATTCCAATTTTTCTGACTTAGAAGCCAATCACTGGATCGACAAGTTCGTAAAGATGTTTCCTTTGTTTTGACTTGCAAGAGTAGATGTTCAAAATTCTAATAGATCCAGTTTGAATCATACCCAAGTAAGGAGTGCATCTTGTTAAGGAGCCAAATGGTATTACAGTTCAAATTTGGTGAAGGTCTGATGAATTTTGGTTAAGTTATGCTCATCACTCCAATTAGACATCTAGATCCAATTGCCTTATTCACATCTGGTTGTATTTCATGTTGACATCCAGCTGCATCACAATTCATCTTGAAGAGGAGCTAAATGGGTATCTATAGTTCAAATTTGGTGAAGATTTGATGAAAATTCATGAAGTTATGCTTCTATAGAAATTTTGGCTCCAATCAAACATTCTAACTAGATATTCCATCCAGACATTCTCAACTAGACATCCAATTACACTTTGACATCTGGTTACATTTCGGCATCCTATTGCATTGCTTTATGTCAAATTGAACATCTTCATCCAAATGTCGTGTTGAAGTGTTTTGTTCCTAACCAGATATTTTCTATCTGGATATCTTATTGCATTTTCATTTCCATATCCGATACACTATCTCGTTCCTAAACAGACATTCTAAGTGGAAATTTTCTAATCGAACATTCTAAGTCAACATTTTCCAACCAGATATTTCCATATTCGAATCCGGTTACATTTCCGGATCCAATTGCCTTATTCATATCCTATTGCCCCCCTTTATATTTCAAACTGAACATTTCATCTAAACATTTCCTAACCAGATATCTTGTTGATTTGTTATATCTAGATCTGGTTTCCTTTCATATCCACATCTAGTTACGATGCTTTATCATCCATCTAGATGTCTCATCCAGGTATCATGTTACACATCCGGTTAGCTTGTAGAATGCCCCAAAACGTGGGAAAACACATCATCGACTCTCTAGATCACCATTAATGCAAAGACAGAGATGGATCTCAAGACAACTCAAATATTGTCTGATTTTAATGTGTCAGTACCAGAGGTGGATGGAGATGATGAAACCATGCATGTGGCTACCCCAGATAGACAAATTTGCTAGGGACACATTTGACTAAAGGTCCTCTTACATTAAAACCTTGTACTAGAGACATGGGCGACCTTCTAGACTGTAGTTTTCCAACATGCTAAGGACATGGGCGACCTTCTAGACTACAACTTTCCAACATGCTAATGGCATGGACATCCTCAAAATCTGTAGGTTCTCTGACATGGTCCATGGGCCAAATTTATTACAATATGGGTAGTCTGTAAAATGTGTTGACTGAGTTTCCTCATGTCCAGGGCTGTACAGTGATTTGTAAAAGCTATATAAGCATTTGAAAGATGTATTTTAAGGTTTATCTATTTCCTGGGTCATCACATAGGCAAGAGAGATTCATTTGCAGACTTGGACCTTGTGTCTTTTCAATGAGCTGGGTGGATTTGATGGATTGTGCTCTCTTCTGAGCCTTTCATTTCTCCATTACTAGTTCGACCATGAATGGAAGTTGTCATTCTGTGCCTATATCTCTCTGTATTGAATCATTCTTTCTTTTGTAATAGATTTTTGGCCTTCATGATTAATACATAATAGACTGATATTTTGCCTCCCTTTATACTTCTACACTGTGTTTACCTAAAATTTGTAGGCTTATTCTGTGGATGAATGGTCCCTCCTGTAGTTACAATTTTCTATAGAAACCTTTGTTAAAGTTTATAAGTCTGTGTGAATTCATATCAATATTTGAGATCATTGTTGTGTTATTTTAGGGTCAACTAAACACTCTAAATCTGGTGTATCTATTGAATACACAAGATAATTGAGAGGGGGGGTGAATCAGTTGTAACTTATAATTCAAAAACCCTCAAACACATTTAGATCCACATCAATTCAATTAACCCTTAAACCATTATGATGATTAAGAATGAAACCAAATAACATAAACTTAATCAAATTAACATCAAACACAAGAGAACACCATATTTACGTGGAAAACCCAAGAAGGGAAAAACCACGATGAGGATTAGCTCACAGTATAAAGTAATAACAACACCTAAAAACAATAGGCACACTACCAGAAGGCTCACTTCCGAAGGGCTCACTACCCGAAAGAAAGGCTCACTGCCAAAATAGAGAAGAAGATAGAGAAGATTGTTACAAGGAGAAAACTATCTCAATGCAATAGAAAAGTCCACCACAACATCACCAATGCCTTCGTAGTCATACCAAATAATTGTAGACACCTTATTCTCTCTGCATCCAGTAATCTAACACATGAAAGCATGTACTGCACCACACATTCTATCACACCGTCATTCACATCACTTCCATCATGCGCGCACCCTTTCACAATCCCTTGACACTTATTTAGATGCAGGAGAATCCCTGGTTCAAGAGCAATCTTGCATCAACCAAAAATATTTGCATTTCAGTTTGTTTGCAGTTGAGTTTGTTTTCTTTTCATTTTCCAGTTTAGTTCAGGCAGTTCAGTCAGAAGTAGTTTCTATATTTTTGGTCCAGTTGCATTTCAGACCTTGTGGAGCTGGACTTAGCATCTACATTCATTCATCTACATCATATCCAAAATTTAGAGATCCACACATCATTACCGGAAAGATATCGCTATCAGAAGATTGATTGTTTCTCAGAACAAAGCATCCTGATAATCACAGACAACCAGCTAAAGGAGAAACCTGCGGAAGCATTTCCTGATTTGTGAAGACTAATGACACATCATTCAATGATCTTTGGTTTGTGGCTGACCTTCCCCAAAGATCTGCACATCATTCCATTCATTTTATGGAAGTGTTCTATGCATTTAGGTCCAACCTATCTGTGTACACATGTTACATCTCTTCTTTAGAATTTGTGATCTTCCTTGGCCGACATGGAGGAATCTATTAATTTGGACTTGATATATATTGATGTAATAGATCCTTAGGAAGGCAGCTATCAATTTGTAAGCATACACATAAGTTCATAGTTCAGATTTTGTGCGAAGGAGCTTCAAAGCTTTATCTTGCGCATGTATGTAATCATGCTTGTGAGCCCTAATTGTAAGCTTGCATGTTGTCAGCCGATCTCTATTTGAATTCTATGATATACTGAATGACTGAATCTACGTTTGTTCCATTTCTTTGAGCTGTTTCCGTTGTGTTTATTCTTGATGCATGGTCTGGATAGTTCATTCTGTGAACCCTCCTACCATGACTACACCAAGTGGTATCAGAGTGAAAGTTTGAATCTTTGGGAGTGAAATGAGTGAAGTTGGTGAAGGAATTCCATAAGATCTTGTTGTGGATAGATTACCAAATTGAGGTAGGTTACTTGTGTTGCAACCAATCGCCGATTGTGAGGCAGTTATCACCTTGTAGCCTGATCATCGAACCTGAGGCAATTTACACTTGATGCTAGGAAGAATGCCATCGTGGAGAGTTGCTGCTATCGAAACAATGGCTGGAAGAATGGATGAGATGATGGCAATGATGAAAACAATGTGAATTCATTTGGATGCTATTGAAGAAGATAGGCGAAGAAGATTGATATCGAGACCTAATGTTGAAAACGATGAGGAAGAAGAATTTCAATCTGTTGAACAAACTGGTGAAACCCTAGGAGGTGATGAAGAAGAAGAATTAGACCAAGTAAAGATGTTGTGAGTTATTTCAAAGATTGGAAAGAGACCTAGAGTTGATGTGCCGAATTATACTGGTAATTTGAACCTTGAAGAATTGATTGACTAGATAAATGACATGGAAGAATACTTTGAATATGAAGAAGTTGAAGATCCAGAGAAGGTGAAATTTGCAAAGACAAAGTTGAAAGGACATACTGCTATATGGTGGAAAGAAGTTCAGTTGGAAAGAAATAGAAGAGGGAAAGAAAAGATTACAAAATGGGATAGGATGGTGACAAAGTTGAAGAATCAGTTTATACCTGCTGACAATGAGTTGGAACTATTGAAGAGATTGCAAAACTTGAGACAAAAGGAGAAATTTGTGAAGGAGTACACTGAAGAATTTCACAAAATGATCATAAGGACAGGACATAGTGAAGCAAACAAGGAGAAAGTGGCTAGATACATCAATGGACTAAGATTGAACATTCAAGAGCAACTAAGCTTGGTAAGGATGACATCTTTGGAAGAAGCATATCAGTTTGCCCTGAAAGTTGAAGAGAAGATGAATAAAAGACATGATCAGAGACAGAGAGGCAAAGGAGGTAAATTTTAGAGAGGTAGAACTTATTCTAGAGGAGACAGATCATATCCAGAGCAGAACAAGTTTGACAACCCATTTAAGAAGGATGACAGAGATACTAATGCATACCAGAGAAATGACATAAATTTTCATCCCAGAGGCAACTATAATTCATACCGGAATGAAGGGTATAAAAGAGAAGGAAGAGGATTGGATAAGAGAACATTCAGAGGTACTTGTTTCAAGTGTGGAGGTTAAGCACATAGAGCATTTGAGTGTAATCAGGGTAGTATAAGTAAGAGGACAGAAAATAGTGGAAGAGAAGCCTATGTTGAAGAACCTATTAAATCATCTAGTTCAGTTGGCAAACTTGAGAAATGAGAATCACTTGTGATGAGGAGAGCACTATTTAAAATAGAGACAAATGAGGAACCACTGCAGAGGAAGAATCTGTTCAAAACTAGATGCAAATCCGGAGGTAAGTGTTGTAAAGTTGTAATTGATAGTGGTAGTTTAGATAACCTAGTTTCAAAGGAGATGGTGACTAAGCTTAAGTTGGAAAGATTGAAACACCCTAAGCCATATCAGATAGCATGGATTTAGGATGATCATAAGGTACTGGTGAATGAACAATGTTTGGTGAAATTTCATATTGGATCTTATCATGATGAAGTCTTGTGTGATATTATGCCTATGGATGTTTGTCATATCTTGTTGGGTAGACCTTGGTAGTATGATATAAAAGCTATACTTGATGGGAGAAAGAATACATATACTATAACAAAAAATGGAAAGAGAATTACTTTGATCCCTTTGGAGGATGATCCTAAGAGTGATGTATGTGGGAATGCTAGAATTTGTTTGGTAGATGGAAGAAAATTTCTGGATGGTTTGAGACATGAGAATATGTGTTATGCCTTGATTCCTAAGAAGCCCAAAGCATTGGAGCAGGAGACTGAAGAATCACAACTGGAGGAGATAAGAGAACTGCTGACAGAGTATCAAGACATCATATTAGATAATGTACCTGAAGGATTGCCACCTATAAGGAGTATCAGTCATCACATGGATCTTATACCCCGAGCAAGTTTGCCTAACAAAGCAGCACATAGAATGACACCGGCTGAGAATGAAGAATTGAATAGACATATACAAGAGTTGTTGAGGAAAGGTTTGATCAGAGAAAGTTTGAGTCCTTGTGTAGTACCTGTAGTATTAGCACCAAAGTAGGATGGAGAATGGAGAATGTGTACTGACTCTATAACAATAAACAAGATCACAGTTCAGTATAGATTTCCTTTACCTAGGATGGATGATATTATGGATTGTTTGAGTGGAGCAAGATATTTCACAAAGATAGATTTGAAGAGTAGATACCATCAAATTAGAATTAGAGAAGGAGATGAATGGAAGACTACTTTTAAGACAAATGAAGGATTGTATGAGTGGTTAGTGATACCCTTTGGATTGACAAATGCACTGAGTACTTTCATGAGATTGATGAATGAAGTTTTGAAGAAATTCCTGGGTAAGTTTGTGATTATATACTTGGATGATATTTTGATTTTTAGTAAGACAAAAGAGAAACATTTGTGGCATATTAGACAAGTTTTGCAGAGGTTGAGAGAAGAGAAATTGTTGATCAACATCAAGAAGTGTAGTTTCATGAAAGAAGAGTTGGTATATTTGGGATTTGTGATTTTTGTGGAAGGATTGAAGATGGACCCTGAGAAACTGGAGAATTTATAGATCACATGAAGATAGTACATGATCAGGTTAAGAAGCATTTGGAGAATATGAACAATAAGTACAAAGAGAAGGCTGATGAGAGGAGAAGACATAAGGAATTTGAATTTAGAGATGAAGTGATGGTATACTGATAAAAGAAAGATTTCCAGTTGGGACATATAACAAGTTGAAGATGAAAAAGTTTGGACCTTGTAGGATACTCAGAAAATTTGATTCGGGAAATGCATATGAAGTGGAGCTACCGAAGACATTGGGCATTTCACCTATTTTCAACATTGCAGACCTATATCAGTATCATGAAGTAGAGTTCAGTGACAACATGGAAGAAGACTTGATGAAGCAGTTACCACAAAAAGAACTAGAGAAGATTGAAGACATTTTGGATAGCATAGTTGGATGCAGCACCAGAGGAAGACAATACAAAGAATACCTTGTGAAGTGGAAAGGCAGACCGGAAGAAGATTCATCATGGATTTCTCAGGTTGAGGTGGACTGTCTTGGTTTCCCTCTAGCCCCAACAAAGTGAGAGACTCACTTTTTCAATAACCCTAGATGTCTGATGTAGGAGCATCCCTGGCTCAAGAGCAATCTTGCATCAACCAAAAACATTTGCATTTCAATTTGTTTGCAATTCAGTTTGTTTTCTTTTCTTTTTCCAGTTCAGTTCAGGAAGTTCAGTCAGAAGCAGTTTTTGTATTTTTGGTCCAGTTGCATTTCAGACCTTGCGGAGCTAGACTTAGCATCTACATTCATTCATCTACATCATATCCAAAATTCAAAGATCCACACATCATTACTGGAAAGATATCACTATTAGAAGATTGACTATTTCTCATAACATAGCATCTTGATAATCACAGACAACCAACTGAAGGAGAAACCTGCAGAAGCATTTCCTGATCTGTGAAGACTAATGACACATCATTCAATAAGCTTTGGTTCATGGCCAACCTTCCTCGAAGATTCACACATCATTCCATTCATTTTTTGGAAGTGTTCTATGCATTTAGGTCCGACCTATCTGTGTACACACATTACATCTCTTCTTTGAAATTTGTGATCTTCCTTGGCCGACGCGGAGGAATCTATTGATCCAGACTCGATATATATTGATGTAATAGATCCTTAGGAAGGCATTTATCAATTTGTAAGCATACACATAAGTTCATAGTTTAGATTTTGTGCTAAGGAGCTTCAAAGCTTTATCTTGCGCATGTATGTAATTAGGCCTATGAGCCCTAATTGTAAGCCCGCATGTTGCTGGTCGATCTCTATTTGAATTCTATGATATACTAAATGACTGAATCTGCATTTGTTCCATTCCTTTGAGTTGTTTCCATTTTGTTTACTCTTGTTGCACGGTCTAGATAGTTCATTCTATGAACCCTCCTACCGTGACTGCACCATATTTATACCATCTTCAACCTTAAGAACATTCTCCAATGTCGACAAGGTACCTTGATCATGCAAATTCAAATTAGGTTAACACCAAAACATTCCCACAGTGGAAAGGAATGAAGGCGGACCACAACATACCTTAGCTTGGACCAAAATCCATTCATACACATTACACTACTCTTCCACAATCATCGAAGCAACTTTGTAATTAGTGTAAACACCCAAGGTCGGCCAAACTGGTGTTAACACCATAAACAATTATGTACATGCTTCCTCAAACCCAAAGACAGTTCACGGACCACATGCCATGCTTGAGAACAATCTATAATATCCCACAAACATCCTAAAAACCAACAAATTCCTCTACACCAACTTTCACCTGCTGCACAACCTTATCCTGTTTACCCAACATACTCAATTGTCTATGTTATATACTACAACTCAAGAAATCATCTTCCATAGCACCAAACCATGAACAACTTTGATTGAAGATGGATATTAACCTTATAAGTATACTTCCAGAATTGCAAGCCCAAAAACCACTTAGCGAACAAATGCAGAGCAAAAACATTTCTTCTAGACACCTCTACAATACACAGTTCACACACTGGTGAACACATCTTCCTCTGCACATCGATCCATCACACAAAATTCTAAATGAAGCACCTTTGAATACCTATAAACAAGATATCAAAGCTGCATAAATAGATTTTCAATATAAGGGAAATGCGGAACAAAACTAGAACACTACTCTTCAACACAGAATACCACTTTCACATATTGTTTACTTATTTTATTCAAATTTTCTCAAAAGAACTTGGAAACCAAGCACCAAAAGGATATTATCACCATCTTTAGCACTTCCTCATCATCAGATACATCATCCACTTGACACCAACTGCTCATACTCTTGCAACATCTCTTACTCATACAGTTGACACCAATGACAACACAAGCTTGTTGACATCAATGACAACACCGACTGCACATACTTGCAACAATATCACCTCCCTTTCATTTCAGTTCTCTTTCTTCCCCTTTCCCTTGGTGATTTGTAGCATTAGGTTAGTTATTTTCTTTGAATCTTCAATTAAAAAAGAGGAAATGACCTTCTCTGGAGGTCTAATCTCGGTTGCAAGGTCCCACACCTTGAGATCATTCCAATGTTTCACTAAATTTGTTGGAACTTCTAAAAGCTTCAACAACAGGGTGCAAATTCAAGTGACAACCGTAGACACTAAAAATTGCCCTAGATAGTCTACCTTCCAAATTAAATAAATATTTTATTTATTTAATTATCATTGTTTTAATCCCGCTTATAATTAAATAAATACTTTTATTTATTTAATTATTTAGTTTTTTCTTCTATAATTAAATAAATATTTTTATTTATTTAATTATCATTGTTAATTCACTCCATAGTTAAATAAATATTTATATTTATTTAATTATTATTGTTATTAATTTCCTCCAAATTAAATAAATATTTTTATTTATTTAATTATCATTATTAATTTCCTCCAAATTAAATAAATTTATTTATTTATTTATTTATCATTATTAATTTCCTCTAAATTAAATAAATATTTATTATTTATTTATTCATGCCACTAATTAATTAAAATTCTATTTTAATTAATTAAATGCACTTACCATAATCATTTCTCACTCTTCTCTCTCTCCTTTTAGCATCTCTATCTTCTATCTCTTGATTTTGGAAACTTTCTCCAATCTTCATAAATTAACTTCAATTTATCTCCTAATTGAATAATGGCAACTTTCCCACTTCTCTTCCACCAAAAAAATCTATATAAACCCTCTATTTTACTTTTTTTCTTCTAACACCTCAGAGAATGCAACAGAACTATACTCAATTTTTTTATGAATTGTGTGATCAAAAAATCTAAGAGAAAAGCTTTATGTAAGCCATTTCTCCCAAGGCAAAATAGAGAACAATGGAGTTTTATTAGGATTGAGATTAGGTTTTAATGATGCTTGTTTTAGTTGTTTAGATTTCATCTTATTTTACTCATCTTTCAAAATGATGAGGCTATATCAGAATTCATGGGACTCTGAGATGGTATCCCGCTTGGTGATCATAAAGTTAGGCTTATCATGGATTTAGATCAAGTTGCATACTTTGGTGAGAATGCTAAATCCTCTAGTCACAAAAGTGAAAATAAAAATAGATCCCTAGGTGAAAACCACAATGTGGCACCTCTTGATCACAAAAAAATAAAAATATAGGATGTATCCAACGGTGAAAACCTCTTTGAGGTGCCCGAGGATGGAGGATGTGACCTTCCCTTACCTACAAAGTATCAAGAAAAATTTGCTCTCTTGGTGGAAGACTCGCAGGAAATGAATCTAGGCACAATTCAGAATCCTAAAATCACATTCTTGGTAACTTCACTATCAGAACAAGAAAGGAAGAACTTCACATAATTCTTCTTGCAAAGGACAATCAATTTTGATTAGACAGATGCTGACATACCTGGGTTGGACCCTTCACTAGTGGTTCATCACTTAGCAATATCTCCAAATGCCAAGCCAGTCAAATAAAAGCTCCGTAAGATGCATCCACACATAGCACTCTTGGTAAAAGAAGAGCTTCAAAAATTGCTAGATGTGAAGTTCATAAGACCTATTGATTATCCACAGTGGATCTCTAACCTTGTACCTATTGCCAAACCAAATGGGGGCCCCTGCATTTGCACAGACTTTAGGGATCTAAATAAAGCATGCCCTAAAGATGAATTTCCACTACCAAACATTCATATCATTGTGGACTTGATAGTAGGTCATGAAATGCTTTCTATAATGGATGGTTTCTTTGGATATAATCAGATTATGATAGGACCAGAAGACCAACATAAAACAAATGTTACATGTCCTTGGGGCACCTATTGTTGGTAAGTCATGCCTTTTGGTCCAAAGAATACAGGAGATACCTATTAGAGAGCAATGACAGTGATCTTTCATGACCTTTTTCATACTATTATGGAGGACTATGTCGATGATATATTGGGCAAATCTACTAGGGTAGATCATCTACAAGTTCTAGGACAAATATTTGACAGACTAGAGAAATATCAAGTGAGGCTAAATCCTAAGAAATGTGTCTTTGGTGTCACTTCAGGGAAATTTTTGGGATACATTGTATCTCACAGAGGAATTGAAGTGGACCCTGCCGAGGTCAAAGCTATAATTGAAATGCCTCCACCCAAGAGTCTAAAGTAGTTAAGGATCCTTCAAGGGAGATTGCAGTTCATTATACAGTTTGTAGCACAACTAGCAGATAAATGTCAACCATTTCTACACTTGATCTGCAAGGATGTCTCATTCCAATGGGATAGCAAGTGTCAACAACCATTTGATCAACTCAAAGAATATCTAGCTACACCTCTAGTTTTGGTACCACTAGCTCCTGATAGACCTTTGCTCCTATATATCTCTACTACATCTGCAGCACTAGGTGCTCTCCTCACACAACATGATGAGTCGGGTAAAGAACATGCCATCTACTATATCAATCATACCTTGGTTGGTTATGAACTTAACTACACCCCTATGGAAAGAGCATGTTTAGCAGTAGTGTTTTCTTCCCAAAAGTTGTGACATTACATGTTAAACCAACATACCAACCTCATCTCTAAGTTTGATCCATTGAAGTATCTTTTATCCAAGGCAGCTTTCACAGGTAGACTAGCTAAATGGGTCATGATCCTGAGCAAATTTGACATAGAGTATATTCATCAGAAAGCCATCAAAGAACAAGTCCTTGTAGACCAACTAGTAGAAGCTCCAATGATAGATGTACACCCTATGATCTCTGACTTTCCAGATAAAGGACTTTTCACTCTTACCACCTCAATGGAATGGAAGTTATACTTTGATGGTTCCTACACACAACATGGTTTAGGGGTTGGAATCCTATTTATCACACCTCATAATGATTACATTCCAAAATCATATCGGCTAGCATTCCCTTGCACCAACAACATTACCGAGTATGAAGAACTACTTATAGGTCTCCGCATTGCAATCAAATAGAATATCACGCAACTTCAAGTATATGGAGACTCAACTAGTCATTAAACAAGTCACTGATGAGTACCAAACTAAGGATGAAAAGTTGATACCCTACAAAAGATTGGTTGATACATACAAGCAACATTTCTCTAGCCTCTCTTTTGAATAGATTCCTTGGGTACATAATAAAGTTGTAGATTCTATGGCTACTATTGGGTCACTTGTGGATATGCCTACAAACACTCAGTGATGTGAATTCTTAATTGAGCAACTATTGATACCAGTTATGTTCCTTCAACTGAAATCATGTGCAAACTTGTTGGTACCATTTCTCCTTGGTACCAAGATATCTATGACTATCTCCATACCAACACTATCCCCTCCAACCTTACCTCTACCCAATGCAAAACCTTCATCCGCCAAGCCTCTCATTTCACTATTCTAGGTGATACCCTTTATCGTAGGAGTCTCAATGGTATCCTTCTTAGATGTCTTAACTCGAATGAAGCTAATGCTACCTTAAGAGACATACACGAAGGTATCCTTCTTAGATGTCTTAACTCGAACAAAGCTAATGCTACCTTAAGAGACATACACGAAGGTGTCTACGGATCACAATCCACCGGTCCTACTCTAGCCAAGAAGTTGCTCCATACCGGATACTACTAGCCTACTATGGAACAAGATGCACATCATTTTGCCAAGAAATGTCTACAGTGCCAGTAGTATGGAGACCTCATTCATGCACTAGCACAAGAGCTACAACCTGTTATGACTCCATGGCCTTTTTCACAGTGGGGACTTGACCTCATGGGTAAAATCCATCCATCCTCATCTAATGGCTATAAGTTTATCATTACCGCCACTGATTATTTCATGAAGTGGGTAGAAGCTATCCCTATGACCTATATCACTGGCAAACAAATATCTAAGTTTATCTTGAACTATATCATTTGTCGGTATGGTATTCCCCAAGCTATAGTCACTGATAATGGAAAACCATTTAAGAACCAAGACATCCATGTTTTATGCACACAGTACCATATCCAACACCACTTCTCTACCCCATACTATCCACAGAGCAATGGCCAAGCTGAGGCTTCCAACAAAACCATACTAAAAATCCTAAAGAAAATAATTAATGAAGCTGGTCATGATTGGCATTTGTAGCTCAATCTTGCCTTATGGGCCTATCACACTAGTATCAAAACTCCAATTAGTACTACCCCATTTTCCTTAGTCTATGGCACTGAAGCCATTTTACACATCGAAGTCAAGATCCCATCTCTCAAAGTATCTATGCAGCATCTAATAGATGAAGAGTAATACAATATTTCTAGGTTGCATGAGCTAGAGTTATTGGACGAAAGGCATCTCACAACACTTAATCATCTTCAAGTATATCAAAACCACCGTCATCATAACTATAACAAGAATATCAAGGAAATAAGGTTTCAGATAGGTGATCTTGTACTTAAAGAAAATCAGAGAAACCAACAAGATAGAGACAAGAAAGACAAGTTTGAGCCTAATTGGTTGGGTCCTTTTGTTGTCACAATAGTCTATGGATCAGGAGCTTACACTTTGTCAACACCTAAAGGCATTCCCTTAGATGAACCCATCAATAGTGTTCATCTCAATAAATTCTATGCTTGATCCTTGGAGTATTCCTAGCAAAAATATAGAAAAAAAAAAAATACTAAAAAAACAAAAAATAGTAAAGAAAAATTATTCATCCTCTGGTGAAAACCTGGTAAACAGGCGCCTTGGATAAGTACCATAGTGAAAACCTGGCAAATAGGCGCTATGTGTAGAGTCAACATCCACCATCTTATAAGTCTTACATCCATCTTATTCCATCTCATTCCATTTCATTCCATAAAAATATTCCCATCCACCCATAATAAAATTAACCTATGCATTTCCACTTTCCCATCTATCATGGCTTGGAAATTGTCAGTATCAATGATCATTCTCTAGTGTCATCCATGGTCAGTTCATCCATTATTCTCCATAATAAAAACCTCTACCTGAATGGTGGCACATTTCCTTAACCTATGTCTAGGAAGGGATCCTTGTACAACAGAAAACAAAAAAACCAGAAAATTAAAAAAAATCAAAACATCCTCAAAATCCAAAAACATTCAGAAAACCACACAATCCCAAAAATCATCAACATCCTAAACATCCCACATCATCATCACAAACAAGAACTACATATCATCGTCGTCATCGTCGTCGTAATACGATACACCGAGCTTCCATCCCAATCCATAATAAATTTTCCAACTCTCACTTCATCCATCTGTCAAAATCCATCCCATTCACCTACCACTCCAAAAAATTGAAAAACATCAAAACATTTCAAAACTCCAAAAAAATCATAACATCCAAAAAATCCAAAAACATCAAAACATTTCAAAACTCCAAAAACATCATAACATCCAAAATCCAAAGAAAAAATTATAACATCCAAAAATCCAAAAAAATTATAACATCCAAAAACCCAAAAAAACATCTAACATTCCAAAAAATCATGAAATAAATCCAAAGGCATGTCATCTTTAATCCATACCAATCCAACCGAGTAATCTAACCAATCATCCATAAGCATACTTTGGTTTTGTTCCAACCTTGCTGTCAAACCAATCAATCGATCATTTATCCAATCATCATCAATGGGATATATCGTTCCTGCATCCTTGTGTTGTTCTAGGGATATATCGTTCCCCACAATGACAACATTGTCCTCAACCAATCCAATCAATCCTTGATCAATCAATCACTGGTTTACAGCTTGATAGGGGCAATATATTGTTTGTTTTTGAATCATTTGTGCATGCTTGCTTGCTTTCTTGTGTGTGTTATCATATATGTGCCTTTTATCTTGATTTATCTTAAGCTCTCATTTCTACGAGGACTCAAAATCTCTAGGATCAACGTCCTAGCAAGTGGCGAATAGTAGAATGGGGCATTGTCAGTCCATTTCATTTGATGTTTTTGTGGAGTATTTCTATGGCATCATTGGGGCAACAAATGTTCCTTGTATATTGTGTGGAATTTAATTCTATCATTATCTAATAGTCTATGTACCTACAAGATCAAACTGTATCTAAGGGCATCAGAACTATTGTGTTTAGAATGACAATTCTTCACATGTTCCAACAAGGTTCACTATGTCTTAATATACATGGGAATATTTCTTCTTTGTTTGTAGAGTCGTCAGTTCATACAATGGACACCAAAGCTACTATGGTCCATCATACCTAGTATGCATATATTCATCTTCCAAAATAAATTCTCTAAGACGATAAAAATCAACACAACATAACAAGCACTATCCATGCGCGTCCGTCTCTATCCATCTATCTCTCCATTTTGTGACATTAATCTGCATTCACTATATCCTCACCATCTCTCACCATACTAACTTTCTTCTTGTTCCACATCTTTCATTTTCTTCTTCCTTCACCTCTATCCCATCTTTCTTCTTCCTTTCGTGAGTTTCTCCTTCACAATTTCATTCTTCTATCTAAACTCTTGAGGGGGCATCCTTCATTTATCTCTTCATTTCACTGGGGCATGTCAACAATTTCTTTGAAACAACACTATAAAATGCATTGTCTCAAAGAGGGGCAAAATGTAGACACTAAAAATTGCCCTAGATAGTCTTCCTTCCAAATTAAATAAATATTTTATTTATTTAATTATCATTGTTTTAATCCCGCTTATAATTAAATAAATACTTTTATTTATTTAATTATTTAGTTTTTTCTTCTATAATTAAATAAATATTTTTATTTATTTAATTATCATTATAAATTTCCTCCAAATTAAATAAATATTTTTATTTATTTAATTATCATTATTAATTTCCTCTAAATTAAATAAATATTTATATTTATTTAATTTATTATCTACTTTTTCTTCTATAATTAAATAAATATTTATTATGTATTTATTCATGCCACTAATTAATTAAAATTCTATTTTAATTAATTAAATACACTTACCATACTCATTTCTCACTCTTCTCTCTCTCATTTTAGCATCTCTATCTTCTATCTCTTGATTTTGGAAACTTTCTCTAATCTTCATAAGTTAACTTCAATTTATCTCCTAATTGAATAATGGTTAACTTTCCCACTTCTCTTCCACCAAAAAAATCTATATAAATCCTCTATTTTGTTTTTTTTCGTCTCACACCTCGAAGATTGCAATAGAACTATACTCGATTTTTTTATGAATTGTGCGATTGAAAAATCTGTGAGCAAAGCTTCATGCAAGCCATTTCTCCCAAGGCAAAATAGAGGAGAACAATGGAATTTTATTGGGATTGAAATTTGTTTTAGGTTTTAATGATGGTTTTTTTAGTTGTTTAGATTTCATCTTATTTTACTCTATTGTGTGACTGTTTGATTTAGGTTAATTATCAAATTTTTGATTACAACAACCTGACCAACTTTGTACAAGTTTGTTCATGGTATGTCTTGGTATTTAAAGACATTCAGTGTACAATTAATTCATGTGAAACTACAAGGAGAAATCATTCTTGGAACATTTTCATTTGGAGCACTAAAAGGAACCCATCACATCAAAATATGCATATAGGCCCTCTCCATGCTAGAGAATGTTGTCTATGAACATTCACCAAAGAGTGAAGTTGGTCCATCAAGGGGGTTGGCCAAGGAGAACTTGGTGCTCATTTAGTATTTTTAATTTGGTATTTAGAAAGTTTCCATTATTTAGCATTTTTCCTTTCACCTAAATTTCTAAATTATTGTTATCATTTAATTATAATATTATTTTTTTACTTTAGTTGTAATTTAGTTATGATTTCATTTATCTATTTAGACAATGTGTTGTACTTAGATATTTTACATATGTAAAAAAAATTAAAAGTGCTTGAGTTGTGTGTAACAAGATTTCCTTCACATGTTCAATATTTTGTCTCATTGAAAGCCCCTATATATAAATCTCAAACAACAATACCAATTCATTTGACATGAACATATATTAATGTTGTAAGTTACTCACAACCAAAAACCTAGTTTTGACATGAAAATTTGAAGATTATAGTTAATTGCAACCAATAGGTTGGCTTCAATACATTATGATTGTTCTCCACATGACAAACATGAACATGAGATATCAAGAAAAAATAAATTTGTGTTCTTTGAATACTCCTAAAATCTCCTTCATTAAGGAAAATTGGTTTTAACCTAATATCTAACTAGGGTTAAACATTCCAAATATCCAAATGGGGTTAATCATGTCATTGATAGCTTTGAAGAGTAGTGAGCTATCAATATTTTATATGGTATTGTTGTTATAAGCTATCTTTATGGCTAAAATAAGACCTTCCAATTTTGAGAGATAAAAAGAGGCAGCTAACCTAATGTTGTGATTTT
Organism: Cunninghamia lanceolata; assembly: GCA_027924645.1. Taxonomy (NCBI): domain Eukaryota; kingdom Viridiplantae; phylum Streptophyta; class Pinopsida; order Cupressales; family Cupressaceae; genus Cunninghamia; species Cunninghamia lanceolata. Next base: position 16,429,591 of record BSBN01000472.1, on the reverse strand, counting down.
AATTTAATGAAATTTCTTATATATTATCTTTCCCTATTGTGAAACCCATATTGTAATGAAATATTTATTACTACTAAGACTTGTATTGCTAATAAATTATCTCAAGGGTGTTTTACAAAAAATTTCGCATAAATAGACCATTTCATCATCCAAACATTTAGATTGTTTCCTAAATTCATCATTTAAATATGACAATATAATTTTTTATTCATTATGTGCTTTTTAATACTTCATTAGTTGTATTGGTTGACATTAAATCAAAGGAAAATGGCCTGTAAATATCTTTTAATTTTCTAAAGTGATTAGGAGAAAATACAAATTATGTTAACAATGATAAAAATGAAGAGCATTGGTTGTGGTCCTTGTCTCTAAGTTGATCATTAATGAAAAATTCAATCATGTTTATTTTGCGTGTGATTGGTTGTGATAAATCAACATGGTGTTATTAAAGTAGGGTTGTGGTCTTTGTACTTACACCAAAATCAATTTCAATTATGTACTCTTGATAGGGCTATGTCATAGTTCCTTGAGCCATTTGTTGAGAAAGAGGTTTATAAGGTGTAAAAATGCTCTCAATCCCTTCTACTATTGTAGCATAAATTACACTCAAAATCTTAGAATTTAAATGACAAGGGAATTAAATCCCTAGTGTTGGTTAAAGTCTTTTCAAGTGAGGCCTCAAGTTAGAGAAAATATGTCCCTCTTTCTTGTGGGGAAACATAATCAAACTCCACCTTCCTTATCCTTGGGAGATACTACAATTAGTTTGGCTAACAAAGTTCTAGATCTTCATATTTCTACTAAGTGTTTTTATTCAATCACAAGGGACATTGGAAGCAAATCTTATGGAAAATTCATTTAGTGCATGAAATCAATTTAAAGAAAGGTTGTATAACCCCCCCTTTCATTGTTGAACTCAATCAAGACACTAAAAGAGTGAAAGATGGATGCCTCAAGTAGCCTATTGTGATATCTCGATATTAAGGCATTGTTTAAATTAAAGATTTAAACATCATGATAAAGATGGCGAAGTCACTTTTGTCAAATATGGTGTTTGTCATCTTCAATTTGGATGATAATCATGTATATAATAATATTTAAAAAACATATAATAAATTATTAATATGTAATTACGCTGAGAGGCGTTATACAATCACATCAGGGAGTGGATGAGAGCACTCATTTTTTCTGCCTACATTTATAAGAAAAAAATTAAAATACCAAAAAGGAAATAAAAAATAAAACTTAAGAAAATCAAAGAAAAAAAAAAAAGAAATTAAAAATAGTTGAAGGAGAAAAAACTAAATCACAAAAACTATGGAAAAAAGAAATTGCAAGAGAAAATCAAAGAAATTATGGAAAAAAGATATAGCTTAGCATATTTTAGATATATTTTTTAAAATATAAATATACTAAAGAAATTGAAAAAAAAATAAAAATAAAAACCAAAAAAGAAATTGGAAACTATTGGAAGGAAAAAGTTGGAGAAAATCACCAAAACTATTGAACCAAAAAAACAAATTGGAAAAATTAAAAAATAAAAAACAAAAAAGAAATTGCAAGAGAAACTAAAAAAGAAATTGGAAAAATTAAAAAATTAAAAACTAAAAAGAAATTGCAAGAGAAACTAAAAAAGAAATTGGAAAAATTAAAAAATAAAAACCAAAAAAGAAATTACAAGAGAAAATCAAAGAAACTATGGAAAAAAGATATACCTCGGCGTATTTTAGATATATATTTTTTAAATATAAATATACTAGTAATATTTAGTAATATTTCATGAATATTTTTTATAATTAAAATATAAAATATTTATTGTATTTATAAATAATAAATATAAAAATAAATATAAATATTAATTAAGCCAGAGGCGTTCCTACATTCATAGCACATATGGGAGCTGAAAGATTCTGGAATTTCTATGTAAACTTATAAGATTCCAATCTATAATCTTTATTAAAAAACCAAATAGTCACTCCACAAATTAAAAAAACCAAAAAAAATAAGGTGAAAGAAATAATAAAAAAAGAAAATACATGCTGGATGGAAAGAAAGGTGGATGGCAGTTTCAAACAAACCATCACTATGCGGAGAGAAATGTTATGAAATGGATATGAAAAGACGCACATTCAATCTATTTATATTGCCTCCTTCCTCAAAGATGCTTTTGTTATTTTAAACCAAAATGAGTATACAAAAAATAAAAAAATAAAAACAAAAAACAAAAAACAAAAAAAAAATTGGAAGATATATTAACAATTAAATATACTAGTATAAATATTAACAATTAAATATTATTATAACTATAAGAGTAATATATAAATAAATATGTTTAGAAGTATAAAAGTGATTTCATACCCAAAGAAAAGCAATGATACAACTTAATTAAGCAACATGCTATAATTCATGTGAATCTAAGGAAGGTAATGATTAGTATTAAGTAAAAAAAGGGTGCGATTAAAAGAAAATTCCAACGATCATAAGACTTAACTAAGCGCCGAATACAAATGGACTGAGACAATGAATATATAGTTAGTAACGATTAATGAATATGAGATGCAGCGATTCCTTAAGGAAATAAGGAGGAAATAGTAAAAGAGCATAGTAAGCATATTACTAGAAATGTGATTAAAGCTTAATGAAGTGATGTGATTATTGAAGGGTTGCATCCATTCATGGATCGCTGTCCTACAAGATAATATAAAAGGAATACAAGCAATATATAATGGGATATAAGAAGAATATTTGAATTGGGAATAGGTAGGGAATAAGGAGAAAATAAGAGGAGCATTTTCCTGTGTGTAACGACATTTTCCTGAGCTTAGCAGTGGATATATTCATATAATACACACAGATTTGGGAGAAGACAAAAGTGTTTCAGACCTTGAGAAGGCTATAAAGTGAGAAGAAAATAAGAAGGAATCATTCAAGTATTCAGGTAGATCTAAACAGTAGGAGTTAGAGAGAAAATGATAGAGAGAGTTAGAGGCAAATTTGTATTGAAGGTAGAAATATAGAAGATTATGCAGATATAAGGAAGAGTTTAGAGCATGTTGTAAGGCAGAGAATTATTCATTGCAATCATCCTATCATATGCTATAACTCTATCATCCTCTCAATTCTATTTAATCTATTATTCTATCTTTCTGTTATTCAATTATTATATCATTCTCTTATCTTATTCTATTCTATCAATCTATCATTCTATTATTCATCCTTCATTCTATTCTTCTATCATTATATCATCAATTCATCATTCTATTGTTCCATCATCCTATTATTATATCATCCTGTAATTCTATTCTACTATTATTCTATCACTCCATCATTCTATAATTCTATTATTGAATCAATCAAATCAACAAATATATGAGATATCAATTAGCAATCAAGGAAGCTATCTTCATTGGAAGGAAGTCATATCTGTAAATACGGTTAATCTTTTGTTGTAATATGTTTTGAATGTTCAACCATGATGAAAGGAACTGAGGCTACAAGTGGGGAAGGGTGATGGGGCACTCTCCTAGGTATGCCACCTCTGTTGGGGATGTAATGAGCCTCAGGAGGCCAAGGGGGTACAAAGGGTACTGCCTTTGGTCTTAGGAGTGATGGCATTTTTAGGGCACCCATTGGAATCTCACTCCTCCATCATGGATGATTAGCATAGGAGGTCAGATCATAGGGAGAAGGAAATGATTGGTAAGATAAGGGGATAACAGAAAAGACACCTCCTAGATAGATCACCTCATATGAATGGCATGCACCACATGAGGCCAAGGGAGATGGTATATCCCCTTAGATCTAGGGAAAAAGGGTCCAAGGCACCCCATCCAACTGTATTCTCCCATTCCCTCCTATGATTGAGCCCTCCAAGAATGTTAGAGTACTTTGTGATTGAACTAATATTTGGCCATGAGTTTATTAATGTCTAATTATGGAAATTTACTAATTATTATTATTGTGGCAAATGATTCTAATATGCTAATTAGTTTGATTATGGAAAATGGTTCTAAGCTGCGTGCAAGGTTTCAAATCAAAGGAACGGTATTACCTAACCCTGCTATCATTGGGGAAAATTAGGGCAAATTTAGGGAACTCCCAATTTGGGGACATTACAAGTGGTATCAAAGCATCTTTCATGTCATCCTGTGTATACTTTATGTATTACATGTATTGAGGAATACCTTGTGATTTATGTGTATTTGAGTGTATTCAAGTATATACCTTGTGATTTATGTGTATTCGAGTGTATTCAAGTATATACCTTGTGATTTATGTGTATTCAAGTATATACCTTAGAGCTGACGTGTCGATTGGGAGTGGTGGTTCATTTTGCATCCTAGGGCAGTATTTATAATGATGGTATTCGTGTTTCAGGCTTGGTTGGCACTTTTTTCTTCTCAACTCCAACTAGATTTAAAGGGTGTTAATTATGGCAAGTAGCATTGGCTTCTGACAATGTCCTATTTCACATGCCGATCATCTATTAAACCTAGCCTTTCTCTCATTTCTCGACATGGCAAAATTCATTTTGAGGGTGAGGACGAAGGAGCTGGAGATGGGTAGCATGGTGACTCCCTTGCAAATGCTGTGCTCTAAGAGGCAAATGGCCTTCCTTGGGCTAGTGTCAGTGCGATGCCTTGGAATGTTAATTCACCATCCTGATTTCCTCATAATTGCAGCAGTGAATTGCCTATTGGGGAATGGGTTCTTGGCTAGAGTAGAGGGATATCGAGTAGATTCTGACATCTCCTCAAGGGTTTTGGTGAGTTTGTTAGATGTGAGGGTATAGAAAGCCGAAGCTAAGGTGATCAGGGAGAGGCTATTCAAGAAGCATTTGCTTGTAGGGTTGGAGGAGGCTTTGAATGCAACAAATCTCGGAGTGGGCATCCCTCAACCGTATGACCTCGAAAGCTTGCAGGATCCATATGCGGTAGTTAAGGTCTTTCCTTTTCTGTTGGATATTAACGACATAGAACTAATTGAGCATTGTCGGTTGGCCACGGTAGGGGTAGATTTCTTGAGAAAAAGGTTTAAGCTGACATTGGCCCCAAACGAGGTGTGGGAATATGATTTCTGTGTGTTTTCCCAAAATAATCTCTATTATTTGCAATGAGTCTATGTTTTTTGGATATGGTTAGGGTTGGGTCTGGGGTCTCTCAGTTGGTGTTTATGTTTCTCTATTGTTTCTAGTGTATGGGTGTTTGGCTTCAGCCTTAGTATATTTATTTAATTAGTGTTTGTTTCAGCTTGGATGGTAGTATGGTTTTAGCTTCGACCCTAGGGGTCTTTTTGTATAAACTGTTAGCAATGGAGTCCTCTGTCCCTGGTGAATGGGATGTATGTAATATTTTTTGATAGTAATATAATGAAATCTCTCTTACTCATCAAAAAAAGATATAAAAAAATATGTTTAGAAGTATAAAAGTGATTTCATACCCAAAAGAAAGCAGCGATACAAGTTAATTAAGCAACATGCTATAATTCATGCGAATCTAAGGAAGCTAATGATTAGTATTTGTATACGCCTGAAAATGACACAATTTAGTCTAAATAAATATTCTTAATATATATTTCATTCAAATTCTTCTATCAATAAATAAATAAATGAATTTATATATTTGATTCATATTCCTTTAAATTAATTAAATATCGAAATATTTAATTACCTCTTCTAAAGTCAAAATTAAATAAAATCATTTATTTAATTAAATTCTTCCAAACAATTAAATAATTCTTAATTATTTAATTAAATCAAATCATTCTTCCAAATTTAAATAAATCAATCAAATTTATTTAAATCCTCTTAATATCTAAAAATAAAATATAATCAAATGTTTTATTTATTCTTCCAAATCATGCACAAACAATTAAATAAATTTATTTATTTAATTTACTTTCTTGTCTTCTAATTCTTCCAAAATCATTCTAAATTAAATAATTCTAATTATTTAATTATGTCTTCTAATAATATCTTCTCTAAATTTAAATAAATCAAATATTTATTTAAGTTGTCCATTTCTTCTAAATTGAGTTATCTCTAAATATAATTCAATCTTTGTGCACATGCAATTGAATATTCTAAATATTTAATTGAGCTAAAATATCTTCTCATCCTCAAGCAATTTTTATTCTCTAGTTTTATTCTCTTAACTGATTGGTCTATTATATTAATTGATTTTATCTCTTTAGTTAACTCATTGTTCTATTTTATTAATTCCTCTCATGCAAAATAGAGAAAGACACATGTCTACTTCTTATTCGCACACATTCTCTCAACTCTTCTCAACCGTTGATCTTCTCATTCTTTCTATACCGTTGATCTTCATTCTCTCAGGTCCATAAATTGAACCCTATTCTTCCATTTCATTCATCCAAGCTTTAAGTATTATTACTCTGTAGGAATTATAGTGCGCCTTTGGCACCAATTTCTCCATTGCTTGTGATCACACTCGTTACTATACTACTATCATTGTTGTGAAGCTCACCTTCATTGCAAAGAAATTATCATAGTCATTCCCAATTGACAATCTTGAAATCATAGCAAGGAAGTGCACTCTCTAAGGGCCTTATTCATACGTGCAAGATTGATTGAGATAGGCAACCAATGAAAGCTATGAAGCTTTGAGGTTTGCAAAGGTTTTTGAAGTTCTTTTGTTTGGTTAATCCCTTTTGTTTCTGTATTTCGTTGAGTTTTGGGTATTTTGATATTGATTATATTGATTATTCATGTTTAATCTAATTTTACCTTAACATTTTTGGTGCTCACCGTGGGGCCTTGCCCCGATTTAATCTAAAAACTAAGTTTTTTGTGCTGAGGTCTCGTACACAGAAGGATTGAGAGAATAGGTGTTGAGCATTCAAATGGTGTAACCTTAGCTCAAAAAGTTTTTGGGTTTTGTTGAAAACATTAGAATACTATCTGGGTATCTCTTACTTTTTGCAGAAAGTGCACATATTTCAAGAAAAATAGATCACAAATCCGTGTCCCTATTTTTAGCCTATATTTTTTTTTGCTTTTTTTTAGGCCTATTTTTAACAATTTCATGAAATCAAGCATATCTGTGTAACTTTAGCTCAAAATATTTCTGGGTTTGTTGAAAACATTAAAATCTTATTTGTGTATCTCTTATTTTTTGAAGTAAGTGCACAGATTTCAAGAAAAAAAATCCCAATATGTGTCCCTATTTTTAGCCCATGCTTGCTTTTTTTTAGCCTATTTTTAGCAATTTCATGAAATTAGACATATCTTTTGCATAACTAGTCAGATTTTCATGAAACTAGCGGCATTGGAAAGCTGTTTCTTCCAACTTTTTTATGGTGAAAGAATTTTGAGGTAATTTTATCAGATTTGTTAGGAACATTCAGTCAAAGTCAACCCTTTTTTGTAAAACTTTAAATGGTCATAACTTGTGCAAAATTTATTCTATTTTTACGAATTTTTTTTTGAAATTGCATATAATTTTATGTAGAATCTGATCATAATATCCAATCTAGTGTACCTAATCATTATTATTAGATTTTTTTTGTAGATTGTTCATTTTTCACCTAACAAGTTAAACGCTTTTGGTTCAATTAATTTTATGTTAACTATTGAGTTTTTGGTGGAACTAATCAACTTTTTGCAGCCTCTTATTACACAAATAGAGTGAATGGGTTTTCGTAACATGTTCATGCAAGACGAGCGTTGAAGAATTAAAAACCTATCACACTAAGTCTTAAGAACAAATTACTTTCTTAAGGGATAATTGAACAAATCATATTTGTAATCTAAGTCTTTGGAACATATTGCTTTCTTAAGGGATAAAACATCTTTTTGTAATCTAAGTCTCAGGAACATATTTCTTTCTTAAGGGACAATAGACATAAATGCCAAACACTTCAATTTCATAAGTGACAATTGACAACTACAATCATGTGTGTGCCCAAGTAGATAACTCATATAGTTTTTTTCTTTTTAACTAGGGGAAAAGAACCACTGTCTTTCATGTTTTGGGAATGATATCGGGCCTATGCTCTCCCCTATCTTGGGTGACCAAAATGCCAGACATATCATTTTCGCATGTGTTTTTCCTTTAGAGGGGCCTGCTCTTGGATACTGTTCATCCAAGTAGGAACGACCCTAAGTGGTAACAGGCTAAAGCCAAACCCTACTGAGCCACTATAAATAAATTATGTTTAGAGCAAAAGCTTCAAACAATGAGTGAAGTTGTGTTATACCAACAACCAACCTCCCCCAAAACCCTCCAAGGCACAACCCTTGTAGGATGGGAGACTCCATAACAGAGAGTAGTGCTGCCGCATGTATAACTACTTGAACGATTACCTTTATTAAACACCTTTGTCTTAGTGGCCAAAAACCCTATAAGGCGGTGTAGGGAAAGGCGATTATCACCTCTCGAAGATGCTTCACTAGAGATAGTGAGAATTTGGTTTTATATTGTCCTTTGAAACCTAGGATTATACTTGCTTTCTTTTTAGTCTAAAAAGAGTCAAAAAATCACCAAAAAAAAACCATAAAAATATTCTTTGTGTTTGTTGTGTCTTCTTGCCATAATTTTAGAAGAATCAGATCAAAAAGACCTTCTTGCAACCAAAGTACCAAAAACATCAAAAAATTGCCAAGAATTTGCAAAAATATTGAAAAAAACCAGAGCTGCGCTTTTATCACTTTCTGTTGCACATTTGTTCTGACTGGCTACGCATTTATACCAACTGGTTGCGCTTATACAACCTTTTACTGTGCATCTACTTTTTACCAGTACTGCACATTTGTGTCAACTTTCTGCGCTTGTATCATCTACTATTGCGCATCTGTTCCAGCGCATGCATGACAGTGAGTACTTCCACATCTTTTCAGAGAAAAATTTTAGGTTTCCTAGTTACCCATTTCAGTCTTGTGTCAGTTTCTGTTGAAATGGCAAACCAATTAGAAGTAATTGCTCAAGAACTCCAATACCTATGAGAGTAATTAGACTTTGATATGTCACCCCAAGATCGTATAGCAATTGCCCAAGAACTCTAAGTGATACAACAATAAATGACAATCTTACAAGCTGAACGTGTCAGTACTAGCTACACCTCGTCCCAAAAGCATACATCATTTTCTCATCTTCATGATACTCTTGACAAGGCAAGAACCACCTCAAGTTGGAAAACATATACCACTCCATCTACTAGTCCTCTTTCACCATCTCCTAGAACACAGGGCCCAAAGCATACTAATCCTACCATGGAGAACTCCAAGTCCACTCATCCATTACCTCACTCCTCTACTCATACACCTACCAATGATGTGATCTAAGGGCTACTAGCAGAGAGTCAACCATGTCCACAAATTTCGGTCCTTGACCTTATCAAAGAACCCTCAAGCATGTCCATTACTATAACCTGCAACCCCTTGAGCATATTGAAGAACCTCCTACCATGCACCAAAGTCAAGGTCCATCACACCTTCATGTTGTTGACCAAGAGCCTATCCAAGAGTCTTCTACTTCAACTTCAATTCAAGCACATCAAGAGCTATGTCAAGATCACACTTTAAAACATGTGGAAACATCAACCCTTGTCTAAACCAAGATCAAAGCATTCCCATCCAGCCCTTACATAACCTTTATATTTTCGATGATCCTATACCTATACATGAGAAAGAAGTCCAATTTCAAACCATTCATAACCTATATCTCTTTTATGATCAAGATACTACCTTTGATGAAGAAGCTATCCATGAGCAACTTGATCCTATACATGAACAAGAGATCAAATTCCAACCTCTCCATGGCCTATATCCTTTCCATGATCAAGATATTATCGTTGATGAGGAACATAGACAAGAGCACTTTAATCCCATCACACTAAATCCTATCTATGATCAAGATCCCATCTACGATCAAGAGCCTATCTATGATCAAGCAGACCATGATTATCCTGTTAGCCCACTTTATGCGTTCCATGGTCCGGAGCTTATAACCCCATCTAGTCCTATCCAAGATCCAACAACTTCCACTTCCCTTGATGAGACAATTGCCTCCCAAGCAAGCATAGAAGATCAAACCAAAAATAATCCTCCGCCATCCATTATCGACTGTGTTGTAAAACCCCCACCATGTATCCTCGGTCTTACCGCCTTCATTCATGAGTGTTCCTCCTTAGAACACCAGCCACCATTATCCTCTATCCCACCTTCTTCATCCAATAAGGAACTTTTGTCTAGTATTCCACCTACACATAATCCCGATGTCCACCGCATACTCCAACATATGAACTATCAAGGTAAAGTCTTAGGCCTTCACGAACAAGGTATTTTGGAGCCCGTCCATGTCAATGTTCCTCCTCCTTTATATGGCCTTGGATACACACCCCAAGGTGAACAAACTCAAGATGTTGGTACTTCCTCCACTCTTGCTAAATCCTCCACTTTCCACCGCAAATCCTATCATATTTCCAAAACATATGTCACCATTCCACCTCCCTTATCATATACATCCCAAAAGCATGTGAACATACACCTTCCACCATCCAATCTACCTCTGCTACTCCCAACTCCTAACATCCCTCCATGCATTTTACCACCACTTCTTCCAATACCTTATAAATCCATCTATAAATCTTCTAACAATCCCAATCATGGCCAAAAAAATGCACATGTTTTCTAAACAAGGGGCTTCCTCAAACTCCACTTCCACCATCTCAAGAGAATTCAACCATAAAAATCTAGATACCTCTACCTATAAAGTCAAAAATCCTAAGAGTCCTCATGACCTAGGATACAAAATCCAAGATTCAAAGAAACATCCTTCTCCAGAGCTGCATGCACCCACACACCTATATGCCAAACTGAAAAAGGTGTGGGTCTGCATCCAACAAATAGTTACACCCAATTCCATACCTTCATAGGTACTATCTAAAAACAAAATGGCTTGGGTACCTAAGCAAAAATCCCTCAAGCTACATGAGGCATCCACCTCTCAATAATCTCAACCATCCACTTTCTCCCATTCCATCCAAAAGTCTCAAATTCTTCCATCCCACATGACAAGCAAAAATTAGAAAAAATACTCAATCTATGTGGATCCCTACATGCCTAAGTCATTCATCCACAAACAAAAGTCTCTGTTGCTTCCTACACTACTTTCCCATCATCAGCTTCAATGTTTATCACGGTATGTGCAACCGTTGGTCATGATTCCATTCCATTCCACAACATTTCCATGTACCTCCCCTTCCTTCCACTATTATCCTACATATCTTTCTCATCCTATTCCTATGGTCCATACTTTTGCATAAGCCTTCCCTCCATATTCTACATCATAATCCACTATAGATACCTATGCCATATCACTGTCATCCAATCTCCTACCAACATCTATGAGAGCACTCAACATGGTCCATGTGATGACATATTTCTAGTGGGACTATCACCTTTCATGGAACCAGGCACTCGGGTCCCTCTCTTCCATATCCACCTTCTACCTATCCAAATACAAAAAAATAAAAAAATTAGAAAAATACAAAAAAATTAGAAAAGTACAAAAAAATTATCCTTTGGTGAAAACCTGGCAAACAGGTGCCTTAGATAGGTATCATGATGAAAACCTAGCAAACAGACGTCATGCATACTTTCTAGCTTTTGTGCCAATAAAAGCAAGTGGTGAAAAGTTGGTAAACAAGCATTACTCGTGATAAACCGCTTCCTCCATCTTTGGGAAACCAATCACCTTGTCTCCATTCTTCCTTCACTCATGTCCCATTCGACCCATATTTGTCCCATAATAAAATCCCAACAGTAACCTATCATGGCTTGATACTCTATCTCTTTGTTGCCTTTTCAACCAAGGTTTTATCCCATATCCTATCCATAGTGTAAGCCTAGCATAGTGTCTTTCGTCAATATCCATGGTCCAAGTCCATGAACTACGTTGCCTTTGCGTCATCACGTAGGCAAGGCCATTTTCAATGCGCCCCTGAGGCTTCCCTGTCCATCCCATAGCTTGTCGTCTATCCTCTAGTCTGTCCATGGTCCAAGTCCATGAACTACGTTGCCTCTACGTCGTCACGTAGGCAAGGCCATTATTCAAATCCTCCCCCGAGGATCCACTGTCCCATCCATCCCATGTCTAGTCCTTCTATCTATCTGAGTCCACACCACTTTCTACCGCCTAGGTCTTAGGTCCGTTAGGGTTTACCCTGAACTACATTGCCTCTGCGTCGTCATGTAGGCAAGGCCATTTAGCAATGATCCCCCGAGGCACTAGGTTAGTCTCTTAGGGTTCGTCCCACCAATAAGGATTGTGGAATCTTCTCACCAAACAAGCAAACGTAAGCAGAACCCACTTTCAAATAGAAATTTTGACGCAAGGCATTTAACCTATCCAAAGCAAAGAAAGCAAACACCTAAGACATTCTAAATGGTTTTACCTAAATTATGGCAAGAAACAAACACATCTAAATGCAAAAATGTTTTGTGGATTGGAATCGTGGTTAGGTTACAGCGTCTTGATTTCTGCTATCATATCTTTCTATGCTACTCAAGGATGCCAAAAAGCTAGAGATGCTATGATGGGGGCATGATTATTTTCTTTGTTTTTCTATTTGTGGATTAAACTTTAGTAATGTAACACCTTGTCTAACGACATGATTGGCAAAAGATCATTCAGGAAATCAAAGGTCTAACATGAAAGGGGGCAATCCTTGTCTGTTGATACATAAGAAATACTCAGGTCATCTCGGTTCAATTATACCTCGATGCTTGTATCAACTCGCTAAATCAAAATCCATGTAAGCAATACTCAGGTAATCTCGGTTCAATTATACCTAGATGCTTGTATTAACTTACAACATTCAGAAAAAGAACCAAAAAAAAATTGCCCAATGATGAAATAAGTACTTCAAAATACTTGCACCATCAAGATGTCAAAACCAAAAACCATTCACATCCACAAAGCATCCATACCATGTCCCATGCAATAAAAATTCCATGTAGAGTATCAAACAAAAGCTTTTGAGTCCTTCTGTCAAGTCATTATTCTATCAAAATTATGTTTCTATCTATCATCATATCTCTCATCCCAATCCAGTTAGTCAAAGCAGTGATCCAAATGCAAGGTCCATCCTTAATCCATACCAATCAAGTCAAGTCAATCTTGTCAAATTATCCAATTGCACTAAGTGGTCTTGATCCTTGTCTGGTCGTAAACCAACTCAATCAATTATAATCAATCAATTGTCTTATACAAGATGTTGCATTGTCGAAATCAAACTAGCACACGTGTCTTACATGACATGTTTCATTTCCTGAAACCAGACACTATCCTTCGTGTTGTTCTAGGGATTTATCGTTCCCCGCCATGACAACACTGTCGTATATCATTATCGATTTAATCAGTGGTTTACCACTTGACAAGGGCCATACCTTGTTTGTTCTCATATCATTTGTGCATACTTGCTTGTGTGTGTTATCATTTAGCGTGTCATTCAGCTCATTCTTCACCCCAACCTATTCTTCTAACCTTCTTCTTCATGAGATTGTCCGTCTCACGTCCTTCTAACTTTTTCTTGTCCAATCTCCTCAGGGGGCATCTTATTGCCATTAAACCTGTACCAGGGGCAAACTGGGGTATGTATCATTATTAGAAATTTTTATTCTTTGAAGCAACGCGGTAAGCTGCATTGTATCAAAGAGAGACAAAATGTATACGTCTAAAAATGACACGATTCAATCTAAATAAATATTCTTAATATTTATTTCATTCTAATTCTTCTATCAATAAATAAATAAATCAATTTATTTATTTGATTCATATTCCTCTAAATTAATTAAATATAAAAAATTTTAATTACCTCTTCTAAAGTCAAAATTAAATAAAATCCTTTATTTAATTAAATTCTTCCAAACAATTAAATAATTCTTAATTATTTAATTAAATCAAATCATTCTTCCAAATTTAAATAAATCAATCAAATTTATTTAAATCCTCTCAATCTCTAAAAATAAAATATAATCAAATGTTTAATTTATTCTTCTAAATCATGCACAAACAATTAAATAAATTTATTTATTTAATTTGCTTTCTTATCTTCTAATTCTTCCAAAATCATTCTAAATTAAATAATTTTAATTATTTAATTGTTTCTTCCAATAATATCTTCTCTAAATTTAAATAAATCAAATATTTATTTAAGTTGTCCATTTCTTCTAAATTGAGTTATCTCTAAATATAATTCAATCTTTGTGCACATGCAATTGAATATTCTAAATATTTAATTGAGCTAAAATATCTTCTCATCCTCATGCAATTTCTATTCTCTAGTTTTATTCTCTTAACTGATTGATCTATTCTTTTAATTGATTTTATCTCTTTAGTTAACTCATTCTTCTATTTTATTAATACCTCTCATGCAAAATAGAGAGACACGTCTTCTTCTTATTCACGCACATTCTCTCAACTCTTCTCAACCGTTGATCTTCTCATTCTTTCTATACCGTTGATCTTCATTCTCTCAAGTCTATAAATTGAACCCTATTCTTCCATTTCATTCATCCAAGCTTTAAGTATTGTTACTCTACATGAATTACAGTGCGCCTTTGGCACCAATTCCTTCATTTCTTGTGATCACACTCGTTACTATACTACTATCATTGTTGTGAAGCTCACCTTCATTGCAAAGAAATTATCATAGCCATTCCCAATTGACAATCTTGGAATCATAGCAAGGAAGTGCACTCTCTGAGGGCCTTATTCATACGTGTAAGATCGATTGAGATAGGCAACCAATGGAAGCTATGAAGCTTTGAGGTTTGTAAAGGTTTTTGAAGTTCTTTTGTTCAATTAATCTCTTTGTTTCCGTATTTCATTGAGTTTTGGGTATTTTGATATTGGTTATATTGATTATTCATGTTGAATCCAATTTTCCCTTAATAGTATTACGTTAAAAAAAGGGAGCGATTAAAATAAAATTCCAATGATCATAAGACTTAACTAAGCGTTAAATACAAACAGATTGAGCTAGCGAATATATAGTTAGTAATGATTAATGAATATGAGATGCAGTGATTTCATAAGGAAATAGAGAGGAAATAGTAAAAGAGCATAGTAAGCATATTACTAGAAGATGTGATTAAAGCTTAATGAAGTGATGTGATTATTGAAGGGTTGCATCCATTCATGGATCACTGTTCTATAAGATGATATAAAAGGAATACAAGGAATATATGATGAGATATAAGTAGAATATGAATATAAGAGGAATATTTGATTTGGAAATAGGCAGGGAATAAGGAGAAAATAAGAGGAGCATTTTCCCAAGTGTAATAACATTTTCCTGAGCTCAGCAGTGGATATATTCATATAATACACTCAAATTTGGGAGAAGACAAAAGTGTTTCAGACCTTGAGAAGGCTATAAAGTGAGAAGAAAATAAGAAGGAATCATTCAAGTATTCAGGAAGATCTACATAGTAGGAGTTAGAGAGAAAATGACAGAGAGAGTTAGAGGCATATTTGTATTGAAGGTAGAAATATAAAAGATTATGCAAATATAAGGAAGAGTTTAGAGCATGTTGTAAGGTAGAGAATTATTCATTGCAGCCATCCTATCATATGCTATAACTCTATCATCCTCTCAATTCTATTTAATCTATTATTCCATCTTTTTATTATTCAATTATTATATCATTCTCTTATCCTATTCTATTCTATCAATCTATCATTCTATTATTCATCCTTCATTCTATTCTTCTATCATTATATCATCAATCCATCATTCTATTATTCCATCATCCTATTATTATATCATCCTATAATTCTATCCTTCTATTATTCTATCACTCCATCATTCTATAATTCTATTATTGAATCAATTAAATCAAAAAATATATGAGATATCAATTAGCAATCAAGGAAGATATCTTCATTGGAAGGAAGTCATATATGTAAATATGATTAATCTTTTTTGTCATATGTTTTGAATGTTCAACCATGATGAAAGGAACTGAGGCTACAAGTGGGGAATGGTGATGAGGCACTCTCTTAGGTACGCCACCTCCCTTGGGGACGCAATGAGCCTCAGGAGGCCAAGGGAGTACAAAGGGTATTACCTTTGGGCTTAGGAGAGATGGCATTTTTAGGCACCCATTGGAATCTCACTCCTCTATCATGGATGATCAACATAGGAGGTCAGATCATAGGGAGAAGGAAATGATTGGTAAGATGAGGGGATAATGGAAAAGACACCTCCTAGATAGATCACCTCATATGAATGGCATGCACCACATGAGGCCAAGGGAGATGGTATATCCAGTTGGGTCAGGAAAAAAAGGGTCCAAGGCATGCCATCCAACTGCATTCTCCCATTCCCTCCTATGATTGAGCCCTCCAAGAATGTTGGAGTACTTTGTGATTGAACTAATGTTTGGCTAGGAGTTTATTAATGTCTAATTATGGAAATTTACTAATTATTATTATTGTGGTAAATGATTCTAATCTACAAATCAGTTTGATTATGGCAAATGGTTTTAACTTGTGTGCAAGGTTTCAAATCAGAGGAAGGGTATTACCTAACCCCGCTGTCATTGGGGAAAATTAGGGCAAATTTAGGGCACTCCCAATTTGGGGACATTACACCTATGATTTGTGTAGTCCAATATTGATGATATAGACACATCAAATAAATGCATGATAATGTGGTTGATGAACAAGAAGATGAAACTTGACATCAAACTTCATCTTTTGTATCTAGATTTAGTTCAATACAATGGGGAATAGAAGAAGTGAGAAGATTTTTTGAGAGTAATGGTAACAGATCAATTGGCACAATTAATTGGTCCCATATTGGCCTCTTATTGATAAATGAATACAACATGGAAGAATTGTTTGACATGACATTCACTACTATGTTTCCTACTAGTAAATCATAATGGTTGCATCCACACACAAAAAGTATCTATATTAATGAGTATGCATTACATCTTATGAGGTATTATTATAGCAAGTTTGGAAGCCACTTACCACCCCAAATTTTGATATTTATAGTTAAATTTGATATTGCAAGAATGAAGCTAAGCAACAACTATAATATTTGTAAAAAGAATGCAGAAGATGGTATACTTGTGACAATTGTAGATTTGTAGAAATGTTTACAAGATTTTCCTAATGATAATCTACCAAACCTTGGAGTAATGTGTTATGAATCTCAACTAAGAGGAATTAGGACTTATTGGCACATGTATAAGAATAAATTCTTAAATATGATAACATTGTTATGATGCCCTACCTTTTTCATAACTTCAATTGCAACAAATACAAAATGGTCTATCTCCATCAACTAATGTTGACTCAAGCCCCATCAAATTCAAGGGACACTTACAAGTGGAGAAATAAAATATAATAGAAAAATCCCATATTATCATTATGTACATGGAGCGTCACTTTAGAATTTTCCATCATGAGATCATCTTCAATTGTTTTCAAGAAAAAGACTTGTGGGAAAGATGTTCAATTAAAACCTATATAATTGTGAATAAGATTTCTATGTTGTTATACAATATATAGTAAGTACCTTTAATAATGTTGTATTATGTTATTGTAGGAAGGAGTGGTGGTATCAATCTTTAGTGCATGATTATTTATTCATATGGATAGAGTATGCACCTAATATAGACACATTGGATTGAATAATCCAAGTGAACTTGAAAAGCTATAAGATTTTTATGAAAAATTTATAAATGCGTGGAATCCTTTTGAAGAGCATGAAAGAAATATTTTTGTGCCACGATATACAAAAGACAATTCTTGTTTGATGGGCATGGCTAGAATTTTGGTAGGTGATCTACTTGCAAATTACATAAATTTATTAAATCGTATTGAGTGCCATACCAAATGTAGCTTGGATACATGTTTGCAAAAAAAGAGTTGAATCAATTTTTGTTGTTACAATGCTCCTTAGTAGTTGTAGAGTGAATGCAAATTGATTATCAAAGATGGACATAAGAAATATTTACCAGCATGAAATGATGAGAGAGTAAATGTTCATAATCCATATATGATTTCTATATGGATGGGAAACATAGATTTTCAATCAATATTGTCCCATCATGCAATTCTAAAATATATTGCAAAATATGTATCTAAAGCATAAAAGAGTTCAAAGAGTTATCATGATATGCTAACTAGGGTCCCTGACATAAGTAGCCCAAATGATCCTTTACTATGTGCATATAGGAGGTTCTTGACTAAGAAAGTTGTTGAACATGACCTAGGTGCACAAGAAACATGCCATATATTGCTAAAACTACCTCTTATTGAGTGCACTAGGTCCTTTTTTATGAATGTTGGATGATAGGTGTTCCATCATGTACATTTAAACATGATGATTCATCTTAAAAAACTTCATCCATGCATATATGAAGTACCACATGCAATTAGATCATTTGTGTATGGTAGAAGCTATAAGATCTTGGTCATATTCTCAACGTCATAGACACAAGCAATTTAAAAACTATGAAATACACCAATAATTGTTACAAATATGTTTCAATTCATATAGTGACTCATGTAAATATGAGATTTTTTGCTATTATAGGAACCCATCAAATATTCCATAGCAAGAAAATATCAACATCCTTTCAAACATTAAAGTTAATTTAATGGGCTTTGACATCGTCTCATGCCCCAAATTAGAATATCCAACTAAGGAAATAGAAGTACTAGTTCACACAGTTCATCTTTCCATTTTTTTAAAACTTTGATAAATTGATAGAAAATAGATTATGTATCTTTTCTTTGTGTATATATTTTATTAATTTCTTATACTTCAATTATTTCTCACTTTATCTACCCATTTTCTTACCGAGTTTTATGGATTCATCCATACCATGTGAAGAAGCTTTAATAATTAATACTCCAATAAACCTTTATTTTAAGTTATTCATTTTTTATGCAACATTAATCAATATATTTTCTTATTCCTCAATAATTTCTTTTCTTTTCTCTTCAATTATTGCATTATTTTAACATTGTTTTGTCATTTCATTTCTTAGCTTCTTAACTTCTTAATAACACTCCATTTTTTTTTCCTTCACCTTTCACACTATCCTTCTTTAATTAAATAAAATTCTATAAAAAAAAATAGATTTTCTCCTTGAAATTAAAAAATTGTATTATAACAATTTGCATATCTGAATCTTCAAAATAAAAAATAATTAGTAATTTGAATGATATTATTGACCTTTTAGGTAGAAATAAATCATATAACAAATCAAGTGGTGTTATTTGATTATTATTTTTTAAATGTATAACTAGAAGCAAAAGATTTTATTAGCTGGCGATGAGTATCCATGTGATTCAAAATTCGCTCATAAATAAAAAGCATACAACAAAAATAACATCAAAACTCAAGGCGAGAAATGATGTTCAAATGGTCTCATCTGAATGTATTTCAAACGTTTACTCATTATAAATCCAATCATACCAACCATGTAAGAACTTTATTTTATAAAATGTGCTCAGCATGCCATAAAGTGCTTGCTGGATAGGTGTCAGAAAGCTCAGAACTTAATCACAGTAGCAATGAATACCTACTTACTTTTTATCCTTTCCTGCAACGTTACAATATATAAGCCAGAAAGTAACAATGATAAAAGTTGAATTCATTTTCCAAATTAATACTCAGTTACAGATTTTCTAGACTTGAGCTAAAGAGCTTCCTCTTTTTTAAGACATAAGTCCAAGCTTAGTAAAAGAGTCATGGACTCTATGAAGCGCAAGTCCTCTCGTGCTCACTAAAAAATGCATTCAATTTACATGTTACATAAAAACGTATAAAATCATTGCCGCTTCTAAAACAAAAACTTTTAAAATTAGCGATTCCAAGATTTAGAGATAAATCTTTTTTTTATATATATAGGAAATCAGTTACAATCTTTCATTATCACCATCTAGGTCAGGAGTTTGATTCTCGTATCTAACACCATCATTGCTTCATCCAATAACATCTCAATATACTAAGTTTTTTATTCTAGTTAGCAACCACTATTAACCCGTCTCTTCTTGATAAAGTCTATCCGGAGTGAGGGAGACCCTCGGAGGCATAAGATTCAAATCGTCAACCTCTAGCTGGAAAGCACTTAGTAGCTACCAATTGATCTACTGGTCACACCCATTTAGAAATAAATATTTAATCATTTTTAATTTGTATAATGTCACTTGTAAATTACACGTAGGGGCCCAAGTCTTCATCCATGTCGATGCCACATGTTGTATCATCTAGTCTTGCCCTCAATATCTATAGCATCCCAATTGCATGGTGACTATACCTTCCACTGACTTTCCAAAATGTTTATTTAATATTAATATTAGTGTATTTTTTAAAATATTAAAATAATAATGTTATTATAATGTCATTTTTACAAATTGAGTATTACTTTATAATTGAAAATAGCTTCTTCAAATATCTTAAGTGTAAATTAATTAAATGATAATGATTGATAAATCTAACCTAGAATACCAATATGATATAGTATATTGAAAATAAACAAGTACATTTTTTGAAATGATAAAGATGGATAAGGGTTACTTATCTCAAGGTGCAACTTGATAGTGTTGGACTACAAGCTATTGTTCTGCATTCCAAAATGATGCCCTAATATTAGATTTGGATCTATAAAGATGTAGCAATAGTTAATTAAACTATGATATTAGATTTGGCTCTATAAAGCTTTCACAAAGAATAAGCTAAACTCTATTTTGATCTAGGGTGAAATTATGATTATGCAACAAAAAATCAATCCCCATGAGTAGAATCAACCTTTCGTGTGCAAAACTGACATGATGGGTTCAATGATCTAAAAACTAGTTTGATTCACCTTCTAATACCTAAAAATAGTCTACCTTTGAGGAGATTGCTAAGGATTATGTTATCCTTAGTCAAACCTCTAGGTGGACCAATTTAATGGCTTGAAAACAAAGATCAAAGACAACAAGCAACCATGCAATATAATTTTTTATCAATGTATGACCTAAAATAAGATACATGTGTCTTCTCAAGGTTGTGCTAAGTCATGCCACTATGTGGAAATGGTGAGGGTGATTGAATGTTGTTTCAACTTCTTGTTGATGTTTTGAAGGTATTGGATGTGTGATAAATGTTGTGATCTTCTTATTTGTGTGAAAAATGTTGTAGTTGGAAGTATTGAAAACATTTGTGTCTATTATTTTTATTGTTCTATGTGTTTTTGTATTCTTTTGGGGTTTTTTAGTGTCTTAATTATCAAAATTTGAATAAGATGAAGTGAGTGCTCCTAATTTTGAAAGTTGCTTAATAAAGGAATAAAAGAAACTAATTTAATTATTTGCAAGAAAATAAATGATTTAATCAACTTATTGGGAACAAGAGCTAAGATACTTTTCTTTAAATGTAATTATTGAAAATGGGGATGCAACCAATTTTAAATGATGGCAAATAATTAACTAAATATAGGAAATAAAATTAATCTTTACCACCTACTCTAATTATATTTGATTTCTTATTCTTTTGGAAATGAAATATTTTAGGTAGACACTTTCATGGAGAATTACGTTTTTGCAAGAAGACAATGTTGAAACAAAGAACAATCCAAAACAATATGTTCTCTTTTACAATTGAAGAAGAATGGTCTTTGAATTAAATGGACAAAGAGGGAAAGACAATTTCCTTTAAGCAAATAAAATTAAATCTTATGTGTGGTAAAGTCCTTGGCAAGTTGATATTTCTTTGAAATTTAGTGTTTGGGATCCTATTACCCATTAAGGGGTTTCCCAATGGTGTTCCTAGAATTTACCTCCAAGAATCCTCAAAGGGATCATGAGAAGATATTGTGGAGAAATCCTCTTGGGATTGCTATTTTTTTGCTTAGTCTAGGTAATAATGTTTTTGTGAATTTTATCAATTTTTTTTGAAAGAAAAATAATAGAATTTGTTTCAAAGAAGATAAATGTTTTTTGTGATATTTAAAGAATG
Source organism: Cunninghamia lanceolata (assembly GCA_027924645.1). Lineage (NCBI taxonomy): Eukaryota > Viridiplantae > Streptophyta > Pinopsida > Cupressales > Cupressaceae > Cunninghamia > Cunninghamia lanceolata. Next base: position 16,407,598 of record BSBN01000472.1, on the reverse strand, counting down.
GAACTATAAGATACAAACAATAACAAACAAGCAACAACAACAAACAATGAAAGACACAAGAAAAAAAACACCAACTTCTATCTTTTCCTACACTAGATAATGAATATTAAACAATATAAAGAAATGATAAATTCTAAGCTAATTAAAATAAATCAAGATAATCTAATAAAGCAAGAAAGCCACAGCTAGAGCAGTGTCCTTTAGATGCAGAGTTGGGTTGATATGGAAATGTGGTCCTCAAAAATCCCAATTCTTTTTTGCTTATGCTTCCTACTATGTTCACCTAAGTATGGATCAATCAAAAAGGTAAGGATAGTATAGTAAAGGGGAGTTGAAATGTTGGAGAAATAGTTAGTGTTTGATTAATGAAATTGATTTAAAAGTTGATTTCAATAATGGTCTTCGGGAAAGCTTTAGCAAAGTCTATGCTGCAACACTAAGGCTTCCTATAACTAGACCCTTTCAAATTGTAAGGCCCATCTAATTGTCACCTTTATTAGACCATTATATAAAATATTTTGCTTATGATTTTATATTTATCCATCTTGATTAAACATTTTGTAAATTTAAGGTAACATAATATTTTGCATTACGTATATTTATTTTGGGTTAGTTATTTTCATATGATGCTATGAGATGGTTAGACATAGAGAAATTGCGTTATCATTTGATTCATGAATTTTCTTGTGCTATTTTAAATGTTTTAAGATTAAATGAGTTTATTGGATGTGTATGCATTTGATGTAACAATTAATGTATATATTCGAGAAGTCATGCTATGATCATGAATTATTTAATAAATGTGTTAAGATAGTCTTTTTTATGCATACTAGTACATTAAGGATGTCAATTGTATGGCATGTGTGTATGCATGAATTATCTATTGACTTTTGTCTACTTTGGCTATTGTTCTCATTGTGTTTGATGTGCACAATGAGTGTGCAATAAACATGGATAAGCCAACATGAGTCAATTTGGAGAGAGTGATATGAATGTGTTTCCACTATATTAATCTACTCCCTGAATGAGTATGACATACCCTTTGTGCATAGCAGTTAGTGATTTACCTGAGTTGTATGAAACATTGGATCATCCTAGTTAATAACTTGTAAATGTGGACTATGGTGTCTAGTTTTATATTTATGATATCTAGTCTTGTATATTAATAACTAGTTGCTAATCAAGGTGTCTTAATGCTTTAATATGGTGTCGTAAGGTGTTCCATGTGTTTGAAAATGATTATTACTCATGTATGCTTTTAATTTTATGTTCTAAAGCATTCCAAAAAGTAAGGGGTTGGATTTGTGAGAAAATGGCATTTTTGAGAAGTCATAAAAAGGTTAACTTGAAATAATAACTTTCATGGATAAGGATTCAAAAGGGCATCTTCTAGAGTCTCTAAGAGTCCAAGGTGGCAAAGGAAATGTGAGGAGTCACCTAATTTTAAATAGGACATTTGGAAGATAATTGAAGTCACATGTGGTGGAAGTGGAGTTTGAATTTCATAAGGATTTCATTTGGGTTCCAAGAGAACTTGGATAAGATATTTTGTACATGAGAATGTCTTAGAAGATGTTTTCCAAATTTAGGAATTGAAAAGTGTATTTTTATTATTGTTTTATGAATATTAGATTGATAGGTTTTCAACCACTCAACTAAAGTGTAGTTTATATTAACTCAAGGGTAGTAAAGCAAAGATGTTTCCAATGGAAAATTTATTATTGCATTTGTGAAAGGAAGAATTGAGAGAGAAGGAAGAGAGTTTGAGATTGAAGAAGAATTTGGGAAAAAGCTTGCAAAGGAATTTTCGTTTGGAAAGAGAGCCTGAGGATGATATCAAAGGAGATTGGAAGTGCATCTATTATTGTTCTACTTGAATCTTAAGCTTTGGAAAAGAGGTGGGGTTCTTGTGTTTTTCAAATATTTGGCATTTGTAGAAGTTTAGAAAAACATTACTTCTTATCTTGTGATTTTTTATGTTGTATTTGTAGAAAACTTTGCTTAGCATCCATTAATAGAGCTTCAAGCTTTATGGTTTTTATTTATTTTGTACCTATTTTATTGGAAGAAAGAACATGTATTTTTATGTAGAAAAAAATGTGTAAACCTTGTTAAGGATCCTACTCTTTAGTAGTAGATAGCCTTCACATATTAGGATTGTCATTTGTGTGGAAGGAAAGAGATTATTGAATTTCACCCAATAGGGATGTGAACTTTTTGTTTTGTTTAAAGGAGAACTAAGAGTGGGATGTTTTGATGCTAATTATTTCCAATATGGAGATGTCCATGCTTGAGCCATTAAATACCATCCTCAAAGAGGAATAATCTTTCCTATCTTGCCAACAATGACTCTCCCTCTTATGCAATTGTGCATTCCATATTGTTTTTTGAGATAAACCCATGTGTATGGTCGGTGTGTTCTTATTTGTAGCCAAAATCATGTTTATATGTATGTTTATGGATTTATATTTACACTCTCTCAAGCAAGGTGGGGTAATACTTTTAGAGTATTGCATTGGTCACATGGTAGATTTTCCCCCATTAGCATTGGAGCATTGGAGCTTGGAGCCATGGAAAATTACGAAACTTCAAAGTCAAATTTCATGTTACTTTTAAAGGGAGGTATAATATATTATTATAGGTGTTTCACCATTATGTAGATGAATTTATTACAATATTTAGTTTAGAAATTCTTATGATAAGGAAAATGTGGATTGTAATATTTCCTGTAACCATTTTATAAAATGTGAAATATGTAATGGAATTTTTGTATTAATTTCATATTCTAAGAATTTTAGATTTTATTTCATGAACTTGTGGTTGGGTGAATTCTAGATTAAATAAGCATATGAGCAGATCTTGGATATTTATAATTTAAAAATAATTCAACAAAATAATTTTTAGGCCTTTAGAGACATGGAAACCTAAATGTGATTATAGATTTATTACTATGAAGTTTACACTAAGTTTATCACACTAGAAATGAGCGTGAAAGAATTTCATGTTATAGTTGGTTTAGTAAGGAAAATCATTCCTTATCATTCTAGGCCAAAAATTTGTTAAAATGATCAAAATTTCATACTCATTATCTCTCATAGAACTTGTTCACTGGTATGGTCAGTAATATGTCCACTGAGGCAAACACAAATGTGCCAAGGGTGAATGCATGTTCACTAAGGAAATCACTCTATCAAAAGGGGAAAACACTCCCAGAAAGTTGGAAAATCTTGTTAATTTTAATGCTTTCAAAATAGAATTTATTTTTGTATTTTTCTTAATGATTTTATAGTATCCTAGTATACCTTAGTTATGAGAATATGTTAGTGTTAACATGGTTTAAGGTATATCCTTATCGATTGTTTTTTAATAAGTATGACTGAATAAAGGAGTTTAATAGGAGGAACATAGTATTTACCTTTGAGTTTTTTAATATCTTGTTTATTATATGGGAATAAATCATTGAATTTACCATCTTCTTGTAACCTTGCTAGGAAAGTAATATCTTCTAAAGCTAAATGTGAGTTTATTATATGGGAATAAATCATTGAATTTACTATCTTCTTGTACCCTTGCTAGGAAAGCAAAAGAATGTTTAAATTTTCATTCACCTTCTAGGAGCATTCTTATGCTTGGGAAAGTAATTGAACATTATTGGTAGCATGCTTAGGATTTGAACCGAATTGACTATTTTTGGAATGAACTAATTGGTAAATAAATCTAGTTTGATGGCATTTATAGTTAAGAATTTGTTCTCAAGGAGTCAACTATTATAATTATGTTTAGTCATCTTATTGTTTTGTTGAACTTTTATTTAGTTGGACGGCATAGTTTTGTGAATTACGTTGGTAGATCAAGATACATCTCTCTACTATTAAGCCATCTAAATCTTCTTTTTGCACATGCAGATCTTTGTGTGTGCTCATTTCCATTTGCAACAACACACTTAGTGTGTTAGTTTGTATTTCTTTCTATTGCGATGCAATTGTTTTATGCTAAAAACTTGTTAGCTTATTTTTGCATATTTTGCCCTTGTTAATATGACCATAACATAAATGACCAAGATGTTGCAAGGTGTGCACCCTTGGTCTCCTTGTGTTGTGCAACGTAGTGCTTGGGTTTGTGACAAGGCTTAACCACCTCCCGTGGATTCATTAACTCTGGCAATTGTATCGGGCATTAACAGGTCAATCTTTTGTTGCAATGGTAATCATCTTTGAAATAATTGGTATCAGAGCCTGGGTCACGGGTTTGAACCTGTCGCTTGTGCTAGGGGGGATTGTTGCAAGGTGTGTGCCCTTGGTCTCCTTGTGTTGTGTAGTGTAGTGCTTGCGTTCGTGACAATGCTTAACTGCCTCTTGTGGATTCATTAACTCTGGCGGTTGTATTGGGCATTAACAGGTCGATCTTTTGGTGCAATGGCAACCATATTTGCAACACAAGATTACTTACTTTGTACATGAATACTAGATGGGAATGATTGCCAATAAAATTAAATCTAAATTGAGCAAACATAAGAGAAACTTATGGTTTGGAAGTAATTTATGTGTGTGAACAAAATGACAAAATTTGTTGCTTAGCATGAACTCACCACTTTTGACTATTTTAAAATCATCACAATGAACACATAATCACCATAGTGAAAATATGTTCACCACTTGGGTAAACCAACAAATTTATCACTCAAGAAAAAAGTTGGCAAGCAAAGAAAGTAATTAAGGGGGTCAACAAGTGGATTCTTGTCTTGGAGACACATGTCAAATGCCATAATCACATTTTCATGGCTTGTCTTGTTTTTAGGATTTTGGACATCATTGGGCTTGCCATGTTCACCCATACATTTTTATGTGCATACATATTTACCCCCTTAAGAGAGCTATGCTACATAGTAGATGTAATTTTCTAAAATGAAGCATAAATTGTGGGTTAGCATGCACTTGTACCTACCTTTAACATCACTTATGCATTGTCCTAAATCTAAACCCAAAAATGGAAACAACAAGATCATGTGTATTATTTCAAAATTATAAATAGAAGTTTAAAAAATAGAATAGACACAATAACTCATCAATTCTATAAGGTTATGAATAACACCTAGTCGTTATCCCACATCTATTTAGTACCTACACAATGAACATTGATACAAACTCAAGAGTAACATTACAACATTAATGGCACAACTTGACAATACAAAGGATGGGAAAACTCACCGTTGGTGCAAGATTTAGAAACATCACCTGGGTTGCCTAGCATGCAAAGACCTACAATTTTTTTTTAAAATCCAACTAAATTGAATATGCCATTATAAATAAATTTACATTTTCAAAAGATCATTTTCACTTACATACTTGGACAATTTGAGCTATGGCCCACCATCGACCATTTTGAGAAAGATTATAGTAATTGGAAAGAGGATGCGATGAGGAGTACAATCATGGTAGCAACAAGTAGGGATAGTGAGTAATCACTCAAGAGTCTCCTTTTGGTCAAAATTTAAAAATGTCATTTTGTTGCCTGGGGATGATGGACTCAATAATAAGTAGGATCAAAATGATCATAATTGGGTATCTATTAAGAATATGTTCTTATATTTTTAATTTTCATGAATTATTACCATTTTTTTGGTCATTTTTTAAACTTTTAGGGTGTGATAGATGGATTCATTATTTGCATGGCTATTTTTTCACTATGATGAAAACTTAATCATCATACTGAAAATGAGAATGTCTCAAAGAATACATAATTGCCTCCTATGAAAAGTGGTGAATTCACTATTATTAAAAATAAGTTTTATTGTTTATATTTTATGTTTTTTGAGATGGTATTAATATTGCTCATATTAATGGGTGTTTGGAGGGGAATTGTTGGGATTAGCTAAGATCAACAAGCAAGAATACTACCACAAGCTATGAGCACACAATAAGCCAAATAATACTTCCAAAATATTAATAGAATGTACATAGAAGCCTTGCTTAAATAAGCAAGGTAGAGGAGATGAGATGGTCGAACACAATGACTAAGCAACCCTCCAAAGGTGTAACACTTTTCTACTCAAATGACACATGTTTGAGCAAGTGGAAAGTTTTCATGCAATAGGTGTCTCATAAGGATGAATACACATGTCTTCACCACATGAGGTGAGACAAAGTCAAAAATAGCCTAAGTAAACTTAAGCTAAGTGTGAATAGAACTCACCTAGACAAGCTAAAATGTAACTAGATAGATAAAGAACTTTTTCACACTAACAGGAACTACATCTAGTGGAGCAGTGCTTGAGAGAAAGATTGGCTTTAGACAGTTCCTATAGTAACTTGTGCAACATTTTTACTTATTAGGACATAGACAAGAACACTATTCTATTTAAATAAGTTGATGAAGAGTGGATGATCACTCTCCATGACACCTACAAGATCTAAGGGATCCCAATAACTAGGAGCATACTCACTCTATCAGATCCATAGGATAAGAAAGGAAGAGATGGGCCACCTATTTTGAGGACACCTAAAATGATGTAGGCTTGATGTTAGGCATGAATCTAAGTCTAGTAGAGGGGTAACTATTTCAACAATTACAAAAGCCATCAGAGGTATTATTGTCACCATGCTAGCTGGGGATAAGGGAGGATATCAAATTCTATTAATATTGGTTCCTATCATAGGAGAGATTGAGAGATATGGGAGAAGATTCACATGGGGCTAGATGTGTTAGCGTACACATATTTCAATCTCGATAGAATTGTGAGGGTAGGAACCCAAACAATCAATCACCCATCATTGATGATAGGATAGATCCTAGAGCATCTCACCCCCTAATAGATGATAATGCCTATCTAAGACCCAATACTCACCTTGAGAAGTAAGGTGGGACAAGCTAATTAGATTTGTCAAAGTAATCACAAGCATTGGGGGCATAACATGGTGAGACATGGTTGTTAATCCCTATGTTACAATGAGGGGTTTTTGGGAGGGGATGAGGACATTTGGGATAACTATAAAATCATCACATCTGTCATATATACATAGGTATAATAAGATATACATTATGTGGATAAGGTTTCATCAATTTGGAGAGATGATTCTGATAGTTTTGTACCCCATCATGATAATCTACAAAGGGACATAGGAGGTGAAAGAAAATATGACTAATTTCTACTTAATCAAAAGAGAGAATCAATGTAAGTGAGCTATATCTAAAATGAATTCAGCAAAGTAATGATGAAAGAAGAATTAATCTTCAAACAAGGTTATAATACACTATCTAAATCATAATGTACTTCAATGGAAATCAACACTTTGTATCTAGAAGAATTTTGACAACATAACCTTGCATAAATCTGGATATACAATATCTATACCAATCCCTCAATTTATATGCCAAAGAGAGACCCAATAAAACACTAATAGATTCCCAAACCATGAGCCAAGTCATAGTCAAAATGGTCCAACATGGACCTATGTACCCCTCTCTAAGAGTAACTTCTACCAAGATAGAATGTAACTCTCAATTTAATTTTTGATTCCTCATGACCAAGGATGGTTCATGCAACTTCTAAGTACTCCAATTTGGAGCACCAATTACATTTTACACCCTCTTACACATGACCATTTTTAGTCAATAAAAGATGTTAGTCATAGTCCACCTAGTAACCCCAATTTAATGAATTTAGATGATACAATTTTCATAAGACTAATGACACATGGCAGAGAGTGCCAAGAAAGGAATATCAAGATTCCTTCCAAGTGGGGGGCCCTTTTCTATGTGGGCACATTATTTACAATGTTTTGTAAATATTAAATAGTTACTACTAGCATAGGACTTGCAAGGTGTATAACACCTAGTTCTAACAATCTCTCACTTGTTGTATACACTATAAAATCATAAGTGGTTCCAATGTAGTGCAAAATATTAGGGGCTAATGCCCATAGACATTATGCACCATCAGAATCTCTTTATGCTCACAAGCTTCATCAATGCATCTAAAACATACACCAAAATATCCACCTTCTCAATCATAACCTCTTATCCTCCACCATATCATGAAAAAAATGGTATTACACATGAATGTGCTAGTTTACATATGGAACACAGGGTTCTTTTCCAAGTTGACGACACATTGATTATCAAAATAAATTAGCATTATATCCCAACTCAACCTAATGTCTAAGCACAATCTCTGGAACCAAACTACTTACAATCATGAGTAGCTACTATATACTCTACCTCTATAGTCAAAAGAGAAATCACAACTCATTTTTTGCTCATCCAACTAATGACACCATTGAATAGGGTAAAAACATACCAATTGGTAGACCTCCTGCTATCCACATCTCCTACCCAATCAAAGTGCACAAAACCTTATATCTTCATTTTCCTACTCAAATTTGGTCATCCCTAGAAGTAAATCAAACACTTTGATGTGTCTCAAAGATACCTAAAGACATTGTTTACTACAATCTAATGTTCCATGCCTAGAATAGACATATACCTACTTATGAATCCCATTGCTTATGTAATGTCTAGTCTAGAAAACCATAGCATACATGAGACTACCAACTACACTCACATAGGGGATGTGACTCATGTCCTTTATCTCATTAGGTATCAAAGGACACTTCTCAACTAAAAGCTTTGTTCCCATAGGAATGCCCGAGCACTCATTACTTTCTATTCATGTATCCTTAACCACTATAAAATAGAGTTAACATACTTCCTTTGATTGACCCAAAGTTTTATGTTAACTCTATCTCTCATGATCTCTATTTATGAGATAAACTTAGCATCTAACAAATTGTTCATATCAATTTTTAAAGAAATCTGATTTAAGAACCCAAAATATTTTCTCACTATTACAAATCAACAACATGTGTCATTTCTCTAGAATTGTAGCATTTAGTTGCAAGTTCTAGATTTATTGTATAAATTAGATTTGTTAGTTTAGTTAAATGTTGTATTACAAAATCTTATTTCAAATCAATAGTTCAAATTCCTTTGGAACAAACATTCAACGAGCAACAATGAAATAATCCTTTCTTTAGTAGCATTGCAACACAAGAACTAAAAACATCTATATTTTATCCTCATGTGTATAAGTGAAAACTAAAAAGAAGTAGAGGAGATAGACTATTTTATCAATAGATAGTTGATTATACTTTATATATACTTCTTGGAAAAATTACATTTGGAATAAAAAGTGAAAAAAGTTGATGGTTGATTTTTGTATTGAGTTTGTAGAACAATATCTCATTCTTTTATATGTAAGAACATAATATAGGTAAAACACCAAAAACATAGGTTAATTTTAGATTTTAGAATAGGTTTTTTTTGAAAGGAATGAGAATTCAAAAAATGGACAAAGATAAAGCCTATGGATATGTCTAATAAAGATTGGACAAAGATGGACAAGACGGCACAAGGAACCATTCAGTTGTGTCTTGCAGATTCTACCCTCTTAAATGTCTCATAGGAGGCTATCACATATAGTTGGTGGAAGAGAATAGGTGATATGTAGTGCCCCTCATTTTGGCATTTTGATAGTTGCTGTATGACATCTTGGATTTACTGTTTTGATGATGATACTTGTCTATTTCTATGATGTAACTATTAGAACTGTTGGTTATGCTTATATTATGATTAGTTATGGACTCAGTTGATTATGTGGATCAATTTTATCATGTGCTTAATGCAATTATCTGATGATGTTTTCATTTAGTTGTTTAGCTATGGATGTTCATGCATGTTATGGTTATTTGTTGATGTAATTGGTGGAAGGGATAGTGTCGCATTACTCATGCGTGAGTATCCTGCTACACTGTGATTCTCTTCCATGGTGTGTTTGTTTGGATATTTATATATATATATGCTCAACATTTCATTTGTTGCAGGTTGTAGGTACCAGGCATCGACTACACCTGAATTGGCAGGTTTGAGCGTGCCTCAAATTCAATGGAGAATTGTTGATCAGAGATGACATAAGGTCGCTCAACTTATCATCATCCTTTAAGAGGATGAGTTTTCATGTCATATGATCTGTCAGTCTTGTCAGTTGGGCATGAAAGTCAGTCATCTGGTCATCTGTTATTGTTTGGCATTAAACAATTTTAGTTGTAATTGTTTGATTATGGTTTGATATGTTGTTGTCGTAGCATAAATTCTAGCTTTAGGAGCACATTGTTAATAACAATCATAAAATTATTAATAATAATTTCTAGGAAAAATATAACGTTTGCATATATAAGAATTTAATTGATAAAGTTAAATAATAAATTTTAGTGTTTTATGAGTTATTTAACTCATGAAATACAATAATTAATTTATTGTTGTGAGTTGTTTTAAAATAATTCTATTTCTAAATTAAGATTAATAAATAAGAAAATATGGGTGTCAGAAAATCTTGTTTGGTGTATTTCAAATTAGATTTGATTTGTTGCTGGGGTAGTGGGAATTTATTGTGAGGGAGTGGGAGCTCTGTAACGGGAAGGGGAAATTTGGGAGAATTTTTTTGGAGAAGATGGTTGGAGGAGGAGGATTTGCAGGATAGTAAATTTGGGGAAATTGGTGTGCATTTGTAGAAATTGATCTCGACATCTTTAGCCAATCAACTGTTGGGATTATAGGTTCCATTATTTTTAGAATTCTCTCTCTCTCTCTCTCTCTCCTATTTGATTCATTTATCTATTTATAATTGCTTAAGGGATAGGAAGATTCTCATCTGAACCCACTCGTGCTTGTCTGGAAATATTCGTCATTGCAGTTCATGAGATATCAATTTCTTGGGGCATCTATCAATCATTCACATTTCCTATCTATGCATTTTGTGAGTAAACATTTCTTGAGGTATCCTGTCAAACAGATTGTATGCATTGCCCGTGCCTTCCTGTTTCCTTTAAGCTTTGGAGGTTGCTCTTACCTACTCCAAACACCTATTTTGTCACAAGCTAGAAATGAGGTCGGCATGAATTTGTAGACCCGGTGTATAACTGCTTATGAGCTTTCTATTCTTTTTTTTTAACAATCAATTTTACACATATGCTACAATCATTGTTCCTACAATTGTGCAAAGGCATCCTCGTCCATTGTTGTGATCTGACATTCTGCCTGATGCGTGTGCATTGCAACCGTTTAATCCAAAGTTTATCTAACGATTCTCTTCTCTATCTTCCAATAACTTCTTCATCATTTAACCCCCACTGTATCTGCCAGTTCTGCATGGATGTTTGAGAGAATAATTGAAGTCTTGTAGAATTTTAATGTTCTCTTTTAGCGGCATAGTAAGAAAATGCTCCAGAGTCTTTCTGCAAATTTTCAGGCATCAAGAAACCACTTCCATGCCTTACCACGGGTCTTATGAGACCTCTTATGGTAGTGCAACGAACATGCTGCTAGTGTAGCTATTGTGAGAGATGGAACCATTTCTGTCATTTTGGAACATCGACTTCCTCTATAGAGATTGTTTTGTAGTGCTAAGTAAACGGACTGGGAAATCAATTTCAAGCATGCCAGTAACTTTCGATTGAAAGTTTCTAAAGCCTTTTCAACAAAGCCTTGTTCTATCCTTCTTGCTATCGTGCGGCTGAAAATCCATTTTTGACCAAAGCATTTTGTCAAACAACGATCACACCTTGTCTATAAATTTAGCATTCCTGTCTTAGGCACGTGCAAATAGGTATGCCCATCGAGTTTTTCCTTTGTGCTGGCGGAGGTCACGATTTTAACGGCGATAGCACGAAAGTTTCTTAGTCCGTTCTTCAGATCTATCCTGACCGTGTCTTCTAACCAGCTTGTCTCGTGGAACGACCCTGTCTGAAGGCACTCTGACAAATGGTTGCATGTCTGGTATACATCTTACTTGTTTAGAAGTTTCCAAGACCTATCAGATTTCCTTTGAACGCTGCCTTTTCATTTGTTTCCTGTTAGTAAGTTTCTAAAGCTATTAGTTACCGTGTAGGTCTGGAGGCTTTTAGGTGGGGCTAAGTCATTGTGCCTTAAGATATTTCTTTTCCTGCTCTTGGTAGACGTTTTAATCTAGAGTTTTGTAAATATTTTAAATTAAATACCTTTACATTAAGAGTATGTTAAGCCTTTCTCACGTCTTATTCTCAAGTCATCATCTCTAAATTTTCATTGGACTTGATGCTTTGAATCCATCATATTATGTTTACAGTAGGAATCACAGGTAGAATATACTTCTTGGGTTATCTTCCTCTCCAATCGAATAGCCTCACGCAATGATGTGAACTATTAGATAGTCCATTTATTTTCATTGCTGCTGAAGTCATTCATTTGATGCCAAAATGTGTAAATAATACATTTTTGGTATATAAACAAGTGATGCCTTTCTATTAGTTAGTAAATGAGAAATAGTCATTAACCAATGATCCATCGTATATATTATTATAACTATTATTCTTGCTCTTATCATCATATTTTTTTATCATTATTTTTATTATTGTTATTTCAAGATTTTGTAACGGATAAAATGATATTATTGTAATTAGATTGTTAAAAATATTTATAGGATTGTAGATCTTATTAAAACAGTTTCTTGTATTGTATTGGTTACATTTAATCTAAAATTATTATATTTTGAATAGAATAATAGAATCGTTATGGATTTAATTGACAAAGAGTATAGGTATTATGGGGTTATTTATTTCATAGAAACAAAATAGGGATTTGTATGATTGTGTTAACCGTGTTAAATGTTAATTAATAGGTATCGATTTTATTACAATGTTTTAATGCAATATAATATTTTATTTTTAAAAGAATGTATGTGTAATTGGTCATAATTGTCGTGATTTCCAGAGGCATAAACTTTTGTTGTGGTGATCTCATGTTATCATCTGTAATGTGATTACAGAGTCCTTGATTGTTTTGTTCTCATACCTATGCTATGATTCTTAAGTGTTAAGAGGTGGAATTAAATCTTGCTTGGATGATATGGTGAGCAGTGTGTCGGATTTTGTAAATGGGAAGATGTTGGATAATGTAAAAAGTAATATGATGGTTATGGTTTGATTCACTTAGAAGCTATGGTAATGGTTTGTGAAAGTTGTCCTATGATTAAGATGTGATGCAAGAGAGTTAATGCCTTGCATGGTTCATGTATATCTGATCATTACTATGCCCAAGCCCAAAGTGGCGTCCAGGACAACCCATGTGAGAGTGTCTTAACTCAGTGATAACCTAATTAATGAATTAAGGGGTTGGGTAGTTAATCACACTAAACAAGATAAGTGAATGCCTCACTCATAGCTCAAGTGCTCGTTTAGGCTTCAGATGAGATGAGAAGGCCTGAAATAGCAAGATCAACGACCTTGTCCCCATGAAAGGTATGTTCATTCCCCATGAAAGGTAGAATATACTTCTTGGGTTATCTTCCTCTCCAATCGAATAGCCTCACACAATGATGTGAACTATTAAATAGTCCATTTATTTTCATTGCTGCTGAAGTCATTCATTTGATGCCAAAATGTGTAAATAATACATTTTTGGTATATAAACAAGTGATGCCTTTCTATTAGTTAGTAAATGAGAAATAGTCATTAACCAACAATCCATCGTATATATTATTATAACTATTATTCTTGCTCTTATCATCATATTTTTTTATCATTATTTTTATTATTGTTATTTCAAGATTTTGTAACGGATAAAATGATATTATTGTAATTAGATTGTTAAAAATATTTATAGGATCGTAGATCCTATTAAAATAGTTTCTTTTATTGTATTGGTTACATTTAATCTAAAATTATTATATTTTGAATAGAATAATAGAATCGTTATGGATTTAATTGACAAAGAGTATAGGTATTATGGGGTTATTTATTTCATAGAAACAAAATAGGGATTTGTATGATTGTGTTAACCGTGTTAAATGTTAATTAATAGGTATCGATTTTTTTACAGTTTTTTTTTAGTTCTGTTTTGTTTTAATGTAAACAATACAGTGGCTGCTGTAATATTGTATTCTTTGAACATACTATAATTCTTATGTGATATCTTGATGTGGTAAACTGATGTAGTAGTAGTATAATGGAAATTTTATATTTCTTTAATAATTTTGGTTTTAGATTAATCATGTATGGTAATCTAATTACTTTTTTTACAGTTATTGCAGTCATATAACCCTAGAGATTAAAGTTAACTTGCATGCTTTGTGACTATATGTGATTACACCTTGTTTCATTTCTTGTTTAGGAAAAAATAAATAAAAATAAAAATATTTTGGCCTTTTGTGTTGCAAAGTTAGATTTATCTCTAGGTTTCCATGGGGGGGCATTACATGATATCTATCAAACAAAGAGTCTTGTGAATAAGTTGTATTTAAAAGAAATATTTTACTATTTGAAAATAGACGGAGAATGTATTGCTATAAGTGCCTAGAATTGTATAGGTATACATGGCAGTCTAATGATGACCCAATGGTCCAACACATGACCCACATGGTGGGAATAAACCTCCTTGAGCAACTTTTCCAACCATTCAATGTAAGTGTTAATTCAGCTCATTGAACCCTCCCTTTCTTCTATTTCATGTCTGCTAATTATTTACCATGCTTTTGTCCCTTGTTGCTTTGTAAAACATGTGTTTTTCTCATTAAATTACAAAATCACCCCTTCTCAAGTTGAATTGCCTTGATGATTTAGCAACTACCATAATGATTTCATACTAGTAAAACAAGTGATTCTATATTTAATTTCTTCTCGCATGAATTATTTGCATGTGCCATTCTTACATTAATTTTGGCTCCCAAACATAAGTCTAATTTACTCTTGATTGCACCTAGGATAAGAGAACTTCTAGTTTGTCTATGTAATTGTGGATCCAACCATATTAATAGTTCTCCAAAAAAAAATTTCACAAGTCTTTTGATTTCTTCTTCCTAAAAATATTAGCTCTTGCCACTTCATACATAACTATAGTAGCAAGTTTGAGTTTTATTTTAAAAATGTAGATAAAAAGTCCAACCCTCTTCATAGGTCTTCTCACAATACAAGTCCGTTATAGCCTTCAAGCATCACAATTTGTAATTTTCCAACTCCTAAGCTACACAATCAACTACTACCATAGAATTTTCTTTCAATATTTTGCTCCTTCAATCTTGGTTTTATGTTTCCCATTTTCCTTTCATCAAGAGGAATTTCTAAAGTTGGGAGAAAAGAACAAAATTGCCAAGCTAGAGCCCTAAGGACACAAGCCACAACAAACATTCACAATATCTTAGATTGTGTGTATTTTAGGTGTTGGATTCTTTTATTTACATTCTTGATTATTTAGAATAGTTCATTTTTGTAGATTAAGTAGAATAGATAGAATAGGTAGATTTTCACATTTCTAGATAGAATTGTAGCATTTAGTTGCAAGTTCTAGATTTACTGTAGAAATTAGATTTATTAGTTTAGTTAAATGTTGTATTGCAAAATCTCATTTCAAATCAATAGTTCAAAATCCTTTGCAACAAACATTCAACGAGCAAAAATGAAATCATCCTTTCTTCAATAGCATTACAACACAAGAACTAAAAACATCTATATTTTATCCTCATGTGTATAAGTCAAAACTCAAAAGAAGTAGAGGAGATAGACTATTTTATCAATCTAGTTGATTATACTTTATCTATACTTCTTGTAAAAATTACATTTGGAATAAAAAGTAAAAAAAGTTGATGTTGGTTGATTTTTGTATTGAGTTTGTAGAACAATATCTCATTCTTTTATACATGTAAGAACATAAAATAGGTAAAACACCAAAAACATAGGTTAATTTTAGCATATAAATTAGATTCATTTGAAAGGCATGAGAATCCAAAAAATAGAAAAACATAGAATAGTTTCAATCTCTTTGCTTTATTATTTTTCATTTTAGCATTTACAATCTCCATTTTTTGAACATTCAATTCATTCAAAGCCACAAAACAACATAGTACACTTAGGTTCTTGCACATTCAAGCCAAGTGCTCTTGGACTTAGTCAAATAGAAACCAATCAAATAACAAGAACAAACATAAATAACTCAACATCTATTTACACATCAAAATTCAACAAACCATCCATTCGGAAATCTCAAAGGTGTTTCGTATTCATATATCTTTTCTCTTGGCCATACCTAACATCTCACACTCATGATCTATGTCTAAGTATTGAGAAAGATTGGATTGGAACCACTCTATGAGAATTAAGAGAAATCTTCCCCCTCATAAACTTGTTGAAGAAGAACAAGCATGAGCCATACAACAAGCCCAAGAGCAAAATGATTCTTTACCTATCACCAAACTAGCACAACTTGAGGTGTTATTTAAAGCAGAGACTCTTAGCCTCAATATGTTTGTAAAGAACACTAGTCAAGAACTTGAAACCATATGAGCCACCACTGCAAACATCCACACAAGGATCATCACTATCACATCTTTACAAAAATTCACAAGAGGTGAAAGTTAAAAGTTGTATCCCACTTCAAGCACACTTATCAGCACAAATGGATTTAAGCATTTCTAACTAAAAGCCAATTTTAGTCAAATATATATTCTAGCTAGATTCATTTTAGTTAAATTGGATTTGGGCTACAACTTTCCTAGAGAGAAGTATCCACTAGATAGATATGTGGCATCACTTTGGGGCTAGTTTATAAAAAAAAATTATTTGAAAACTTTAATGTTCTCAAAACTCCTACTTATGTAAATAACATTTACAAAAGAATCTAAAAATACCCTTTTGTAGATCTATAAGTGTGGTTTTCATAAATATGTTTTTTAATATTTTGATTAGTATTTATATTTTCTTTTTCATTTTTACTAGAGGTATGTTGTAAAGCCTCTGGTGCTTGTGCCTTGGTGCTTGTGCCTTGTTATCTATCTGTAGATCCACAATTGTTATTAGTAATGATGTTTTATTATGTCATCGAGGTGTTTTCTAATGGGGTTTTGTATTGTCATCTAGGCATCTGCCTATTGATGCATATGTTGGATATCTCAATGTTACTGCGTATAGGTAAAAATGGGATTAATAAAGATCAAGCAATGACAATAAAATCCAATCCTATAACCTTCAAAAGATCAATCTAAACAATAACCAAATCAATGCAAATTGAAACGAAGAAAGCTATCACCTAGATTATATAGATCGCTTGATTCTTTGTGGATTGCTCAATGAATTGCATAACCATATTACAACAAGCGGTCGTATGATAATGTGCTCAAAGATGTGATATATGTGCTCAACGATGCGAGATGCTCAAAGTTCTATAAGAATTCCCAAAGCTTAAATTATCGAAGAGGCTTTGTGAAGGGATGAAGAGGGGTATATAGGTTTTAGGGAAGATCGATCAACGGTGGAGATAAATCAATGATATGGATGGTTGAGATGAGTTGAGAAGAAATGAAGGAACGTGCACATATCATGTGTACATGCAAAAAGATGCTTTATTGAGTTAATTTCTTTCTTGGATAAAAATAAGATGCTTTTCATAAAAATAGAATATTTTTTTCTATTTTATGAGTTGATTGATAAAAAACAATGATAAAATCCAATTAACTCAACTTTTGATTTGCTTTTTGACATGTTTTGAATGAAATTAAATAATAAATTATTTAATGTGTGTGCATGGAGGAAAAAGATTATTTTTAGAAGATTCGAGAAGATAATTAGAAATTAAATAAATAAATTTATTTAATTTATTATGCATGATGGAAGAATAAGAATATATAAATAAAATATTGCTTTTATTTATTTTTAGAAGATATTCAAGAAGTGTCAACTTAAATAAATTTGAACAATTTAATTAATTTTGGAGGAAGAATTAATTAATTAAATAATTAAAATTTATTTAATTACTGTGGATAAGAGGAATTAGGATGATGAATTAATTAAATAATTGATTTATTTAACTAATATGGATTTCAAAGATTGAAAGCGGATAATTTAATTAAAAATTATTTAATTTAGAAGAATAAAGTGATGATATATATATATATATACAAGTGTGTTTATCATAGGTGGGTTAGTATGTGGATTTCCATCATTTATTGCATCCTTATGATTATAGTTGATGATTCATATTAGATGTAACAATAATAATAATATGTAACTAACTGCAGAAAAATATCAAATGATAAATAAATAATAACAAAAAATTTGCCAAGGTTGAGACACCTAATTTCCCAACAAAGACATCTTGGAAGATAAAAAGAGCCCAAATGTCATTGCTAGGTTTATATGCCCACCTTCCATTTACATATAAATATATTTATACACCGGTATTTCCTTAATTTATTATTTTTTATTATATTATATAATGTTAAGATCACAAGGCTTTCATAGTCCATGAATTGAAATTGTCTATACAATATTTTATTATATTTTGTATTTGAGCATGTTAACCTTTATTTTGGAGTCTGAACCCCAAAATGTAGTTGAACCGTAGTTTAGAAACCCAATGCAGATTGCATCCATATTTTAGAGTCTGATGTAGATGCTTGTCTGAAGCTCAAAGTTCCACTGCACTCTGCAAAGTTTTGGTTGTCATTGTCCTTCAAAGTTTGATATGTTGCAGTGTCTAGAGTTTGGTGCCTACTTGCATTTTACGGACATGCAAATTGCTAGTGAGCCCTAAAGTTCGACATGATGTTGGTATGGAGCTTGAGACCCAATTGCACATTATAGACATGCAAGTCTCAAAAAGGTTTCCAGGGTCTAGACATCCCTTGAGTCTAGGGTCCGAAGTTCTTCCACAAGTTGCATGTTTTGACTAAAGTCCACTGGGTGCGGATTGTGACTGCAACCTGAAGTTTGAACCTCCTTGCCATTGGGGATTCAATATTTATTTGTACCTTGCAATATGCCAATGGAAGTTTGAAGTCTACGAGGTTTTGATTTGTTGTTGCATTCTGAAACTTGAACCTAACCTTGATGCATAGTTGCAAGTTGCAATTCGGGTCTGAAGTTTGACCCACCTACAGGTCATTTCTGGAACTGAATCTTGGCAGTTCTTGCCTTTCTTCTTGTCGTAACATAGTGAAACTTGGAGGGTGGTTTATTAGAGATATTGTGAAGGAATTATAGTGGTTTGGGAATCTTTTCTTTCCTCCATGCCTTATTTTCCATGTCAACCACGATCTCTTGTCCCATGGTGTAGTTAATTCTTCCATTGACGTCACCTTGCTTATGCATTGGTGTGTGTGCCAAGTGTGTCATCATGGGTCACATATGACACCTTGGGCATGTTAGTATGTTATGTAGTTACTTATTACCCTTTTTTTATGCAAAAAAATTAGTTGATCTTTTGTCCATTAATGTCTTGAGTGAAAGCTTGGGACATTACATAGGTCATCAAACAAAAATATAAGGTTGATTGTCTTCTTAGGGAAAAATACTAAAGTTTATTAAAAAATTAAAAAAATATGATGCACTAGAGAAGACATTCTATCTCAAGATGATATAATTGTTTTCTATTTTGGATAAAGAGTTAAGACAAAAAGTGGCATCCCATTGAAATAGTTGTATTTTTAGTACACACAACTTTCAAGATTTATTTAAAAAATATATTATTGAAATAGAAAAATTAATCCATTCACTAAAGTTTTAAGTTATAAATGTAAAAAAAAATTGAAGGAAAAAAATTACTATATAAAAAATGGCATCCTGCTTAACCTTCATTTTTCAACATTTTATCAACAACTAAATTATTGTGTCAATTTTACAAAAAGCTCCATTCAAATTTTTATTTATTTAAAAAAAATACAAACATAAAATACACTAAAAAATATACATTTCATCAATTTACATGATTTTAAAATTCAAAACATATATGTTACTTTTCAAGTTAAAAAAGTTAGATCATTGTTGACCATTTCCTTTATAAACGTGGGACATGGATTTGAACTTTCACCCAAGAGCAAACGCTCACGCTGAAATCATTATACGATGACCTAACATCCCCATCCTACATCAAACACTCCTTTATTGTGAAGAGAGTAATCAACCAAATGCCATAACAACTCCAACAAATATCATTGCCATAGTCAAGACACTTCTCCCTCATGAAGAAGGTAAAATTGCAAATCAGGGCAAATGAATAAACAGCAATGATAAAAACCCTAGCAATGCACAATGAAGCACAAGACAACATGAAAATCAAAATAACAAATGTAAATGCAAACCAATCTCCACACTATGCTCGATTTATCTCCATTGCTCTTCTCCACCTCGCATGAGCATGCAAGATTTTGAAGGATTATTGTTGGAAGAATGTTGGGTGCTCATTTCTGCAGCATAACATTAAGATGAAGATGACATGAGGATGATAGTTGAAGGATGCAAAGGCTCTAATGATATTTTGACAGAATAATGGTACTTGAAGCTCAATGCATTTTAGAAAATTTGGCAGAATAATATTACTTGAAGCTCAATGCATTGCTAATGGCTTGTGAGGGGTTTGGTTTATAGGAAAGGCTTGGTTCAAATGGATGGTTGAGATTAAAAAGTTAATTGATTGATGTGGACGGCTAGGATTGATTAGGTTATTCCCACTCTTCAAGGGAGTTGTAGTCATTTGACAAGTGTCAAGGAGGATAGGGCTCATGTGTGCTTGTGTACATAAAAAGTACTACATATAAAAGATATTAAATAAAAGGCTGTAGTACCACTTATCTTTTTTAAATGAAAGAGGCACACATGTCGGCTTAATGATAAGATAAATTAATTAAATAAATAAAATTTATTTAATTAATTGGAAAGTCGGCTTATAATGAAATGTGAGAACTTAATTCAAATAAAATATTTGAATTAGTTGGGATACGAGTTGGATATTAATTAAATAAATAATATTTATTTAATTAATTGGATAAGTAGGATAAGGATGGGATTGAATGGAATTTTAATTAAATAAATAAAATTTATTTAATTAATTGGCTAATGGATAAATGGGATTAAGAGTGGGATTTAGGACAAAATGCTACATGATGTCTAGATAATGTATTTGACTAGGTGTTGTAGGACATGAACAAAGTTGGGACAAATTTGGGTGTCTACAGGTAGTCCTCCAAACACTCCCCTAATCCACTTCTTTTTTTCATGTGAGTAGGAGTGATCTATCCATATGCAAAGCAACACATGTGCCCACAATTTTTTATTTACACATAATAGTGGTGAGTCAGATTTGGAAAGTACAATTTTGCTAAACATTTGAATGCTTTTAATTTTATTGTGAGTTGGCTAGTTTATATTGATGTTAAGCTAGAGGAAGAGGATAAGTGTATTTTATTGTTTTGTTATTTGCCTAAATCTTAGGAGAATGTAATCATTTCTCTAAGTTTTTCTATGATAGATACCAAATTGGATGCCCTTGTTGCTACTTTGCTCAACGAAGAGATGAAAGAATATATGGATGAGGGCTTGAAAGATGCATTACATGTCCAAGGAAGGCCCAAGTACAAAGGTGAGTCTAATGGGGAATGAAAGAAATCAAAAGACAGGTATAAGTTTAAAGGATTATCCAAAACCTCTGGATTGAGTAGAGGGATGTGTTGAAACTATGAGAAGTGGATACATATAAAGAATGAATTCAAAAATAAGAAGAAAACCTATGATGAATCCTCCACTAATAAATCCTCTGATGATGGTGATAATGATGCTTTATTCATTTCTACTAATGTTTCTAGTGATAATTATTGGACCATTGATTCAGGTTACTCCTACCATATGACTACCCATAAGGAATGGTTCTCATTTTATCAATCTTATGATAGAGGAGAAGTTTGCCTTAGTGACAATAGTTCACATTAGATTATTGGTAAGGGAAATGTATAGTTGTGTTTCAGTGATGGGATAATAAAAACTCTTAATGGTGTTTTGCATATTCTAGGACTTGTGAGAATTTTTTTTTGTGTATCCAAGTTGAAATTTTCTAGAGTGCATGTGACATTTGATCAGTTTGGTTGCAGGTTGGTTGGATTTCTATTGTGTATTTTCTTTATCATGTACTAATGATGAACCTAGATTTTTTAAGGAAACTCTCTCTTAAAATGAACATGATTCTTGGATGGATTCCATGTAGGAGGAGATGATGGCCTTGGAAAAATGTGACACCTGGTATCTTATCAGTTTCCCCAAGGGAAGGAAGCCCACTGGTTTCAAGTGGGTATTCAAGAATAAATTTAGAGAAAATAGTAAGTTAGAGAGGTACAAAGCTAGACTGGTGGCTAAGTGCTACTCCAAGAGAGAGGGAGTTGATTTTGGTGAAATTTTCTTTCTTGTTGCTAAATTGTCTTCCATTATATTTCTAGTGTCTATTATTGTTGCTTTTGATTTTGAATTAGAGAAAATAGATGTGTTAAAACAACTTTCTTACATGGGGATCTCGAAGAGGAAATTTACATGCAATATCCAAATGGGTTTGAAGTAAAAGGGAAAGAAAATTTGGTTGGCAAGTTAAAATGGTCATTGTATGGTTTGAAACAATCACCTTAGATGTGGTATTAAAATTTTAATGATTTTGTATTAAATTTAGGTTTTGTTAGAAGCAAAGATGATCAATATGTTTATATTAAAGTTATTGACGATCATATTTTAAGTATCTTGTATGTTGATGACATGTTGTTTATTGGTAACAACAAGGTGATGATTAAGGAGCTTAAAACTCAATTTTTTGGTATAGTTGACATCAAGTATTTAGGGGAAGCAAAATTTATTGTGGGAATGGAAATTAGTAGGACCGAGTTTATAGAAATCTTTGGCTTAATCAGAGTAAGTATGCTGACACTATATTTTGCAGTAGTTTATTATGAAGGATTACAAACCAATGAGTATTTATTTACATGTACGCACTAAGATTTTATTAGATATATGTCCTAATTAAGATGATGATTTTGAGGATATGCACAATGTGCCTTATGCTAGTGATTGTTAGGAATTCAGGTGTCTCAACCTTGATAATTCCTTGTATTATTTCATTGTATTTATTTATTTATTGCCTATTATTGTAATTAGGATGGAAATCCTTATTGTCATCTTGTGGCAATTGGCATGGTGATGTGTCATCCTACATGGAAGGTGACAACATGTAAATTTGTCCTCACATGAGGAGATAGGCATCCCACTTAGTGGTAGGAATATTTTTCCATGTGTCGGCATCTTGGATAGTGTGTAAGGGAATATTGATCAAAATGGTTATGACAGATTCCTATGACAAATCTATGATGCATGAGTCGTAAATGGAATGTTCTATGACAGGTGAAGACATGTGTCACAAGGCATCTTGGAAGAAGGCATTTTTGGACGCCCCAAGGAGTGTTATGACATGTTGTAAGAGAATATGCTATTTTTAGCTTGTGTATGACGATTCTCTTACAGCTGTAAGATATGTTAGTATGACAGATTCTATGATGGTCGTAAGAGTTGTAAGAGCATCTGTCATTGCCGAACTTGGGAATAGGCGACCATTTTGGGATGGGGTGTTATGACAAGTGTCATGACCATGCTATAGTGTTGGACAAGTGTCCTTAGGCGTGGGTTTTGGGCCATTAGGCCATGTTGGATGCCCATCTCAAGGAAATCTCATCTTTGCCTTGAAAACTTATATTTAAGTAGGTGCTTTAAGAGGAGATGTATTATATGATTAACAAGTACTGTTATGCTGCCGGATTATCTCTAGATACAAGTGTCGAAGACTCTTGCAAGAGCATTGGCTCTGTAACTGTATTGTAAACCTCATTGTTTAGATAATACATTTGAGCTGTGTTTTGGAGTGGAGTTTTTCACCTGTAAGGGTTTTCCCCACTTATATCTTGTCACTCTCTTCTTTTGTCTTACATTCTTGTGTATGTGTTTGCTGCAATATCTCTATTATTGGGTTAATAACACTATAATTGTAAAGGTTGAAAAGAATTTGCACTCTTCTCTCCTCATTAGATTAGTGTAGGAAGTGATTTCCGGACACCTAGCTTCCTTTCAGTTGGTATCAGAGCTTAATCACCTTTGGTCCTAGTTGTTGGGTAGGCTTTTTTTGAGCTAATCTTAGGTTGAGTGAGAGGTATTCTATAATCTTGTTGCAACAAAAGAGATGACGGGAACATCCGGAAGATTGGAGGTGGAGAAATTCAATGGCACTAACTTTGAGTTATAGAAACTTAAGATGGAAGACATGCTTGTTGATCGTGACCTATGGGAAATCATATCCAATGTAAAACCAATCGCAATGACACAAGTTGATTAAGATCTCAAAGATCGCAAGGCTAAGGGTCTCATAAGACTCAGTCTAGCTGATTATGTCCTATTAAATGTCCATGAGGAGAAGACCACAAAGACCTTTGGAAGAAGCTGGGTGATGTTTATCAGGCCAAATCCTTGGTGAACAAGCTTTTTCTAAGAAAGAAGTTGTTTTCTCTGAGGATGGAGGATGGAGAGTCTGTTGCAGATCACCTGAATGCTTTCAACATGTTAGTTGCACAATTGACATCCGTTGGTGTGAAGATGGAGGAGGACGAGGATCGTTGTATGACCTTGCTTTGTTCTTTGCCGGACTCGTGGGATCATCTTGTTATGGCTATTGGGAGCACCACATCCACATTCAAGATGGATGAAGTGGTATCTTCACTAATATCTGAAGAGATGCAAAGAAAGTCTTATGAGGTAGCCAAAGAGGCTCTTGCAGTTTGTGGAAGACCGAATGAGAAAGGGAAAAAGAAGGATAAGAAAGCTAAGAAGGCTAGATCCAAATCCCGTGGGAGATCCAAATCTTCTAGAAAGTCCAAGTCTCTCTATTGGAACTATGGAAAAACTGGGCATTTCTAAAAGGAATGCAAAGAGGAAAAGAAAGAAAGAAGAAGAATGCCCCAAATTTAGATTCTGACAAGTCACAAGATGATGGTGATGCCTTCATCGCAACCCTATACACCCATGCATCTGATGATGTGTGGTTGATTGATTCTGGTGCATCATTCCACATGACCTCGCATCGAAGCTGGTTCATGAAGTATGAAGAGTTTGATGGTAGAAGAGTGTACCTAGGTGATGATTCTCATTTGAAGATTGTTGGTCATGGAAGAGTCTGAATCTGATTCCTTGATGGATGAGTGAAGGGGATCACTAGGGTTATGCACATCCCAGGCTTGGCATGGAACCTGCTTTTTGTAAGTATGTTGAATGATGCAAGTGTGCAGGTTGTCTTTCAAAGGATGGATGCAAGATGACTAGAGGATCTATAGTGCTTGTGAAGGGTACTCAGAGAGGTACTCTATTTCAGTTGGAGGCATGCACTTCACAATGCAATAGTTCTTCTGACTCGAAGAAAAGAGTTGCAGTCTCTTCATCCCCACCATCTGAACAAGTAGTGAAGAAATTTGTTGTAATAAATTCTGATGGTAGTGCATCTTGTGTACCCAAGGGTGCTCATGCTTTGGAAGTTAAGCTTCTTGCTGAAAAGACTATGTTATGGTATTTGAGATATGGCCACATTGGTGAGAAGGGTCTTAGAACCCTGAAAAAAAAAAACCTCATTGAGGGGTTAAATGATTGTAATCTCGAGTTTGACTTTTGTGAACATTGTGTATATGGAAAGCAAAATCGTGTTTAGTTTTACTCTAGTTCTCACAAGTCTTCTGGTGTATTGGATCTTATTCATTTTGATGTGTTTGGTCCTATTAATATTCCTTCAATTTTCAAATTTGTATATTTTATATCTTTCATAGATGATTACAGTAGAAGGACATGGGTTTATTTTCTCATAAGCAAGACTGAAGTCTTTAGTCGGTTCAAAGAGTTTAAAGATTTTGTTGAGAATTAGACTAGTAAACAGATTAAGTGTTTGAGAATTGATAACAGTGGGGAGTTTTGTTTGGTAGAGTTCAATAAGTTCTGTAAAGAGAAAGGGATTGAAAGACATAAGGCAACTCCATACACCCCGCAATAAAATAGAGTTCCAGAGAGGATGAACAGGAAACTGATGGAGAAGGCTAGGAGTATGCTTAGTGGAGCAAGCCTCAAACAAAAGTTTTGGGCTAACGCTGTAGCCACTGCTTGCTACCTGGTAAACATGTCTCCTACATCAGCTCTTGTTGGTAAGACACCTATGGAGGTGTGGTCTAGTAATAAGCCTTCAGTTAGGCATCTTTGTGTTTTTGGTTGTGAGGCATATGCACATGTGCCTAGGGAGAAACAATCTAAATTGGAAAACAAGGCTATTAAGTGTATTTTCATTGGCTATGGTGTCGGTGTGAAAGAATACATGCTTTGGGATCCTGTGGCTAAAAAAGTGTTGTATAGTAGAAGTGTTATCTTTAGAGAGATAACACCTTCTTCCATTGTTCTACAGCCAGAACAGACATAAAAGAAAGAAGATGTGGTTCAATTTCCTTCTACCTCTGAGAAGACTGAACCGATAGACCCTATGAGACCTAATGATGAGGAGAGCTCTAGCAGCTTTGAAAGCTCAGAAGAAGAGGTAGAACCTCAACCTTAGCCTTTGAGGAGGTTAACATGAACAATGAAGCAACCTGATAGGTTTGGTTATTCATTGCTTGATTCTAGTTGTGCTTTTGCTTTACTTACTAACACTGATGAGCCTAGAACTGTGAAAGAGGCTATGGGTATGAAAGATGCAGGTTCCTTGAAGGAGGCCATGGAAGATGAGATGGCTTCTTTGGAGAAGAATAAAACATGGGACTTGGTCCCTTTACCTAAAGGACATAAACCTGTTGGATCAAATGGGTGTTCAAGAAGAAATTTGGTGCAGATGGCAGTGTTGAAAAGTACAAGGCCAGACTAGTTGCGAAGGGGTATTCACAAGTGGAGGGAATTGATTATGGTGAATTTTCCTCTCCCATTGCAAAGATGACATCTATTCGGTTCATGTTATCTCTTGCAGTAGCTTATGACTTAGAGGTGGAGTAGATGGATGTGAAGATAGCATTCCTTCATGGTGATTTGGAGGAAGAGATTTACATGTCACAGCCAAAGCATTACATAGAGAAAGGTAAAGAAAATTTGGTTTGCAAGTTGAAAAAGTCTTTGTATGGTTTGAAGCAATCTCCTAGGATGTGGTACTTGAAGTTTGATGTCTTTGTGTTGTCGGTTGGATTTCTAAGATTGAAATCAGATCATTGTGTGTATTACAAATTTGACAATGATCACATTCTCATTATTGCATTGTATGTTGACGATATGCTATTAATTGGGAATCGTAAGAATATGATTTCTAATTTGAAGTCTCAGTTGTCAGCACAGTTTGAGATGAAAAATCTAGGGGCAGTTAGGTACATTTTGGGAATGGAAATTAGAAGAGAGAGAGCTAACATAAAACTTTGGTTAAGCCAGAGTAAGTATGTGAAGACCATGTTGGATAGGTTCAGCATGACAGATTGTAGACCATTGTGTGTTCTTGTTTCATTGGGGACAAAGTTATCTATTAATGATTGTCCAAAATCTCCTAGTGAGGTGGAGGACATGAGTAGAGTACCTTATGCTAGTGTTGTTGGCAGTTTGATGTATGTTATGGTCTGCACAAGACCAGACATTGCCCAAGCAGTGGGAGTCCTTAGTCAATTTATGGCTAATCCTGGACAAGTACATTGGAATGCAATTAAGCGAGTGTTCAGATATTTGAGGGGTACTTTTGAGTATTCCATACGCTATCATGGTAATCCTACAGGACCTCCACATTCAGTTTGTATTCGTGGATTCGTGGATTTTGATTGGGCGGGTGACATTGACAACATGAGATCCACCAATGCTTATGTATTTACTATGTTTGGCGGTGCAATTAGTCGGATGAGTAAGCAGCAACCTATGGTCTCTTTGTCCATGACAGAAGCTGAGTATATGGCAGTAACTCATGCTTGCAAGGAATCCATTTGGCTTAAGGGATTGTGTTTAGATATTGGTGTTAGTGCAGGACAGATTACGATTTGTTGTGACAGTCAGAGTGTGATTTGCCTAGCAAAGAATCCAACTTTCCATTGCAGAACAAAGCATATTGATGTATAGTTTCATTTCATGCGAGACATGGTAGAGGATGGGAAGGTGAATTTGGAGAAGGTAGATACTTTGAAGAATGTTGCGGATGCATTGACAAAATCAGTGGGCACAGAGAAGTTCAGATGGTGTTTGGAGTCTATGGGCCTCTCGGCCTATAGCAGTTAAATCATGTTATTTCCATTGGATCTTACAAGGTGTTCGACAAGTGGGAGTGTTGGTACCCATTTTGGCCTAGAGGTTGAGCTTGCATGTTGGGGGGTTTCTTCATTTAAACCCTAGGTCTTCTTGTCCATCGGCAAGAGCTTGGCCTATCGGCGAGCTATTTTTTGTTCCCTCCAATGTGTTTGGTTTGGCCGATGGAAATGCCATTGATGTGATATTCATCGTCGGCAGGCTTCATTTGTGTTTGGCTGATGGATGTTATCGGCGTGTGTTGTATTGTTGGTGTGAGTGTTTTGAGTTGTGCCGACGATGGGGGGCTTGGCCGATGGGACCAAGGAGGATGTGTCTATCAAGATGACAAGTTCTATCGGTGTAGGCATTTTGTTGTTCGCCGATGGCTTTGGTCATACCGACAGGCGAGGAATGTGGAGACTTCATCAGTGAGAGTTTGGTCCATCGGCTGGGGAGCTTTGGGTTTGGCCGATAGTGTTGATATCACCGATGGAGGGATTTGGAACGAGCATCGGTGTGACTTTGTGCGATTGGCTGAAGAGTTTTTGACTTGCCCGATGGTGTATGTCACACCGACGGAAGGAGGAGGCCAGGGCCCATCAGCGTGAGTTGTGTTGTCAGTGAGCATCTTTTCTGTTACGCCGATGGTCTATGTCTTGGTGATAGGCATGTTTGGCGTGAACCATTGGGATGACTTAATATGTCGGCGAGGGAATTTCGGGCTAGCCTGACGGTTGTTGTCTGGCCGACGAAGTATGTTTTGGTGGCCATCGGGGAGACTCGTATTATCGGTGGGAGTCTGAAGAGTTAGCCTGATGGTCAGTCTCTGGCCGATGAGGGGAATGTAGTGAAATGGTCGGCAAGACTGTTGAGGTCGGCCAGAGGATTTTTGGATGCTCCGATGGAGGAAGTCACGCCGACGGGGGTGCAGAGTGTAGTTTGTGGTCATCGGCCAGACTATTGATGTCAGGATGAGTTTTGTGGAGTTGGCCGATGGTTTTTCTTTGGCCGATATGGAAGTTGTAGGCTTTCGGGAGGTGTCATCGGTGAGACTTGATAGATCGGCAGGAGGATTTGGGAGTGTGCTGATGGCTCAGGTCTTGGCGATAGGCTTTGGACAAAGGCTTATGCGTCGAGTGTGGCAAAAGTGCTCGACATTTGTTATACATGCGGCCATGTTTTTAAAATGACAAAGTTGTCTCCGCGGCACCAATGTGGGACTAATCTCCCTGTGTAATTTGAAACTGCGATAGAATGCGCTTTGGCAGGAATTTCTTTTTTGAAGTGCTGCGACAGTTTTCAAGCGGCCACGGGTGGTTGAGCCATCAATGGCAACTGTAGCGGGGGGAATGGGCGAGTTGTTGAACAGTCATGTACCCAATTTTTGGCATGAGGACTTCCAGATGGTGGCACAGGGCTCGAGGCCACCATTGTCTACTTTTTGTCTCTGCAGCAATAAATTTTGAGCACCATTCCTTTGAAGGATCTGTATCTAGCAAATTTTTGTAAAAGCCTTGTAATTAATTGATGTGGTACACTTTCTGGCTAATATAAGCAGACTGTGTTACCATTATAGAGGTTGTTGAAAACTGGACATTTTGGCTCTATAATAAGATACAACTAGTTTTGGTTGCTCTGTGCAGCAAAACTTGCGAGTTTATGTATCTCCTGTTGTATGTTTGTGCATGAATCCACTGATTTCATGGTCAATTTTATATGAATAATGCTATGTTTGCATGTGTTATGCTGATTCTGTCTCCAGTTTTGCATGTATCTTTCTTCTGAGTCCAGG
Source organism: Cunninghamia lanceolata (assembly GCA_027924645.1). Taxonomy (NCBI): domain Eukaryota; kingdom Viridiplantae; phylum Streptophyta; class Pinopsida; order Cupressales; family Cupressaceae; genus Cunninghamia; species Cunninghamia lanceolata. The sequence goes on along the minus strand of BSBN01000472.1, from coordinate 16,377,667 downwards.
CATTCAAGGAATGTCTGAGATTCTAGAACATAGAATTCTTGTGTTGAATGTTTAATCTTTTAACTTCTGCTCAAGGGGTAGATTAAACTATTTTCAGATTGAATATTGGGAAGGGTATACTGCAATAGGGATGCCATAAGTATAGATAGCTTAACACTCTGTATTGGGAGATATCTGTAAGGCAGATATCATGTATATCCCCCTGAAATCTAGTTTTAGTTGTTCATGCTGATCATTCACAGGTGTATGTCTACCGACTCCAAGCCCTGGATAGGCACCAATCTAGCTCTGTGTTGAGGTTATATACCATGTCTAGCTTTGCATCCAAAAATCAAATCAAACCATTTCATCCTTCCACCTGTTAGTTGTAGGAGTAGGATTAGGATCCCTGCGTACTCTCATACCCAACCAGACATATATGTCCAAGAATGTTGCCAACCTTGTGATTTGTTATACAAATCTTGGTCCTTACGTGAGAGTATTCTACCTGTTACTGTCAAGTTATATCTTTCTGTCATTGAGCTAGTCAAGGTCATACTTTTATCAAACAGGGACACCCCCCTTGGTGCGGCAGAACCAGAAGTGAAGGGGAGGAGCTCACGCAACCTCCTGTATTCAGTTGGTTGAATCTGCCTGTGCATTAGAACTGGCAAACCCTAATGCTGATTGAGAAGAAAAACCAACAGGGAGAATGTTGAGAATTAAGGTGTCTCAACCTTGGTAATTCCTTGTATTATTTCATTGTATTTATTTATTTATTGCCTATTATTGTAATTAGGATGCAAATCCTTATTGTCATCTTGTGGGAGTTGGCACGGTGATGTGTCATCCTACATGGAAGGTGACAACATGTAAATTTGTCCTCACATGAGGAGATAGGCATTCCACTTAGTGGTAGGAATATTTTGCCATGTGTCGGCATCTTGGATAGTGTGTAAGGGAATATTGACTGAAACGGTTATGACAGATTCCTATGACAAATCTATGATGCGTAAGTCATAAATGGAATGTTCTATGACAGGTGAAGACATGTGTCACAAGGCATCTTGGAAGAAGGCATTTTTGAGCACCCCAAGGAGGGTTATGACATGTTGTAAGAGAATATGCTATTTTTAGCCTGTGTATGATAGATTCTCTTATAGCTATAAGATATGTCAGTATGACAGATTCTATGATGGTCGTAAGAGCATCTGTCATTGCCCAACTTGGGAAAAGGTGACCATTTTCGGATGGGGTGTTATGACAAGTGTCATGACCATGTTGTAGTGTTGGACAAGTGTCCTTAGGTGTAGGTTTTGGGCCATGAGGCCATGTTGGACACCCATCTCAAGGAAAACTCATCTTTGCCTTGAAAACTTTTATTTAAGCAGATGCTTTGAGAGGAGATGTATTATGTGATTGACAAGTACTATTATGCTACTGGATTATCTCCAAATATGAGTGTCGAAGAATCCTGCAAGAGCATTGGCTCTATAACTAAATTGTAAACCTCATTGTTTAGGTAATACATTTGAGTTGTGTTTTGGAGTGTGGGGTTTTTCACCTGTAAGGGTTTTCCCCACGTATATCTTGTCTCTCTCTTCTTCTATCTTACATTATTGTGTATGTGTTTGCTGCAATATCTCTGTTATTGGGTTAATAACACTATAATTGTAAAGGTTGAAAAGAATTTGCACTCTTCTCTCCTCATTAGATTAGTGTAGGAAGTGATTTCCACACACCTAGCTTCCTTTCAATTGGTATTAGAGCTTGATCACCTTTGGTCCTAGTTGTTGGATAAGGGTTTTTTGAGCTAATCTTAGGTTGAGTGGGAGGTATTCTATAATCTTGTTGCAAGAAAAGAGATGGCAGGCACATCCCCGGAAGATTAGAGGTGGAGAAATTCAATGGCACTAATTTTGAGTTATGGAAACTTAAGATGGAAGACATGCTTGTTGATTGTGACCTATGGGAAACCGTATCCGATGTAAAACTAACCGCAATGACACAAGATGATTGGGATCTCAAAGATCGCAATACTAAGGGTCTCATAAGACTCAGTCTAGCTTATTATGTCTTGTTAAATGTCCATGAGGAGAAGACCACGAAAAACCTTTGGAAGAAGCTGGGTGATGTTTATCAGGCCAAATACTTGGTGAACAAGCTTTTTCTGAGAAAGAAGTTGTTTTCTCTGAGGATGGAGGATGGAAGGTCTATTGCAGATCACTTGAATGCTTTCAACATGTTAGTTGCAAAATTGACATCCATTGGTGTGAAGATGGAGGAGGAGGATCATTGTATGACCTTGCTTTGTTCTTTGCTAGACTTGTGGGATCATATTGTTATGGCTATTGGGAGCACCACATCATTATATGTCAGTATGATGGATTCTATGATGGTTGTAAGAGTCGTAAGAGCATCTGTCATTGCCAAACTTGGGTATAGGCGACCATTTTGGGATGGGGTGTTATGACAAGTTTCCTTAGTCATGGGTTTTGAGCCATGAGGCCATGTTGGATGCCCATCTCAAGGAAATCTCATCTTTGCCTTGAAAACTTATATTGAAGCAGGATCTTTGAGAGGAGATGTATTATGTGATTGATAGGTACTGTTATGCTGCCGAATTATCTCCAGATACGAGTGTCAAAGACTCCTGCAAGAGCATTGGCTCTGTAACTGTATTGTAAACCTCATTGTTTAGATAATATATTTGAGTTGTGTTTTGGAGTGTGGGGTTTTTCACCCGTAAGGGTTTTCCCCACGTATATCTTGTCTCTCTCTTCTTCTGTCTTACATTCTTGTGTATGTGTTTGCTGCAATATCTCTGTTATTGGGTTAATAACACTATAATTGTAAAGGTTGAAAAGAATTTGCACTCTTCTCTCCTCATTAGATTAGTGTAGGAAGTGATTTCCACACACCTAGCTTCCTTTCAGTGATGTTGTAAGCCTAATGTATGCAATGGTTTTTACTAGACTAGATATTGTGCAAGTATTAGAAGTTCTTAGTAGGTTTATGTCTAACCTTGGTAAAGAGCATTAGACTTGTGTTAAGAGGGTATTTAGATATTTGTAAGGAACTTTTAATTATCACTTATATTATCATGGTTCTAATGATATGGTAAGTTATTGGACATATAGAGCTTTGTTGATGTAGATTGGGTAGGTGACTTGGATAGTCAAAGATCAACTAGTGGCTATATATTATCTTAGTTTGGTGGTGCTACCAATTGGATAAATAAGAGGTAGCCCATGGTTTCTTTATCCTCTACTAAAGTATATGGATACTACACATGCATGTAAAGAGGTAGTTTGATTATAGAGATTGTGTTCAAGAGTTAGTTTTGATTGCAAGGTGGTTCTTGAATCAGATGTAATAGTCAAAGTCTTATCTATTTGGCCAAAAATCCCATCTACCATGCTCGTACAAAACATATTAATGTTCAATATCACTTTGTGTGTGAGGTGATAGAGAGTGGTAAGGTCATGAGTCAGAAAGTTGGGACTATGGATAATGTTGCATATTCACTTACAAAACCAATGAGCAGAAATAAGTTCTCTTGGTGTAGGGAATCCATGGGCCTTGTCTCTTGTACCTGATTCATTTTATGTTTCTTGTTTACGTCTATGTAATGTATAATATCAAGTGTCCAATAATGTTAGAATAGTGTAATATCAAATTGTAATCGCAATGTTTATTGTATGTGTCTCCAACATATTGGAAATGGCTACTTAGACACCCATGTAGATGGATAAGGGGTTATTTTATTATTATTATTTATATTATGTGAGATTTTGTTGTAATGGAATTGATTAAGGGAGATTACAAAATGAGGTCAAATATTAGGAGTTATGGAACATCTTACTCAAGATAGGCAATGATAATGCACTTAATGCATGCATGGAGCACCTAGAATTGAGAAATTGGGCTTAATTATTTTATAATGGAATTTATGATGCATTAGTGTGTAAGGGTTACATTTTATTCCTAGAATATGCTCTTCATGATTGGGGTATTAGATTTTTGCTTTGGGATTTGGGTGCCTACTTTTGGCACATGGTTTTGTCCAATTGTTTTGTAAACTATTTATTAATTATCCTATATATTAGAGACATGTGATAGAGGTTATGCATGGTTATTTGGAGGTACTCTCACTCTTCCAAAATCTTTTCAAATTGAGAAGAGAAGTTGTATTTGTTATTGTAACCCATTTATGTTATTAGATTAATACAAACTTGTGCTCTCTTTAATGGTGGAGTTTTTCTCAAAAGAGTTTCTCCACATACATTTAGTTTTATGTGTTTGCGTTTATGAGTTTATTGATCATTTATTATTTATAATTTACATGCTTATCCATGTTATATTTTAGTTTTATGGTCAATCATATGTACCTTTAATTAGGTTAATTAGATTTGTACACTTTAAGCTTATACTATCATTGTTATTGTTCACCAAGTTTCTCAATAGTATGGAGTTGTCTTATACCTCAAAATACCTACAAAATTTGTTGAAACCTATTGAACAAACATCTCCACCAATATCTATCCTCAACACCTTGATTTTCTTCTCTATCTAGTTTTATATAAGAGCTTTGAAGTGTAATACCCCATTTTTAGACCATTTAAAATATTTAATAATTTGTCTTGTAATAATTTTGCCTTGAATTAGACAACTATTGATATTTAATTTATTAGGAATTCTAGGTGGTATTCTACATTATTGTGAATTACTATTATTGCATCTATGTTGATTTTTGCGATGGTTGAAAAGTATACTCTTGATCTAGTGAGTTGATATTGATGTTAATATTCATTTCTCTAATGTTTTTATTATTATCTATGTATATGTATCATTCTAAGTAATATATATTATGACTCTATATATTTAGTCTTCCAACTAACTAAAAGAAATGGCAAGGCTTATGGGGACCTCAACTAATCTTTGACTTTTCCTAAAAACTAACTGTGAAGTTGAGATCCAAGAGTTGTTGCATAGGAATGGTTATGAACATTGTTGATATCATATGACTTATGAGAGTGACAAGGAGGTCCTATTTGTGGTATTATATTATCTATTTGTGTGTGACAAAGAAAGGTCAACACCATTGATTTAAATGAAAGTATTATTAGATTATTACTATATTATGCAAAAATGAGTCAAGACCTGCTTGTGATTTATTATTTGAAAACCTTAGCCAAGGGGATATGTTTTGTGAAAGTGTTATTTGTTATTTTTTAAGAGATAGTGTTTATCTACACATGTTCTAGTCTCTTCCTATCCAATATGCTCTTGAGACCCCATCCATGAAGGTTAGGGTCAATTGTTTTGGGGTGGCATACGAGGGAGCTGTAACATCCCAACTAGAATATTAAATAACATTAAACACAAATAATGTAAAAAAAATCTCATTTCTCTCTTTTTTTTTAAAATAACAAAATCAAATAATATTACGTTTACAATTTCCAAGTACAATACATAATTTCAAAAAGATGGTCGCATTCCTTGCGACTTACAATATTTATAAATTTCATTTACATAATAAGCAATGTTTCTTGTTCACAAGTCTTCGGTAGTCAACTATAGGAAAGAGAAAGCATCACCCTGGTGCTTTTCCTCCAACCACAAACTAGCGGTCCCTCGCACACCTTCCTTCTAGAAGTGGCCCTTCCCTTCGCGAGGTTGTAGATAATGAGAATCAGTAGATTCTTTATGTCATCTGAGAACTAGTGAGGTGTCCTAGCTAATAACAATTAGTTTTACAACTCTAGTCTAGCTCTAGTTATGTATTACCCACTCTGCCTGTTCAACTATCTGGTACACAGTGAACCAACAATGCAAGCAGTGACTTTTGCATTACTTTGGCCAAAGTTTCTTATAATAATTCGTATGTTCACACACTCTTTTCTCAACTTGGAGACAACATTCTTTTAATTAATAAATCAACACACTTTGATTTGCTTATTCTATATCAATTTATAAGGCTTAAAATATACCCTTTACTATGAGACAAGTATAAGGTGAGAGCATAGGTGACTTAAAAGCATGCAATGAGCCCCTCTTTGCATCCTTGCAATCTCGGGTCTATGACGACCTGTCAATTTACTCAAAGGCTTGTCAACCTAATTTTGTGCTCATAATTAATATGGTATGCATTATCAAGATATGCTCAATTCCATCATAAAGTCATTGCTTTTGATGTCTATAGACTTCTAAGACTCTTTCCACTAAGATATGTACATGCCTTAGTCTATGAATATATATTCAACTAACTTCCTGTTGATATAACATTTTTCTATAGAGAAATGACTATAATATTGCCATTGTGAGGTAAAAACAATTTATGATAAATACTATCCCATCTTGGCCAAAATAAAAGATTGGTTTCCTATTTAACCAAAATATAGGCAATATATGAGAACTCTCAGTTGCTCAAAATAACCAAAATGATAATGCTAATATTATCTACCTCTACAACATAAGTTAAATAGATTATTTTACATGATTATCTGAACAAGAAGTCTATTCATCTATAGTCTTGTATTCAAGTCATTGATCTTTCATAAGCTATGAGTTTTTATAATTGATAAGAGTGATGGTTCCTCTCTACTTTGATTTGTTACAACTCCTTTACGATAATTTTATGATAATATAACCCTGTTATACTTTGGTCTTTACTAGACATAAAGCAATGAGGGTATTCTCGGTCTACTATGAACTTAACTAGTAAGTTTATATCATAGACAGCCAGATATATGTTAACATTCTTAAATCGACCTCTCACAATCAACAACCACTATACATTCAGACTTTATTGGCTTTCTATTCAAGGTATTATCTACATATATTCTTGATGTAAATCCTCATACATGGTACGTTCCTATAAGAATACAATCTTATCATAGGTTTATAGACTGACCAATATATAACATCTGGCCTTTACACAGGTCTAGATTTCATTTTAACCTTCTTTTAATAAAAGAATATATGTTAATATGAAATCTTATCAACTTCATAGCACTGTCATCTTGATCATACTACAGACCGAGTTCGATTAGATATGAGTGTATCTATTATCACCATATTCTATATGATATGAGTGTTATCTATTATCATTGTAATCTGCCTAGAATAGTAACCACGGTTTTCTAAAGGCATATAACTCAATACTACATTGATATAGAATGTCATTTTTATGAGTAGCCACATATATAAACCTTTGTCAAAAAATACATTTATATACATGGAAGCTTTATTTGCTACAGAAAACATTTAAAATATTTAAGCTTGCGGCCTCTTGAGGCTTGCCAGTAATAACAATGACTTCACATATATAGTTTAATGTTATAATGCCAACAATTTTTGACTGGTTCTTGGCATACTTGGATATCGAAGTTGACACTCCCCTATCAAGCTTCCTTTGTCAATTCTAATCTTTTGATCCAAGAGATATATCCTTCTCTCTCCCTCGATCGAGATCACTTAATGTTCTAACATCCACTCCCTGTCGGTTATAAAGCAGTTCATGCAAAGTTATTTCCCCATTTCTCTCAACCATCTGTGGTTTAGAGAGCTTAGAAATAGGAAATATGGATCTTTTGCTCCTTCCACTCTTCCAAGCATCTAGGGAAGAATACGATGAGAGTCTTCCAAAGACTCTACTTTTTACCACAAGCTAGATATTTTATTTTAGCCATAACTAAGTTATAAAATAATTAAAAATATTAACAATAGTACACCTATTTCTTATATGTCACTAATGTATTCTTTTCAATGCTTCTATTATGCTATTTACGATCACAACTATCGACGATGAATTCTAGCAAAGTCGACATAGACATCTACGATAAGATTAGACTTATTTGGCCGATTACTCACATCGACTTGACATTCATAGTTGTACACAACCTTATTGATTGTCAACATAAAAGTCTAAGCCATCGACATGATAACAACAATATTAAACAAATATGAAATGATCACAACGTTGAAAATATTACTGAGGCAACCAACAACATATAAATTAAGAATTAATCCAATATTGACTTAACCTCTAACGTGAGTGTGTGTAGGTATTCCCAGATAGCATAAGGATCATTGTATTCATGTGATCACCCTCTCCATGGTGATAGTCTATCTCCTCATCATGGAGGGGGAAAACATTGTTCCTACATCCACTTCAGTCACATAACGGTAGTTAGTCCATCACATTACTTAACCATGTGCATATTAATAATGTCATAGACAATTATTATTTGTATATAAATAATATAAATCAAATCCATTATCTATTCTAACATAACATTACTTTCCTCATATTAATTTAACTAACTAACTATACGTCTGCTTCAAATAAAAAGATAAGTATGTTTAAAAATGGGGTGTGACATATCTCCCTCTTAGAGATCATCGTCCTTGATGATTGTGTCCATAACAAAATAAATATAACAAATATTTTCTTTTACATCATGTTTGCATAAAAATATGTGGAAAATTTTGATAAAAATCATTGTAATCCTCCCAGGTATCATTTTCCTCAAAATATTGGTCCCACTAGACCTTGCACTGAGTAACCTCTCTATTACGCAGGCGGAGCTTGTGTACCTTGAGAACTTTGAGAGGCTTGATCTTGACCACCCATGGGTCCTATACTTGGAGAGCATTCCAATCAAGTATATTATTAGATCCTGATATATATTTCATCAAGTATGATAAATGGAAAAGATTGTGCATTCTAGTAAGAGTTGGTGGTAGAGCTATCTTGTAAGCAACCGAATTAACCACTTCTAGGACTTCAAAAGGTCCTACATATCTAGGTGCTAGTTTGGAAAACTTTCCAAACTTAATTGGGCTCTTATGTGGTTTGAATCTTAAGAGAACTTTATCTCCTACTGAAAATTGTTGGGATGTTCACTTGGCATCAACATAGCTTTTATGTCTATCATTTGCTTCTGCCAATCTTTTCCTAATCAGCTTTACTTGCTCTTCCATCTTTGAAAGTATTTATTGCCCAAGGTAAATCCTAGCTTATAGGAGTTTGACACTTCCTACTGTACAATGCTTTGAAGGGAGCCATCTTAATTAAAAAATGATAAGAGTTATTATATGCAAATTTAACTAGTGGAAGATACTCTTCTCACTTATGTTGTTGATCCATGCAATACATCCTCAACAAATCCTCCAGTATTTGATTAAATCTCTCAGTTTGACCATCTGTCTCTAGATGATATGCTAAGATTATATTCAATTGTGTTCCCAAAGCTGAAAGCAAGGTCTGCCAAAACCTTGAAGTTATCCAAGCATCTCTATCCGAGATTATCTTTTTAGGAATTTCATGCAATCTGAAAACTTCTTGTATGAATTTCTTAGCTAAAATAGGTGTTCCATCTATAAGGTTACTAGGTATAAAATGAGCTACCTTATAAAGTTTATCCACCACTACAAGAATAGCATCATGCTTATAGCGTGACATAGGCAATCCTTGGACAAAATCCATACTGATCACATGTCATTTCCATTCAGGAATATCATGAGGTTACAAAAGTCCTCTCGGGTGTTGGTGTTTAGCCTTAACTCGTTGACACTCTAGACATCCTACCACAAATCTCATGGCATCATTCTTCATTCCCTTCCAAAAATATAAGGGTTTCACATCAGCTAACAACTTTGTCACTATCGGATGTCCTAAATATGGCATAGAATGTGCTTCTTTCCACATAGTTCTTCTCAAATCTCCCTGATTTGGTACATAAATTTTGTTATTGAATCTCAATAACCCATTAGGTTCAAAATAAAATATATAGCATACCTCGTATCTTGAGGATTTTTTGTTAGAGATTTCATAATTTTCTCATAATATTCATCTCCAGACAAATTCTTCAATACTTGAGCTTGGAAATCAAAGTGCACTAATACTATTGTTGTAATGTGCCTTCTACGACTCAAGCCATCAACCACTCGATTTTATTTATCCTTAATATAATTAATCTCAAAATCATAATAAAAAATGAGCTCTACCCATCTTCTCTGTCAGGAATTAAGGTTAGGTTGCATGGAGATATACTTCAAACCTTGATTGTTAGATTTTAGTTCAAATTGTTTTCCCAACAAATATTAAAATGCCTCCATACTTGGAGAGAATGCACAATTATTGCTAATTCCAATTCATGAGGGGCATAATTCTGCTCATAAGGTTGCAACTTCCTAATCTTTCATAGGCCACAACTTGGTCTTCTTGCATGAGCACTCCACCTAACCCTTTTCTTGAAGCATCAGTCACAACAACAAAACAACCCTCTGGGTTTGGTACTCTAAGAATTGGTGTTGAAGTCAATTTCCTTTTAATAATATTGAAAGCTTCTTCACACTTTCTAGACCATTCAAACCTTTATTTCCTTTCCTCTGTAAGGAAGTGATGGGATGGGGAATTCTATAAAAGTTTAAAATGAACCTTCTATAATACCTTGCTAATCCCATAAAACTATGCACTTCATGCACATTTTTAGGTGTAGGCCATTCCAAAATAGCCTTTATCTTTGAAGGATCTACAACAATTCCTTTAGTTGATATGATATGGCCCAAGTACTACACCTCTTTTTGGAAGAACGTACATTTGAATAGCTTTCCATAAAATTTGTGCTCATTGAGTTGTTACAGAACTATCTGCAAGTGTTTTTGGTGTTCCTCCTCATTGCGAGAGTAAATTAAAATATCATCTAAAAAAACCAAAACAAATTTATCTAGACAATCTCTAAAAGCATTGTTCATCAAATTCATGAATGTTGTTGGGGCATTGGTCAAACCAAAAGGTAAGACTATGAAGTCATAATGCCCATACCTTGTTTGAAAGGTTGTTTTGTGAATTTCTTCTTCTTTCAGTCTCAACTGATGATAACTTGACCTTAGGTCAATCTTTGAAAATATAGTTGTGTAAAGGATACTTGTTCTTAATCGTTGCTTTATTAAGCATACGATAATCTATACAAAGTTGTAGAGTGCCATCTTTCTTCTTAAAAAAGATCATTGGCACTCCCCAAGGTGACACACTAGGTCTAATCAGTTCTTTTGACAACAGTTCCTAGAGTTGATCCTTCAGCTCCATCAACTCAGTAGTAGTCATTGTTAGTTGCCGTTGCACCAAAAGATCGACCTGTTAATGCCTGATACAACCACTTGACTTAACAAGCACGAGAGGTGGTTAAGCCCTTGTCACAAACTACCGCAGCGCAGTGCTGAACAAGAAGACCAAGGGTCACACCTTGCAACAATCCCCCCCAGCGCAAGTGCGGGGTTTGAACCCATGACCTCAGCTCTGATACCAACTGTTAGTTGCCGTTGCACCAAAAGATCGACCTGTTAATGCCTGATACAACCACTTGACTTAACAAGCATGGGAGGTGATTAAGCCCTTGTCACAAACCACCGCAGTGCAGCGCTGAACAAGAAGACCAAGGGTCACACCTTGCAACAATCATCTGATAAGGTGCTTTAGACACCGGTTCGGAACCAAGAATAATATCTATTGCAAAATCAAAAACTCTTTTTAGGGGCAGACCTGGAAGGTCTTTAGGAAGCACATCCTAAAAATCATGGAGATAAGGGTACACTTAAAAAGAATTTTCCTTAACTTCATTCTACTCTTCATCTTTCACCTCATCAATCTTAACTACAAACATCTGGCAACCTTTCCATTTTTCTCTTTTCAATTGCATCGTAGAAATTTTCTTGATTTTCATTTCTCATTGAAAACCTTGGATAAGGACAACATTTCCATAATCATCTAGGCATTCTACTATCTTGAAAGACAATCAACTTTTGCCCTATGTTGTTTTAACCATTTCATACCTAAAATGACATCATAATACTCTAGAGGTGCTACATATAGATTGACCTCTGAGGGAAAAGTAGGTAGGGTTAATATGGCTTCAAACAAGCATTGCTCTACTTGAGCTCTTGATTGGTTTGCAAACTCTACTATCCATGAATTAGCCATGAAACCAACTTTCCTAGACATCTTATCAAGTATTCTAGGATTCACAAAATTTTTAGTTGCTCCTGTACCTATTAGAATAGAAATTGGGGTTTCAAATAGAGTACTTGTGACCTAATACTCATCTTGACGACTGTCTGAAGTAGCATGAATCATTTGCTTAAAAGTTGTTTGTTGTGAAGGTAAAGGATTGCCTCGATATGCATAGTCCCTTTACTCTTTGTGGGGCACTTGTTAGCATAGTGATCACCTCCACATTAAAACACCCTCTAGTAGGACCTCTCTTTCTTGAAGATTGGTTGGAATTATCATCATTCTTTTTAGGATTAAAATCCCTATTTTCATCACTTGGACCCATTCTTTTTTATCTTTGGAGCTTTTACCATAGTTTCTCTCTCTGGTTTCCTGATTCCTGCTTCTCTTTTTTAAGGATGTCGAATGACAACTCCAGTTAGATTTCTTCCAAGATCTTTCTTGATATGCAGAGATAGATTTGAGCTTTTACTCTTGCTTGATGGCTTTCTCAAAGACTTGATCCATGGTCGCAGGTCCATGAATGTCCACTTTTCTGCCAATCTAAGCATTCAAGCCCATAATAAACTTCCTTATTCTAAATCTCTCATCCTTCTGATAGTGTGGCACATACTTCAACAATCTGCTAAGCTTTTCCCAGTATTAAGTGACAGTCATATCTCCTTGACACAGATTTTGGAAATCTGTTAGTTTTTGATCAAAATACAATTGGGGCAACCATATTTTTTGGAATATGGCCACAAACGGATCGTAAGTTAGACTTAAGGATCTCAAACCTAATTCCATTTTCTTATTCATCCACCATGTGGATGCTTCTCCTGCTAACTGGTAGGCTCCCCACATAGCCTTAGTGATCTCAGAGTAATTCCTTATCTCAAAATATTTTTCCATCTCTATCATTCAAGCCTCGGCTGCATCTCCACTCATAGTTCCATCAAACTTAGGAGGTATGAATTTCTTCATATCTTGGGCTAACTCATTGGTAAGACAAGTTTTTGCCTCTTTGTGAATAAGAGAGTCTTGTTTACTTACTCTTGATTCATCAAGAAAACTAAATTCTTCTCTTTCCTTAGAATGGTGTTCTTGATTGTTTTTTCCCCCTCTAGCTTCCTGTTCTAGGGTTTCCAATCTTTATTTTGTTTCATTTCAAACTAACAACATTTGATCTAATTTTGCCATAGGATTATTTTTAGGATCTGGGCCGCTAGGGGTCCCTCCTAATTGATTTCTAGTATGTTCCATAACAATACTTATCCACACCTAACATTTGCATAGAAATTTATCAAAACATTGAACTTTTGACATGCTATCATAAAATTGCAAATTCATAAATACAAAAACTTAGAGATGCATCACATAAACATTTGTTTATACTAAAAGCCAAAATTTTACTTCATTCACTCTTTGGATTTTTACATCCTTATTCAAATATAAAACTTTGCTATTTTCATGTGAAGTGTCTACATATCACTTTTTGACAAAGAGATTTCCTCGGGTTCCTCCTCCCAATCAAAATCAAGTAACACAAACTTTGTGGGTGGGTGTACTCGTGAGTACTCAATCAACACCTCTTTTCCTATTACAGACACATCTTGACCACACCTGAAAGGCATATCATGATGGGTTGATGGTTTAATAATCTTAAAAATAGTAGGGGTTGGCAATCTTTTTGCCACCTCAATCCATTTCCTCCTTTCTAGGCGAATATGTTTGAGTGCAATAGCTAGTGTCTCAAAATCAGTGAGTCAAGCTCCCTTGCATAGCTCACTGTTACTTTCATCTTTGGTTCAGGTGATGGCTCTTTCTTAATAGTGATCTTAGACATATCACTAGGTTTTGTTTTCTTGGATCTCTTTCTTGTCCTCTTTCTTGCCATTCTAGCACAAGAACAAATGTTTTTATCATTAGCATATCTTGCCAATCTTGCGAAACCTCGCAATGAGCTCCAAGGTCCAAGTGTTGAACCCGGTATCTCTGATACCATGTGTGACATCTCAACTGGATTATTAAATAACATTAAACACAAATAATGCAAAAAAAATCTCATTTCTCTTTTTTATATATAACAAAATCTAATAATATTACATTTACAATTTCCAAGTACAATACATAATTTCAAAAAGATGGTCGCTTCACATGCGACTAGAAAATTTCACATTTTTATCATGAACATATAACAGATGGTCGCCTTCCTTGTGACTTACAATATTTATAAATTTCATTTACATAATAAATAATGTTTCATGTTCACAAGTATTCGGTAGTCAACTATAGGAGAGAGAGAGAGAGAGCATCACCTTAGTGCTTTTCCTCCAACCACAGACTAGCGGTCCCTTGCACATGTTCCTTCTGGAAGTGGCCCTTCCCTTCATGAGGGTGTAGATAATGAGAATCAATTGATTCTTTATGCCATATAAGAACTAGTTAAGTGTCCTAGCTAATAACAATAAGGTTTACAACTCTAGTCTAGCTCTAGCTATATATTACCCACTCTGACTGTTCAGCTATCTGGTACACAGTGAACAAACAATGCAAGCAGTGACTTTTGTATTACATTGGCCAAAGTTTCTTATAATAATTCATATGTTCACACACTCTTTTCTTGACTTGGAGACAACATTATTTTAATTAATAAATCACACACTTTGATTTGCTTATTCTATATCAGTCTATAAGGCTTAAAATATACCCTTTACTATGAGACAAGTATAAGGTGAGAGCATAGATGACTTAAAAGCATGCAATGATCCCCTTTTTGCATCATAGCAATCTCGGGTCTATGAAAACCTGTCAATCTACTCAAAGACTTGTCAATAGGATTTTGTGCTCATAATTAATATGGTATGCATTCTCAAGATATACTTGATTCCGTCATAAAGTCATTGCTTTTGATGTCTATAGACTTCTAAGATTATTTCCACTAATATATGTCTTGCTTAGTCTATGAATATATATTTTACTATCTTCCCATCGATATAACATTTTTCTATATAAAAATGACTATAATATTGCCATTGTGAGGTAAAAACAATTTACGATAACTATTGATCCATCTTGGTCAAAATAAAAGATTGGTTTCCTATTTAACCAAAATATAGGTTGTATATGAGAACCCTCGGTTGCTCAAAATAACCAAAATGATAATGTTAATATTATCTACCTCTACGGTATAAGTTAAATAGATTATTTTACATGATTATCCGAACAAGAAGTCTATTCATCTATAGTCTTTTATTCAAGTCATTGATCTTTCATAAGATATGAGATTTTATAATTGATAAGAGTGATTATTCCTCTCTACTTCAATCTGTTTCAACTTCTTTAGGATAATACTATGATAATATAACTCTATTATACTTCGGTCTTTACTAGACATAAAGCAATGAGTGTATTCTTAGTCTGCTATCAACTTAATTGGTAAGTTTATATCATAGACAACTAGATATATGTTAACATTCTTAAATCAACCTCTCATAGTTGACGACCACTATACATTCAACCTTTATTGGTTTTCTATTCAAGGTATTCTCTACAGATATTCTTGAGGTAAATCCTCATACATGGTACGTTCCTATAAGAATACAATCTTATTGTAGGTTTATAGACTGACCAATATATAATATTTGACCTTTACACAAGTCTAGATTTCATTCAAACCTTCTTTTAAAAAAAATATGTTAATATGATAGCCTATCAGCTTCATAGCACTATCATCTCAATCATACTATAGACCGAGTTCTATTTGATATGAGTGATATCTATTATCATTGTATACTATATGATATATGAGTGATATCTATTATCATTGTAATCTACCTAGAACAATAACCACAATTTTCTAAAGGCATAAAACTCAATACTACATTGATATAGAATGTCATTCTTATTAGTAGCCGTGTACATAAACCCATGTCAAAGCATACATTTATATATATGGAAGCTTTATTTGCTACATAAAATATCTAAAATATTTAAGCCTACGGCCTCTTGAGGCTTGCCAGTAATAACAATGACTTCATATATATAGTTTAATGCTATAATGTCAACAATTTTCTACTAGTTCTTGGCATACCTGAAGATTGCATTTGACACTCCCCTATCGAGCTTCCTCTGTTTGTTCTAATCTTTCAATCCAAGAGATATATCCTTCTCTCTTCCTTGGTTGAGATTACTTAATGCTCTAACATCTACTCCTTATCAGTTGTAAAGCAGTTCAAGCATAGTTATTTCCCCCCATTTCTCTCAACCATCCGCAGTTTAGAGAGCTTCGAAATAGGAAACTTGGAGCTTTTTCTCCTTCCACTCTTCCAAGTATCTAGGGAAGAATACGATGAGAGTCTTCCAAAGACTCTACTTCATTTACCACAAGCTAGATATTTTAATTTAGCCATAACTAAGTTATAAAATAATTAAAAATATTAACAATAGTACACCTATTCTTAGATGTCACTAATGCATTCTTTTGAATGCTTCTATTATGCTATTTACGAGCACAACTATCGACAATGAAGTCTAATAAAATCGACATAGACCTCTATGATAAGATTAGACTTATTTGTTTGATTACTCACGTCAACTTGACATTCATAGTTGTACACAACCTTACTGATTGTCGATGTAAAATTCTAAGCCATCAGCATGACGACAACAATAATAAACAAATATGAAATGATCACAGTGTTGAAAATATTACTGAGGCGACCAACAATATATAAATTAAGACTTAATCTGATATTGACTTAACCTCTAATGTGAGTGTGTGTAGGTATTCCCAGATAGCATAAGGATCATGTTGCATTCACGTAATCTACCACCCTCTCCACGGTGATACTCTCTCCTCATCTTGGAGGGGGAAAACATTGTTCCTACATCCACCTCAGTCGCACAACGGTAGTTAGTCCATCACATTATTTTACCACGTGCATATTAATAACGTCATAGACAATTATTCTTTGCATATAAAATAATATAAATCAAATGCATTCTTTATTCTAACATAACATTACTTTCCTCATGTTAATTTCATTAACTAACTATCTGTGTGCTTGAAATAAAAAGATATGTATGTTTGTTTAAAACTAGGGTGTGATAGGAGCCATACAAGTTAGTGGTTGGTGGAAAAGTGCTCTCATGATGCTCTCTCTCATCCAATTTTTGTTATTAGTTATTAATACTTGATTTTGGTAGTTTTAGTTTGAGGTAACATTTTGAGACTAATTCTTACTTTCTTATTGTACTTTATTTAGACATGAAGATAATTTTTGATATGTTTTAATATACCTCTTCTTGTAGGATTTGGTTGTATTATTTAATTCAATTATAATAAAAAAATTATTTTATAGGTTTTTTGATATCCACTTGGAAGTACCATGAACGTATTTTTACCCACTTGGAAGTACCATGAACATGTTTTTACCCACTTGGAAGTATCATAAACATTTTTTGGTAATCTTATAAGTGTGTGTTAATATATAAAGACAAATGTGCTCACTATTTTCTATGTCTAAAATATTGTTCGTAGAACGTAAAGTATGTTGTATTTTGATTGAAAGAACTAAAAGGTTTAAATGTATTCATTTATAAAATTAGAAATGACCTCTATGTTGATTTGTTAAATTATTTTTATATTTTATATGAACAATGAATTGTTTGGTAGAAATACTTATTCCTATGCATATGAATAATTAGACTTTATTTCTACTCTTGAATAAATTAATTCCTATAATATGATTGGAATTCTCTAAGGTTGATGTTCTAAAATTTACTTTGAAACCAATAATATAAACTTTCACTATATAATATTTGATCTTATGTCATTATCTTAGATAACACTTATCCATACTTTAATATATACAATTTCCACATTTATTAACTAAGATATAATTATAAAATATGGTGAATTTTTAGTTAAATTTATCTCCTCAAAACTCTCAAGTTGTGACATATTGTATCAAAGCACAAGGATCAACACAAGCCTAGGATTGATTACTCATTTTGTGCATTTACTTTGGTAAACTAATCTCTCCTCTATTCATGATTTTAGCATAGGTAAATTTAAAGAAAAGAAAGGATTGTGGAAAGAAAGTATTTTGTGTAGGAATAATGAAATATTTTGGAGATCCAAAAATTGTCAAACCAATTAACCTTCCACAAGAAGATCTATGCAAATCCAATGAAGAAAATAGATAAATAAGATAGCAAATAGATTAATTGTATTAAATAATAGAATAATTCAATATGCTTACAAAGAAAAAATAAGCTTGTGCTTATAGAGAGCAAGACAATGCATGATAGGTACTCATAAAAAAAAAAGACAATGCATGATAGGTGGTAGCTAACTAAAGGTAAACTAGCATGAAAGGTGGGAGTTAACTAAACTTGATCTAGAATGATAGGTGGGGGATAATTAAAGTTGAACTAGCACAATAGAAGAAGCTAACTAAACTTAAATTAGCTAAGTGTTAATCAAGTGCATAAGAGATGAGCACATGATTGAATGACACAAATACCTATGTTTTCTTAAGTAAATAAAGTGAATAAATAAATATAAGTGTAATTATACTAGCATGGTGAAATAACATGAATGCTTAGCCTTGTGTGAACACTCTAACACCTCCTTTGAGCCCAAAGTAGTGGACAAATGAGAAATTAAAGATTTGGGGCAAGGACCCCAATGATCAATAGATGGGGCCCTGTCCCCTCCTTGTTTTATTCTTAGACATTTTGTTCCTGGTAGCCCCTACTATCTATAGGGTGAGCGGGCCTTCTCAAGCCATGCAGATTAATGTGGCAATTGTGAGATCAAGAAGCCCCTATCAAGTCAAGGAGATCGACTATCTTCTATTCCCTTTAGTCGGCATGGGTAATATTATAGTACAGGATTAACATAGGGAGAGAAACATGTTAGGAATAGCTGGTACAAAATATCAATTAAATGCAGATAATCAGATATTAAATAAAGGAATTAAAATACACATAAATAATAACATCGAGAGACAATTTTAACATGGTTCACCCAAACTCGGGCTACATCCACCAACCGAGAGTTCAATATTATTATTGAACAAATCAAATTGATTACAACCAACAATCTTGCAAGTCAATACCACTACAATATGCTACAATGCAATATCAATTGTAACCCTAACCCTAATCTTTTTCACCTTCTCCAGCCATTTTTATCAAGACTTATGTCAGTTACAAAAATGGGTTTTTATATGTCGGCCAATAGAAAAAATAACTATCGATGCCTTTATTAAATAATAGGCAATTTTTGCTTCAAGGATGCTGCCCCCAAGCCCTCGGAAATCCCTCATTAAATACTTTGGGGGGAAAACATGCTGAGAAAAGTGGGGAAAATTTAACCTCTTAGTCTGATTGGGTTCCATATAACAACAATCTCTCACTTGGAGACTGATCAGACTCCACACCATATCATCTCCCACTTGGATATTGATCATAACACTACTGCCCCTGTAGCTCCCACTAGAAATAACCACCCTGGACCCTGTTGTTCTAATTTTATTATTTTCAATCTTGAAGGCCAACTAAAGCTGAAGAGGATCTTACTTTCTCCCTTGTCACTGCCTTCGTAAACATATCCATTGGATTGTCATCTATATACATATCTTTTCCAGTCTTAACTATCCATCCTCCAACACCAACTAGATGAAGTGATACCTCAGCTATATGTGTTTGGTCTTTGAATGCAAGGCAAAATTCTTTGCAAGATGTATGGCACTCTGGCTGTTCGTAAACAAATAATTATTAGCCTGTTGTTTACCCAATTCTTCCATGAAAAATTGTAGCCATATCATCTCCTTGCTTGCCTCTGTTGCAACTACATACTCTTCTTCTGTGGTGGATAAAGCAACCACCTTTTGCAACCTTGAGATCCAACTCATCAATGTCCCACCTACAGTAAAGACATAAGCTATAGTACTCTGTCTGGTATCAATATCCCCTGCCAAATCTAAGTCCACATAGCCTTTTAAATCAGTATTAGAGCACCCAAAACATAAATTTTTATTGGATGTACCTCTCAAATACCTGCGAATCCATTTTATCACATTACAATGCTCCAATCCAAGATTACTCATATACCTACTTACAACCCCTACAACATGTGCAATAACTGGTCTTGTGCATACCATGGCGTACATTAAACTTCCTACAACTGAAGCGTATGGTACCTTAGACATTTTTTCTTCCTCCTCTTGTGTCTTTGGACACATCTCCTTAGTCAATTTGAAATGACTAGGCAAAGGTGTGCTGGCAACTTTTGCATTCTCCATATTGAATGTCTACAACACCTTTTCAACATAATCAGCCTGAGATAGAGTCAATTTTTTGTTATTCTTATCTCTAAAAATTCTCATACCAAGGATTTATTTTGTTGCCCCCAAATCCTTCATAGCAAATGATTTTGTTAATTGCTATTTTAACTCACTTATGTGATCCATGTTAGACCCTTCTACAAGCATGTCATCAACATATAAACACAAAATAATGTAGCTATCATTATCCAACCTCTTAAAAGAAACACAATGGTTAGAATTACATCGGCTGTAGCCTTGCTCAACCATAAAACTATCAAATTTCAAGTACCATTGCCGAGGGGCTTCTTTCAAGCCATATAAACTCTTCTTCAATTTGCACACCAGTTTTTCTTTCAAGCCATATAAACTCTTCTTCAATTTGCACACCAGTTTCTCCTTACCTTTGACCTCAAATCTTTGTGTTTGTTCCATATATATCTCCTCCAAATCACCATGGAGAAAAGTGGTCTTCACATCTAGCTGTTCCAAATGCAAATCTTCAGCAACCACAATACTTAAAATAGTACGAATAGAAGTCAACTTAACAACCGGAGAAAAAATCTCATCAAAATTAATGCCTTTTTTCTATGCAAATCCTTTTACAACTAACTTGGCTTTAAATCTTTTCTTACCTCCCTCTTCCTCTTTCAGACTATAAATCCATTTGTTTGGTAAAGCCTTTTTACCTACAGGCAACTTGCATAATTCTCAAGTCTGATTTTTTAGCAAGGAGTCCATTTCTTCTTCCATTGCACGCTCCCACTGAACCTTTGTATCCAGCTGCATAGCTTCATCATACCCTTCCGGTTCACCAGCATCTGTTAACAAAATAGAATACAAAGAGGGAGAAAACCTTTTGGGAGGTATACTTATCCTTGTTGATCGTCTAACATTCACTGGAGTTTGTGGTATTTGTTGTTGTTGTTGTGGAGCATGAGGAACCACTGGAACATCATTGTCTAGAGTATCATCTAGCACCACATAATCATTTTCTTTCTTCTCATGTTGTTGCAACTAATCTTTGTATAACACCTTCTCATTGAATACAACATCTTTGCTTCTCACAATTTTCAAATTTTCAAAATCCCAAAGCCTATAACCAAATTCATCAATGCCATATCCAATAAAAATACACTTTTTTGATTTTGCATCCAACTTGGTTCTATTTTTAGAATCTACATGTACAAATACTTCACATCCGAAGGTTTTGAGAAAATAATCATAACTCACCTTCTTACATGTCCATGCTTCCTCTGGAATACTACAACCTAAAGGAACTGAAGGACCTCTGTTAATTAAATATACATCACTATTGATAGCCTTTGCCCACATGTTTAAAGGTAGCTCAACATGCAATCTCATGTTCCTTGCATGCTCCATTATTTTCCTATTCATGCGCTCAGTCACTCCATTCTCCTGTGGAATCCATGCAACCATTTTCTACCTACGAATTCCATTAAAGGAATAATAATCCTTAAATTCTTTACTACAATACTCACTGCCATTATCAGATTTGAGACCTTTTAATCTTTTACTCGTCTCATTCTCAACCAAGCTTCTCCATTTCTTAAATGTTTCAAATACATCAGATTATGCCTAAAGAAATAAATCCAAACCTTTCTAGTTGCATCATCTATGACTGTAACATAATACTGAGAGCCACTGAGAGACAATACCTAAGCTGATCCCGATACATCCGTATGCACAAGCTCCAACTTTTCATCTTTCTTTTGCTTCCCATCCTTGAGAAAACTCTCTTTTGTTTTCCATACACAACTTTCATAGAAATCCATATTAATACATTTCAGACCTGGTAAAACCCTTTTAGAATAAAGTACCTTCATACCTTTTTCACTCATATGCCCAAGTCTGTTATGCCACAGTGTTGTCTCAAAACCCACATCAATTGTTTCAGTCTATACCTGTGAACCCATAGCAACTGTTCTTGTTTGATTTTTCTCTACAATAACTAAAGTAGAAGGAAAAGTATGACCTATTCATAGATATAAGGTGACTACTTTCACACCTTTTACTACTATTAAGGCACGTTTTGTAACCTTCCAATTTTTATCACTAAAAGTAACTATGTAACCTTCATCACCCAGTTGCCCTGCTAAAATTAAATTCCTACTTAGCCTTGGAACATGCATTACCTCTTGTGGTAGCTAATGATTCCCATTCTACAACTTAATCCTAATTCTTCCCTTTCCAACAATCTGATAGGGTTCATTATCTCCCAAATAAACCAGTCCAAAATCCCCTTGGACATAATCAAGAAAATAACTTCTATGGGGCATAGCATGAAATGAGGCCCCTAAATCTAAAACCCATGAATCATCAGCATTATCTAGGGAAATAATCAAAGCATCATCTTTAGATTTATTACTTACCACATTTTCCTCCTTATTACCTTCTTGTTTGTCTTCTTTAGTCTTCTGAGACTAGCAATCTTTCTTCAGATGACCTAGTTTCCCACAGTACCAATAATCTTTCTTTCCTCTAGATTGGGACCTCTTGTCCTTTGATTTTCCTCGTGACTTCCCATGACCTCCAAAACCTTTGCCTCTCTCCTTTGATCTACCCCTACTTTCAGCATTCAAAACACTACCTAATGTGGATGTTCCACCCAAGCTTCCTATGAATTTCCTCACTCAGAATAACACAGACAACATCATCAAATTTTAGCATATTCAAACCAGAAACAGAGTTACTAACCGCCATTACCAAACTATTCCAACTTTCAAGCAAAGAACATAATATCAAGAGAGCTCTAACTTCTTCATTAAAATTTACATTTACAGAAGTCAATTGACTGGTAACTATGTTAAACTCATTTAGATGATCAGTAACTAAAATACCTTCTACCATTTTCATATTAAATAAATGCTTCATAAGAAATACCTTATTTAAAGTGGAAGGCTTTGTTAGATCTAGGGCACACAACTAAGAGGGGGGGTGAATCAATTGTATAAAAACTTGCTTTTACTTCAAACAATTGATTCTTCTTTGTTCTTTAATAGCATATCAATTAACCATTCATGAAAGCATAAAGCATAAACACCAGAGCAGATAAACATCAACACATTGGACACCAAGATTTTGACGTGGAAAACCCGGTCAAGGGAAAAACCACGCGGTGATTAACCCAAGGATTATTCTCTGTTAGAAGAATAAGAAAAATAGATGGCACATGCCAA
The DNA here is from genome assembly GCA_027924645.1 of Cunninghamia lanceolata. Lineage (NCBI taxonomy): Eukaryota > Viridiplantae > Streptophyta > Pinopsida > Cupressales > Cupressaceae > Cunninghamia > Cunninghamia lanceolata. Next base: position 16,354,154 of record BSBN01000472.1, on the reverse strand, counting down.
TTAGGGCTCACTACCCAAGCACACTGCTCACAAGGAGGCACACTGCCTACAAGAGACACACTGTCTACAAGATAACAAGTATTACAAACTTGAACTAGAGAATGACATCTTTACCATGCTTGGATCAGTTCCATTTAAGCCCAAAAACTCCTGCTCTGCCTTTCGCACTTCTCTTCACTATATCACACTCATCACAACACGACACACTTCAAAATGAATTCACAATCCCTTATTTATACAAGGCATCGACTTAGGAACAATCATCTAAGTCGGCAAACATCTACAAGGTCATTCGCAAGACGTGTAATACATTCGGTCAGCCTATCTCAGGAAGAACACCAATATCAGTGGTTATTCTTCAAATTCAAACTCTAACTTCAATGCGGACCACCAATAAGAATTGTACACAATCCAAAGATCACCAAAACCTTTCCTGAGTCATCAAGGACATCCGCACTTTATCAGATTACTGGAATTCTTCTATTCTTCATCCGGAACTTCAAGAACACAGTCTGTCATCACTATCATAATGCAAAGGGTTCTTCCGGACCTCCAAATCATTCACAAATCTAGTTTTCACTTCACACTGACTTCTTCAACACTCCTTCCAATCTACAGAATGAGATAATGTGATTTCGGATCTCACCGGACCAATCTATGACACTCTGTCTCCACTGAACACCTGCCAGAACCGGTTCTACACAAATAGCCATAACTTCTTCAGATCTTTATGTGGACCTTTGAAATCTTAACTGGAACATCTCAAGACTCATATCTACAAACCCTTTAAACCGCATCCTCTGATCCTCAACCTACTGAGTACTTTTGCCTTCTTCTCATCATTGTTCTTCACTATTCCTGATGGAGACTAATTTTCTCAATAACCTCAGCACACAGCTCATCCAATCCTTCTTATCAATGCAATATGAGTATGTTGACATCAATGACAACACTGATTAACCTCATACTTGCAACAATCTCCCCCTTTGTCATTGATGGCAACATATGATGTGAAAAACCATCAAGACAAGAACTTCTCATTTCTGTCACAGCTCCCCCTATCAGCAACAACTCTTCACGTCTTCTCTTCCTTTACTACTCCCCCTTTGATCATAAACCACTTGTTTTTCACATGTCTTCTCTCCCCCTTTGACATCAATGGCAAAGGGCTCATACTTGCAATTCTTAACACATCAGAATCATACTAGCTGCTCCTCCTTAGTAGCAGCTCCCCATCATCAATCCGAATCACAAGATATGACTGTGATATCCACTGGACTGATGCACATCAGTGCATCCTAGTTCATCACTGGAGGGGCCATGACCCCTAACTTCTCCCTGAGATACTCAAAAGAGTCCTTGGGAAGAGGTTTAGTAAAAATATCTGCAAGCTGATCCTTGGAGGGCACATACTCCAATTTGACTTCACCCTTGTTCACTTGTTCTCTCAAAAAGTGAAATTTGATAGATATATACTTGGTCTTAGAATGCAACACTGGATTCTTAGAAAAATTTATTGCACTTAAATTATCACAGAAAATTGTTATAGGCTCCTCATATTCTACTTGAATATCTCTTAGCATTTGCTTCATCCACAAGAGTTGGGTGCAACTTGCTGCTGCTGCAATGTATTCAGCTTCAGTTGTAGACAGGGATATTGCTTCTTGTTTCTTGCTTAGCCAAGAAACCAACCTTTTTCCCAAAAAGAATGCTCCTCCACTTGTACTCTTTCTATCATCCACATCTCCTGCCCAATCTGCATCTGTATATGCATGAAGAGAAAAGTCATGATCTCTGGGATACCATAGGCCATACTCAACTATTCCTCTCAAGTACCTAAAAATTCTTTTGATTGCCATGACATGAGATTCTCTAGGATCAGCCTGGAATCTCGCCACAAGACCAATAGCCTGCATTATATCTGGTCTAGTCTGAGTGAGATACAGTAATCCTCCAATCATTGATCTGTACTTTGTCTGATCTGTCTTAGGAGAGTCATCATCCTTGCTCAACTTACATCCGGTAGCCATAGGAGTGTTCATTGGCTTTGAATCTTCTATTCCAAATTTCTTCAATAGTTCTTTCACATATTTGGTCTGAGAGATAAAGATTCCTTTCTCTGTCTGAGTAATTTGTAGACCCAAGAAGAAATTCATTTCACCGAGCATTGACATTTCAAACTCACTTTTCATTTGGTTTGCAAAGGTTTTACACATACTGTCTCTTCCTCCAAAGATGATATCATCAACAAATACTTCAACAATCAAGATGTTTTCATGATCAATTTTGAAATATAGGTTACTATCAGCAGTACCTTTGTTGAAACCAATCTTCGAAAGATGTTTGTCCAGCCTCTCATACCATGCTCTTGGGGCTTGCTTTAGACCATACAGTGCCTTCTTTAATTTGCAGACCATATCACCATGCTTAGATAACTGAAATCCATCCGGTTGTTCAATGTACACCTCTTCTTCTAGGTCACCATTTAGGAAAGCAGATTTGACATCCATCTGATACACTTTGAAATCTTTGAAGGCAGCAAATGCAAGAAATAGTCTGACTGCTTCAATTCTTGCCACCGGAGCAAAGGTTTCCTCAAAATCAATCCCTTCTATTTGAGAGTAGCCTTTGCAGACTAATCTAGCCTTATTTCTGATTACTTCACCAACTTCAATTAGTTTGTTCCGGAAGACCCATTTGGTTCCAATCACATTCTTGTTTCTAGGTCTAGAAACAAGATCCCAAGTGTGATTTTTCTCAATTTGCATTAATTCTTCTTCCATTGCTTTTGTCCAATTTTCATCATTGCATGCTTCATTTATTGTCTTAGGTTCAATCTCTTAAATCAGACAACATTCATCTGAATTTTGAGCAACATTCCTTATAGTTTGCACACCTTTGCTTTTGTCACCTATGATCTGATCTTTAGAGTGGTTCAGTCTAACATACCTTGGAACTTTGGGAGTTTCTTGCACTTCTGCTTCTTGATCTTGCTCATTTAGACCTGTCTCTTCTTCCTGATTTACCGGATCAGTCTGAATCTGACTTTCAGGAGAGGATGGAGCTCCTTGAACCAGAACATCATTTTGATCATCTTCATCATACTCACAAAATCTTGAGGGCTTCTCAATACCTTCATCAACCTTCACATTTGTACTTTCTATCATCTTTCTCAGTCTCTTATTGTAACACCGGTATGCTTTGCTTTGAGTGGAGTAACCCAAGAAAATTCCTTCATCACTTCTAGCATCAAACTTTCCTAGATCTTCATCTCTTTTAATGTAACACTTGCTACCAAATACTCTGAAATATCTCATAGTAGGAGTGATGCCAAACCAAAGTTCATAAGGAGTCTTACCGGTATTGCTTCTAATTTGAACTCAATTGAGAGTGTAGACTGCAGTGCTGACAGCTTCTTTCCAAAACATCTGGGGAACATTTGCTTCCATCATCATTGTCCTGGATGCTTCCTGGATGGTCCAGTTCTTTCTCTCAACTACTCCATTCTGCTGTGGAGTCCTAGGAGCAGATAACTGTCTCTTTATACCATGCTTCTCACAAAAATCTATGAATTGACTGATGTGAATTCACCACCTCTATCAGACCTCAGACATTTCAGTTTTAATCCGGTTTGATTCTCTACCATAGCCTTGAAGATTTTGAACTTCTCAAATGCTTCTGATTTCTCTTTCAGAAAGGTGACCCACATCATCTGGGAATGGTCATCAATCAGTAACATGAAGTATCTATCACCTTGCATGATCTTGATTCTTGTTGGACCACATAGATCAGTATGAACTAACTCCAATAATCCGGTAGAGGACTAACCCTTGCTTTTGAATGAGACTCTGCTCTGTTTACCTAGCTAACATTCTTTGCACAAACTATTTGTAGGTTTTACCAACTTTGGAAGATCTCTTACAGCTTCAGTATTGCTTATCTTGATGATGTTATCAAAATTTACATGACACATCCTTCTATGCCATAACTAACTCTGATCAACTTGAACAAACAAACAACTTTTATTAGTACCAACTAGATGGAAGATATTACCTTTTGTTTGAGTACTGGATGCAATCTTAGTTTCGGAGCTTTCAAAGATCCTGCATCTTCCATTCTTGAACCAAAGATCATATCCTTTGTCCACCAATTGACCAACACTGAGAAGATTGTGCTTCAATCCTTCAACATACAATACATTACCTGTTTTGTTCTTTCCATCAAAAGAGATAGTTCCCCTACCTCTGATTCTACCAGCAAACTTGTCACCAAACTTTACCATTCCTCCTTCGTACCTTTCCAAATCTAAGAACTTGTTCTTGTCACCTGTCATATGGTGAGAGCATCCACTGTCAATAACCCAATCATCCTTTTCTTCAACTTGGGAAGCCAAAGCTTTTTCTATAACCTTATGATTGATAGATTCAGGGGATATTGGATCTTCTTCCTTGATGGCAATGAACACCCATTCATTTCTAGATTTGTCTCCTATCTCTGATTCATCATCTGTTACTCCTTCATTATCAGCTTCTTCATGAACATAATAACAATTCTTTTGGAACCTTTGTCTATTAGAATTTGATCTTGTGGATCTTTCCAGACATCTTGAGGCAAAGTGACCAATCTTATTGCAGTTGAAGCACTTAAAGGGTAATTTTCCTTCATACTTACCAGATCCCCTTGGCAGTCTTTTTGCAATGAGGGCTTCAAGTTGAGCTATTTCTGCTTCTTCCTCTTCCATATCTTTTCTTGCTTGATCATACCATGACAGCTTCCTTGAAGAGTTTTCTCCCAGATCAAATCTTTGTTTGCCTTTCATATAGGCACTGGCTTTGAATGTAGATTCAGTCTTGGGGGGATCATCTCCAAACTTAGTCATTTCAAATGCAGCCAGTTTGCCAGCCAATTGGTCTCTTGTGACAGTTGTATGGGCTCTGAATTCATCAATGGCAGCAACCTTGATTTTGTAGGCAGCAGGAAGGGATCTGAGAATTTTGCAAACAATCTCATTTTCATCCAAAACTCCACCAGCATTCCTAATTCCACACACCAGCTCATTCACTCTTGGCATAAAGGTAGTGATATTTTCATCATCTCTCATCTTCAATCTTTCAAATTTCCCTTTGAGACTCTGCAACCTTACACTCTTAACATACTCATCTCCTTCATGCAGAAGTTCCAGTTTAATCCAGATCTCATAGGCAGTTGGTAGGTCAATAACATTTGAGAGCTCTGAGTTAGTTAATGCACTTAGAAGAGCCTCTTTAGTCTGCAGATTGTTTTTAGCATCTATGATTTCATTTAGAGTTGTCGGACCACCTTGTGGAGGTGTATATGCTTTTGTGACCATGGACAAGTAAGCCTTTCCCATACACTCCAAGTGACATTTCATGCGGCCTTTCCAAAGAGTGAAGTTGGTTCCATCAAACTTCGGACTGTCCTTCTTGTATGACGACATCTTGGATCTCCTCAAGCGGTTAAGCTCCTTTTAGAGGAACCTAGCTCTGATACCAATTGTTAGATCTAGGGCACACAACTGAGAGGGGGGTGAATCAGTTGTACAAAAACTTTCTTTTACTTCAAACACTCGATTCTTCTTTATTCTTTAATAGCATATCAATTAACCATTCATAAAAGCATAAAACATAAACACCAGAGCAGATAAACATCAACACATTGGACACCAAGATTTTGACGTGGAAAACCCGGTCAAGGGAAAAACCACGGGGTGATTAACCCAAGTATTATTCTCTATTAGAAGAATAAGAAAAATAGATGGCACATGCCAATTAGGGCTCACTGTCCGAGCACACTGCTCACAAGGAGGCACACTGCCTACAAGAGACACATTGTCTACAAGATAATAAGTATTACAAACTTGAACTGGAGAATGACATCTTTACCATGCTTGGATCAGTTCCATTTAAGCCCAAAAAATCCTGCTCTACCTTTCGCACTTCTCTTCGCTATATCACGCTCATCACAACACGACACACTTCAAAATGAATTCATAATCCCTTATTTATACAAGGCATCGACTTAGGAACAATCATCTAAGTCGGCAAACATCTACAAGGTCATTCGCAAGACGTGTAATACATCTAGTCGGCCTATCTCAGGAAGAACACCAATATCAGTGGTTATTCTTCAAATGCAAACTCTAACTTCAATGCGGACCACCAATAAGAATTGTACACGATCCAAAGATCACCAAAACCTTTCCTGAGTCATCAAGAACATCCGCACTTTATCAGATTACTGGAATTCTTCTGTTCTTCATCTGAAACTTCAAGAACACAGTCTGTCATCACTGTCATAATGCAAAGGGTTCTTCCGGACCTCCAAATCATTCGCAAATCTAGTTTTCACTTCACACTAACTTCTTCAACACTCCTTCCAATCCGCAGAATGAGATAATGTGATTCTGGATCTCACCGGACCAATCTGTGACACTCTGTCTCCACTGAACACCTATCAGAACCGGTTCTACAAACAGCCATAACTTCTTCAGATCTTTATGCAAACCTTTGAAATCTTAACTGGAACATCTCAAGACTCATATCTACAAACCCTTTAAACCGCATCCTCTGATCCTCAACCTATTGAGTACTTTTGCCTTCTTCTCATCACTGTTCTTCACTGTTCCTGATGGAGACTAATTTTTTCAATAACCTCAGCACACAGCTCATCCAATCCTTCTTATCAATGCAATATGAGTATGTTGACATCAATGACAACACTGGTTAACCTCATACTTGCAACAGGATTTTCATATAACTTTGCCAATATCTGCATCAACTTGTCTGTTGTCTTTGCTTTTGAAATATTGAATGCCACCGATGGTGCCATGCATAAACGAATGCTTCCCAATACCTTTCTATCCAGAAGTTCCCAATCCTCATCAGTCATTGCTACTGATTTCTTGACTTTCCATTGCAATAGCCTCCATAAATCCTTCTGATAGAGATAATCCTCCATCTGCATCTTCCATAACTTATAGTTCTGCCCATTGAATTTATCTACCTTTAATTTACCCTCATCTACCATTACTCCCACTCAACCATGAGACCTTCCTGCAAAGGATAATCGAATACAACATGGCTCTGATACCACTTGTTAGGAATAGTAGGCAGAAAATATCAAATAAATGTAGATAATCAGAGATTAAATAGAGGAATTAAAATACACAGAAATAATAATAGTGAGAGACAATTTTAATGTGGTTCACCCAAACTTGGGCTACATCCACCAATAGAGAGTCCAATACTATTATCCAACAAATCAAACTGATTACAACCAACAATCTTACAACTCAATATCGTTGCAATATGCTACAATACAATATCAATTGTAACCCTAACCCTAAGCTTTGTCGCCTTCTCTGGTCATTTTTATCAAGACTTATGGCGGTTACTGTTATCACTGGGAATTGCACCCGTATGCAATGCTTCAAAAGCTCTGCAATTCTGTGTAACTTGGGACTAATTTCAGGTTGTGGGCGCCCTATAATGAAATTAGACCTCCAGATTGTGGGCTGGTTCCCTTCAAATGTTCTATTGGAATGTATGTTTTTGTTTTGGAAAAAGGAAGAAAGAAACTATATGAAGTAAAAGTTGTAAAAATTGGTGATGCACCTAAGTTGGATAATAATATGCAATTTGACTCACAATATAACTCAAAAATCTTACTTTCACACAATCCAATCTTGGCATAAATATCACAAAAGTGATTCTAAGGAAGGCTTAAAAATAGGCTTTCTATGAAGGAAATGGTTTTTCACAACACAAAAGGACTACTTCCGGTGAACACAACCTAAGACCTGTGATGATTATATGCTTAATGCTATAAGCAAGAAAATGAGACAATAATTTTAAAGGTTTAATATTTAAACACAACAAAATTTCATCAAATCACTTCAAATAATTAGCACTAAATGGAAAAGTAGCTTATTTGATCTCAAAGAAACAAAGGAAACACTGCAAAGAAGACAAAAATAGAACCTGTAACCTGTCGATCTCTCAATAAAACTATAAAAATGAGCTACAAGAATTCTCCAATCTGTCTGAATCAAAATAAGAATCAAGAACTAACTCCATAATGAATGAAGTTTTACAATATATAGAACAGATAGGCCCAAAGATTGACCTAAAGACAACTAGAAATGAACCTCAGTTATCTCAAAATAGCACATGCATAAAATGATAAATGATTCCCGTGCAAGCCCTGAAATCATGCAAAAAACACCTCCAAACTGATGGAAAAATAGATACAAGGTGTCAAAACTGCCTTTGATCCATGCACTAATGAAATGAAGTGCTCAACTCAAGGTGAACTGCCCATATAACTCCTCAAATTGCTCCTGAAACTGCCTCTAACTAAAAGCTCAAACTGACGACTTAAATCCTCTTATCACTTCATGCACAAGTCAAAAATAACTTATATTTAAAATAATTTATTTAAGCTATTATTAGTAACAATTAATGTAATTGTCCTAATAATATCTTGAATAAATTATAATACATTTACTATTTAAATCATAAGTCAAAAACCTTATATCTCCCTTTGATTATACATCCTTACCATGCAATGTCTAACAGTCTAAGAAGACTCCCTACCATCTTGCTAAATGCCTTTATCATGCAAATCATATCTTCTCTAATAGGCCCCTGCCACCTTGCATGCATATTGTCTTCAAACCTGTGTCTTCATATAATGATTCCTAAAAAGTCATAAGGAATATTCTTCTTTGGCCATGTAATGTCTAATGTCGACCTCAAGGTAATGAGCATCATGTTTGACTAAAATAGTCGACATGAGAAGGAAAGGGGTTTTGCATCATTAAAAATCACAAGGCATTAAGGCCTAAGCCTTACCCTTATTACTACCGACCACCTTTGTCATATCGTACACCCCTCCTGTCGGCCACTCCATGCAATAATCACTAGGAACCACATCATTTGAAGTTTTGACCTCACTGCCTTTTAGATTTAGTAATGATGTTTGGAATTTTTATGGGTCAAACATGAGAAATGATAAAGAAGGTTCAAACAAAAGGAGAAAGAAACCCTAAACTTGTTATTCATTTTCACTCCTTCATTTTTCTGGCCACTGCTCTGCAACTCCATTGCTCTTAGGGTTTGATCTCTCTTTATTACTCCTTGAGTTTCTGAGGTCGAATTCCATAATTTCTTTGCATTTTTCTGAGTGAGAAGGAATGACAAAAGTGGTAAGTGTTGTATCTTCATTTCTTACTGGTATTTCTTTCATTTTATGCAACTTCTTGTGGCAATGGTCGTGGCCATACTTATCTTCCCTTTTTGTATTCTCTTCTTGACATTATTTTTGCTTTCTCTATTTTGAAACTCCTTGCAAATGTGAGAAAAAATATGATAAGACCCTCATCAGAAGGGGCCGTCGTCGTGCTTTTCTACTCTTTGTAAATGAAGGTAAGCTCTTACCATTTTTCCTATTCTCTCCTTTTGACATTGCATCTTAAAAGACAAAGGCTGCTTTTGTGAGAAAATGGAAAGAATGAAATGGGTATTATATTTCTTTGCACAGACCATTTTCTATGTTGCGGCCATGCTATGGTTTGTCTACTATAAATGCTCTTCCTATCAGAATACAAGAAGAAAAGAGGGCTTATCAAAACCACTATCTGGGTATGCGGGAAAACATATACATCCTTCTGTATCTGTCAAGAAGTGATGAGCGTTCCATTGTTGACACTCTGAGGCTCTCATCTATTTTATTCTTTTTTCTCTTTTATGATGAAGATAGAAAATAAAATGTTGCTCCTTCTTGGACTATATTGATGTTTATGTTCTTTCCCTATAACTCAAAAATGAAGATATAACTTTGTTTTGCTCCATGGGTCATTGTACTTCTTCCATATTCTTATTTAGAGATGGTAAAAATGACAACCCTGTACTACTTACCTATGCATATCTGATTGGGAAGGTGGAAAGTGCTATACGAGCTTCAACTGATGGTAATAAGTCAACAACAAAAACCCTCTATGACATGATTTTTGTAGCTTTGAAGACTGCCAGGTTAGATCAATACTCAGTCATTCCTAATCAAGGCCCCTTCATTAGGCTTTGAACACTTCTAAATTTATATGCTTTTGATCTTGTATACTGCCTTGTGAAGGTAAGATATGGGGATTTCAATATATCAAAGTTCCTTCAATGCTTGTACTGTACTCTCTTTGGTAGACTTGGACTGTTTGTTGGAAACAAGGTTGCCCTTTGATGACTGTGCACTTGTTCTATTTTGCTGTAGACTGTTCCTATTGCTGCACTTATAACATGAATGTACCCTTCATTGGTTGATCATTTAGTAGCAATTTTACACCTCATTCACAACAAAAAGTGGTAAATATTTGTCATATTTTCTATTCTCTGACCTAGCTGACGATTCTCAATACAACTCATGTTTCTTTGATAGATCATTGAGGTAATGGTGTAGGTAATGATTAAGGTGACAATATAGATGACATACTATGTTGCTGAGGGGTTTCTCAAATACTGACAAACTAAAGTGACTGTTTCTCTTTACTGCCTTGGAAAATGAGTTTAAGGCTCACACAAAACCATAAGATCACTTGCACTATGGATAGATATCAGCAAGACATGAATAGACCTGTAGACAGTGCAGAATCTGTAGGCCTCTGTCTTGGTAAAACTCTATTCAAACCATGATGTATCAACCATAGCGAAGGTCTAGGTTTTATGCTTATATTGTTTAATGATTCTAATTGATCATACCTCTATTTTCTTCATTACCATATGGCACAAAGACCTAGGGTTGTTCATGGCTTTGTGGGGTCTACATAAGATTTTCATGATGATGACTGTTTTATAGAAGCTGGCAGAGGCAAATTTAGACTTAAGTCTTTGGCAGAGGAAAGGAACTATTGCATGGATGTTTGTTTTGTTGTCTCTAGATGCATATCTCTCATGACTCCTAGGGTGATGGTTATCTTTCATAGTCTCATTGTACATTTTGATTGATGACACTTACCAGGGATGGTTGCTTTGTTCGTTTCTATCTGAAACCTTGCAAATTGTGAGTCAACTCAACTCTATCTACTGTTTGTTGCTACTCCTTAACAAAGATGTCTCACATAATACATCTTTAAACAACATACATGAAACTTTTAAAGTATCTATACCTCTGTTAGATTGGTCTTTGCAAAATCTTTTGTTGGTTTGTTATCAGCCTGCTAGTGCCCTTCTATGTGGATTGATTGTCCTTATAGCACATGAATTCCATACATTACTACCTACCTGTACCTGTTTCTATCTTATGCATTGTATCTTTATATGCATTAGTTCATTGATGAAGGTAAGAGAAAGAAGAATATGAGGTACCAACTGTACCTATTTTGTTGTTCCATCACCTTGGCAACTGTACCTCATGGCATGTTTGTTCAATATGCATAATGGTGCACACCTCTTGATATAACTGCAAATGGGAGCAATGGTAAAATGCATACAATGACTACTACTATGAATGAATGTTCACTATCTTAGGGATGACTGACTGCATCTGTTACATGATGTATTGTTGCTCTTGATCATGCCAATGTTGTAGTAAAGTTTGTTGCACTTTTGCATTGATGAGATATAGCTTGTACAGTATATAGCAGACATGGCATCCTCATGATGCAATCATATGTTTTTTAATATAGTACCTAGACACTGCATCTTCCTGTATTTCTATCTTTATGTTGTTCCATGCCTGCCCTTGCTTACAAACATAGGGCACACAATGCTGCTCTTTTGATTATGCATTTTCCATATTAGTGTTATATACAGTGTAGCTTACATTTTTGTTCCAACTCCTTGCATTATTGCATACTTGTATGATGCATATATGAAATAGCAAAAAGATGTTTCATTCATATCAAAAGATGGGAAGTACCTTTTACTTATGTACTTTGTACCTTCCGTCCTTCATTGCATGGTACTTGACTCACATAAGATTGTCTTGGTTTGCTTCCTGTGTTCAAAAGTAATATCACACTTCATTTATGACAAGTGATGGAAGAGTACCTGTATTGGAAGTTTTGACTGTAATCCTTGATATAACTACACTTCACCTCTTGTACTTGATCATTGATGAAATATGATTTGGCATAACAAGAAAATGATGTAACATTGCTATTTGTTTGCTCAGTTGAATATTTTGTGCACGATGGCATCACTTTGAGCATGATGGGCTCAACCCTTGTGGGAGCCACATTTCCTCCACATGCTATGTCTTTGAATCAACAACATTTACTTTTCCTATACTTGCATAGTGAATGAACAAGTTAGCATAAAAGATATACCTGATAGCATTAATTGATCCTCTTCCTGATCTTTCTGATTTGTAGCACTTATCTGATTTGATCTTTCATATGCAATGCATGATGTGATAAGTAGATGTATCTGTTTGTTAAAAGCATGTGATAACTTTAAACATCTGGAGCACTAACAGGGTTGTCCCCGAAATTTTGCAGGTTCAACTGATGATGGGAGCTAAAAGTAAAGACTAAAGACTGAAGACTGACATCAACAAACAACCTTCTTACTTAGGCAATGATGGATGTTTCATTTTATCATGTGTTCATTTCTTTTATTTTATCAAACAGATGTATAGCTTGCATGTCTGCAATTGCCCAGTCTAGTAACTCCCACGGCTTGTGTGGGACACATTTGAACACTTTCTTTAAGCATGATCAGTTAATTTCTCTTATGCATATGATATATATGTATTTCATTTTTAATCAATGCGTAAGATAAAGTAACAGATACTTGAATGTATGTTCAAAACATGACATGAAATAACAGTTCAATACAAAATATATTTCTTTCTTTCCTTCAAAACTGATTAATTGAATATTCAATCTAACTTATAACTCCTGAAAGATAACATGATGTAAACAACAATTGTATTTCTTGAATGATTGGTACCTTGGCAATCCTATTCTCTTGTCATGATGACTCATCAGTCTTGATTAGACTAATGGGCTATTGTGTCAACTGAAATCATTTGTACCTTGGCAATCCTATTCTCTTGTCATGATGACTCATCAGTCTTGATTAGACTGATGGGCTATCGTGTCAACTGAATCTCCTTTCTGCTCTGTCAAGATATCAACTGTTCAATAAATGCATAACTTCAAAAATTTTCTTTTATCCCTTCCGAACAATTGTACTTAGGTCAAACTAATTTTAGTGTGAACAAAAAATTAGTAACAGTTACAAAATTGGGTTTTTATATGTTGGCCAATAGAAAAAAATAACTATCGATGCCTTTATTAAATAATAGGCATTTTTTGCTTCAGGGCGCTACCCTCGAGCCCTCGGGCCCTTGCCGGGGGGATAAGCCCCTCGGACCCCGCAAGATGGGCTCTGCTCCCCTGCACCCCCCCTTTAAATACTTTGGGGCGAAAACATGCAAACAAAAGTGGGGAAAATTTAAGCTCCGAGTCTGATTTGACTCCATATAACAACAAAACATAAAAGCAAATGAGGCAAATCCTTAGATATGGGTCTCAAAAAATAAGGCCTTATCAAGTACCCATGTATAATAATATAACCCCCCTCAAAGAGAAAGACGGTAATGAAGTTCTCCCATGAATAGAGGAATGAAGACACCCTAAGAAGTGATGGAGAAAGAAGAGATAATTTTGAAACCCCCTTGCAAAGGATGCCATAAAATAGTGATGTCACTCTACTAAAAAGATGAATGATGACATCAAACAGTTGTAAAACTTGATGAAGATGGACAAACACAAAACACTAAAGAAGGTCCCCTTACGTTGAACTACATGCCTTCCCTTAGGAAGATAAATGCAAAGAGGTGCATAAAAAAATTCTACTCACTCCAAAATAGGAAATGCATGAGGCAACACAAAAGAATATGATACTAGCTTGATGATCATTGAAGTAAGTGATAAACATATCCTAGAAACAAGTTGTGGAAGAATTGCCATCAAAGAATAACTAGTAGATAATAGTGAATCATTCATAAGAGGAATGCCCAACACAATAGAAGGAGCATTAAGGGGCACACTCAAAGTATTGAATAGTGGATCCATAAAAATGTGGATCAACAAATAAGAAGGTGGATTAGAAATAAGATCAGGATCTACAAAATAAGGTGGTTTAGAATATGATGAAAAAGTTCCAAAAACACACATGTGGGAACTCTCGTCAAGCACGTAAACAATGTTGTCTAAGAAGGGAGGACAATCTACAATCAAAGTATCTAATAAAGGATCCACAAAACAAGGTTAATCAATAAAAGGAATTAGATCCACAAGACAAGGTGGATTGAGAGGTGATGAAAAAAGTCCCAAAACAAACACATGTACAAGAACTCTCATCAAATATATAAACAAGGTCCTCTAGAAGGGAGAATAATTTGCAATCAAAGTATCTAATAGAGGATCGATAAGACAAGGTGAATAAACAAAATGAATTAGATCCTTAAGACAAGGTGGATAAAGAGGTGATGAAGAAGTCTCAAAAACACATACGTGGGAACTCTCATCAAATATGTAAACAAGGTCCTTTATGAAGGGATAACAATATGCAATGTGAGCCTCAACAGATAGGTAAGCAATGTTGCTAAAAAGAATCCCAAAGATGTGGCTCACTGATGAGGAAAGATCCTTTATGAAAATACCGCCAAAAGAAACATCATGAGTAAACAATGTCAATGTTGTCAAGTGAGTGTCCTTAAACTTTGTGTCATCATCACCAGAATTATAAGTATTATCAGAAAAATATGTGACATCCATGTGAATATTAGGCAAGATGTCACCAAATAGCTACAAAAGGCCTTGCCAAGTAGTACAAAGACACCCAATGCCACTAAGATGATGTTCAAAACATAATGAAGGTAAGTATAAAAGATTAGAAAGAACTATGTCATGACTATTAAACCGCTCAAAGTATTTGAATGAGTTGATTGGTTGTGGAACCTATACCTTGACATTTCAATAAGGCTTCCATATGCACTCGTGATGAGGCATATTTAGTTCCATCGAGGAGAATTTCAAGATGAGTGTGCCATTTTAGCCACAAAAACACAATGCACACTGAAAACAAGTTATTTGAATGTTGTACCCATAGAGAAAGATGTTGCAAAACACCTCAAAGAACTTAGTGTAATAAACCCCCTAGATTATGTGATTTTATTTTAGTTTGTTTGATTACAAAAGCTCATAAATGAATTGTATTAACCTACCAAAGAAAATGAAAGGATTGACACTTTATAATGGAGTGCATTTACCATGAACCTATCAAAGATCCCCATTAATTAATTTGATAAACCCCCTAAAAAATACACTATGTGGCACTTTATTTTAGTGCAATTTTACAATTTGAAAGCCAAAGTTTTATAAATAGGTATAAGAGGCAAAACTTGTCCTTGATTCCATGACAATGAAAGCAATTAAGAGTTTGAAATAAAATTTAAATTGCTTTGAACCATACAAAATTTAAGCTTTTTTAAATTGCAAAAGTTTCTAAAATGAATTCATAGAATTTAAAGGTTTCTAAAATTTGAATAAATTACTAAAATTTCTAAAATGAATAAATTATTAAGTTTTTAAAATGAATTCAAATATAAAAGTTTCTAAAGTTTGTTTACCTTATCCAAAAGTTCTTTTATTAACATAATTCATTCATATAAATATATATTTATTTGTTTATTTATTTTTTTATAATTATTTTTTTAATATAAATTTTCAAAAATATATAAGTCTAAAACACTTTATAAAAAAATAAATCATTTATTTTTATAAATAAAATTATATATTTATTTATTTTAATACACTCACAAAATTTATATTTTTTTATGGAATATTAACTATAATTTATGCTATACTTTAAATAATACTTAAATATTTATTTTTAATCTTAATATATATAATGAAGTAAATACCAAACAAAACAAGATTTTTTAAAATTATTAAAATTATTAAAAGTTACTAAGATTTCTAAAGTTACCAAAATTACTCAAGTTTCTACAATTTACTGTTTCTAAAATGAATTCATAGAATATAAAGGTTTCTAAAATTTGTTTAATGCCATACAAAAGTTTTTGAATTTATTAAAATAATTCATGTGAATATATATATTTATTTGTTGATTTATTTATTTATATTTATTTTTTTAATATATATATATATATATATATATATATATATATATATATATATATATATATATATATATATATATATATATATATATAGCAATGCACTCTCACATAATCTATATTTTTTATGGAATATTAAC
The DNA here is from genome assembly GCA_027924645.1 of Cunninghamia lanceolata. Classification (NCBI taxonomy): domain Eukaryota; kingdom Viridiplantae; phylum Streptophyta; class Pinopsida; order Cupressales; family Cupressaceae; genus Cunninghamia; species Cunninghamia lanceolata. Next base: position 16,337,853 of record BSBN01000472.1, on the reverse strand, counting down.
TATAATTTCTTTTAACACATGGAAATATCAAAATTAATGAAAGTTACTAAGATTTCAAAAAAACCTACATTCAATGATAACAAACTTGAAGAGAATTCACTCTTCATTTCTTTGGATGCATTTACATGTTTTTGATTTTCTCATAGAATAATTTGAGAGCTTACTTCTGCAACCTGCAACTCTCAGGCAAAAAAAAAAATTAGTTAGGGTTTGAAAAGAATGCAGAACAAAATAAAATTAGTTAGGGTTTGAAAAGAATGCTGAGCAAAATAAAATAAGATTGCAAAGCAAATTGAATCAAATAAAAATAATCCCTCTCAGATTTACACAAAAAATAAATGAATGAAGCGAATGAATGTTTTGTTGTGAATGAAATGTTTTATATGACTTAAATAACTAGACGTTTCAAAAATAGAAAAAAATAATTATTGCTTAAGTCACTACATGATATTTCCTTATTTGTAGCCAACTTTATTATTTGTTTTAAAATTATAGTCATGCTTATTAAATTTATGAAGTGTAATAATTAAATTAGTATATAACTCTATTAAAAACTATTGATTATGTGAGGTGTTTTTATTTTATTTTATTGATTTAATTTTATTTAAATAGTAAGTTTAAATTTTATTTTATTTTTGTGAGTTAACCTAATGTGTGAGGTTTTTTTCAAATATTTCCTTTAAACCTTTTTGAAATTTTAATTAGTTGAGATATTTATAATTAAATTTAAAAATGTCTATTACTTAATTGTTTAAAGGCCATATTCAAATTTATAATTAGAGTTCTAAATGATATATTTAGATTTATTTAAATGATGATAATTAAATTTAAAAGGGTTTTTAGACATGCCAAATGTAGATTTTAATATTAACTTAACATTAAAAATTAGATAGGGTTGATTATTCAATTAAAATAATTGTTCCATTAAAAACATATTAAGGTTTAAGTTTTAATATTAACTTAGGGTTAATATTTTTAAAGTGAACACAATTTTAGTTAGAAAAGATTAATAAATGAGAAAACAACTCTTATTAATATTTCTATTATTTAGTAAAGGATTGATTATTGTATTAAAAATATATTAAACTTTAATTTTTAATATTAACTTAATATTAAAAATATATTAGGGTCAATATTTTTAAAGTGAACACAATTTTAGTTAGAAAATATTAATAAATGAGAAAACAACTCTTATTAATATAAGTGTTAAAAATGGAGTTTTGGTATGCAATTCAATTGTATTGTGAAAAATTCACACAACACAATATAAAATACATTACTAATTATGAAAATATTTAAGCTTCAAGCTTATTAGAATAGTGTTAGGATTAGAATTAGTGGTATATTACATATAGTAGATCTCAACAAAGCACAAAATTCTAAAATAAGAGATATAATAATGGAATAAAGATAAGTAAGAATTTGAAATGACCCAACCCTAACCCTAACCATAATTCTAATTAAGGTTAGAATTAGGGTTAGGGTTATGATTAGAATTAGAGTTAGGGTTCGGGTTAGAATCAACGTTATGATTAGAATTAGGGTTAGGGTTAGAGTTAGGATTAGGGTTAGAATTAAGGTGGGTTACAATTAGAATTACAATAAGAAATAGAGTTACAATTAGGGTTAGGGTTCAAATTGCATTTCAACTAATTCTAATAGTGATTAGGGTTAGAATCAATGTTATTATTAGAATTAGGGTTAGGGTTAGGATTAGGGTTCCTATTAGAATTAGGGTTAGAATTAGGTGGGTTACTATTAGAATTAGGGTAAGGATTAGAGTTACAATTAGGGTTAGGGTTCAAATTAGAGTTAGGGTTAGAGTTTAATTAGGGTTAAGGTTAGTATTAAGGTTAGGGTTAGGATTTAAATTATAGTCAGGCATAGGGTTAAAGTTAAGGTTAGGGTTAGAATTAGGGTTATTGTTAGATTTAAAATTAGGGTAGAATCAGGGTTATGATTCAAATTAGAATTAGGGTTAGGGTTAGAGTTAAGATTAGGGTTAGAATTAAGGTGGGTTACTATTAGAATTACAATTACGGTAAGCATTAGTGATTATGGTGGGTTACAATTAGGATTATTGTTCAAATTAGAGTTAGGGTTAGAGTTCAATTAGGGTTAAGGTTAGTATTAAGGTTAGGGTTAGGTTTTGAATTATAACCAAGTTTAAGGTTAGAGTTAGGATTAGGGTTAGGGTTAAAATTAGAGGTATGTTTAGGGTTAAAATAAGGGTTATAGTTAGGGTTAGATTTAAAATTAGGATTAGGTTTAGGGTTTAATGTTTAAGTTTGGGGTTAGAGTTAGGGTTTGAATCAGTGTTAGAATTAAAATTATAGTTACAATCAATTTTATGGTTAGGGTTAGAATTAGGATCAGTGTTAGGGTTAGTGTTAGGTTTAGAATTAGAGATACAATTATGGTTATAATTAGGGTTAGGGTTATTGTTATAATTAAGGTTAGGGTTAGTATTACGGTTAGGGTTATTGTAAGAATTAGAGTTAGGGTTAGTATTAGGGTTAAGGTTGCTATTAGAAGTAGGGTTAGGGTTCAACATTTATATTAAAATATTTGTTAAAAATAGGTACCCTTTTTACAAATCTAGCCTAGGTAATTCTAATATAACCTTGGTTTTGACCGTAACCCAAACCCTAATTCTAAATCTAACCCTAATTATATTTCTAACCCTAACCCTAACCTTAATCCTAACACTAATGCTAACCCTAACTCCAATTCTAACCCTAACCCTAATTCTAACCTAAACACTAACTCTAACCCTAATTTTAACCCCTAACTCTAATCCTAAATATAATATATAATATAATATAAAATTCTAATTATTATATATTATAATAATTATTATTATAAACATAATATATTATTATATAATTATTATATAATATATTATAATAATATATTAGATATTATAAAAGATATATCTAATATAATATTTTTTATATATTATAATTAGTGTTAGAATTAGGCTTGGGGCTCCGGTTGCTACTAGCATATTTATATTAAATATAATATATCTAAAGTACGTCGAGAGATATCCTTCTCGAGGTGCCTATTTTTTTAATCACTAATCCTAACATTAGGCGCCTCGAGAAGGATATCTCTCGGCGTACTTTAGATATATTATATTTAATATAAATATGCTAGTAGATACTTTAGGGCAAGAGTTAGGGGAGAGAGCACAATAGTGGTGTACCCTAACTTTATGAGTTGATATGACAACATATATGTAACATTGGCATTAAAAATTTATATTGCCATGCAACTAAAGATGTTGACAATTTAAATATTTCATTTCACCATCATTATGACTGTCAAAATTATGTCTGTTTTTTGTTGAGATGTCATAATAGACCCCCAAAAAAAGTTAGACCAAAAATTGTACATCAAGAACCAATAATTGTTCATTAAGTCATGTTTTTTGGTATACCAATGTGGCATCATATGATTTGTTACTTTTTGAATTTAATGAGCACATTGTATTCAATTGTCAATATTGGTTGTTCAACTATTGGGTCCTCTCTTACAACTACTAATATCATACTATTTAAAATATTGAACTTTCAATGTACCACTACTATCACAATTTTCAAAAAGACACGTACAAACGCTAATCAACATTATCAAAGAATATTCATGAGAATATCTAGTACAGTTGCAGAGTTATTGGAGTGGATGGCACTATAACCAACGCTAGTTTGCAATGATGGCCATTCAAGACTGGTCAAAGAGGCAGTTTTGCTCAATACTATACAATGTATGAGGCTTAACAAACGAATTGTTAACAAAAGGATACAAGTGAATGACCGCACCATAAAGGCATGCAAGTGATTGTATGGTGCCTAACAAAGGTACGAAACTTTAAAAAAAGCTTTATTAAAGATACAGAGCTTTAAATGTATACGTTTCCAATCTAGACAGGCGCTCATTAAAAGAGATTAACCCTTAAACGATTGATGCACTTTCCAATCTGATATGAGGGCCCCTCAAGTGCAAGCCGTACCCTCCAACTTAAGTACTGCACAATTCAAGGTTACATCGAGAGTATGGCGTTTGCTACAGATGTATGGCGCTTCAGGAAAGAATCTCTCTTAGATTTTCACCAAAAGGATGGCTCTTACAAAAATTTAAAGGTTCTTCCTTAAAAAGAGAACTTGGATGGTATTCAGACAGAAGAATGATGTCTCCGCCCTGTACAATATATATAGTGCTAATTTCGTAAAGAATGCCTATGGAAAAGGCCATTTCACAGGTTACTATGAATGGAGCCCATTTGATTCCTCCGTATCAGTCAGTGTGGCGCCGTGCACTTGAAGGGCCGCGTACTCACCCAACTCTTGGACGGGTCGTACACCAACCTCAGACCATTGGATGTTTGGAAAAAAATCTTTACACAAACCCTTGTCCCGTTGGCAAGTTGTGAGATCTCTAACCAAGTTTTTTCTCTACATAGGATGTGTAAAAAGTACAACACCGAAAAAGAGAAGCTCATAGAAGGGTTTGAATCGAATTGTTTTTTATTATGTGTTGAGGGAAATGTGACTCAGAGACAAAGTGAGTGAGCCACGCGGCTGGGCTTAAACAACACACACTAAGCTTTGACTTGCTTAGGTTGCTGGTGGGCTCCTTCTCTTATTGACACATTAACAAAACAGAGTAAGAGAAAGGGCCCACCAGCCACCTAAGCAAGTCAAAGCTTAGTGCGTGCTGTTTAAGCCCAGCGGAGTCAGACTTTAGCATTGTAGATTAACCGTATCCTTATAGTGGTCAACCACCCAATCACTCATGCTTTCATGGGAGGGGCCAATCGAGTGGAGGTGAAGCCAAGGGGTTGTTCTGTTTACGGGAAAGCAAAACGTCATGGATCATGGTTGGGTTGTGTGATGTGTGGATGTATGTGTTTGGCGGAAGTTGTGATGTTGTTGTAAACATTGTAGGGACATGGTGGTTGTGATTGTAATATGACCCAAAGGGTCACTTGTTATAAGCTTAGCTTGAAGATTGTTTTGTTCGTTTATGATATAGAGACGATCTAGCCTCTTTTCTTCGTTTTGAATGACTTGTTGAATGAGTCTTTGTTGATGTTCTTCGACTTGTCTTCTATGTTCAATTTCTTGTTAAATGAGCCTCAAGATGAATTCTTACTCTTGGGTTGTTTCCTTTGTGGGAATTGGTTGAGGGACGATCTTCCTAATCTCGTTAATGATATATTTAACCCAATCTTCATGTAGACACCTAAAAATCACCCACTGTCCTAGCCACACCTACCAAATTTTTATCCTATTAATTAAATAAATTAAATCAATTTATTTAATTATTTATCTCACTTTTCCGAAATCCTAAATAAATAAATTCTTATTTATTTATTTAATTTTCTTCTCACTTTGAACATGATTTAATAAATATTAATTTATTAAATCTTTCTTTTTCAACTCAACTACCGAAAAGTGAATAAAATCATTCTAAGAAATTTATTTTATTCTCCACCACTCATTTCTAATTATCTCCTATAAATCCAAAAATAAATTAAACTATCTCAATTATTCTCCACCCTCCATCCTTCAACTACCCAACCAACTCAATCCTCACTGTTAATCTCTCAACTAATCTTGACCGTTGATCATCCAATCCAAAAATCTATAAATGGACCCTTATGTGAGTCATTTTCATCATGAACCAAAATACATCATGTTGCTATTGTGAGCAATCACACTCCATCTTTCGAAAAATCAACAAATCTTTGGAGCATAATCACCTTTGGTGCAACAAGATTCAATTTGGGTAGCATTTATGTTTTATTCAATTTTATTTGATTTCTTTTCTCTAATGGACGTGATAGTTATGTGTGAAATAAGGGTTTAATCTTTAAATTTTTATTCTTTATTTTGGTTTCACATTTTTCTATTCACATTTTAGACACACTCGATGGGACCTTGTCCCTATTTAACCTTTTTTTTGTAGGTTTTCATTCTTTTGTGGAGAAATTTGATGGTGAACTTTTACAGGGAGCCACGATTTGAGCAAAGCTAAAGACAGAACCATAGTTTGTAAAGATTTGGTTACATCTTTCAAACGGCTAGGAATTTTTGTACAATTTTCATACTAAGATTTTAGGATCATCCAAGGAGCCTACAATAAAAAATCAAACATATATCATTGGTATTGAGTGTGATGTTTCAATTTTATGAATTTTAAATATTTGGCTATATCTTTTAAATGGTTGGGGATTTGTCTAAAAAAAATTTACTAAAGTTTTAGGATCATCTAGGGAGGCTATTGTCCAAACATTATATTCAAATCATTAATATTGAGCGAGTTATGCTAATTTTATGAATTTTCTTAAATCTATTTCTAGGCCACAAATCAATGAATTTTTCTAATATCTTTACATTTTTGGAAAGCTCTCCAAAATTTATCAAGAGTATATTCTTTGTACTTTTAATTTTGAGTCCCAAAACATTACAAAGTAACCATATTTAAGTCAACTATGTGGTAAAAATCTAGAAACTGTAATTTCAATGGGCTATTTAATCTTGTGATGAGCATATATTTTACATATCTCCATTTTTCTATATCATAACATTATTTTCTAATTTTTGCAAGGCTTTTACTATTATTTCTAATGCTTTTCTTGCAGCAAAATCGCATGCCAAAGATAAAACTTTCAAACTACTTATGCATTTTCTACAACATTGCATGTCAAAGATAATGTTTATTCACTAATTTAGGCACATTTCATTTTCTAAAGGTAATTTACTTTTGTTTTCCCTTATTGTGAGCTTTTAGAGTGTGTATGCTCTCTCCTCACTCAGCAAAGTGATCTTGGAGATAAAAAAACACTCTTTAAATTCTATTTTTTTGTGTAATCCCAAGAGTCTAAGTATGTATGCTCTCTCATCGCACTACAAAGTGATCTTGGAGATCAAAAGTATTTAGAGGAGGCCTACCTAGGGATTTTGTCACCCTAGGGATGACCTCAACCACGAGTTGGCAAGGTATAAAAATGGGGGAGAACAAAAGTTGTACCCCAATAGTGGAGCTGTCATTTTTGGCCCACGTTGAGCTTGTGAGACTCGACAAAGTGATTTATCACACGCCTTAGACAACACACTTGTTCATGGACTTAGAGGTCTCACATACCAAGAGTATAACAAGGATATCCATAGACACCTATTTAAGTCTATATTACAAGTCTTCAACCATCTTTTTTCATGGTGCACCGAATACCAGTTAGGCCTGAGAAGTTACTCACATCATGTTTATGAGCTTGTTGAGATAAAACTCACCGTGGGCAAGGTTTTATCCTCCATGGTAAGGGGTGTATAGGTGGTACATGACCTTGCATTCCCAAGCTATCCACAACTTAGTAGATAACATACTTGTGGGCCCATAAAAATTGATACACCTACCTGATTAATATAGGTTGTTATTCTAGTTGATGTGTCCACTTGTGCGAAATTAGTGATTATCCTTACATCTGTCATTTAAACCAAAGTGTTTGCTTTGTTTGTTGAATCATCTTGAATCCTTGAACTAATCTTGCAAATAACTGATGCAGGAGCATCTGAGTCAACAAGCGACCCGCATCACCCAAAAATATTTCTGTGTTTGTTCATTTTTCATCGTGTTTTGCTTGCAAAAGTAGATGTTCAAAATCTGATAGATCCAATCAGAATCATGCCCAAGTAAATAGTGCATCTTGTTAAGAAGCCAAATGGGTACCTATAGTTCAAATTTGGCAAAGATTTGATGAATTTTGTCTAAGTTATGCTCATCGTTCCAACCAGACATTTGTAACCAGACATCCGGTTGTATTTCATGTTTGGATCCGGTTGCACTTCTTTGTATTTCAACTAGACATCTTATTCGGATCTTGTTGCCTTGTCGCATCTGGATCTTGTTCTCTTATCATATCTGGATCCAATTGCATCACCTTTATATTCCAACCAAACATTTACTAACCATATATCCTGTTGAGTTTCAATATCCGGATCTGGTTGCCTTATTCATATCTAGTTGCATTATCTTTCTTCAAGCAGACATTTCATCCAGACCTTTCCTAACTGAACATCCTGTTGTTTTTTTATATCTAGATCCTATTGCTATCCATATTCGGATCCGGTTACATGTCTATCTCTAATTGCATGATTTAACTTCCAACTAGACATTTTCCATTCGGATGTCTTGTTGTCTTCTCATATCTAGATCCTATCGCATATAGACATCCGGTTACATTGCTTATTATCCAACCGAATATTTTCATCCAGATATCTGATTACATTATCTTGTTCCTAACTAGACATTCCAAGTGGACATTTTCCAACTAGACATTTCCATATCCAGTTGCTTTGCCTAAATCCCAACTGGATATTTTTCATCCGGATATCCGATTGCGTGACTCATTTCCATCCAGACCTTTTCAATCGAATATCTGTTAGGGTTTAGGCAGATTTGAGAAATAAACACTAACAATTATATCCAAATTAAATAACCCAAATATAACAATGAAGAATAACACAAAAGAGATCAACACAAAAATTTAATGTGGTTCACCCAAAATGGGCTACATCCATAGAAACTCAGCCATCCAATGATTTTATTATCCAGTGCAAAACAATTACAATCTCACGAATGTCATACCGCAACATACATCCTAGCCGCTTATAACAAGCTTTTTGGAAGCTTCTCGAATTAGGGTTTTACAAAGTTGTTTTTCATTTGTCAATTAACAAAAATTAACTACCAACCTCGAACGTACAAAAAAGGGAAAAAAAATTCAAGGGCGACCACCCCTGAACCCCAACAAGGATACGTTATGAGTGTACAGTATTTGCATGATCAGTCACCACATACCAACAATCTCCCACTTGGAGACTGATCAAGTTCCGCACAAAACAATCTCCCACTTGGAGACTAATCCTGGATGACACTGCTGCACTTGCAACTCCCACTAGATTACAAGTCTGGCTGGTTTCTTATATCCACCATTATCAGTCATGAAGGCCAATAGAAACTGATGAGGAAATCTGTTTCTCTTGTGTAACTACCTTTGTGAACATATCTGCAGGATTCACACTTGTGTGAATTTTCTCTAGCTTCAACTGTTCATCCTCTAAAACTGACCGGATGAAGTGGGAGTTGTATGTGCTTAGTTTTTGAATGCAGAGCTGAATTCTTAGCAAGATGAATGGCACTTTGGTTATCAGTGTACAAAAGGCTATCTTCTTGTCATTGTCCCAATTCCTCTAGAAAACGTTGTAACCAAATCATCTCCTTGCTAGCTTACGTAGCAACAACATACTCAACTTCAGTGGTTGAAAGTGCAACAACCTTTTACAACCGTGAAATCCAATTGACTATAGTACCTCCTACAGTAAAAACATACCACATAGTACTCCTCCTGCTATCAATATCACCCGCCAGATCAGAGTCAACATATCCTTTTAGAGAAGAATTTGTTCCTCCAAAACATAGTTTCTTTGAAGTAGTACCTCTGAAATATCAGAGAATCCATTTTACCGCATTCCAATGTTCCATTCCCAGATTGCTCATATACATGCTCACAACTCCCACTACATGTGCAATATCTGGCCTTGTGCATACCATTGCATACATCAAGCTGCCAACTGCTGATGCATATGGTATCTTAGACATTTTGTCTTCCTCCTCTTGTGTATTTGGACATATCTCCTTAGTCAACTTAAAATGACTAGGCAAAGGTGTACTAACTGCTTTTGCATTCTGCATGTTAAACCTTTTCAACACCTTCTCTACATACTCACTTTGAGACAAAATAATTTTTTGTTTGTCCTGTTTTGTGTGGTCCTCATACCAAGGATTTGTTTTGCTACACCCAAATCCTTCATAGCAAATGAATTTATTAATTTCTGCTTAAGTTCATTAATATGTTGCATGTTAGACCTGGCAACAAGCATGCCATCAACATAAATCAAAAGGATAATATAGCTACCATTACCTAATTTCTTAAAATAAACACAATAATCAAAATGACATCTTTTGTAACCTTGTTCAGCCATAAAACTATCAAATTTCAAATACCATTACCAAGGTGCTTGGTTCAGGCCATACAAACTCTTCTTTAACCTACACACAAATTCCTCCTTACCCTTGACATCATATCCCTGTGGTTGCTGCATGTATATTTCCTCTTCCAAATCCCCATGGAGAAATGTTGTTTTCACATCTAACTATTCAAGATGCAAGTCTTCCACAGCCACAAGACTTAGAATAGTTCTAATAGAAGTCATCTTTACAACCAGAGAAAATATTTCATCAAAATCTATACTTTTTTTCTATGCAAAACCTTTTACCACGAGTCTGGACTTATATCTTTTCTTGCCTCCATCTTCTTCCTTCAACCTGTAAACCCATTTATTTTGCAATGTTCTTTTATCTACAGGCAATTGGACTAAGTCCCAAGTTTGATTCTGCAGTAAGGAATCCATTTCCTCTTTCATGCCTAGCTCCCATTATTTTTTTGTATCTACCTGCATTGTTTCTTCATAACCTTCAGGTTCACCAGAATCAGTTAATAATATAGAATATAATGATGGAGAAAATCTTTCTGGAGGTCTAGTTATCCTTGTAGAACGTCTAATACTTGCGGGAGTCTATGGGATAACTTTTTATTGTTGAGCATCATGTACCACTGGCATTTTATTTTTTGGAATCTCATCCAACACCACATATTCCTTTTTGGCCTGTTCATGCTTCTTTTTCTGTAGCTGATCCTTATACATGACCTTCTCATTGAATATAACATCTCTACTCCTAATGACTTTATGATTCATAATCCTATAACCAATAAGCAAATTCATCTACTCCATATCCAATGAAGGTACATTTTTTAGACTTAGCCTCAAGCTTGGTTCTATTTTCAATATCAACATGGACAAAAGCTTCACAACCAAAGGTTTTCAAAAATGAATAGTTTACCTTTTTTCTCGTCCATGCCTCATCTGGAATGCCACCATCCAAAGGATTTGAAGGTCCCTTATTTATTAAATAAACAACAGTATGTATAGCATCTGCTCAAAAGTGTAAGGGTAGTGCAACATGTAATCTCATGCTCCTTGCACGCTCCATAATGCTCCTATTCATCCTCTTAGACACACCATTTTCTTGTGGGGTTCCAAGAACCATTTTCTGCCTACGGATTCCATTATATGAATAGTAATTCTCAAATTCTTTTCTGCAATACTCACCTCTATTATCATATCTGAGACACTTCAACTTTTTTCCTATCTCATTCTCAACCAAAGCTTTCCACCTTTTAAAAGTTTCAAATACTTCTGATTTTTGTTTTAGGAAATACACCCATGTTTTCTTAGTTGCATCATCAATAAAAGTAACATAATAGCAAGAGACACCAAGAGAAGATACCTAAGCTGGTCCCCATACATCTGAATGCACAAGCTCTAATTTCTCACTCTTCTTCTCTTTCCCAACTTTGAGAAATTATACTCTTTTCTGTTTTCTATAAACACAATTTTTGCAGAACTCCAAGTCAATCTGCTTCAGACCTAGTAGAAACTTTCTGGAGTGAAGGATCATCATCCCTTTCTCACTCATGTGCCCAAGTCTATGGTGCCACAATTATGTTTCTGTCCCTATAGCAAGTGTTATAACTATCTCAGTAGCAACTATTTTTGTAGCAGCTAAGGTAGAATAAGTATTACCAATACACATACAATGTGCCTACCTTTTCACCTTTAGCTACTACTAATGCACCTTTAGTGACCTTCCAGACTTTGTCTGAAAAGTTAACTATGCAGCCTTCACTACCCAGTTGTCCTGCAAAAATTAAATTCCTTCTCAAATTTGGAACATGCCTTACCTCCTGTAGTAACCATTCATTTCCATTATGCAACTTGATTTTTATCTTTCATTTTCTAAGAATCTGATAGGGTTCATCATCACCCAAATATACCTATCCAAAATCACTTTGAACATTATCTACAAAATATTTCCTATGGGGTGTGGAATAAAATGAAGCCCCTGAATCTATTACCCAAGAATCATTAGCATTATCTAAACATAGAATTAAAGCATCCTGTAATTTATTACTTGCAACATTAGCTTCCTTACTGTCATCATGTTGTTCGTCTCCTTGTTTGCCCTTTCGAGACCAACAATCCTTCAAGTGTCATGGCTTTCCACAGTGCCAACAATCCATTCTTCCTCTAGATCTAGATATGTTTTTCTTCGAAATCCCTTGTGACTTCCCATGATTTGTTGGGCTTTTTTCTCTCATTTGTTCTTCCTCTGTTCTCTATAGTCAAAGCATTACCCGATGTTGAACTCTCACCTGTGTTTTTCTATCGCATTTCCTCACTAAGGATAACACCAACAATATCATCAAATTTCAAAGTATTTGAACTAGAGATAGAGTTACTTGCAGCCATTACTAAGCTATTCCATCTTTCTGGAAAAGAACATAAAACCAAGAGAGCCCTCACCTCTTCATCAAATTTCACTTTTACAGAAGTTAACTGACTGGTAATCATATTAAACTCATTTAAGTGATCTATCACAAATCCACCTTTAATCATTTTCAGATTAAACAAACGCTTCATGAGAAATACCTTATTTGAGGTTGAGGTTTTTTCATACAATTTAGCCAAAGCTTTCATCAATTCATCTGTTGTCTTCGCTTCTGTTATATTAAATGCCACAGATGGTGCCAGGCACAACCAAATGGTTCCCAGTGCCTTTCTGTCTAGAAGTTTCCAATCCTCATCAGTCATTGTTGTCAGTTTATTGGAATTTCCTTCCAACGGCCTCCATAAATCCTTCTGATAGAGATAATCCTCCATCTGCATCCTCTATAATTGATAGTTCTGCCCATTGAATTTATCTACCTTCAATTTACCCTTGTCCGCCATTGCTCCCACTTAATTGTGAGACTCCTACTCAATCATGAGACCTTCCTGTAGATGATAATCGAACACAACCTGCTCTGATACCAGTTGTTAGGGTTTAGGCAGATCGGAGCAATAAACACTAACAATTATATGCAGATTAAATAACCCAAATATAACAATGAAGAATAACACAAAAGAGATCAACACAAAATTTTAACTTGGTTCACCCAAAATGGGCTACATCCATAGAAACTCATCCATCCAATGATTTTATTATCCAATGTAAAATAGATTATAATCTCATGAATGCCATACCACAACATACATCCCAGCCGCTTATAACAAGCTTTTTGGAAGCTTCTAGAATTAGGGTTTTATAAAGTCATTTTTCATTTGTCGGTTAACAAAAATTAACTACTGACCCCGAACCTCGGCAAGGATACGTTACGAGTGTACAATATTTGCATGATCAATCACCACATACCAACAATATCTTGTTATATGCATGTCCCAATGAAGTTAAGCTGCCATTTGATTTGTACAAAAATTTCATCTGGAACCAGACATATCTAGATGCCCCGACTGCATCTGAACCTGACATCTCATATCCAATTGAACAAAACCTGACCGGATATATCCCGTCGACTTGCAGAACCATCCAGAAACTTCTAGAAGCGGCAAAATTAGTTTCCTACCACTAGTTTTGGTCAATCCAAGTGCAATGTTGATCAAATGGACCAATAAAATGATACCAAATTGAAGAGCCAATCAAAGGAAGATGATATATGGATTTCACATGATGACGGTGGCTGCCGACTAGCATGTTAGCCGCCTCTATTTAACTACCTCTATGTTGTTAACCACCTCTATTTCCTATAAAAGGAATATTTTATGATTCTGAAGGTGGTGATTCTGGGAGTGTGTTTGATAAGCCATCTCGATTGAGAGCTTTGGGTCATCTTTCATGGAGTTTCAGAGTCTGAAACTAGAGGTTGTGGGCATTGGTTTTATTGTAAGGCTTGATGTCAGGGCATATACACATGCAAGTCTGTAATGTCATTGGACTCCTATTGTAACGTGTGATTCTAAATAAATAAATAAAGTTTTGGATTGTTGTTTATGAGTTTGGCTACCTGGTTTAGTAGTCTAACAAGACCCCTGGACCTTGATCTACATCAAATGGTATCAGAGCTAGAGATCTTGAGTGTGTGGATAGGGAACTAAATGTGAGGCAGTATGCACTGGGACCTGAGGGTGGAGTCGTGTAAACAGATCACTGACCATGAGGTAGTTTTCACCTCTGTGTGTAGCAATGAAAGTTATATTATGAGAAGATGCCCCTGAGAAGAAGAGGTCCTCAAATGGAGGAGATGTTTGAACAATCTCGAGTTAAGATGTAGAATGAACTAAGAAACTTGGTTGCTAGATTGAGAGAAAACCCAGATTATGCAGAAGATCATACTGGTGATGATGAGGAAGAGATTGTAGATGATGGACAAGAGAGAGAAAATGGACAGCCAAAAGATGCTAGAGAAGAACAATTTCTGAGAGCACTAACCAAAATTGGAGGTAATAAAACTAAAATTTCTACTATTTCTAGAACATTAAACCCTGTGGACTTGATTGATTGTATAGGAGAATTAGAGGAGCACTTCAAATATGAAAACATTCATGACCCTCAGAGGGTGAGGTTGGCGCAAACAAAGATGAGAGGACATGTTGCCCTTTGGTGGAGAGAGTTACAGATGGAAAGAGTAGAAAATGGCAATATGAAATAACTCGGTGGAATCGAATGGTTACTTGGTTGAAAGCAAAATTTATTCTTAGGGATTATGAGTTGGAGATGTATAGAAAATTTTAGAATCTGAGCCAGAAGGAGATGAGTGTCAAGGACTATACTAAGGAATTATATAAGATGGTAATCAGATTTGAACATCATCAAATGGATAGGGAGAAGGTAGCACGATATATCAATGGGTTGATAGTTAATATACAAGATGAGATGAGTATGTTGAAGATTTCAATAGTGGAAGAGACATATCGGTATGATTTGAAAGTAGAGGAGAAGATAGATAGAAAGCAATACAGTAATGTAATGGGAAGAGAGAAGTACTCAGCTGGAAGAGGACAAGCAAACAACAACGGTAAGAAAACTCATGAAGAAGAAGCAAGTTCAAAAGGGAATAAGGATACAAGTCAAGGAACGGGAGAAAGAGAATACCCTATGGGAGGATGTGGTAGCAGTGACAAGGGATTCCTTGGGAAATGCTTTCAGTGTGGAGAGACTAGACATAGAGCCTATGAATGTCTACAAATACAGCAGGGAAGTAGCAAGTGAGGTGTAGCTAGAAATCACATCATAAAAGAAGATGAGGAGAGTGTGGTATCACCACAGGTTGAAACGACTAGAGAACAAGAGTCTCTTATGTTTAAGAGAGTATTGATGAAACCAGAGGTGAAAGAGGAGGGAGTATCTCAAAGGAGAAGTCTTTTCAGGACTGTAAGTTTGGAGGTAAGTGTTGCAAAGTCATTGTTGATAGTGGTAGTACTAATAATCTAGTTTCAAAGGAAATGGTGGACAAGCTAAGTTTGAAAAATAGGAAACATCCTAGTCCTTATAAGGTTACTTGGTTGCAAAAGGATCATGAAGTAGTGGTGAATGAGCAATTCTTGGTTAGTTCCCAGATTGGGTCATATAAGGATGAAGTCTAGTGTGATGTTATGTCAATGAGTGCCTGTCATGTGTTGTTGGGGAGACTTTGGCAATTTGATCGGGAAGCTATCTATGATGGTAGGAGGAATTTGTATACCATTGTGAAAGGTGGGCAGAAGTATGTATTGAGTTATGTGAAAGAGAAGGTACAACAGGTGAAGGACAATAGTTCTATAGTTTGTTGCAGTTCTGACAAACAGTTGCTAAAGATGATAAGTGAGGGTGAGAGTAGTCTTATGAAGGCTCCTATTAAGAGGAATGCAATTAGAAGAAAAAGTAGTGCTACTAGTTGTGTACAATTGCAATAGAAAGGAATGAAGGAGAACCTGATGAATGTGCGTAAGCAGTGGCAAGATCATGGAGGTTTCAAGTGGTGACCAGAGACTGGTTATTTGACACAACCATATGGAAGATATGAATCAAAGATGAGCAGTGGTAATCATCCAGTTGAAGACTGAGGATCGGGGAGGTAGTGAGCAAGAGGAAGAGTGTGTGGAGTGAGAGATATCCAGTATGAAGCAAGAGCAGGACGTCGACTGGATGAAAAGGAAATTTGGATAAGGAACAAACATGGGATCACCAATTAACCTTCCATGAGAATGTCTATGCAAATCCAATGAAGAAAACAAAGAAATAAGATAGCCAATAGATTAATTGTATATAATAGAATAATTCAATATGCGTACAAAGAAAAAATAAGCTTGTGCATGATAGGTGGTAGCTAACTAAAGGTAAACTAGCATGAAAGGTGGGAGTTAACTAAACTCAATCTAGAATGATAGGTGGGAGCTAATTAAAGTTGAACTAGCACAATAGATGAATCTAACTAAACTTAAATTAGCTAAGTCTAATCAAGTGCATAAGATATGGGCACATGATTGAATGACACAAATACCTAATTTTGTTTAAGTAAATAAATAAATATAAGTGTAATTATACTAGCATGGTGAAATAGCATGAATGCTTAGCCTTGTCTGAACACTCTAACATGTCCCTTAATTCCAAAAAGTGGCCAAATGAGAAATTAAAGATTTAGGACAAGGACACCCATGATTGATACATGGGGCCTTGTCCCCTCCTTGTCCTATCTTAGATATTTTGTTCTTGGTAGCCTCTACTATCTATAGGGTGAGTAGGCCTTCTCAAGCCATGTGGATTAATGTGGCAATTGTGAGATCAAGAAGCCCCTACTAGGCTGAGGAGGTTGACTATTTTCTATTCCCTTTAGTTGGCATGGGTAATAGTATAGTATAGGACTAACTTAGGAAGAGAAAAATAAAATCAAATGAGACAAATCCTTAGATAGGGGTCCCAATAATAAGGCCTTATCAAGTACCCATGTATAATAATAGAATCCCCCCTCAAAGAGAAAGATGGTAATGAAGTTCCCCCATGAATAGAGGAATGAAAACACCCTAACTGATGGAGAAAGAAGAGATAACTTTGAACCCCCCTTGTAAAGGATGCCATAAAATAGTGATGTTGCTCTACCGAAAAGATGAATGATGACACCAAACTATTATTGAACTTGATGAAGATGGACAAGCACAAAATGCTAAAGAAGACCCCCTTTGCATTGAACTACATGCCTTCCCTTAGGTTTAGATAAATGTAAAGAGGTGCATAAAAAAATTCTACGTACTACAAAATAGGAAATGTATGAGGCAACACAAAAGAATACGATACTAGCTCAATGATCATTGAAGTAAGTGATAAACATAGAAACAAGTTGTGGAAGAATTTCCATGAAAGAATAAATAGTAGATAGTAGTGAATAATTCATAAAAGGAATGCCCAACACAATAGGAGGGGCATTAAGGGGCACCCTCAAAGTATTGAATAGTGGATCCATTAAAAAAATAGATCAACAAATAAGAAGGTGGACTAGCAATAAGATCAGAATCCACAAAACAAGGTGGTTTAGAATATGATGAAAAAGTTCCAAAAGCACTCATGTGGGAAGTCTCATCAACCACATAAACAATGTTGTTTAAGAAGGGAGGACAATATACAATCAAAGCATCTAATAGAGGATCCACAAAACAAGGTTAATCAATGAAAGGAATTAGATCCACAAGACAAGGTGGATCGAGAGGTGATGAAAAAGTCCCAAAGAAAACACACTCTCATCAAATATATAAACAAGGTCCTCTAGAAAGGGAGAACAATTTACAATCACAGTATGATGCAGGAGCATCTAGGTGGACAGGCTATCCGCATCACCCAAAAAAATGTCTAGTTTAGTTTTTCTAATTTTTGGTGTGTTTTGCAGAGTCATTACAGTTCTTGCTCTAGTTTGTTGTCGATAGACAAAGGGGTCATCTTTGTTCAAATTCATATGTGCTTTTGGCAGGATGAGAGGACATTGGTGGGAGAATCATTGTCGGCAGGAGCCCTTTTGGTGTCTCTTTGATGCTGCAAAAGTTCTCATTTCGGCGTGACCTGTGGAGATTAGCCAAACCCTTAAGATAGTCTCCTCGATGGCGATAACATTCTAAACATCAGCAGGACCATGCATCTTCGGAATGACTGCTTGGATGGCCACTTCGACATCTCGAAGTCCATTTGGTATTCGACAGTCAACAGCTTATTGGGAAGACTCAGGATTCAGTCTCTTCAACCCAGCGAAGTTCAGCGTAACAAAGGATATTAGAGTGACGGGTTAGGGAGTCTCTTCGACATCCCAAAGGTACTCAGTGGTGGGGTCTGCTATGCACTTTTCAGTGAGATCATGCTTATAAATATGACTCCAAATGCAGTCTCCTCGACATGGTGAACTTTGACCTATCTTTTTGTTGATTCGTCTTCCTTAGTGGGACCCAAGTTGAACCACGTAAGTACACTTTTATTGGCTTGTGAATGTAAAGGACAACCTGACACATATTTATAATATCTAATTGGAGCTTGGATAGTGGAGTAGATCCTTACAAGCAAAATGCAACATTTAGAGCCACCTGTACCACGTAGTGGAGCAAAAAATGATCTGCATGTAGTTTGTAACGCATAGAGATTAAATACTGGAGTGAACATGGGAAATGCATGCAAGAAAGTAACCGAAGTCTTTCATTGAGCATATAGCCATTATTTGCTGGACTCATAATAAGAGGAGCTAGTAGAGTTAGTGGAGAGTGGGGGAAGAGAGTTGAGAAGGAGAGAACGCCCAGACAGGAGAAATTTGGCCTCTGTAATGTATCTTTGAATGTAATCTTTAGATGACTCTCTATAATGTACTCTAAATTTTGATATCAATAAAGAAGTGTGTTTTCTTTTATATCCCTAGTGTAGTTTTTGCTACAATATTGGACAGCCTGATAAGGCTCTTCAGACTCGACTACATCAAGTGGTATCAGAGCGAGTTTTGCTCCTGAAGGTGTCAAGAAATTATGAAGTCCTAAGAGAAATTGTTGTGGGTAAGTGAGCAAGAGAAAGAAGACCTGCAACTGTAGAGGACTTGCATAAAAATGGCACAAAGAGGATGAGGCAGAGGAAGAGGGGCATGAAGAGATGTATACCTGATACTAATGGAGGTGCTAAGAGGAATTACCGCCAGATTGGAAGCTGTTGAGACTACACAGCGAAGAGGTCATCCTATTGAAGACGTGAGTGATGCTGAAGAAGAGCATGTTGAAGCTGAAGGAGAAGAAGGCCAACCTAGGCTTGATCAAGGTGAAGAGAGGTTTATTAGAGCCCTAACCAGAATCAATACCAAACCCCGTTTTGATCCTCCAAACTATGGTGGTAATTTGAATTCATATGAACTATTGGATTGGATCACTGAGATGGAGAAGTACTTTGATTTTGAAGGTACTGAGGAAGACAAGAAGGTGAAGTACGCCTGTACCAAGATGAAAGGGCATGCATCCCTTTGGTGGGATCATTTGCAAACTAATAGACAAAGAAAGGGTAAGGAGAAGATAAGATCAAGGGATCGAATGCTGAACAAATTGAAGGTGAAATTCATGCCTACAGACTATCAGATAATCTTGTTTAGAAAATTACAGAACTTGAAGCAAAAATACTCCAGTGTCAAGGAGTACACAGAAGAATTTTATAGATTAAGTATTCAAGCAGAACACACAAAGGATGAAGCAGAGAAAGTTGCAAGGTACCTGAATGGCTTGCGGATGTCCATACAAGATGAAATTAGTTTTCTCAGATTGTAGAGCATAGAGGAGGCCTATTAATGTGCCTTGAAGGCTGAGGAAAAGCTGAACTGAAAGCAACAAAACAATAACCGAGGCAGAGGTAGAAATTCTCGTGGCAGAGGACAAAGTAGTGGTGGAAGAGGATATGATGGAAAGTAGAATACAGATGGTACCTCTCAAACTCAGGAAGTTGGAGGTAGAGGAAACTTCAGAGGAAGAAGAAACTTTGGAAGAGGAAGAGGTAGAGGTTTCACTGGTACATGCTATCAATGTGGAGAGATTGGGCATAGATCTTTTGAATGTCCACAAGTTCAAGGTGGAGGTAAAGGAAAGGAGGCCAAAGTTCATGTGGCCCAAGCAGAAGAGGAAGTTGTAGAATCTTCAAAGAATGGAGAAGATCCAGAGAATGGAGAGTCCTTGATGATAAGAAAGATTTTGTTAAGCCCTGAGAAGGTAGAAACAGAACCAGTACAAAGAAGGAATTTGTTCATAACTAAATGCAAGTCCGGCAAAAAATTTTGTAAAGTGATTGTAGACAGTGGAAGTACATACAATATTGTGTTTGAAGAAATGGTGAAAAAGTTGAACCTAAAAAGAAT